>JABUIW010000011.1:9232068-9340395 GCA_013363375.1 Menidia beryllina | reverse complement strand
ACGCTGTGTGTACTGCAATGTTTTTTTTGTACAATTTACAAAACTGGATAAAAATGCAACAACAGCATATTCATTGTTCATTTTGAAAAATGATTATCCGAATGGATTTGTTTTTTTTTGTTCATACAGCAATCCAGACTGGAAACAGCAAACGTTTGTTTGGAAAATGAAACGTTTTATCTATTCTCGAAAGTGGTTGTCACTTGTATATTAATTGACTCACTGATTATTGTTCCAACCCTAATCAAATCCTTATGACAGACCTTCTGTTTCTGTTTCTGAAAGATATCTTACCGAAGTGGCGCTGCAGAAAAAACATTTCATCATCAACTTTATGCAGAATAACACTTTATCACATAAGCTATTTACTGGATGATGAGCCTGCAAAAAATGAAAAGTTAACTGAAGACTCATTCAAATACGAGACATTAAAGGGAAAAATTGTGGTCTTATTGTGCACATGATGGCGATAGAGTTTTCCCTTTAAGGTTTAAAGTGAGAAGTCTTTCAAGTTTAAACCAAACAAATACATCCATCTTTTTCCATCTGTATTTGTTACCTTTTAATGTGTTATCCTGACTTAATAAAAAAAGAAGAAAAAATCATCATAGTTTTCAACTTTGAATTAAAACCACAATGCAGGCTCTGAAAGCTGCAAACCTAATTTAAGATTTGAATAGTTGAATAGTCTGTAATCATTTTGGTCCTAAAACCAATGCATACATTTGGAAAAACTATCTTTATATGTGTTATTAGGCTTTAAGTGAATGCCACAACGAAGACATAATATATTAATATTAAAACTTGAAAATCTCGGTTATAGATTCACCATCTCAGATATATGCGAGATCATCCATAAATGCTGGAAGACGTGTGATGCTACTGAATTCAAATGAAGTTCCCAGCAGCAAAGCCGCCTCTGTGAAATGGAGCCATCACCAGAACAGCAGGGGTATTGAACAGACATTCACTCTAATTATAAATCAACCTCCTGCTTTGCCTGCTCAGATTGCTCACAGTTGTCTCTCTCCCTCCTTTTTCATCTCAGCCTCTTTCTTTCTCTCTCTCGCCCACGTCTTCCCACAGCCAAATACTTTAGTTCATCCAAGGTAAATCTGTTCTGGATAAACAATCACGACTATAGAGGATACAATTTAGAAAAGGATTCCGAAAGGTTCTTTCACATGAAAAACAATTTCCTCTCAACATTTATCTAACATTTGATTACAGTTAACAAGGTCATATCAAAGGTACTTTATCTCAGGCCACAGAATGACTAAAGGGCAAACATTTCAGAGTCAGCTTAATGGTCTGTAAGCTTCAGACCACTCACGATGGCAAAACAAACCCAAACCTGGCAATGGCATGCTGGCAAAGTCACAGTTTTATCCGGAAAGGAGCATATTTCAGACTAAGACATAAACCTAAGCTATGTCGACCTTACAGCGGTTGTAACATTATGCTCAAAAAGATGATCGGTTAAAAAACAATAAAAGTAGCTTTCAGGAGATGCATAGAGCAGGTTTGACTCAAACATTGGGTTTTATGGTAGACCACCAAATATTAAATAGTTCCTTTAAGCCTACCAAGGGAGTGAAACTAACTTTATCGCTGTGTAAAATATTACCCAGACTTTGGGCTGTTTCAGTAACTGTATCATCTTCAGAAACTTCTTAGTTGTAATGTAGTAAATGTAAGAGCAAAAGGTGCTGTCTTTTTTCAATGCTTGTTAGCAAATGTGTTTACCTCAAAAGAAGAATGTCTGATTTCATATGAATTGATACATCTTCATTACTTCTTCTGTACAAGTGATTATGGAAGATCAATGACATATTTCATATTTCAATGACATATTTCTGTATTATCCTTATATTTTTAGAAAAACAGCACTCGTCATTGGGCAATCCTGCAACATTAATCTCTTGCTTAACTTACACAGAAGTCAAGACTCACCTCACACATCACATCTGAATCGTGGGTCCAGTTTTTAAGAGTTACTAAATATTCATGCATGGACTATTCAAGCTTAATTTATTCTTACTGTTTCTTTTTTGAATAATAGATAGAAAAAGTTATTTTTTTTAAAATGCCGTCTCTGTCAAAATTCCATGCAAAGTCTGGTCATACTGAAAGATGATGTACACAATGACAGAAAAACATCAGAGATTTGCGGCATGGAAAAAGAACAGCAACACCACCAGTGCAAGAATTATTTACAGTGCAGCACCTTTTTTCTTTGTTATCCAAAGACAGACGTTATCCATGATCCATAAGCATTTTAACCCATGTAGGTTACGTGAACTACAAATAATGGCCTATTAATGACAAATAAGAGCAAGTTCATAACTCTTTTTCTTAAGCTTTTGGGGGAGCTCTGCAGTGCAGCACTTGTTAAGCTTATTTTGAAAAGAGTTCAGTTACGACTAAAGGGCGCATCGAAACCTTGATGTTGTCAAAGAAAAGCTGAAAGCTCTGATATTCTGGGTTAATTGCTTATTAGCAAGAAATACAGTCTTACTAAAGATGATGAAAGCAAGGTAAATCAGAGAGCTTAATATAAATCTAAATTTTGCAAGAGTTAGAGAAACAGTGCTTTCACACTCTGCAGGTCTCAGTTTGAGTTGTTTGTAAAAAATTGGACTCTTCTCAAGTTTAGGATATAAGAAAGATTGAATTTTTTTAATATCAATCTGGCACATTCATATTGCTGATGTCCTGCTCAGCATATACCATAAATCACCAGTAACTATATAAAACATGACTTCTTAGCAGAATTAATTAAGTATCTGAAGTAAACAAGACACTGATAATTACAAAGAGACTGTCAAAGAAAAAAGACTCAGAGGCACTAACACTAACTGTAAGATGTGACAAAAGATGGAGAGAGCTCAGAAAACCAAAGAAGAGTATCAAACAATAAAGTTAGATGCATCGATGCCATTGTTAATTATGAACTAATTCCGTCCTTCATTTCTATTTAGTTTAATTTGGTAGGCTCAGTCAGTAAGGTTTCGGGCTTGCAGGTTTTCTTTGGTCTGTTGTCGGCTATAAATCGGAAGCCTGAAGCTAGGATTTATTCCTTCAATAAATCTAACAAAACAAGTTCTATGCAGTGAAGATCTCTACCTCAGTGCAGTGATAGTGCTCTTAGGAAATGTTTACATCTAGAACCAAAGGGTAATTATAACAAGGGGCATATGAATGCTGGGTAAAAGGCCTTTACATGTGACGTCAGCACAGTAAGTATTTAGTTCCATGCCTAAACGATTTATGTACCCATATTAGCCTTAATGAAGTAATATGAAGCAGTGATGTCCAAGGTGAAACAATAAGACAATAGTTGCAATGAAACTATCAGATTTGTTAATCGGTAGGCTTGAAAATGTTGCACATATTGTTAAAACAAAATTGTCAATTGTAGCTTTTTCCCTCTGTCCATCTACTGGTGTATTTATAGACCCAACAATAAATGTGTCCAAGAAGTATTCAAATGGAATAACTTATGTGGGATCTGTCAGGCTTTTGAAAAGCTATGCCAAAAATAGTGTTTTGTGGTCCTCGACGGAAACACTGGATACACTCAAAAAAAGTCACAATCCTAAAGGTATTATGACTGTCTGTAGCAAATTTTACAGCAATCTATTCTGCAGTTGTTGGTATAATTTATTCTGAACAAAATGTTCTAGACATGTTTTTAGAAAAAAGGTAATTGGTCATTTAGTACTTTAAAAACTCTAAAAACATGTACCATAAGGTATTCTCTGTGCTCTGAACAGTAATACATAATGCTAATCTGAAAGTTTTATTTCTCCCTTGGTCCAGCTGTGGGAGGGGGTGTGGGCGGCCTTATTTCTAGCCTATATCATAAAACAAAAATCCTACTTCCCTCCAAGTTGTAAGTATGTTGTATTGATCACTGATTAATGGATGGAGTCAAAGATGATGAACACCCTTTCAATGTAACATATTTAGGATGCTTGAGACAAGTCTCTCAAACTGAAAGTGAATACAAAAAAAAAAGGTGGGAAAAAAGCTATCCCAATTTAATCTTAACTTTGCCAAGATATCCCACCTCCCCACTAGTTAACCTGCCAAGCTACTTCTCCTCCACACCGTATAATTTTTTACTATCTGTGTACCATAAAATGATTCAGTTGGCTTTATGAAACTGGTTGTGTGTCTTGGTAATTAAAACGCGTTACTTTCATCTAGGCATGGGCCATCATCATTTCCTGAACCAATGTCGAGACCGGCTTTTATTATGACAACAAAAAATAAGATGCCGTGGACATGAATGAAAATGTAAGAAAAAATAGAGAAATCCATCAGTGACATTAGGTAGTTATATTTACTGTCATTTCAGAAGTCACAGGACAATAAATATAACCAGTAAAATTGTTTATTTTTTACTCTGCTCTTCATAATTTATTGTTCAGTAGACTCGTAAGTTGTAACTAGGAACTCAAGCACACATACAGATTGATCTCTTTTATAAGAAATTTTTATCAGGAAATGGCAGGGCATCAGGAGGCAGATTAGTGTTGTTGGAGTTATTTTTGGTATGACCGAGTCCACTGCAGTTCTCCTTGCAGTTCTTTGTAAGTTTCAATGTCAACCACTTTGTTTAAAATTCTTATGCTGTAGCTGTCTATGTCGTTCATCCTCCCCACACGGATTTGTGTTGATGAGAGTCGATAATGAATATATAACAGTATATTGCTGAAAGAAAGCAAAACCCATGCCACGTGTTGACTCTTCAACAGTCAATGCAAATAGAGAACATAATGTCAGAAAACTTTTGATAAAGCTCCTTAGTTAACTAAAACTGCCAAGACACACAGACACATGACACACAATGCAAAAGTTCCAAACAGTACAATGCATCACCTTGATACTTTGCATGTTAAATCACAACATAAATGGGTCATTATGTCATGGTCTTAAGGGACCTGACCTGAAGATACAGCTCGGTAACCAGGTCATTATCATAACCATCATGCCTGTCGGAGCTGAGGCAAACGGGTGACAAAAGATTTGACCAGGAAATTCATCTGCCCAACAAAACTACAGAAATCAAGCAGACAATGTGGCATAATGCTCTAGTTCTGAAGAACAAAACAAATGTAACCCTTGAAATGAATAAGTAAAATGTTTCAATAAGTCTACGCATACAATATCTATCATTGATCAATGATTGATTATCACACAAGAATCTTCATCTTAATTCTTGTCTAATGTCTGGTTTAAGACCTGAACCATCGTTAGCTACAATAAGTAAGACTAAGTAGTCCTCCAGTCATCCATGTCAGCCACAGGGTAGAGAAGTCTTATCAGTGAATGACATTCAGTTAAACCGCAGAAATCTGTGTAAATCACACTGACCTTTTAAACCGGTTGTTCTATTAATGAAGCAATTAAGTGAAAACTAAAACACCAGCACACCAAAGCAACCCTACCTGAGGATTTCATGCCATAGCCAATGACTACAGTTGGCAATTTCCTCTTGAAATCCTGGAAGGATTTAACTGACTTACAAATGTGTTTGTAGCAATCACCTCTTTTGCCTTTCTAGTTGTCCAAGCCAGACCGTTAGGTAAAATGAGTCCAGAGGAGTGTGGGGCCTTGTATTGTGGGTGAGCTTAGGAAGGATTTAAACACTACTACTTAGTGGCTCATAACCTCACTGACCCTTTTGAGACTAAAACAAATCCTGTTGTGCTAGAGAATTACATTAAGCCCTTGCTTTGACCTGAAGTTCCAGTAAGCACAAGAGCAAGAACACTAACAGTTGATTTTGTGCTCTGTGCAGTTCAACTTATGGGGTTAACAGTCATTTTTGGGTCTTGATGTTATTACTGAGGTCTGATGCTCAATATGATCAGGCTGAAATGAATAATCAGAAATAAATATAATTCTCATATGTCTGTAATATTACTGCTTTTGAAAATAGAATGTATGTATATATCTGTGAACAGTCATCCGTCATCCAGGTCATGATCAAGCTTGAAAGTTCTGTTATGGTATAGGTTATGTATGTATTTATATGTGTATTATCAGGAATATCAAAGTTGACATTCCATTAACTTAATTGATTTCGTGGTTTGTTATTTTAATATGAACTTTGACAAAAAGTAGACGTTGTATTTTGTTCGCATTTTATTATTTTATTGGACAGTCATCTATAATCCCGTTTGAATTAAATGTTTACATATCTTCATTAACAAACCCTTATATTTACTTAATTTGACAAATGAACATTTATACTTGTGTTTGGGATGTACGTCTTTTTTTGCAGATTGATTTTTTCCAAATCAACTTTAATAAGACTGAATTCTGTATTATTTTTGGATGAAAGCCACATTAGGCTTATGCCATTTTACCGCAGCATTGAAATGCAGATGCTGTGAACACAAGAGACCACATAAACAAATAACATGGGCTGATATGGAAAAGCTAATGTAAAGGATTTTAAATAGTTGTAGATATGGAGTAAACTCAGTCAGATTTATTTCTTTAGAGTCATTTTTGCAGAACCAAAATTTTAATAACAATGGATGCTGATTTAAGATTACCATAATGAGAACAATGGGGGTTTTCTTAGGTAATTGTCATTGGATGTTAACAGGGTCACAGAATGAAACAACTTTACTTGCATGCCTGTTTGACATTATATTACCTCTGACTTTAAACTGACCTCTGCTCTGCCCTGACTCCTCCTCATTAATCCCAGTTTGAGGATTAAAATCAAGCCAGATGATTGCTCTTAGATGCAACTATTTGAAATCAGTTGGATTGTTACTGACATCTGAGCTCCCTTACTTAATTTTCATGTCTAGAGAATCATGAATGATGATCATAATTTTCTGCTAAATGGATTAAACAATTGTGAATGTGGCATTCATGTCAAGTATGCATAAACCAAAGCAACCTAACATAACTACTTACTGATTCATGACCTGGTAATTGATATTCTAAAATCGACCACATATCCACAATTATCCTCAATTAGATGAACAATTGGTTGAGGACATGAACCAATATCTCTAATAATTGGCTAACTTCCCTCCTGGCCGCCACGATTTAGTCTCTTCACCGTTTAGTGTAATGCTCCCTGTTGCTGTTCAGCTAGTAGCTAAGCACCTCTAGGATCACTGCTGTAGGGTACATCAGCTGGTTGGTTCAGCATAAGGGGCCAAGCCCAGGAGCTTTGACTGGATAGATGCCCTGTTGGAGCCCCCAACCTGTAAGAAAAAGAAAAAGAAAATAAACACCACATGGAAAAAAGAGTAAGGCCCTTTTTCAAAATGGCTCTATCTGTGTTTAAAGAAAGAAACATCAACATTCTAACTGGTTCTACATAGACAAAGGTTATTTGAGTTGAACTGCATCACACATTTTTAGAGCAGACTTGGCTTCGTTACACTTTTACTAGAACAGGTTATATTTCGAAGGAACTGAGACATGTTGTTGGTAACCATTTTTTTATTCTTCCAGTAACCGTATCTTGACATGTCCAAAGCATCTACTGGAAATATCCCTATAGAGTAAACTGAGACATGACTGTTCAACAGCGAACCACAAAGGAATGCTCCCCAGACATTAGTCATCAGTGCAACCTTTGCTTTACTTTTCTGTTAATTTACAAAATTCTTCACAACAGACATACTGTACACATGTTATATATCTATATTTTTAAAGCACAAAAGAAAGCTTGAGTAAATTTTTTTTGTAGAAGTCTTCTCTTGAAAAGAGCAGGCTTCTCTGCTGACTCTGGCTTTTGCACTCAAATTTGCATATACATCTTTATTTGTTCTTTCTCTCATTTGACAACACATAACCCCTAGTGGAAAGCCTCGACAACACGTTAAATCAAATTGTTGCAGCGGCATTAATTTGGCTCTGTTATTATTTAGTGGACTCACAGCACAAATCTGTGCACATTTTTCAAGGAGATTGGCTAATGAGAAAATCAGACATGGTCTCTCATTCACGAGGGTGCTCTAGTGGTTATTTTAAGAGAAAGCTATTGGCCTGACATTCAAAAGCTTTCCTTTTTTTGCTCCTTTTTTATTGGAAAAGAAAAGCTGTTTTAGGTTAACAGCCTCCAAGATTCCTAGAGAGCCTCACACTGTAAGCTTTAGAAAGAGGCCCTCACTGCATAGTTTATGGAAACCTCGGGGAATAGCGCACAGTAAAGGCTAGAGAAAACAGTCTGGAATGCAAAAGGGCAACTCTATCCATCAATCTTTATCTGCCTTCAATATTTGGAGGGACATTTAGTGAAGAATGTGTCATTTTTGAGCACATTCTGATAAGTGCAGAAATGACCGAGATGTTACTGTGAGGAGGGAGAGCGGTACCAGTTAACAAGTAAGCTGGCACTCACACATGCTGAGCACGTACCTTCCACATACGTTCTGCTTCTCATCATTCTTATTATGATTCAGGCCATCCCTCCCTTGAGCCTATAGCCTCACTGCCATTTATGTGTCAACCAAATTACCACGGAGGACCTTCTTTGTCTCTGATGAATGTCTTCTCTCTCTTTAGCTTGCTCTAAAGTGTAACTACATGTGTCATCCTCTGAGTTGACCCTTGATGTGCCCAAAAGGTCCCTCTTGTATCCCTACATATTCAGCGTAAACTTTAGATATACCACACATCAAGATCAGAGGAAAAAAATAAAAATTCTAAAACTGTATGTTTGATATAAGATGCATTTGTAAGGTCAAAATTCACCATCTTATTCTGTCTAGTACTTCTCAGAAAAGATTGTGGCAAAGAAACTGTGGCTAATCTCAAGCGTTCAAGTCTGTCCTCATCTGAACTTTGGGACGACTGAACGGCAAATACACAGCTGAGTCCCTCTGCTGTGGAGCCTCTCTCTTTTTCTCTCTTTGCCTCCTCTATGCTCTGCATTAGATCACTTTGCTCCACTGCCACCCGCCTGCTCACAGCATGTCAGCAAGTAAGATCTGAGATGTGAAAGTGTCAGATCGGGCTCGTGTCAGATTTATATGTATATGATTGGAATCTTATTTGGAATTCAGAACAGAAGAAGGCGAGGCAGATTTGCAGACAGAGATGTCCCAGGATAAAGTCACTGCAGATTCACCCACACACAGACACACACACACAGAAATATGCCTTTCTTAAAAACAATATTAAACAAACAAAATTAAAGAAATAGTGACGACACAGACCTAAAACAAAGGAATGAATTCATTGATTTTTGTGGCTAGCAGGGCAACAGACGAAGTGTGAAAAACAGAAATACTGCATTGCGTCATATCAGTTAATCCTATTCACTTTTGCCTGTTTAAATGGCTACTCTGGAACTCTGCCCACATCTTGACAAAACTGCTAAGATCATTTCAAAACAAGGATGACTGATTTCGTATTTCACCCATAGCTTCAAAATAAGACCGGTAAGATATCCTGTCCGACGTGTGAAGGTCGAGGCAGTCCTCTCCAATGAGTTAACACTATTTGAGTATTTTCTGAGGGTTAGTGAGAAGAATAGTTTTTCCTTATGTAAATGTGATGGGCAAATAAAAAAAATGTACCTAAAAGTGAAAGGGAGTGATCAAGAATTATTTTCTTTGAGGACACACTGACTACTGAATGTAGATTGCTAGACTACAGAAATAGATAAACATATTTCAGTCTTTGTATTTCAGGATTGTATCAAATGACCTGTCATCTGAGCTTCAACACCTTATTCAAACACGCATCTGTTTTTGTTCAACAGATATGTTCATTGTACTCATTAAATGATGAAAAGGTATAATTGTTCTATATAATAGTGTTATTAAAATACAGCTACGAAAAACTTCCCGTACTTAAAATTCAAACTTCTGGTAGAAATATAGATGGCATTCATTTAAATAAATGTCTACATACTGACTCTAGATTAAAATTTCAATGATCCAAAGCAACACTCAAAATTTTTATAATGCATTTTCCACTTCTTTGGTAGCAGCCCTCATGATGCTGCCCATAAATCATCCCACACAAGTCCTCATAAAAGCAAAGTTTATCTAAGCAAATTCAGATTTAAGGAGTCATACATTTTTTAATTTTTCTGCAGTGAGTTTTCAATGTCAAAAAAGTAAAGTAAAATAGAATTCGTTGGAGTTCACACTGAAGCTTCAAATTGTACCTTATACAAAAAATAATAATGTCAATAGGAGAACAGTGTTTAAATTTTCCTAAATATAATGTAACCGTCCATTATCTATCCATTGCAAGAATATAATATAAATAAGCCAAGATTGTTATGTGGTCTTCAGTTCAGACTTATGATACTTCCTCCAGACGGCTCTGACACATCGGGTGGTAAGTAGGTAGGTGTTGAGTCCTTAAAAAACCTCTCGCCACCCCCACAATCACATTAAATATGGAATCATAAATTGCAAGTGGAGTTGTTATGTAACCAAACTGACGGGGTAATATGAATTTAACATAGTCTTTTTCAGTTCTGTGGAGGATGCTGAAGAAACCGACAACTTATTTTTTCTCTTTTGAAACTTACACATAATGGGAAGTTTAGAGCTCACCATGATTACCAATTTCTTTTCTGTTGAATACTCAATTATATAATACATACAGCACACACGTTATAACAAGTCCTGTGACTTGTAAACTTGAAATATATAATTATCTTCTGTCAGTTTATATTCAAATGAACACATATGCACCTCACTATGGATTCACTCTTATCACATATTATATGATTACTGTTTATAATCACTAACAAAATATTTCGTTTGACAATGTCATGCATATGTTCTTGTATACATATTTTATATAAATTTGATGTATAAGAACGGACACAGTTACAATAGTTAAATGACTGATTACGTAATAGTCCTATTTTAAAAAGGATCCTAGTTTACACTCTCGTTTTGTAAACCTTCTTTTGTAAACCCTGCCCTCAGTTCGCCTTATGATCTCAGCCATTTGGGTTTTGCTTCACCTTCCTGTCCAGCATCACAAATGCTGCCAGCTAATGTTTGTCTCACGGCTTTAACAGTGTCCCGCAGAGACAGCTCCGACTGGAAAACACATCCTATTAAACACTGGTGACTATACAAAAAAGTAACAAGGGCTGGATTGCTTTGATCCATCTCCTGGAGAATTGGGTTTCAGTAAACAGACATCTGCCTCTGACCATTTCTAATCTGCCAACATATCTAAAATTAAACAAGGCTTTGTTAGTTTAAGCTGATAAAAAAGACACAGCTAATTTCTTGAGTTAATGAATGCAATCAGTTTTTATGAAAATCCTTTCCCATGTTTACATCTCTACGCTTAAGTAGAAAATAAACAGATCAAGTCTGGTAGTACCGACTCTGTCAGTTGTTCTGTCAAACTTGCAATTCACAAGCTGTTTATGAATATATAAATGTTCATTGCCGCTGTAAAAATGTAAAGTGAAGGAGAAAATATCAGTACTGGAGTGCATGTCAGAGGTTTTCCTCTCTTACCAGGCCATGCCCCCATCTGTCCTGAGGACTGGCATCAAAGAGTATACAGACGGGCACTTTCTAAGCTCAACCAGGCAACAGTGAATGAAGCTACATGGGGACATCCTGGGACATGCTCACCATTAGCAATAATTGGAGAGTGCAAACTAGGGCAGAGACAATGTGAAACATTTACTCGTCTGAATATTTGCCAGAAATAAATAGATCTATTATCAACATAGATTATTTGTTTTCAGACAGGCTATCATTGTTTTGGTGGTGTTTTATATGAATTTGTTAAACAGCGAGACAGACCCCAATTCAGATTGATAAAGAGTGAAACCTAAGTTTGATTATAAATGTAGGTTATGCCAATCAAAAGATGTGCATTTATTTTAGTTTCAGTCATAAGAATTTACATGACATTATTCGTATTTTCCCTGTTAACCCATTGAGTTCTGTTCACTTCATATTACATCACACAAAAAAGTCTCCATTGAGAAGACAGTGCCTTCACATTTGAAGAATTTGTCACATATTGGCCTTTGTGTCATTTTTATCGTATTAATGAAACTGGGTCATTTTTTCACGCCTAATCGGTAAAAACATTTGCATTATAATGTTTACTTCTTCATTTAAGATGTTCATGTGGTTGTCATCTTTAAAGTCAAGCAGGATTGACTGAACTTTCCTTAGAGACACTAAAAAAATAAATGAATTCAAATACAAATGGTAAAAAGGTAGTATGGTAAAAACAATAAGAAAGAACTTCCCAAAAGCAGCCCAACTTAGTTCCCCTGACTCACAGTGAAATTTGTTCGAGCCAACCATCACCACTACTACGTGTTCTGTTGCTGAGCTAAGTTTATGTTTCAGTGCTGTCTGTCTTTTGGTAAGTGAGCAGAATTGTACATTGGTTGACACAAGATTCATGCAATGACCTATTTATTTTCTTAATCACTGATGTTCCCAGGAAATGGGAACTGCATCCCCTCTGGGATGCAACTTGAAATGACTTGTGTAGCATTGCTTTAAATGATTAGATTCCTCTGGGTACTTAATGAACCAGAACCATATAAGTTATCAGTTATCTGGCTCTTAAAGGGCAATACCTGATGGAGCGCTCCTGAAAGGGTAAGGCAAGCTGCTGGAGTTACTGAAACACAAGCCCTTAGATTCTTTGGATTCCCAGAAAAGAAAATTAACTGTTGGAGCAGATGCTGAAGTGTTTGTTAAAGTTTCAAGTTGAGTGTTATATTGGTGCTATTCATAAAATTCAAGTTAGATTAAATCAGTGAAATAGTTGACAAAATAAAAAATCAAATTCAGGTTATAGACTAAACCAAAATTAATCTGACGAAAAAGTGTCAGGGTTTTTGGGAGCAGAAAGGGGTTACTGTCCTTAAGACCACACAAAGGCGGGCAAACTTTATTTAATCAGTGTGTATTCTTTAAACATATACCTGAATGTCACAGGTGCAAAGCAGAAACCTCACAATCTTCGTGGAGGGGAATTACTAGTAACACCCTCACAGTCACGCCACAATTTTTCTTATTCTTACAGTATATAAGTGATGGAACAGATAAAACTAGTACAAATACAACGTCAAGAGAGGCACTATCCTCAGAAACAGCATTTTGATTTAGTTGAAATGCTTTACAAAGACACCGTTTGTTAGACTACAGATAAAAGAAAGGTCAAAATTTAAACAAGTATGTAATTTATCGCATAAGGGATACCAGTAAGATTAAACAGAATATTATATCAAGCTAGACCATTCCTCATTGGCTTTCCAGTTGCTGTGATACAAACAGCCCACAGGAGAGGAAAGTGCAGTTCATTCATGTTCAGCAGGAAAACTGGGGCTCTTTGATTTAGATAGGGTTGTCGAAGGTGAAGCAGAGCAAGGGGAAGAGGTAGATTTTTATCCGCTTTTTTTTCTCAGCGCTAAGAAGCAGATATCATTTACTTGAAAGAAAAGGAACCAGCATTGAAACTTGCCATAAATCTTTTATATGTTAGACATTATAATGCACCATCAGTTGTGGTTCCTGGAACCTTGCCATTTGAATAAATACGTGCCAGAAAAAGAGCTGTTTTCCCAGTTCTGCATTGTCCCCAAATGAACCTAAAACTGCTGCCAAGAATCCGGCAAAGTTTATAAGAGGTAAAAGCTCGAAGGTTAGTGGTTTTCAACCACAACAACAATTCTTTCAAGGCAAATCTAAGCACAGCAGGTGGCCTCTATCTCATCACAACGCTTGTGTTTTCTTGCTGTTAGAAAATAAAGAGATGTTAGATAATGGAGTGTTAATACAGTTTCAGAGTGGGAGTAAGGGGCTGTTGAGAAGGGAAGAACTGATTTAACTGATAAAAAGACAACAGATTTATTAAAATGCCAATCCAAAACAGCCAGACTGAAGAATCATGAGTCAGCTGGTGAAGTCATCTTTCTGTTTTTTAGTCTAAATGAGCTGCGACTCTAACAAAGCTGTCTGGCATCACATGCAGTACTTGTACTGGCAAAGCAGAGAAGACAGGGAGTTAGCAAGAATCCCTATTCATCTTGTGTAAAGTCCAACAATATGTCCAAGCTCTAACATCAGACACATTTAAACACCAGTGAATGAGCTCAGTGACGTTTGGCCTTTGGGCTAAAAAATAAGTTGACATACCTATAGGACTAAAGATTATGGGAAATTCTTACATTTGAGAAGCTGCATCAGGATATGCAAAATTATTCACACATTAATTTACCGAACACATGCTTAGCTACCCTTGGGAAAAAGGCTGCACATTGGACAGGTTGGAATTTATACATTATACCAACAACTAGCTCCTGTTACCCTCCATAATCAACCGTACAGTTATTTTCACCTGTTTTTAAAACATGCATGTTTTTGGACAGTGTAGCAAAACCAGAGTACCTGGAGAGACAACATAGAAACATAGAAACCACATACGCTCGGAGAAATTCATAGAGAAAGGCCCCGGCGAGGAACATTGACCTGTCCTGCTGTGAGGCACATCTGTATCTACTTATAGAAATATATCAGCTCATGACAGATGCTCTTGATCAGGCAGGTAAACACCCACAGGTGAGATAATTTAAAATCAAATGTCTTTAAAATGAAAGAAAAAGAGCTGCAGTTGTCTTGTTTTCTAGTGACAGCAGGCAACCCAAATGTATACAGTGTATTTTATCAAATGTAACCAAGTATCTGTGGTGCCTTAAATCAAACACACATCATCATCCCTTCGCTGATTTAGAGTTTTTTTACGGTCTCGTTTCAAGTCTCTGTCTAACATGTAGTACATATGTACCTCTGGAAAAGTTATGACATTATTTCACATTTCACCATCATCTAATGCATTGTGAAATAGGTAACACTTAAAAACAAGTGTTTCTGTGAGATCAGATTGGATATAGACAGATCTTCAAATATCACATGTGGTCTGCATTAGGATGGATTCCGTACTCTGGAGAACTTTTCAATGTAAGGTAAAACCGTATCTCCTGGATAAAGTCTGTGTGCATAGTTCTAGCATCAGTACTCTCCAAATGCATTTTTCCTTTAAACCCAGAAACATATTTCTGTGAAAACAATATGAAAAATAAGTTTGATTCAAGGGGGAAATATTACCTTTCATGACTGTTTCACAAAATTCCAGAGACTGAATATCTTGACACATAGTTCTTGTTCTTTTCAGCTTATAGATACATTTATCAGTATCTGTTCAACTGTACATTTGGGGTGGCTTGATGAGGTGAACTGAGGGAAACTCAAATCTGACTCCCTTCCATCTGCTGTCTGAGTCACTACAACGACTTTGACCTAAAGACAGATGACATTTCTTCTTCATGTCTGGTTTATGGACACCCTGTGGTCAAATATGACATGGATTTACTGTAACAGGAGCTTAGGGCTTAACCATTATACCATGTGCTTAGCAGACATGGAAAGCTTTTGTTGAATAACCACACCAGATCAGAAAATGGCATCTAAACCAGAAGTGGATCATATGTAAGACCAGATGTCCAGACCCTACAGAACCCAGAGGGATTTTACAAACAACACC
Source organism: Menidia beryllina (assembly GCA_013363375.1). Lineage (NCBI taxonomy): Eukaryota > Metazoa > Chordata > Actinopteri > Atheriniformes > Atherinopsidae > Menidia > Menidia beryllina. The sequence continues at coordinate 9,324,846 of JABUIW010000011.1, read as the reverse complement.
CTCAAAATCAATGTTTAGACATGAATATCTTTAATCTCCAAACAGAAATGATTATAATATTGTAGCATTTCTTTTTTTTCTGTTCTATTTATTTATCCTATAGCACCTTATCTATTTTTACTCTCAGCCCTAAGTGGGAAAGAGCATAAATCCTGTTTTTTTTGGCACATTCACAGTGACAACAGAACATCTGTCCTTGAAACAAATAAATAGACAAAACACTAAATACAATTGTTAAAACTCCAGACTACTTTTGTAGGCAACATTGATAAAACTCGGTCATGAAACACCAACTACAGTTGGAAAAGATTATTAGAAAAATAGAAAATATTAGAAAAAAGTCTGGTTTCTCATTCCATTCTTTCAACCGACATATCAGAACACACTATAAACATGGGGTCTTAAGCAGGTCTTGAGATAAGTTACATATAAGATTGGAACCATCAACTAACAGCAACCAGGGTTCCCAGCATGTTGTGACAGTTAATGCGTTTAGTGTCCAGTATGTAACCCACCTACTGCTCTTTGACAGCTGCCCTATTGAAATGGACGGACGCCAGTTGCCAATTCAGAACAGCAGTTCTCATAGAGAGAACCATGTAATTTAATCTGAATAAAACAACGGCGTAGAGAAGGAAAGACATTGCAAAGATTTTACAAATTAAGGATTAACAATTGTCCCTGTGGGCTCACACAAGTGTGTTGGTAAGATGATCAAATTGTTACTGGCAGTCAATCTAGAACTGGGCATGGGCGAGAATACAACGAGAAAGAAGAAAACATTCATTTGTCAATCTTTCCAAGAATGGAGGCTCAACAAGGTCCTAATCTGCTTAAATGTCTTTCAGTTGTTTCGGTCTGAAATCATGGAAATTAGTTTTTTCTCTGACCATAACACTTATGGCCCAGGCTAGTTGTTGATAACCTGATTTATGGGACAAAATATAAAACAAAAATGTAAATAAAATGTTTTTTTTTTAATGTAAAAGATCATCTTCAAGATAGGTTTAAACATCTGGCCAGGACACATTCAAAATGTCTTCTGCCAGCATTTCAAAAGATTATTTCTGACTGCAGAAAGATTACATTTGTTCAACAGCACAACCCACGAGAAATTGCTGGAGAGGTATAAACTCAAAATAATTACCTTAATCAATAATGTGACTTTAGTCACTCACCTCCATTTTTGTCTAAATCTATCTTAAAACATACTTTTTTAAACTCAGAGTGTGTTATCTCCAACAGGTTTTTGCAAACAACCTCTGCTGTGGCTTACCTTTTCCTGCATCCTTGACTTAAACTGTAGCGCTGACAGAAGGTAATCCCCACCATGTGAGGCCTTGGCCCCAGTTTGGAGGCGGGGTGTGATTCATTTAAATCTGCTGGTACTATAAAAGGAGTTGAAGTTGCGAGAACCCAAACTTCAGCCCACAAGATCGTGATAGAGCGCGAGATCACTCAGTTTGTCATAACAGGTCATAATGAATACAATGAAAGCTATTAAAAATGCAATAGTTTGTTTGATCCTGCTGCCTCGTTTTTTGGCAGCAGCTGTTGCGTTTTGGCTGCTTGACTTTTTGTGCATAAGGAGAAGGGTTTTCTACAGAATGAAAGAACAGGGTGGCGATTCCATTGATCCTCCTCTATGCATATCGGACTCCAATCGACTGTTTAGCTTAGAGTCCCTTAAGGCAGTCTGGCACGGACATAAGCTGGACTATCTGAAAGCAGCGCATCTCGGACATCTAGCTCCCAACACAGAAGTTGTCCAGCTGGCAGACCAGCGGCGCTGCCGGATTCTCGACTACGCGAAGGACAAGAGACCGCTCATCCTCAACTTTGGCAGTTGTACCTGACCGCCGTTCATGGCGCGTCTGAAGGCTTTCAAAGGGGTCGTGCAGCAGAACGCAGATATCGCCGACTCTGTGGTTGTGTACATCGAGGAAGCGCATCCCTCCGACGGCTGGAAGAGCACTGACGCGCCGTATCAGATCCCAAAACACAGACGCTTGGAGGACAGGTTGCAGGCTGCGCAGCTGATGCGCATGGAGGTACCCGGCTGCGCCGTGGTGGTGGACAGCATGGAGAACTCCACTAACGCCGCATACGGAGCCTATTTTGACAGACTTTACATTCTGCAGGAGGGAAAGGTAGTTTACCAAGGTGACAGGGGACCTGAGGGGTATCGGATCTCAGAGCTCAGAGACTGGCTTGACCAATACAGAAAAAGTCTGGAGGGGGGATCCAATAATCTGGTTATTGATGTGTAGGTTAAATTTCACATTTTAGTGCTGCTTTTAGGAGAGCAAAAATGCCGAACCTTTTCAGTGTTATGTCCGTTTATTTTTCCTGCCACTGACGGTATAAGTGTATTTTATTTTTTTACAAGTTTGAATCCAAGCAAGGAGATTTAAAACCTAAAAGATTCATTTGTTCGAACCTTATTTTTTGCCACGCGATTTTGTCTTTTCATTGTATTACTGCGGTTAATATGTCAGGATCTCAGAGGAGGCGCATCACTTTGCTCCTCAGTATAGTTGTGAAGTTCGGTTTTTAAACGGAATAAATCCAGAGAACCGATACTGATGTCTTTATACTGGAGAAAACAGTGAATCTGCTGCTCTGTTATTTAGCAAACATCCCGGTACATAGATATATTTTTAATTCAATAAAATACTTTGACCTAATCCTTCATTGTAAGCCTTTATTACTGTAAACAAATGACTTAAATCGTGTAAGCTGCATTACTGTTGTCTGGACCATGCTGTGCATAGATATTACAATAATTGGATGTCTCGACAGATGAATGGGCGTCTAGTTTTCTAGCACAAGAAACACAGTTGACCTCCCAAGGATTTCTGATAGAAAAAATACAATCTTTTTGGAGAAGGAACAGTTTCTGAAATTCTGAACAAAGTAATATTAATCAGTATTGTTTCATTTCCTTTATGGTAAATTATAATTAAAGGTTAATTATGGTTAGAAATTACTCACACAAACTGGATAAAATTTCATAGGCATAGCACCAGTAATGATTGTAGATCTTTGGTAAATGCTGCCACCACGAAACCCTGCTTTGTTTACCAGTTCCTTCCTGAGCTCTGACCTCTTGCAATTAAATGGGGATAAGCACACTTTATCCTATTACAATGAGTGATACATCCACCTATAAGGGTCTAAAGTTTGTAAGGCGTCACAACAGGAAAACTGTTGGGAAATGAGTTGTGGAAGAGTTAATGGATTTTTAATTTACGTATGCACCTAAACAGTTTCATTACATTGTTATTTGCTAAAGAAAATCAAAATAAGTTAATTTATGTGTTCCTAATCAGTTCTTTCAGTGTTTTCAAATATAATGCAAACAAGATTCAATGGAAGGTGATAAGCATTCTGCTGACGTTTCAGGAAACGACGTTGACACAGGTACCTTGGTGACGTTAAGTAATTTGAGAATTTCTTGCTTTTTTCCCTATTTTTTTCATAGCACCAGCACTCAATTTGAGCTCCAATATCAGCAAGGAAGTATACACACAACTGGGACATAAATCACTATGGAAAACACAGGAGGCTTTTAGTCAAAGATATTACTACACAGTGATGCATATTGCGGCTAATTTAACCAGGGAAATAGTCCTTGTGAAGCACTGATTGGGAACAAATTTGATTCAGTCAGTGAGCAATGATTATTACTTTCAGTCTGAAAGTTGCGGCTTAAAGAAGAATTACCTAAATGTGAGACAGCTTTGTTATGGGCCAGGAAATCAGTTTATTTTTTTCTTATAAACACATATTTATGTTAAAATTGGATCTATTGCAGCAAATTTGCATGCTAACCTCCCATAGAAAGAAAAATATGTTTATACAAACTAATTCTACAACAATAATAGAGATAATTTTAAAGCAGCTTTTTGCCATGATTGAAAATGACATTGAAATCTATATGCTCTAAATTTATATGCTCATGACCGTCTCACAAGAGTAATCGAGAGTATGAACTATCATTCTATTTAAAAAGTCCAAATTCCATGGCTCCAGCTGCTCTATTTCAAATTATTCTCAATGAATGTTGAGAACAAATACAATTGTGAACATGATTTTGGGATGTCAGAAGTAATTTTATGGTCTAATGGTAATTTTAAGTTTAAATAGGACAGACTGCCATACAAAACTCTTTTTGGATCAAGTTTATAGTTTATAGTTGTCATGACTTTATTTCAGGAAGTTACAAGCCTAAAGCATCTGATGACTCAGTTACAGCGAAGAAATCCAGTTTTATCAAAGAATATGTTACTGGTTTTACTTTAAGGGTTTCACTGTGACCTGACTTTACTGCTCATCTGGAACACATTTAACTCAGAACCACAGAGTATTTATGTAAAGCAGACAGCTGACTGAGGGGTACCTGCCGAAATGAAATATAACTTGTTCCAATATGCACCCCTGAATAGAATCCCCCAATGAGAATTTTTTGAATCTGGATTCTTTCCATGTGCGATTTTCCATGGATGTTGAATCTCATCTGTCTGTTGAGAGGCCAGCAGGAACAAAGGGTTAAGGGTCTCAGGCTGGGGGGAGAGATTTAACTTGTGCTGTTCTGTTTTGTTTTATGACTTGAAGGGAGCAAAATGGTTCTGCCGAGGTGTTTTTTTTTCTGCTTCTCTGGTCAGCTTTGAAGGTGAGGGCCCCTCTCTCCCCTGGGTCATAACTCCACAAATGAATGTCTGGTGGTGGGGAGCCAGGGGCCTCAACACACAAAAAAGGTTTCATTGAAACCAGCATGTTAACACTTAACCATGCTCTAAACAATCTTCTCTATACTGCGTAGCTGAGGACACAGGATTGAAAAGTTAATACTGTGCAATGATTTGACATCTTTCTAGGATTGCAGACAGTATTTGCAAACTGAGAATGTTTTTAGAGCTAACAGTTTAAAAAATCCTTTGACTGGAACCTTGACATAATCCATGCTGAATGATTAAAACAATTCTAATTTATACCTCTCAGACAAATTCCACCGGTTTGCAGATACTCCGATTTTTATTGGATGTGTGTGGGTTAGAGATGCGCAGCCACACAGTAGTAGTTACAGAGATGTTTTCTCAAAATACAAAAGAGCAGCAATGGATGGATGCAAGATAAAGCAAATGATCACTAATTCCAAAGCTATCAATGACACAGTTTTAACTAGGGTAAAAGCAATCTGGCGTGCCCAGTGCAGTGACATGGCATCACTGTATGCTCAGCTGCTGACAACACTTTTAGATTAATGACACCCTGTGGTCACACACTGTGACTGCATTGTGCTGCAGAGCTCCAACACATCAGATTCCCAGTGCACTTAGGACACAAACAAACTGTTCAGAAATCTACAAATAACCTTTTGGCAAAGATAAAATGTAAATCAGAAGTTAACTGTGTTTGGTGGACAATGCAATTCTGAGATATTATAATTCTGAGATAATATTCCCAGACATCATAACCTACAGCAGGCAGTTCACTCCTTGTTTTTCTTTCACATCAGACTGCAAGTACAACTCAGAGTCCTGGTTTCTCCAGAAATACTCAGATGAGTACTGTTCTTAAGTGTGTCAGTGAAGGACATGAGGCTAGTCAATCACCTTGTGGCCTGGTGTGATAACCATCATCTAATTTTGAACACAAACAAAACTGATGACTGTCAATTTAAAGAGCACCACTATTAAGCCAAATACTGTCCCCATTCTAGGTTAGGAGGGAAAAGCAGTCCAGGAATACAGTTACCTGGGAGTCGTCCTTGACAGCAGTATCAATTGAGGACGCTCATGGACAAAACAGAAATAAGGATGTGTTGATCAGCATCAGGGCCAGAGAGGCAAAGAAAATGAAGAAGGTGGTCAATGGACTGCTCTGTAGTCCCTGGACATGGTTTAAAAAAAAAAGAATGCTGCACAAGTCACTGGACATAAAATCACAACACTGGCCAACCTCCATATCACAACAGAAACAATAAAATTTCAATTGAATCAACAGAATATAATTAGTATGATAGTCCTTCATTGACAAGGGTAAAGAAGCACAACGGCATATCTGCCCATGACCCCATGAAACCTGGCGTCATGATTGATGATCAGCTGACCTTCCCGGATCATGTGGCCCCTGTTGCTCCATCGTGCCACTTCTTGCTGTTTAACATCAGGAAGATGAGGACATATCTAACCCAATATGCGACACAGCCTCTAGTACAAGCCTCAGTCATCTCCCGCTTAGGCCACTGCGATGCCCTCCTGACAGGCCTTCCAGCCTGAGCTGTGAGACCTCTACACATGATCCAGAATGCTGCAGCCCGTTTGGTTTTTTAACCAGCCAAAGAGAGCACGTGTCACACCCCTGTTCACTGAACTCCACTGGCTTCCCTAAGCGGCTCGCATAAAATTCAAATCCCTAATGCTGGCCTACAGAGTGTTTGATGGATCTGTGCCCATCTACATCAACACCCTCTTAAAGCCCTAAGTCACCACTCACCCACTCCGTTCCTCCAAGGAGCACCAGCTAACATGGCCAACGCCTCGTACAGGTCAGTGTAGACTCTTCTCATCTGCAGTATCTCTTGTCCTGAAAGCTCTAAATGCTTCCTAATAGCATATAGCACTGTCATAGTTGAATGTTAAATCCTTAGTGTTAAATCCTCTTCTATCACATTGGACTCAAGGTAAGGTAAGTGTGTAACTGCTGTTGTACTTCAATGTTAAACCCTCTTTTTGTAAGTCGCTTTTAATAAAAGCGTCTGCTAAATACATAAAAATGCGACAGAATTTTCTTCAGGTAGAGATAAAGTCTTTTTCTCAACCAATTTAATTGTTTTGTTTTTGTGAATGACGTCCATTTGAAATCCAGGCTGTCAATAATTTTTTTAATTCAACATCTCAGCTTTGGGGAAGGAGACTGTCTGCTGCCGATATGAGAGTAAAATGTTTCCTTCTTCATGCCTCATAGAGGTTTCGAAACTGTTAAACAGTTCTGGGCTTATTTTGTTGCATTTTCTGGTCCACAATGAAGCAGATGGTTTCAGCTGTAGCACCTGGCCTCTTTTACTAATGATTGTTGTTGTCGGATGTGCAGGAAGTGGTATGGCATTATGGTGCCGAAATAAGCAAGACTCAGTGACTTTGATGTGCTGTTGATTCTATGGAACACTGAAACGGACAAACATCCTTTGTGGAATTGTATTTATCATATCTGGAAGACTCATAAAATGATCATTTAAAAATGAATTTGTCATGAAAAAGCAATGAGTTCTATTTGATTATTTCAGAGTGACTGATTATGAAAGCATCTATACAGAATCATTAATAATTAAGCACCAATATATTAAATAATCTCCTCAAAATCTGGCAAATATTATTGTCCACCTATACAGATGTTTTCAGTTATCTTGTCATTTGAGGTCATTCCATAGGACAAATAGAGCCAGTAAATGGGGTTGTGGTTGGAGTGTTTATGAAATGAGACTGAATCAACACCCCCTCTTGAAGTATCCACAACCTCATAAGGGTACATTTTTAAACAGTTCAGAGATGAAAAGTTGTACACAGCTTCCCATGATCTCCATTTGGAGACAGAGCGTTTGTGTGTGTGCAGCAGCTGTGTCTGATTGTCATCCGCTTAAGGCGGAATATGTTTGCCTGTTGTGGTGGGAGTGTACACTGACAATGGATCAAACAGCAGGTCAGGCATGTGACTGGACTTGACTGTTCTAAACAAAAATGAAATAGTAAATTAAACACCTTCTTTTCATATACATTCTGTTGTAAACTTTCAAATGAAATCAGCTATGAGATTCTTTTTCCTTTGGTTTTTGAAGTAAACGACTGCATTGCGGTATGGTGGATAGCACCACCGGCTCACAGCCAGAGGGTCTTTGGTTTGAATCCCATCTGGGGCCTTTCTGTACGTTAGTTGGCATGTCCTCCCAATATATACATGGGTTCTCCCTGGGTCCCGTTAAGTGTGTTGTGAAACTTAAGCATTAGTGACGATTTGGAGTTATTGCAATAAAAACTGAAATAGTTAAGCCCATCCCTGGAGGCCAGGTACTTCTCTGTGTGAGTTTGCATGTTTTCCTTACTTTAGCCTCTTCCCATAGTCCATACATGTTGATTTAATTGGTAAGTCTAAAATTGCCACTGGTGACCTGTCCAGGGTGTAACTTGCCTCCCATCCAAAATTATGTGCGTTACTGTGGACACTGAGCATTAGTGTGGTCAAATTATAGCTTTTTTTTTTTTATAGGGATTTCAATTAATTCTGAATTTTGATTGTGTCAACTACTTTGCTTCTAGCAGGCCTTTAGGTCACCACTATTAAAAACTCCTGTATTATACATAAATGTATATAGTTTTTCAGAGACAAAGAGTCTCAAGTTTACCACAAACCATGCTAATGTGATTTGTGGTTTTATTGTGACTCCAATTATCTATGAAAGTGTCTTCTGAATGTTAGTCACATTGGGTTTTGTTTGTCTATTTTCAGTCCTCCATGTCTGTTTGCTGTTACTTTTCATCTTACTGTGACCACTCTGAGGTTTTTCAGATAATTTTTTATTGCCTAATTTCAAATTTCTGTTGGTTTGTCTCTCCTACTTTCCCAGGGTTCATATATTTCGCAGATCTGGGATAAATAATGATTGCAGATCTATGTGATACAGATCTACAATCATCAATCTGTCCAAGGTTGTCTTTTTAAACAATGTGCATTATTTTAAATAAATAAAGTAAAAATTTACATAAAATGTAAGCATGTGTGGAACTTTTGTTTTTAAACCTTAGGAATTGTTTCTGCCATGAAATGTTTCACATAAAGTCAAACTTTGTGTTTCAACACATTCAAGATTTTAACTAATAATACACTTAAAAAAGTAGGATTAAATAATAGGAAAAAAGACAGAACTGAGCCACAAGGTGGAGACAGAGACTGTTAATTGGACCATCACATAAACTTGAGTTGTGGAAAGAGAAAAGATTATCATTCAGCTCGTAATGAAAGAGTAGTCCCCAAGGATAAGCATCCCAAAGCATAACAGATGTTCCGACGTCAAGAAATGTTAGGTGGTGCACACAGTATGTGTTGTAAATATTCTGATCAGTTTTGCAAATATTTGTCTGTAATGTTAAAAAGAATACAGCACATAAACACATCACCATTGAATATGTCAAATTAAAGATTTTGAAAAATATAAGAAATGTGATTATGCTTCTGAAACTCACTTATCAGGAGGACATTGTGTTTTTATTAAAAACAATAGACAATGGGACATTAACTGCTCTAATACAAGGGATAACATCAGAATAAACACCTATAATCCACCACAAAACTGTACAGATGCTGTCATCTCTTCTCCTCCCCCCTCCCAGATTGAATAGTTATTTCCTTCATGATCAAAGCCATTTAACATGTATTAAAGTTTTAGTTCCAAGAATCCCAGAAGAAAGGCATACTTCACATGAAATCATTGATTGTGCACTAATGATAAAAAAAATCATGATGAGATATAATGTTAGGACTCAGAAACTGCAGGGGATACCTCACATAGATGATCAATAAAGGGAACAAATCATCTTACCATCAGAAAAAAATGGAAATGGAAATATTTCTCTATGCTCTATAAAATGACTGTCTTCATATTTGTCTTAATATATATCTGAAACATTTATAAGCAAAAAAATTCAATTCAAATCAAATACAGCTACAATGCCTAAGATGGTATCAAAGGAAGTGAATCCCTTTCTGTTAAAACCAGAATGATTTAAATATAAATACACACCTACTATACAAACACAGAATTCGAACTTTTGCATTTGCTAAGAAATGGCACATTTACAACACATTAACGTAAAACAGTTTGAGAAACAAATCGTAACTGACAGTTGACCTAAAAGTAGTCAAGTAATTGTTTAGTCCAGAAGGATGACTGACAGCCACGATTCAAAGATGCTGACTTCATGTCCATTGAGTAACTGTTGTAGTCCTTGTGATGATTGTAAAAATGTAATTGTTATTTCAGAGCAAGTCAGAGGTACAAGAAATGAGTTCACTCACAAATAAGAAAAGAGGTGACTCTTATCTTCCTTTGATGGAAACTAATTTTCCTCTCCAAGAATACTGTTTGATTCCAAATTATTTTGAAAATAAGACTAAGTTTTTAAAATTCTGAAGCCAGCCTAAGAAATGTCACACAATAACATCCTTTTAAATTCTGTAGCATTTTAATTGGTTTACACTTAATTGATTGAAAAATAAACACATTTACAATCCAGCATCATTAATTGGTCCAGAGTGTAATACATTCAAACACATACCAAGGTTTGCCTGACGTCCCTTCTGTTGTTAAAGTGATCATACAACATTGGTAGTTTTGTATAACCTATACTTTTTTTAAGACATTCATTTTGACATTTTGAACAAGGAACAGGGGGTGGCATTTCAATCAGATGGAGGTGTAGTGTCTCCCAAAGCTGGAGAGTCTAATCTTCTCTGGCAATATGATGTTTACCGAGTGCTGGGGCTCTTCCTGGCTCGTGCTGCCAACTTCTCTGAGCAGGTGCTCTCGTTGCTGGCGAACGAGCTGGCTATACTTTGCATTAGCCAGCCATGTCTCACAGCGGCCAAAAAACACAATTCCTGTAGTGCCCAAAATGACCAGGCAGGTGAGCAAAGCCAGCATGCCAAAGCACACGAGCTGACCGTGGGTAACAAGGATTCCAGAAGAGTGAACGGTCTCCTTCAGAGTAATCTTGAGCAGGTCTCTTTCAGGTGGTCTCAGCAGCTTGTGAAAGGCGTGAGCAGGGATGGAGTAGTGCTGTGGTGTGAGGGCAAACACTCGGCTGTCCACTGGCCTGGCGCTGACTGACTTGGATCTTGTTTTTGGCTTGTGGTGCAGGGAACATGTGGGACCAGTAAACCATTTCTGGCAAATGCACCGGAAGGTCCCATCAGGTTGACCAATACAAGTTCCTTCATTGGCACAGGGCCCTCCAGCACAAGGGGAGAGGCTGGTGGTGTCATTACAAGTGAAACCACTGAAACCATGTGGACAGACACATGTGAAAGCCAGGCCGTGGTTTGTACAGTTGCCACCATTGAGGCATGGGTTTGGCTGGCAGCTGTCGATGCTGATCTCACAGTAGTCTCCAGAAAATCCAGGGGGACATAAACAGGAAGGATAGGCTCCAGGGCCACCGGCATCCATACACGTACCACCATTCTGACAAGGAGAGCTAAAGGACAGAGCAGCTTAATGTCAATTTACTGCAGAGAAAATAGTCCCCTATGTAGTATTCAAGCTCAGTCAAGGTATAATTTACCATGGGCTCCTAAAACCACAGAGGCAGAACAACATATGCACTTAATCCAACTGACATTTATTGGACAATCAAGAGTCCATTACCGAGAAGAACATTGTGAAACACCTTTAATATATCTGCTCATGCAACTCAGCTTATATTTCTAAATAATGATTTCTAATTGAGCTTCGTTCACCATTTAGTGGCCTACTGAATTTATGTAAGATGATCATAAAGCTGAGACATTGCCTGATAAAACTTTCATGTTGTGCAGTGGAGGCCATAATATATCAATATAATGTAAATATCATATCATAAGAAAGTGATTTGTGGCTGAAATCATAGAGGTCTCATTTTTACAAATAACACCCCCCCCAATCTATGCATAAAGGATGGTTTACAGTGTGCTATAGTCAATCAGACAATGAGGGAAGTATTGTAGGTTTTTTCTGGATAACTCCACCAGCTCTGATCATGGCAGGCAAGATGCCTTTAGGTTTATCTAAGAATTAATAAGTAGAAACGACTATCAGACTGCTTTCCTGGTCTACAAGGTATTCAGGCTACATTAATCTTGTTGGTACCACCAGGTGCTTGTCCTTAATAATTTGGCCTCGTTGATTAGGAGATATTGTGGCTCTCTGGATGAGTTTTTTTTGGAGTAAAACAGTTTTAGGACAGACTGAGGTGATTATCCAACACTTCTCTAATTACATTTTGAAGGGTTCAAACATAATCTCTGCGGACTTCAAAGACGCAATCCAGAGCCGGTTTATAAAGCATGAAGCGGAATGGCTTCCTATTAGTCATTAAAAGAAAACATGGCACATTCAGTGTAGTATTGGGCAGTCTGGGTCCGTTTTTATGTATTGTGCACGGTTTAGATCAAATCCTCTCAAATGATTGTATCAGTTTAAAAAAATGTTTTAAAAAAATCAGTTCCAAACTGATATTTAAACCGGTCAATAGCTTAAAATTCCTGCAAATATTCCAGATAATGAAACAAGCAAATTAAACTAATTAAACAAATTTGGGTCATCCTACACAAATCAATCATTTGAACCAAAGACGAGATGAAAATCGAGCAAATTTTTTGCCGTTTCTTTTAAGGTTACCTGATCAAATCATCAGCACCAGTCTAATCAATCCAGTCACGCTAACACGCAGGAAACGCTGATAGAGAAGCAAATGATTTCTCCAATAGTACTTTGTTAAATCACGTCGACATCCAGCACCTCGTCTCAGTGAGTCCAAAGAGAAACTCTGGCACACTTTAAACTTTCTGCCACACAGGAGCTGATTAATGGCACATGTTCAAGACAGACTCCAGTTGTCTCACTGCGAGATGCGGACATGGATTATCATTTTACAGGAGGAGGACAGCTGACAATTCCCTACCACTTATCAGTACACCAGTGAGGTTGAGGTGCATCATTCCAGTCAATAACAAGATTGTCTGACAGAGCAACCATGGAGGACTTCATAGTTTGAAGGGCAAGCTGCATCCCCCGACAGATTTCATATTCTGATGGGCAAGAGGAAGACTCCTCCAGGGATCTATCCATCTGTAATCCAGCAGCAGACAGACTGTTTCTGTTGCTCAAAGGAATGTTTTAGATTTAAAGCAAGTCAAATATTCTTGATCTTTTTTTTTTTATCCCAAATATCACTGCATTGTTATGTTTACAATAAACCAGTAAGATACTTTAAACATGTCCTGTGTGCAGCTTCCCTCATGTCCTGAAAGCCTGACCAGTCCAATGAACAAGTACAATACCAATGTCTGGGCTTCATTTCCTGAGCTTTTAAACTGAATTTATAAGGGAACAAACATGCCCAGAGTTCATATAAAAGACCATTCCCGTCAAGTGGTACAATCATGTTGTGGCACTGATAAAAATAATTCTGAGTTGTTCAAAGGCCATTTTCCTTTATTCCTCTTGCATTTACCCGCTTTTAAAATGGTGCTGATTTTCCAAAACCAGCTATGCCAATGTCACTCCCTATAAATGGAATCCAAATAAATCTCATGTTCAACCAAAATGTTAGCTCTCAATCCGGTGAGTGACTTTATGTTTTGAAGGACACTGCCCGCCCCCCCCCCCAAAAAAAAATGTCAGGATCCTTTCAAACCTTTAGAATACACTAGTATGTGTTAAAAGCTTGAGAGTGTTATGTCCCACACAGCTTTTTCCATCTATTGACAGAAACCTTTTAAAATTTGAGCTGAGACCTTACAATAAGTAGTAGTAGTGGCCATTACGTTATGTGAAGTGAGTGCTCTGATGCAGACTGTGACAGTTTCACCCCACCTCCCTCCTTGGAAGACCACTTATTTAAGGTAATGTAATTTCTCACTGAGGATGACCCTTTAGAATGTACAACTGAAACCCTCACAGATGGTAAGTTTATATCAGGGTCTTCCTGTTGGCAGCAAAGTGTGATTTTTTTTTGGCCACATACTGCTTGAAGGGGGTTTTGAAATGCGACAGCTTTGTCACATTTCAAGTGATGTTGATCAGCAGCTCTCAAAATGGTGAATCTGTAGGTTGCAGCTTCTGAAGCAGCACATCATTTGTGATCCTGTTCAAATACACCCAGCCAGCTGCTGTAAAAGCATGCTTGAACATGGCTGCATGGATATCCATTTTAGTTTGAGATGACAGCTAAATTTAGTGTGACACCAATCACAATAATTATTTTCTTTATGTGGAAGTGATGTTTTGTAATGGTTAGATATGCAAGAAGACTGAATGTCCAAAACATTTACATTAAAAACAGGCCCAGAAATCACCAGATGTCTCTAATGACATTTCAGTTTATTGGTAACTAGATCATCAGATTTTTTTACAAAGACAGCTGTCTTTGCAAAAAACCCCAACAAACATTCAATCTGAAACACCTTTATGAAATAATGAAAAATAAAAAGATAAAAGGCAAGACCATATGGTCCAATCAAAATGTACTAGTACCCATTTGTAAGGCAAATTCCTGTCTTCTCTTGGCAGTTCCCTCCAGCATAACCTTGGGGACAGATGCATAGGTAACCTCCCTCTCCTGTCTCGATGCAGGTGGCATTGCTGGCACAAGGCCTAGATGAGCACAGGCGAGTATCTGTTGGGGGAAAAAAAAGAAGGCCAAGAAATGGGAAAAACAGCATGCTGTCTTTAGATCATGTAAGTTCTATCTATCAAAGCGTATTCGCTCGTGTGTACATTTCACCCCACTTCTCTGATTCCACTCTCACTACACCCAGCACGGCTGCAGCATCCTTTCATCAAAAACAAGACTGAGAACACAACTGAACAGGTCACACCAACGATCAGCACATATGCTCTAACAGAAAATGAGATGCAGCGTGTGTGTATGGGTAAATGGGTCAAACTGTGCCTGATATCTTTTCCTTCCCTCCCAGAAAAAAAAGAGCATTTAATATTCTCTCAGTTTTTCCTCTTTTGCTTAAGGGCCGTTTTGCTTGTTTTTTGTTTCATGCAAAATTGTTTTTCTGTGGATTAAACTAGATTCGATGCAACTGCTTTTTTTTCAATATATACATTATGATTAAAGACAGATGTGTAAAAATATTGGCATTTTATGAGGGAGATATTTGCAGTCAATCTGTTTATTCAGTGTCCCTGCTTTGTAACCAAGATCTAAAGATGTAAACTATATTTCATACTCCAACTAGACCATGTAGAAATACATTCAACATTGTTCAACAGCTTTTGTGGCAGCCTATGTGACCCCCTGTCCAAAAAGAAAAGAAAAGAAAGCAAAAGAGATAAATAAGTCAGATTCTTATTTGGCTCTACGGTTGAGGCCGACAGAGATAACAAAGACAGCGAAGCTTAATGAGACTCACCTTGGTCACACAGACTGCCTACCCAGCCTTCTTTGCAGATGCACTGCCATGCCTTCTCACACGTGCCATGCTGACAGCCGGGGAAGGGAACACACTGGTCACAGTTCTCTCCTTGCCACCCTGGTTTGCACCTAAAATAGAGGACGGGGAAGCTGAATAATTGTGGACTGTAAATCTACCTCCCACACATCTTTCATCTATCTGTTTTTGTACTCATGAATCCTGCTTGCTGTTTCTAAATCAGATTTTCAATGAAAATGAAAGATATGGTGTAATATTTACTAAAAAAATCATACAATTTTGGCCAAATATACACTGATGATGTTAAAAACGACCAGCCAAACTAAAATGCTGTCAAGGATGATTTATGTTTGCATTCAAACAAAATTATTTGACATTTGCACAATGAAGGCTTAAGCGAGATGCTGGAAAAAATAGAGTTAGCTGAACAATGGATTAGAAACAAAAACTGGAAATTTATGGAAACAAGGTTGGAAAAGCCCTTGGGATGCTGACTATCATCTCCACAGGAATCTGAGGTAATTTTAGCAGCCTACCTGCACTTCCCTGGCTTCTCACAAAACCCATTTTCTGTACTGCACCCTGTGTTGCATTCCCAGCCTATTGAAAGAAAAACGGAGGGGACAGCAGCGTCCTTGCATCAACAATCAAAACACACATAAAACATTCAAAATAATGAAATATTCATCCGCCAGACTTTTTTTTCCCAACACAGAGAATCCATTACTTTAGAAAGCATTTTATTTTTCATGTAGAGATTCAAATCTTTTTGTCTCACTGCCAGTTGTCTCATCAGAGAGATCCAGTCTTAGATTACCTTTTATCATTCGTGTCACGGTCAGAATTAAGACCACCCCAAAGAGATGCATCGTCATTTCAAGAAAAACGCCTCTATCAATCCTGCAAAAAACAAAACATGTCAGGTGGTTGAAACAGCTCAATTTCTAAGAGGAGGTTATGTTTTTCCATCCGAGATAAATGTGTCAAAAGTTTCACTTGCAAAGAGAAAACAAACCTCAAATGAATCAATTAATAATTGTACAGATAAGTCGAACTGCGACTGGAGCGTCTGGATGTTCCAGCATTATAAAACCACTGGAGATAGAGACCTAATTACGTTAGTTAGTCTCGCTCACCTGAATTGGAGATATTTTGGAATAACAAGCCTAATCGCTTTCTGTCTTTTAAATGATTCACGCACCTGAATCACACGCGTCTTCTCCCAAAGGTATCTATTGCGCACAAGCATGCAGAGAAAGAGGAACGCCGTTTCGTTACAAAACATGTTCTTTTGTACAAATATCTCATCAGATTAAATGATATCGTTTTACCTAAGTCGTCCCAGTGCTCTGCCTCCAAATGCCTTCGGTCATGATTAAGGCGTTGACTTCGATGAAACCAATTTTCGCCTAATCCGAGCCGTGAGCTATTAAAAGTCACACTACAGGTGTACCAGCCGTCTGTCTGCAGGAGGTGGACCCGCAGGTTTTGACGGGACTGCTGCTGCTGCTGCGTCGTGCAGCGTCCCAGCCCAGCACGCTCCTCCCACCTCCTGGAAGATCATTTGTGCGCCAGTCAATCCCTCACGAGAGACGTGCTTAAATCTTACAGAGAATCCACTCCCTAAAAACTAACTTTTACAATGTATTTCGTTTTTGGAAAACAAAACACATTACTTGAGTCGAAGTAGTCTGTTCTCAAAAGTGCTGCTCTATCAAAAAGCTCTTACTGGGCCAAATCTGTCCTTTTTTTTTTTTATCATCCTAAAACATGTAGATGAATAACTTGAAGGCCTGCTTAGTTCACTTGTTTCATGATAAAATGTCTGAAAAGGATTGTTAAACTCAGACTTGAGTTTAAATCAATATGATTGCTCATGTAGTAGAATCCTGTTCACCATAAAGTGAGCAGCTAAATGAGACGCAACTGCTTTGATCAGTCATAGATTACTGTTTGTTCTTTCAAATGTGAACACAGCAGAGCGGGTTTTGCAGAGTTAAGAGACAATCCGAAAGCATGGAAAAGCAGGGATGCGGGTAGAGCTGATTTAATAAATCCCCTCTCACAAAAAGAGCCCTGCACTCCTCCCACGCAAAAAGGCCATGGGAGATTTTTTACTTTTTTGGGCAAAAACTTTAAAGCATATGATTTGCAGGGGGGTTTTACTTTTGAAATATCAGTAACCCCTGTAGCTGGACTTAAGATGTTTGATACTAATGCAGGAAAAAGCTAGGCATTCCACTATAGCAGCAGAATCTCTGACCAAATAAAAAAATGTCAGTCAATTTTGGAACACAACTTTGTCTAAAAAGCACACAGTAATTATTTCCTTTCTTTTAAAAATTCTTTCCATTTTAATTGGACTGGTTCCCCCCAGATTGGTTGATCGGTCCGTCGCTGGTTTTAGTTTGTTTCTTGTCTCCACTCCAGTGTGTCAATGCTTGAACTGTGATATGTCCACATTTATGATTATGCCGTTCTGTCAAGCTTTGACAGTGTCAGAACCCTCATACGAAGACATTGCTTACATGAATTTGCAAAAAGACAGATTGCCATTTTTACTTCCTTTGAAAGTATGGTTAATTTTCCATAACATTTCTTGGAATGGCACCTGCCAGCCTTTTGCAAATTGCCACAACAGCAAATCCAGCCCACTGCTTTCACCGGTAATGAATGGCAAAGATTTCCTCCCTTGGTAATGAAAGCGGCATGGCATTAAATCATCATTAAAGTCATGTTACATTCTTTAGAATGTTTCACAAGCAATACTTAATTGTTGACTTCCTCTTATACCTTCACAAACAACAGATCATTTTCTTTACTCCTATCACATATTCTAAGGGTTGTGATGCTGAGATAAATTGAAATACAAGGAGTTAGTAAAAAAAAGGAGTTAGTCAAACTTTGTACTCCAAATGTAACCAGTATTTAGATAATATTAACAAATATTTAGATCATATTAATCTTCCAACTCCCATTTCCCTGACACGTGGACCTCATTTTAATTAAAAACATATTAAGTTCGGAAAGACAAAAGGGTTAAATTGTTTCTACTTTAGTTATTCATCCATTCGGGATAAATTGTCAAATTCTTTGGTGTCTTTGGAAGATGTAAACCTCTCAAATATGATTCTTCTGTCAGTTGGAAGAACATCAGAAATTATTTGTTGCACTGTAAAGGTCAAGAAAAATCACAAATTGGCTTATATTCCATGAAAAGTCTGGAGATAACCAGTCCTTGCATTTCTTTAGTACAACCTTTTAGAGTAGTTGCGGTGACATGGTCTGGACACATTTAGCTGCATCTCACTTTTCATGACGGATTAAACAATAAAAATCTAACAATGTGGTGGGATTCTGAAGAACATTTTCTGAACCCTTTCCAATGAGCAGAATCACAAGAGTCGGCAAGACTCTAGCTTAGGTATACAAAAGGAAAAAAAGAGTATTTAAAAGAACACATGTATTATTCATTATTCAAAGTCTAATCATTTAATGCAACAAAAACTCCTGAAGTGAATAGCTGGAGAATCCATCACAGGGACACACAGAGAGCTATGTACACACCTACAGTCGATTTTACACTCACAAGTTGAATTACACCCTGTGATAGATTGGCGACCTGTCCAGGATGTACCCTCCTTCTCATCCAATGTCAACTGGGATTGGCTCCAGCCTCATGTGGCCCTACTATGAATACCGTAAGTAACATGGGAAATGGATGATGAATGGAGATGGATGGACAGTTCAACTATGTGTGTTTTGGAGAGTGGGAGCTAACCAAAGCATGCACATTAATTTTCAGATGATATTGAGGGACTTCCCTTACATAACATCTTGATGTCCTGCATGACAAAATCCTGTTCTATTCTTGGTCCACTTATGGCCATCTACAATCCCATATCCTTCCCAAGGGCATGGATGGTCATTTTCTTCAAACAATAAGTATGACTCATTTTATGGTCTAATTATTAATCTAACTTTGCTCAGACATCATGGGAACAGCAATAAAGATTTAGACATTTAAGTTTCAAATAGTTCTCTAAATGTTTACCCCTGCATGCATACGCTGTACAGCAGACTGGCCACCAAAAAAACCTTTGTAGAAGAATTGTCAACCTGGATTATACCAGATGGAAAGTCTCTCAGATTGTTCCTAGAGATCCACTATCTTTAGCTGACATCTTGATGACTTGTTTTTGGATCCGTACAGTGACAGCAAATTAAATGTGTAATTGCAAATAAGTAGTGAATCATTGTATTTTTTAGCTGAATGGGACTGAAGACACGCAGTGCACATAGGCTGCCTTATCTGTTCACCCGGAACGATTCCTAACAAGGACACATGCAGTCAGGCAAGAGCAGATGTGAGTGGGAGAGAAACAGACGACAGTCCTCAGATCTGATATAATCTCATGAGAGGTCTCCACTCTCATATCCCACTTGCTCAGTTTGGCTGGTGTGTATGTTCAAGGCCCGAGAGCTGGAGCTCATTGCCCAGTTAAACTTCACACCGGTGATGAGATTCCCAGACCAAGCAGACCCATATCACTCAGGAACTTTAATGAAATTTTTCAAGCTTATATGTGCTTTATTAAAGTGAAGAGATGTCTATTGATTTTTTTTTCAGACACTGATCTAATCTAGCAACTGATGTTTTATTTGCCTCATACTGAGGTACATCGGGCTTAGATTGAACATTATGGATCTGAGGATGAGAGTGTGTGAATAAATTTCACTAGTGCTTCGCGCCTCATATGAAGACACATTCGGTTCTAACAACAACATTGACAGCCCCTTTTAAATTTGTGTATACAATTTTATACACACTATACACAAATGAACACACTTGTAAACATTTTTTTTAATTATAGTGTGTTCCCCAGAAACACCTCCACACTTAATAAAATATATTTATATTAATACAATTTTAAATTGCTGAAATTTAGCACATGTAAATAGCAAATGTACAATCTTTATAGTGATAGAAATTATGATTTATTTTTTCTAGCAGTTGATTGACCGAACAAGGGCAAAAAAAGATACTATACAATAATTTAGAAATAAAGTCGTAATATTCACTGACTACATTTATGTGACAGCTGAGTAAACACTGACACTCACAAAAATGAGGATCTTGAGTCTAAAATGAAATCGAGAAAATATTCAGTTGACACGTACAAGCTCATCTGCAGATCATTTGATTCAGGCTTTCATTTGGTATTCATTGATACCAAGATATCAAACAAATTCATCTTAAGTACACACCGACAGACAAATAGCATTTTTCAATGTCTTAAGGGTCCATCTTTGGACCTGACCATTTTTCATGTTATACAGCCCCGTTATGTCTTTACCTAGTCCTCTCATGTCATATTAGAAGCATGACAGTTTTTAAAAAGACATTTGCTGTACGTTTTACTGAACATTTGTCTTCATTATTCCACTATAATGAAGATTAACCTGTGGAGACTGAGATTAGCTGAACAGGACCTTAAAGGAAGGAACCTGAAACTGCAGTCCAGATTAACTGGGAAAGAGGGCACAGTGAAAGTCTTAAACAGACAACATACTGGGGCGATTCTCCTTGTTTTCTTAATGGCTGTTTTTTGATACCACCGAAGATTTCATAACAACGTTTGATTGTATGAGAGAATCTTTTCACATGTCAGCCTTCTTTTCTCTGTGGGTGGCAGAAAATGAGTCAAGATCAGTGCAAAAAGTCTTATTTCTTGATTCGAAACTTTCCAATGCAGAGGTAATGAGTCACAGAGGAGAAACCAGTGTATGTGTGCAAAGATGGGTAGCTTATTGTACAGGATTGTAAGGCGAGAGGTAATATAAAAAATCAAGCCTTTGCCCCCCTAGAGATGTAGCTCAATTTATTTCTGTAGCAGCACAGCTACATGGGTCTCAGGGGAGTGTGGGCCCTTCAGCCAGACTATTAAATTCCTCAATAGAAGCATCATCTCTCACATTGCTCATTAAATCAAATCACTGACCTCTAGGTAGAATGATTTAAAAAAACATCAATGATCATCATTAATATTGATTAATGTCTAAAACCAATATCTCTACAGTCACTAATATGTGGAAAGTGAGGCGTTTTTTTGGTAGTAAACATGCATCACACTGACAGAAGTCACGAAGGTGCATTAGACTACCCTCATCAGCTGTATCAGCCTTGCAAAATGCAAGAGACAATATGGAGGGCACTAGTAAGGTGCGACTAATGTGATCGCATTTCTAATCTCCTGATGTTTGAGACCTCTAATCTGATTTACAGTGGAACGGTTACCATTTTTACAGCTATCTTCTTTGGGGCCATGTTCATCGTTTCTAGCCTGCAATGCTGTTTACATTCTGAAGATCTGCATGCTGTAATTTTACTGGTTTACCCATAATGGAATTTGTTCCAAAAAGTGTTTTCAAGGGAAAGCATAACCACAGAATTATACAAACGGAAGATTATTTTTCATGACCACATGTATATTCTTGGCTTTGTGCAGCATTCTGATTAACACAAATATAGTTGCTAGAAAAGAGAATGGTGAGATGTCTTCATGGCAATGAAATAACATATTTGCCATTTAGCTAAATAGGTAATTGCCAAACAGCCAAAGGTTAGCTTTGAATGTGATCTTAAGGTAAATTCCAGATTTGAAAGAGGCAGATTCAGTAGATGCATGAATCGGGAATCATGTAAAACTAGAAAAAAAGCATAATTTTTAAAGAAAAATATCTGCACATCTCAGATTCTGAAAATGATCTGCATCAGTTGGCCCAGGCAAAATCTGCAGGAAACAACAACTTACAAGCATTTTGTCATATTATTTTCCCTCAACTGGCACAGTAGGGAAGATTATCCCGTATAACTAGAATTCGAGGATAAATTGGATTGAAAGGCATTCCTCTTTCAAATGCACCTGCTGTACAGGAGGTGGGGCAGAGACAATCCGTTTCCTGCTGAATGACAGCACACCACACATTTTCTTGGCACTATGCTGAAGACGCACCACTCTGCAATCTGGTGTTCCAAGACTACAGAGTTGAAAAATAAAATATAAAGGCAAAAGCTGATTTCAAAGCCGCTTTGAGCCCATCAGGTGTCAATTTATAAGTAAAACTGATCATGTAGATAACACTGAGAGAAATGTCCTTAAAGAGTTTAAATGTACTTTGTCATACTACAGATGTTTACTACATGCTGACTTCTCATCTACTAATTTAATTTAAATCTGCTTTATTTAATGTTTCCTCAATGAGGAAATGCACTGATCAGCCTGTCATGCAGAAACTCTTTCTTACATAGTCTTTCACCATCCATGTAGGATACACAGAAATCTGGTCTGTCTTGCACTGATATTACATCAACTTTCTTCTTTGGGGAAAAAGAAAAAAACAGATAAAGAAATAAATAAGCTTTTTTCCCCCCCCTTAAAAATTCTCCTGCTCAGTACAAGAACCAAAACCCACTTTGATTTCCTAATGCAGCTCTCTTCAAACTGAAAAGCATCTTCATACAAGCACAGACTTTTATTGGCTTTTTTGAACAACATTTGTTTAAATGCCACCAACATGAGGAAGAGTTTTGCATTTAACTTTGCATCAAATCATTGTTCAGCCTCTACGGCTGCACCAGAAGCAATTCCTGGACATATTATAAAACTATAAACAGGAACTGTGATCTGCATGGCGCTGAAATGAAGCGATGATCTTTGAAGACGCTGCCATCTGCTTGGAGCTGAGCCAGCGCATAGACTAGTTAACCAAATTTCAGGTATGGAATCAGGATTGCCTTATCACCATAGCAACTGTAGCCACGCACTATCTGCTGGAAGGTCAGAGAAGGGTCTGATGGACAAGAAAACACTAAAATAGCACAACTAAGGCTGAAGACAGATTAAATGAGAAGAAAATAGGTAAAACATGGAAAAATGCTAAGGACTGCCATCACCTGTTACCACCTGTTTCTGATACTATAGTTATAAATATCTCGTTTCCATGGAAACAAGCGGTTGATAGCATCTTTTTGTATGTTTTGCACCTCACAATGACCTTGCGTCATCTGGCTAAAAACAAACATCACCTTCTCAACCTGACACAAAATTGTGTGCCACCTAAAAGCAGCTTAGAACACATAGGGTTGTAAGATTTTCTAAGGAATTTTTAAATATTCATAGCAAAAGAAAAAAGTCTTTTGTTAGTGGTGACCCAAAATAATCACTGTTAAAGAGTTAGACTGATGGCATGAGAAAACCTGAGCACATAGAATTTGAATTTCCTTTTCCCATTTGCTGTTAAAGAACGAATTTATCTCATAAAATGGCACACAACATTTCTACTTATGCGGGTCTGGTTAAAAACAAATACTGTAAATAGAGATATGGAAAATAGTTGCTATTGATATATCTTTTTGTTCCAAAATTGTTTTTCAAACAAAAAAAAAGAACACTAGGTGTCAAAGTCACATCCACATCACATGTAAATACAGGAGGTAAGCTACTCTGGTACTGACAGTCCGACAGTCTGAGAGGGAAATGGGCATTATGAAAATTGGCTATTTAGTATATTCTGAGTCTCCAGTGCAGTCCTCTTATAAAAACAAAACAAAACAAAAAATAACAAATCAAGGCAAAGTTCCTGGCAAACAGAACTGACTGACAAACCAGCCACACAAAGCCTGCTGACTGAATCAGTTACATCGGTTTTCCCTCCACCACAGCTGAAACAGACAGAAAACAGTTTATCCCTGATTGCACTGCTTCGGAGTTCATTGAGTATTTACAGTCATTTCTAAATAACCAAATTAAATTTTTTCATGCACTAAAGCCTTTCAGATATTTTTAGTTTATCAAAATGAAGTATTTTACTTTGCGTGATGAGTTGCTTTGTAGCCTTGTCTAGATGTTTCCAAGAAATATGATGGAGACTGACAGTGCTGCTTATAGTACATTTGCTTGTCCCTGCTCCATATTGCCAGCCTGTATCCATTACTCTGAAACCATTTACTGCAACATACTTTAACTGACTATTTATAAGAGAACAATATGACAGGCATATTTTGATTTGACAGAGCCATGATTATTCATCCAAAGTCAGAAAAGCCTTAATCCGGTACATTTTTGGATTGCAAAAGACATTATCTTGACAGAACCTGTCATGTTTCTTAAGATCAAAAACAGGCAAAAGAACCTGGTTTAACCTTCGAAAATTGTTATAAGTCTCTGTGCGTTGCGCGTTTAATTTTGGTTCGAGACATAAAAACAATTGAGGCTCAAATCAAAATTTTCTGGTCGGTTTCATCTCAAATTTTCAAAGTGATAATAAGGTGTATCCATAGACAGGAACTCTGTTTTGTCAAATAGTCACAACTTTATCATTTCATTTAATCAGCAGAGAAAAGGATGGCATTTGAAGCCCTTAGTGGGTGGAAGGTGGCTCTCAACACATCTGCCAAACTGAAGAGCCAATATCCAGCTTCTTCTGGACCACAAATGTTGTCATTCATTGTTATTCTAAAATGTTATATTTAGATTCAGTCACCCAGCTGATTCCCAAGCTTAAGGTCAGTCTTTAAACCCAGATCAGGAAAACATCATAGCTTCCAATAACACAGATAGTAAAGTTTATGTCATCTATTTATGTCTCAATACTGGTTTATCTCATTACTGACTAATAACATTTGACCGAAGGAAAAAGGATGCAAAAACCACTTGTCATACCAAAATGCCTCTCAGGGTACAAAGCGATACCAAGGGGTCACATAAGTCAGCATTTAGGGAGACCGGGCTCAATAGGGGGTTTACTACACATTTGGTCCTTTCATCTCTTTTCTCTGGACAGGGAAATTGGTCATGCCTTTTTAAAGTGATTTTAGCAACCCTGCATCGTTTTGATTCACTATTCAACTTATTTATTGTGGTAAGATTTAAATCCCCTCAGTATTCAGGATGAACTATTTACTGTTTTTCAGCATTCTGTTGATGAGCTACAGTTTTAAAACATTGCTCTTCTTGTCCAATTGAATCTCACATCAACAGAAAACCTGTAAAAAGGCAGCTCAAGGTTAACGCCGCGTTGATATTGCCTCTCCACTCTCACTGACAACAGTCCTTCAATATGAATTATTCACAGTCACAGCGGAAGAGAGCCCAAAGCAAGGGGGAGATAAACTCACACTTTTAGATCAACAAGCCACTGTACATAAGATATATCTTAGAAAGGAATTTTTGGCATGACACATTTTTGCTTTCATTGGTCTATTTAGTGTGTTATGAACCCATGCTTTGCAATAGACCTATGAATGAGATTGTTTCCAGTTCAGGTAGCTTTACATCATCAAGGTTCTGGTTCACAGCTGTTTGTAGATCATAGTCATGACCTTCCTAAAATGATCCATCAATTTCATCCTCACTCTGACTGGATCCAGATAATGAAAGTGTCGCCGCTCCTTCAACTGTAACCATCACGATGGACTTAATTTCCTCTCTTTATCTCCCCATTATGCAACTGTGAAACCACTTTGTCCCTGAGTTTCGGATTGGCTTGAAAATTCTACAAAGATCAGACACATAAAATAAGAAATCAAAAATATGAGGCCTGAAATGTATCAAGCTTTTGTTAGAAGAAATATTTGAGTCAAATAAAGCCTTCATGGAGTAAAGTGAATCTGAAAGTCTATATAAAACAACTAGAAACATAAAAGGCTGAAAACTTTAGTGATTTACTTCTTACAGCTGCTGTGTTATATAATGTTGCCAATTCCTTTCATTCTCCCAGAGCTGCATGTATCATTTATCTTTTGCAAAAGCTGTTATAAATATTTTCAGGAATTAGGAGAGTAGCCTGAAGTATAAGTGTAAAAAACTTAATGAAGATGTTCAAAAAATTTTTTTTTTTATATCCTCATACTCACATTGGACAATGTTTGTTCTCAGGTGAGAAATATTTTTTTCTAGAAAAAGTGAAATCAAGTCTGGAACATGAGTTTCCATCAATTTCCTTAGTGTGAAAACAGCACAAAACTCAAAGTAAGAAACCACAAAGAAGAGCGACATTCAAAAGAGTGAGAGTACAGTTTGACCTTCGTCTGCTTATTCTGTTGTTGTCACTGGGTGCTTACTCTGACTTTCTTTAACGATTTCTGTCACCTCTGCTAAAAAGGAAGAAAAGACTATAGAAACCAAAAATGAAGCTGTTCAATAGACGGAGGCTGGAGAGGGGCCGAAAGGGGGCTCATGAGAAAGAGTTTTCTCAATAGCAAAAAAAGAAAGTGAGGTGGAAGGAAAAATGAGGGGAAAAAAGTGGAGATGGGCAGCTGAAAAGACAGAGAGGCGGCTGGTGAAGAAAGAAGCGTGTTTAGTAGAGTCTGATCAGATGCTGAAGTGTGTAAACGAATCAGAATTACCAGAGCAGACAAGAAAATCTCAACCTTCAATAGGGCCTTTCTTTGTCACAGTATAACATGTGGATAGAATATAAAATTGCATTGGTTCATGGTCATTTAAGGATGTACCTTTTTCTCTATACATTTTTTTTTTTTTTACTGAGATAATGACATTGTCACAGTGCACCTGCATGGCAAAATGGATTGAATTCTTGCCATTGCGCTCAGAATCATTTTTAGTCAACAGTACTTTTGGTCCATGGAAAATTAACTGATTTAGATTTTTTCTTCATTCAATTTCTCAACCCAAGACATAAGTGAGATGATTCATAAATGATACGCCACTAGAATTTTACTAAGGTGCCTTAAACAGACCCCAATACAATTCTTTATTATCTCTGTTTTGCAGCCACAAAAGCCACTCAGCTTAAAGCTTGACTGAGTACAGTGAAAAGACATTTTTCTAATCAAGAGTGCAAAAAAAGCAGTTCTTAATAAAAGGGTTGGGGGGAGGGTTAAGCTAATATGGAATAAAAAGTAAATAACAAAAAGTGGTGCGTTGTAGTAGGCTGCTGCAGCGAGTACTCCAGGGATCTTGTGGGTCAGGTTGTACCGACACTGGATTTCCCTCACGAGATTGATAAAGTTGATCTTATCTTATCTGAAACACAAGACGAGGCTGTGTTTGCTGTGTATTGCTCTTTTAATAATTCCATAGTTTCATTATGGTTTACCCAAGAGCCACTAAAGAAGAGTGAATATCAATATTATCATCCAACAAAACTTCATGGTCAACCCCTTGATAGCAGTTTGAGGTCACTTGTATAACTTTTAGACTTTGTTAAAATATTAAATGAACATGGCAATTGAAAACTAACATTTCCCGTTTGTTGACAAAATGCACAGAATTATGGTTTCCTGGATGTTGCATCCATATCAGCCGTCAGCCTGGCAGGGAAAATGCTATCTGTGCCAGATGCTTTTTTTTTTCTCAGATGGCAAGCTTACAGGTTTTTACACTAAATGTCCTGCTCATTTTCTCCTCATTATCACAGCATGACCTCCCTGGTGGACGAGTGGGGCTTACACGCGCACACAAAAACACACACTTATCCATCAGATTAACATTATACTTGATGGCTTTTGTGTCTTACTCAGTAATCACATATTCCTCACAGTGAGCGGTGCACATCTTTGGCAGTGCATCCCACAGAGTGGCCTTTCAACGTTTCTGCAGCGCACACATGCTAATACAGGAGAATCACTAGGACTTCTGTATTTCATAACACCCTGTTGTTATGCAATAAAGGAAAAACTAATACGACTTATTTGCATGTCTTGTTTTCAACTTCAGCAACCAAAGCTCAATAGCAGCCAATGCCAACATTGAATATCTTATTCCATAAATGGGTTACTTGAACCTACTTCTGCAAGACATCAAGAAACCAAATCCATCAAAGCAGAGCAGAATAACCTAGATATTATGCTGCCACTCTGCCCCACAAACAGCTTCCTACTGAGGTCTTCCATTCATCTCTAATCAAGCACTCATCTGTTTTTCCCTCATAGAAATAGCTGTGTGATAAAAGACAGCTCAAGAGCAGGGCTAAATTATAATGAACTTCACAGAGTGTGTGGTTTCTTTGGTCATGTTCGTGTGCTGGGACTATAATGAAAAGCTGATTTGATTGACATAAAATCTAATTGTAATCCTTGTAAAGTTGAATGGATCACCCTGTGTTGCTTAGAAACAGATAGCATGTCTTTTATGTGCCAATAACATTTTGTCAACTCCAATAGTAATGTATACAGTGGAGGAGATCATTTTCCACATGAATGAACGGAAATTGTGTCAAAGCCGGAGCATCAGAGGCGGAATCACAACCCACATCTTTCATGCTATTTTTTTTACCAATCAAAGCAGAGATAATTACTTCGGATTTCAAATGATCCCAATCCTAAATACTTTTGTTACTTAGCATACAAAACGTTTATCCATTCATCTGAAAAAATAATATAGTGTGGTTGTTATACCTTTCCTATAAACACACCTGAAAAGATAAACAGCTTGCCACCAATATTAGGTGAAAAACACACAGCCTCAGAAAACATAGATGGGGGATAAGTATTATGAGTCGCCTCATACTAATGTGTCAGACCACAAAGCTCCTATCTAACCAGGAGGGTTGATTATTTCATAACAGGACTCTGACTTGGGAATGAAAAAAGCTGTCTGCTGTTTTGATCCTTTCTTTAAGCAGTGGAAAAAATGCTCACTATAGAACAATCAGAAATCCTCTTTAGTGACATTTTCACAGATGCAACAAAATCATCTAAATATATCATGGCAGGCCAGCCAGCATGCAATTGCAGTTTGTGTTATGTTCTTGTTTTGTACCCTAAATTAGCATATTGCATAAAAAGCTAGAAAACGAAGACAACAACGTAATGATGACAATAATACTTGGAAACACAACAAAACAACCAAACCTCCTCTTTAGTACAGCCAAAAGTCTCAAACAAATAGAAACAAAATGCCCTTTGACTTATGAGCTATTTAACACATTTAATGTTGCTCTGGTAAAATAACCAAAATGACAAAAATAAACTGCAACACAGAATAAAACATTTCTTGATAAAGATGAATAAGTATAAACCTGGCTATAGTAGAGAACAGGCAAGAGAGTTAACACTACAAAAGATATATTGGAAAACGACATCTCTGCTTAAGCATACCTTCAGCCTTAGCTGTTTTACCTCAGCAACCACTCCAATTATTGTGATCCACATCAAACATGTCAGAGTCAAACAAAGGCTCCTCAGACACTGCTCACAGGTGGGAAAGTTGAGAAGAAAGACCCAAGTGAGCCCCCCCCCGCCCCTTTTGAATAGATTGCCCTGCGATTCAACTCTGCCATGCATATTAAGAAATATTCAGAAATTCCACAATATAGAAAATGTTTTGTTCCTTTTTGTGACCAATTTATATGCTTTTTGTTTTTTACTTGTATTCCTTCATGGGGAACCTGTGTTTGGCTACATTTACAGAGGCATGCTTGTTATCCAGCTACAGGGAATTTGGACCATTCCTGACAGCAGAGCTGCTTCAGCTGTCCAAAGCCCTTAGAGAAGCATGTCTAAATATCCTGCCGCCTTGTCACCTCCTTAGAATTTTTAATATTAAAACCATTAATGTCACAAACTTGTCTCCAGCTATTGATGTTAAAACTGAGTTAAGGCTCCTCAGTTTGTTTTTCTGTGTCTTGTGCTGAGCTCTTCTTTAACTCACCTCTCAGTGGCTGTTTCACAAAGGTAGCAGGATGCAGTTGGTTACTGTGACTACTGGCAGGGGAATTTCTCTTGGCATGTTCTGGACTAACTATCTTTACAAATTACAATAGCTTAATTGCGTTTCAGGGTGTTTTCATGGCACAGCGTCTAAAACCCCTCAAGCAAAGCTGAAACTTCTGTATTCTCGTTTTGGTTCTTTTTGTTGTTGAGTAAAGCAGAAATGAAAAAAAAAAAAAATGTAACTGCATTCCAGAAATAAAATACTGTAAAACTGTAAAACACAACTTTAGGTACACAAGGATGAGAATTTGAACAGAAGTCCAGATAAAGGTACGTCTGGTTTGACAGCCTTGGAGATGAGATGACTGGAACCTAGGTTGACCCTCTGAATTTTACAAAAACTTTGTGGACTCAAAGTTTCTGAAACAACAAGAACAAGTGAGACAAACTGACCAAGTTTCTGCAAGGACGCATAATTCAAATAATAAATCATTTGAATCATAAAGAAAATTATAAAGAATGATCTGTTACAAGACACCAAATTAATTCATGTTTCACTGGGAAGTTACTTTGGACTCAATCCTGTAGTTTCATCTCCCAACCCATCTAACCTCTCAATACGGACTTTTTTTCCGGTTAAATGTTTCACAACTGTCAAATTCTAAGTGTTTCGCGTGCATTTAGTCATCTCTTATTCTGTGGCCGTAGCCATTGTTAAGCACAATTTGGCTTCCAGATACCTCTCAAGATTTACCTAGATTTAGACCTTTGAGGTTTTCTGCTTTTCTGAGTGGAATTATTCATCTGGCTTTCTTTTGCGCCTCAGTTACCAAAATGATCACAGGCAGAGGGCAAACAATGCTTTCGGGCCGTTGCCATGCTGCGCACACAAAACTTTGGTCTAATGATGGGTGGAAGAATCTATTCCCTTCCCTGTGGAAATTGGTCTGACTGTAGCAGAGCAGATTAAAGGAGAGTAAAAAGCTGTCAGTTTCATCTGAAAGAATGACAGGCTATTTTAACGGTGAAAATGGTTTTCTGAATGTTCCATATCTCTGGATGGGTTATAATCAGGCTAATTTAAAGGCAGGTCGAAGTGACACCTGTAAAGAATGGCCATTCTCTCCTCTCACTTCCAGCCAGGCTTGGAACCAGCCTAGTCAAGCAAATTGCCCCCTCTCCTTCAACTGTTCCTTTGCTCAACTAATCAAAGCTCCTACATTTAGCTGGTAGGTAAGCTCATGTGTGGTATTTCCCGCTTTTTATTCATCTGATTTATGATCGGCAGCAGATTATGAATTTACACAGTCTGTTTCTCGAAGGGAGTCCTCCCCAGCCAGGCCAGAACTTAGTGTGCAAACATTATCATGTTGTGATGCATTTCAACAGAGGGGATGTTAGCGATCAGTGAAGAGAAAAGGCTGATGTGGATTATTCCAACATTTTCTGTAAGGTTTTGCACAGAATTATTTTTCTTTCAACCTTATGAAATTCCATCTGAAATACCTGTTAGTATTTGCATAATCTGTATTAAATGCTTAAACAGGGATTCATCTTCTCCCAAATTTGCTGACTAGCAGAAATTCGTCCTCTCAACACCTTGAAACACATCTGTGTTTCTAAATCATATGTTTTAACTGGGTTGCCACAAGATTTGCTGAATACATTCATGAGGCCTTCAGGGAGATAAGAATTCACTTAATTTTCAATGATTCATCTTCAGGTCATTATTTTTACTTAGTCAACATTTTTCTTTGTGAACACATGCAAATGCATGCAAATGTATCATCACTAGCTTCAGCGTTGCATGGGTAAAAATTATGAACTCAACACGTCACCTTCCAAGAGCTTGTCTAAGTGCATATGGGGTTCTTTTTGGAGGTTCTTGGGGACATTTTACCACTTATCCAAACTAGCTGTTGGGGAGCTTCAAGTAATTTAAAGGTCATTCACTTTCCTCTGTCACACACAGGTAATAATTTCTAAACAAAAAAAATATGTCTTTCTTCAACTTGCTCAATGTTGTCATGTATGCACGATAAACAGAGAAAATAGCCCTGGATACTCATTTTCAGAATCAATGACTGTGTTTCAAGACTGTTTTTTTTTTTTTTTACATTTTCTCTGACCACTCTCTGGAAACAGCCATCATCTTTGTCCAAAATGTGTTTATTGCCATCTTCAAAGAGTTTCCCTTCCTCCCTTCTTCCTGCAAGTAAACATGAAGAGCTGGCTTTCCTGTGCTGTAACATGCACATGTAATACAGGTCCGTACCGTTGGTGTTTGGGTTTTTATTTCAGGTAAGTTTACCCATCTCAATCTGTTGTAGGGCTTTTTTTTAAGATTATTGTGGGTTTCATGTGCACGCCTGCAACATATTGAATGAAAATAAGTTCACAGATGTTATTTCAATCTTCTCTATTTGTGTTAATTCGTCCATATTTGTAGATTTGATAAAGACAGATAGGAATTTTACATCTTTCAAGTGAACAGATTTGTTGGTGTTTTGTAGATTTTGTATAGCCATGTGAGTTGAATGTGAGGTGAAATTTACTTTTTACTTTTTTTTTTAATTTACTTTCAAATTGCTACAAAGATAATAAAAGCTGCATCTCTAAACTGGCATAATTGTCAAAGTATAATTTTAGTAATTATCACCGACATGTCGTTTCAATAAAACGCCCATTAAGATACTGCACTGACTCCTGACACTTAGTTTCTGCACCCCATGAACCAAACATTCTTCAGAGCATTTTTTCAAATTATGATGTTCAGCCTAGTGTAGAGGTGTGGTTGAAATAGAAAACAAACTCATATATCGTTACTTGTTTCTTTTCTTTTCCTTTATAACTGATTGTTTATTTCCAAGCCTACTTTTGAGGTTATATATATATTTTTTTTAGAACAGAGGGTCGGTTTGTAAAATCATTGTTGTTTTAACAGTGGCAGAAACACAAAAGTGCTGCCATTACCCTCAGCCTGTGCACCAATTCTTCCATCATCAAAATACTTATTGATGGCTGTGATGAATGTCATGACTTGATTCCCACCAGACCCTCCAACTTTCATGATTACAGTGTTATAGTTAGTGTAAATGTCCCTTAGTTCTCAAACTGTTCTGTTTATAATATGGTTCAGAAGTTATTATTATATCATATAATTATTGTACCCTTTGATGAGAGAAATTTTCAAAAAACGTATATAGCCTACACACTTGAATCTTGGGACATGTGGTACTGCATAAAGAAAACAAGCGTCCAATCGCTTTATGACTTATCATGAAAATGACCTGGGCTATGTCATCATCCCATCATTACCTTATTGGACAAACTTTGAAATACTGAGCCACACAGAGGTAACACAGTGTTTACAGTCTAATCATGGATCACAACTCAAATCTCACTCTCTCAAATTATTATCTTTTGTGCATTTCTCTTAGGATTTTCATTCCAGTCATGTTCCCATAACCTGTTAAATTAAAGCCTGTGGGCTTCACTTTATGTGTGCCTCTCTATGCACAGGAACCACCTATCAGTATTCTCTTATTCAGAAAGAGATAATTGGTCCCAGTGTGGCTAGGAACCAGTGACACTATATATGCGCAGAAAGGGTCTGCTGTAGCCATGGTTACTGATGGTTGCATTGACACCCCAGTCTTATTTGAGTAAACATACATCACGTAATCCATAAAGTCGCAAGATTTCTCTGTCTCAGTCTCGACAGCTCCTCAAGTGAGCACCACAGAGCGCCAATATATTTGGTGCATAACAAAATGTGGCTGTTCTGTTATGGTTTTTTTTTATATACAGATGGTCCCTGTTTGAAAGAGACCCTTAGAGACCCTCACATCCTCATAAAGGGAATGAGCATTACTATGTTACAGCCATGCTCATTCCAGCACTATGAAAGCTGTTTATTTCCCCACATGAAATCTAAATTAAGACAGCAAATGTACTTCCTGAAGCAATTAAAAGAACAATTAAGTGTTTTACTTCAATTCATGTCCCACAGCTATCTATCACACTATCCCTGCTCAATATTAAAAAATCCCTCCAGTCCCTTTTCATTTAGAATACCATTATTTATAACCACACAGTACAATGCAAAACTGTCAGCAGTGGTTTTCATTAATTCATTTGCTCTTTGGAAGAACAATGCGATCCACTCAGATCCATTGCCACGGTGAGTACTGAGTGCGTCATTTTAGTTACAGAGAATATTAGCAGGAACCAACTGAATACAAAGCAGCTGTTTGGACACTGAAAAATAACACGACGGTCTCAAAAAAACGAATAGCTTGGCATTTTTGTTATTCTCAACTAATTCTTTAAAAAGACAATATTCAACTTTTGAGCAGACAAATAGTTTTAGGTTGTTGCATAGGTTTAATAAGGAATAGAAAACATAATATATGAAAAAGTAATAGTAGCAGTCATTCGTTAATTAATCATTTTATTGCATATAACTAATAACACCTTTTCCATTTGTGGATATTTCCACAAATGGATTTACAGGACACAATTTATCCCCTTGCATATTAGAAAATAAAGCTTATGTACAAGGGGGATATCATTACACAAAAATACAAGGACATGCAAACCATAATCCCAGTATTTTCTCACTTAGCTATTTTCTGTTTAACGAAACACATGCCCCACCCTGTACCCTCTCACTCCATTATTCAAGTTGAAAATCCACGTTGGAGGTCGATGAGAATGGTATGAGTCACCAGGCCTTCATCTAAGAGACCCAGGTTCAGTCCCACCACAAGACTATTATTTTCTTCTTTGACACCAGGCCTCTTTGAGTAATGTAGAATCATTACCATGCTTTTTTCTTCTTATTTTATTTTTATCTCACTGTTTCACTCTGAGTCATTATTTATTCAGTTTGAGAGATATGGCCCTATTATTCTAACTATTTAATCACCATTGTTTTACATAAAATACTTCCATTGAACCAGTCTCTTAGAATTCAAGAGCCCTGTTTCCACCAAAGGTTATCCATTTGAATTATTTTTTTTGAAGTCTGAAAAAAAAGTGGACACATCAAAACAAGTCAGTAAAATGATTTCCTGTTGCCCAAAGGAATTGTATCACCACAGCTCTGAGGGCTTAAGCTAAGTTGTCCAATATCCTTCTACCTCTCAGAGGAAAGGTGTGTCACTATAACATAAAAGAATGGAGTTACATTCTATATTTGCAGGCTCTGTTTCTGACAGAGATGATGATGACATTGCTTTTGGTGGCTGTTTTTTAATGTTACTGTTTTTCGGGGGACCTGGAGCATCATGATAAACAGCAATATGGCATAGTTTCATTTCAACACCTGCTATAAAATTCTTGTAATTCTTGTAAGACAGATGATCACAATGTCTATACTTGGTTTTATCTGACATAAGTGAGATTTGGTGTAAAAATGATATGATATTAACAATGTCATACTCTGACTGTTTTCGTATGCAACGTGTGATTGTACAAACAGGGACTTTGATAGGTTGTGCAAATAATTCAAGGAATCTAAAAACATAGCTATTCACACAGAATCAAGATGTCTTCTTGATATTCTCCTCACAGTTTCATAATATCCATTCCTGCCATTCGTATCTCCCTCGTGTAACAATGCAACGTTCGATTAATTCACTGATATTCATGAATCCTGCCGAGGCAAATAAACCAATAATTACCAGCCACACAAGATAGGGCAAACACTCATAACAGCTCTATTTCCTCATCTATATATCCTTCTTTCTGCAGTAATCTTCTTTTCAGAGCACCTCTGTCTTCTCTTTGTAAAGGTTCTTTTCTTCAGATTGATAAGCTTAATGTGTTGGCATTTAATTATCTCACATCTTCAGTTATCTTGCTCTGAATGTTTTTTATTATTCCACGAGCACACAGATCGCTAATTAACTTTGCGGTGGAAGACAACATGTAGGAATTGAAAAAAAAGGTGTTGGCATTTCACACAGTAGACTGACTTAAAGCATATTAAACTATATACTTATCTATCCAATGGTGTTACATCTTACAATAAGAGAAATGATACAATTCTATCGTGTACCTTTCAAGAATCCGTTGCTTGGGACAACATGGCATACTAATGCTCACACATTATGGAAATAGCCCAGAGTTAACTCAATTGTGGTGCAGTATGTGTTTTTATCAGCCAATGCTTGGTTCTTAAGGTCACATCAAATAGCATTTAAAATACATACTGCTACTGCAGTATCTCACAAATAAAATATGAGAGAAAACATTCACATTTCGTAAATATTAATTACACTGTGTAGTTGTAGCTGATATATGATAATAATGATAACAATGATAATAATAATATTTTTTTCATTTGTATGACCACAAAAAAGAGTAAATAGTTTTTTTTTAGATTAAGCCACCGGAGGGCGCTGTTACACATATAAACATTGGACGTATAATTGAATTGCACTTGCAAAACATGCAAACAAAAAGAGCATGAGTGAAAACATGTGCATGTGTCTGTAAATGCACATCTAAAATAACTGGGATTATGCATGTGCAAATCCATGCAATAGCTGCTGTATTTTAGAGTTATGGTGACCTGGAGCCTCTTATGAAAGCTTTCATGTACCATAATGTCATTCATTTCTGTTTGCAGACCTTTACTGTTTTTTTTATTAAATATAAAGGATGCACTATTGTGAGGGCCCTATTGCCATGGAGATAAGAAATATTGCTTTTCTTGGCTGCCAGTCTTCATATTCTTGTCTGGATGGTACACCTGACATTTCCTATACATGTCTTTTTTATATTGCATTGGCATTTGAGGGGAAAGCTACACAGTTTATTCTTCCCTATGGCTAAACAGGAAAGATGGCTCCAGATCACAAACCATTGTTTCTATAGCAACCTCAATGTTGTCAACATGGGGAGACTAAGTCCTGATGTTTGTTTGAGTGCTCATTGATAAAAGAAAAGGAAGCATTATGTTTATCCTGAATGGAAGTAGCTGCAATTCCATTAAAGTTGAATAAGCAAATGCTTCTTCATATAAAGCCGTTTTCGGCAGCAGGGAAAGTTCTGCTATTCTGTAATGGGAAGAAGGATTTTACAAGCATGAATGCAAAAAAAAAAGGTAGAAGAGTGCTTTTAACAGAGTAAAGATCATGAAATGCTGTAGAATCATTTTTCATTTTCACTATGAAGTAAAAACTGTTTAAAAAAACACCCCAAAGCTGTTTTTTCCCATGTTCGCACTGTTGAATTCAGACATGCTAAAATACCAGCCACATCTCCTGATGTGGGCTTCTAAAGATGTCAAAGCATATCTCTGAAGAGTTGATCCAGCAGATGCTTGAAGGGATTAAATGAGGCATCTGATCTTTTTGTCTCGGCTTTGGAGGCTGTGGGGAGCCGGCATGTACACAGAGGATATGATGAGTCGACAGAGATCTTATTAGTAAAAAGAGTTTTTGCTATGCACTGAGCTGAGAGAGGCTTGTAGAGCTGCATCAAATTAATCATCATTATCCTGTAGATTTTGATTTAAGCTTTGACAGCAAGACGATATTTTAAATAGGGAGGGTGAGATGGGGGGCAGGGCATAACTTGACAAAGTGATTAAAACTTATTTATTCCGCTTTCAAAGTTTGTCGAGAATAGAATAGAATAGAATAGAATAGAATAGAATAGAATAGAATAGAATAGAATAGAATAGAATAGAATAGAATAGACAAAGAGTCGTTTTAATTAGTCTCGTGTATCAGTGTGTCAGATGTCTGGGTTCCAGAAATCTAGTATTTAAGATTCTTTTTTACATTTTGCCAATTCTAACACAC
This sequence comes from Menidia beryllina, assembly GCA_013363375.1. NCBI lineage: Eukaryota > Metazoa > Chordata > Actinopteri > Atheriniformes > Atherinopsidae > Menidia > Menidia beryllina. The sequence goes on along the minus strand of JABUIW010000011.1, from coordinate 9,287,148 downwards.
TACGCATCATTTCCAGGTATCATTCATTCTCTTCACCACCCCCCTGGCTTTTAAGCACACTGTAATTAAAGCTCCCACCCGTGGAATTCAAAATTTGATTACTTTTAGACAGTTAAAGCCCATTAGAGACACTTTGTCCAACAGCAAGAAAGTAAGACTTTGTAAGTCTTAAGCAGATTTGCTTTGCTTTACAAAATGTTCTTTTTATCACCTCTCTTTACGCCTGATCATTTAAATTTAAGATATGTGTATGCCTTGTTTGTTTGTTTGTTGTTCAGTGTTAAATGATGTTGACATACAGTACAGCAGTCCTAACCTTTATAATGTCTGAGCAGTCTCTGTTCATTATCAGCTCTTCACAGTTTTTTCGGGAAACTAAATCAAATAAAAATTGAAATTCTAATAAATCGTGCCTGTACTGATGCCATCCTTTTAAACAGTGATGATTTTCAGCCTAAAGAATTATCTCAGAAAGAGACATACTAGGGTCCTGGTTGAAGAAAATGTATGAAGGTCTCTCTCAGAGTTCTTTGTCAGTCAGATATTTAACATTTAAGTCATATGGAGTTATATAGAAAATATTTCAAATCCATTCAGATGAAGGACGGAGGACATTTTGATGCAGCCACAACTGCACTACTTACAATATCATCCACAGTATATTCACTATCACCAAGCACTTGCTTACGTCTTGAATTGCTGGATTTATCCATCATGTAAAGTACCTTGAATAGCAGAAACAGAAATTGACAGAAATGAACAGGACCATGGTAAAGTTTAACAGTTTTTCCTTCTCTCAACCTGGCTGCATGTATTAGGTTAGAGTTTGATGCTGATTTTTTCATGAAAAGTTGGTGCAATTAGTGGCTCTGTTGTTATGCAAAACTGGATCCAATCATATTGATTTTCCTCAAATCCTACATGTTGTCACGCAGTGCACGTACCTCAAAGAGGAGTAAGCCTGAGAAGTTCTATCAAATGCCTTATTGGCTTGTTAATACACACTCTAGTTTTGTTTGTATTGAATTAACAACACTTTCTGTGCGTTCAGAATGATTTATGAGATGAACGTGCATTCAGTTAAATACAGTTACGTTTTCAGGGATATGTGCAGCTGGAAATTGAAATCCTATCAACACTTAGAATGTTTTCAGCTGGAGAGCCGATGCTGCTGATCACAGCTTTATAGCTAGACACGGTCACATCTGTCTGGGAGGCTTCTTGTCATTTAGTCAACAAGCACCAGATGCTGCCACACATCACTCCCATCAAGAGGTTATGTTCTGAAGTAGATTATACAAGTGACAGGTTGATATAAAACAGTCTCTTGAGAAGCAAGAGTTAATGATTGCCCTACAACATTACCAACCAAAACAACAGACATTTAAAAAGTGCTATGTGTTGCCAATCAATGCCTTGTCACTTTGCTTTTCTGTTGCCCACAAAGCAAATTGCACGTGACCGCTGTGGTCAATATTTCTGACCTAGATATCCAGCTGCTTTCCAACGCCATCTGTGTCGATGCTCAAATTCATTACAAATGGTGCCTACAGATAAACCGCTGGTGATGCTGCTGATCTATAATTCTATCTTAAAAAGGAAAAGACAGAACTGAATGAGATTGAGTATGAGTGGTAATGATTTGGTTAATACACAAATGACTATCAGATGCTTCCTCCTTTGTGATCTCAATGTGCGCTGTGGCATTGAAAGTGTGTCACTCCGAATAAGCGTGGGAGCACTGTTGGAGACCAGGACATCTAGGACAGACAATTAGAATTGGGCAAAGCCAGAGGACAAAAAACATCAGAGTGAGTCTGACATGGTTCACTTGTGTGTGTCCATTTCAGATGACGGTCTCAGACTCGAGTCTGTGCAGAAAGGATTAAAACAGTTTGCACAAAGAAGGAGAACAAAGGTGATTGATATGTCTACTATTCGGCGACAGCAGAGATCCAGAACCGGCTCAACCCGGCAAGATCGTGGCTCCTGCTCTTCTACCGCATCGTGTCCTGTCTTTTCTGGGCATTACAGCGACCAAGAAGAAGACCAGCCACAACGCCGCCAGTCCTCTCCGTTACTTAAGGGCTCTCTTTCCAGTCTTCACAACTCTACCAGTACAAGTCCAAAAGGCTCACTCTCCAGCCTCCAGGGTTCTGTTCCATGCCTGCAAGGATCTATGCCAAGTTATCAAGGCTCTCTGTCCAACTTCCAGAGTTCTTTACCTAACTTAAGGGGCTCTATCTCTCGGTTAAAGAAGCGGTCAAGGGGCAGTCTGGACAACTGTGCCTCTTGCCCCAGCCCAATTGACTGGAGTGCAAGCCTCGCAAGTGGAAATGGAAGCTCTAGTGATGAAGATGGCAGTTGGGATACGAATAGCTGGAGCTCGGGGGCGACCTGTCTTTTACGGACATCTATTAAAAAAGAAGATGGTAAGGGCTCGGTGGAATCAGACGGAAAAAGTGGCTTTACTGATGAGACAGCTTCTGATGCCAGGACTGAGAATGAAATCATCTACCAGAATCTTATCTTCACCCGTCCCACTGTTGAACCTGAGAGCAAAAGAGACTGTAGCTCAAAGATTTGCAAAGTTGTAAAGAAAGATCAACAAACCCAAAATGTGTCCACATCTTGCCATAGTAAGAACATTTCTTCAGTTTCATTTAATCAGCGGGACAAGAAGACCGAGGACAGGCGTAAGTTCTCCCAGTTTCTGAATGAGGTTACCTGCAGGATATTGAAATCTAATGATTCTCCTCCTCAGCAACAATACACTGTCAACCATCACCACTCATCTCCACCACCACCGCCACCGCCGCCACCACCGCCACTGCCTTCAACCCCACGTCACCCACTACTCCACTCAGCCCCAGCAAACCAACCACCTTCTACACCTTCCACAAGTTTGTGGTGCAGCCCAACAAGCTCAAATCTCCACACCATCAAGGAGTATGACGCCAAGGACATTACAAATTCTATCCACAATTGGAGCAAGACAGTGCCCAGCTGCAAGATCCTGGAGCCTGACGAAGTGGTGAAGAAAGTAAAAGCAGAGTGTCACCATTATCCAGAGCACAATCTAGAGCCATGTACAAAGATCCAGACTCAGCCTTCGACTGGGAGACTTTACCTAGAAACAGATATTGATCGAGTGAGACAACTTGATGAACTGGTAGCGAATGGCAGTCTTGGAAAAGAGAAGAATAAGAATGTGCTAGAAAAAAGCATAGAGAGAGGGAAGGAGAAGGAAATCAGGATTCCATGGGAGGGAAATGGAGGTTTGGAGGTAGACAGGGAGATGAGAAAAGAGAGCCTCAGGGAAAGAGACAGATGGCCTGAGAGAGGGAAGGGAAAAGATAAAGAGCATGAAAAGCCCTGCTGGGAGCCAGACAAACAAAAAGAAAGAGGGAAAGAGAAAGAGAAGAAAGTGACACTTACCAGTTATGAGCCATCTCAACTTGCCTCCAGTGGACGAATTAAGCCCTGCCCTGTTTTCAGCTGGCCAGAGGGATTTCCAAGGGTGTCGTATATGTCTACCTCTTCACTCACACCTGTTCATACTGTAAGTACAACCCTCCTTTTATAGTTTTGCTGGCACTTCACTCTGGCAGCCTTGCCCCATCCAAAACCAAAACCTAGGAGTAAGTGAGAGAACAGGCCCTATGTTGGACTTGTGAACTGCTCAGGATGTACCCCGTCCCCATAGCCGGGATATGTTACAGACTGAGTGACATCTAAAATAATGTATACACTTTAGAAAATTATAGCCTTTTCAGGAGAAATATCATTTTGTTCGGGTACTGTGGTCATATGCTGGTAACAAAGGCACGTCTTACCAGGTTAATGGTCCCTTATTTGAACTAGTTTTCCAGTAACAGCTGAGTTTGGATTACGTAGAAAATCTGATCGAGGGAGATTGTTCTTTGAAAAGCATTGAAAATTGGAGAGCCTTCACTGCATTTGATTAAGGTACAACCGCAATCTCTATTATAGCCGTGGGTTGCACTGTAAAAATATGAATGTAATCATGGCCTTAGGAAATATTTGAAATGTATTTCACATTTTAGATTCTTCATCACAGGCCCATTTTTTCTGTATAGCTCTGATGGTATCGAAAGAAAAAGTATGATTGTGTGACCATGCATTACCAAGCTATGTCTATGGATTAATAATGTATGGGAGTAACAAACTTGTATTGTGGCCATTAGTTGGTCATAAATAGAATGGGGAGACATGATGGGAATATAGTATATTGCTTTATTACACTTTCAATATTATAAAGCTCACACATTTAGGTTTCATCATGATCTTTAAAAATTGTTGTAATAAGCTAAATATTACTCATCAGACTTTTTAGAAATGAATCATTTATGTTTTGTGTTTAAGATAATTGCATGTGGCACATCACCCACTTGCAATAGAATCCAAAATCTGCAAACAGAATCTTTCCTTAACAAGACTTTAATTGGTAATGCAAATGCTTTGGATAATGCATGAAAAGGACTACAGCATAAATGCATAACATGTTCTTGTTTCTACTTATTTTTATTCAAACACAGACTTGAAATAATAGCATGACTTGTACCAAATAGATTTGTCTTAATGGTTATGCACTTTCTTAGCTTGGATGTTAAAAAGGTTTGCCAAGGCCTATATAGAAGCATTTGCATACCCCATATCCTGCTAACATTCAGCACTTATCAAGCAACAGGGAGGTAGTGGCCTAATGGAATGGGCCTCTGACATCCTCCTTATTTACTATGTTTAATCAAAGTGAAAGAGAGAGAAAGAAGCTTTGGGTGTCAAAAAATGTAATACTTGCAAAAGCATGGATTTAAATAATTAACGTAACAACCATCCTCCATTTACTTTGTTTTGCACTAGCTGCTTAAGCAATTTTGCCCTCATACAACCAGCTGCAGTTTATGTGACTGGACAGAGGCTTCCTACAGCTCAGCAAATGTGGGGGTGTGTGTAAAATCACATGAAGCTATTGTTTTATGTGTAATGGTTTCATAGACTTAAGTTAAATGTGTATGATGACTCGGTAAATAGTTAATAATTAAGATCAATAAAGTGGATAAGGCAGTCAGTTGCACTTAGGCCGGTTGGCAATGAAACCTTTGATCAGATATTTTACAGTGCCATTACTTAAAAACCGAATGGGCTGCTACTTTTTATGTTGGAAAATATTTATTCCCAAATGGCAAATAATACAAGCAGTAAAGCCTTGCCCTTTAAGCCCTAATACATTCTTTGAAACTAACCTGTTTTGGTCAGTCTTGTTTTGGCTATAAATTCTGGTTTAGCATTAAAGGTTTCTTTTCGCCCTGCAAAGTACATTTAGCCATCAGAGAGAGAAATTATGTTTTTCAACTGTTAGTTCCAATTAAAATCTAATAATGAGTTACTTTGACAAAAACTGAGATTTTAAACATACAACACAATCAAATACCTTCAAATTTTACAGTAAGGGTCTAAATTTGTATGTATGCATATGTCCAACCAAATGCTCTTCATGCATGTCACATCACCTAATGGAAATTCGAGGGCCCATTAGGTAATTGCGTGTACATTCTAACAGAAAAAAAGCATCCATGTAGGTAACGCTGGTGTTGGATAAAATATGTATTCTAGTCCTAACTATTGAACATTGTATAACCATTTGAAAGTAGTTTATTGTAGCTGTCCACAAACTAAAGCCAGTGGCCATATTAGACTTCAATGCCCAATAGTAATATGCATGATTTGGTGTTCAACATTGCGGTGTGCAACACTTTATTTCGATTTAATAGGACTTTAATGTGGTAGTGTTTTTCTCAATGAATAATAATTATCCTGTAAGCTCAGCACATCTAATGTATCTGATGTACCAATAGCAATCCCCTTTTTCCATTCACATTTTCCTCATCAATTTAAAAAAATTTGAATGAAACAAAAAGCAACAGTTTTCTTAAGGGACATCAACATTAGCTGAATGTCATTCAGTCTTACCTTTCTGATCCATTCCTCCTCCCCCTCCAACCCCCTTCAGGCTTGCCCTCTCCATAGAGGGAGGCTGCGATGGAGGGGTGGACGAAGGGGATTACTGAATGTTGTTTCATTCAGAAGCTGGATGAGTCATCCTGCTGTATCATTGGCAGTGTTTGTAACACCCACACAACACAGTGAAGCACTGCATACACATACTCACAAACACACACTGCACTCCGATGCACCATATGTTAGAGCTGTTCACCTATGACATTCAATATCGAACCTTCCTGAATCCTCAACTATAAATCTCATGGATCTCTGTGGTTGCATGCATCATGAGAGTAAACAATGTCCCACAAGCAGCATTTCTGCCAGACATGGAAAAATCCAAAATCTGCCTTTTCTGCCAAGTTCATGATCACGAAAAGCAAATTAAGGGGGGTTTACGGCTGTGGCTACTACGTGTACTCTTCCACATTGATTCTGCTTTGCATAATTTGTTCTGGACCAAAGCATTATACCTAAGTGAAAATGTAAATGATGAATCCTCCAGTGAAATCCTTGTTAAACGTGATATCTGCGTAATAAATAAACATGTGCAAACCACGTTTTTATTCACCTTTGTTTGCACATGTGAGACATCATGCTGCAACATTCACCTTGCTATATTTTGATATTGATATAAGGGGTAGATTAGACAATTAGTAGCACTTATCCTACCTTCTGAGATAACTAAATTGCTTTAAAGAAAAACAAGAAATGTAGCTATTGTTTTGAAGATATTTCCAATAATGAAGTCATCTTTCCTTTATGCTGTCCCCAAATCTCTCTTTTTTCTTTCATTCATCTTTTCTGTTACCCATTTGTTCTTTCAACAATTACCTCCAGCCTCTCACCCTCAGGCACCTAATCTCCATTCCTGCAGCACACAGCATTTTTCTTTTAGACTGTTAATCTGTCATTTCTTGCTCTGCTCTCCTCCCTCTTTCACGTGATACTCTCACAAGTGACATAATGAAGAGTGGGAAATAATAGATATGTTTGTTTACTGAGACATAGCTGCTCAGAGAGCTCGTTAAACACCCGAGTGGTGGTACTCCACAGCACGCAACGGACGCTTCAGATCTATCTGCTTGATAAATACATCTCATCATTTCTCACTCTTTTCCTCTATTGCGACCAGGAGTCTGATGGAGAGATGCGACATGACATGAGGTTAGTCACTTTCACTTTACCTCCTCTCATGGCAGTGACACCTCCGCCACACCTCTCTTCCCTTTTCTTCTCTCCATCACTCCCATAACCCCTCCTCTATTCATACACTTCCTGCTCCATTCAATTCGCAGCTCCCTCTCTCATTTTCTCTCTCTGCCCCCCCCCCCCCCCCCCCCCCCCCTCCCCCCCACCCCCCCCCCCCCCCCCCCCCCCCCCCCCCCCCCCCCCACCACCCCGCCCCTCCCCCCCCCCTCCAAACCTGCCTCTCTTTGCTTACCAGCCAGTCTCCAGTCAGAATTTGAGGAGTCTTTTTCTAAATGCATGCTGCTCTGAGGCGATGCACAGACACGTGAATACAGTGATCCTCTCAGCTGAAAATGAGGCGAAAAGCATATGAACGGTAAGACAAGAAAGGGGAGGAGTGCATGCCTGGGATTTGTTAGCTGCTCAGAGACTAGTGAGGTTTTGCCACACTTGTGAAAATAATCACTGTTTGGAGTGCTGTGCTGTAACTGTTGTGCCATGTGTTGCATGATCATGGGATCCTTAAACAGAAAGGGCCAGGTGGTTCGTTGAGCATTTAACCGTAAAAATGCCTGAACAATTGAAGGGAACATATTGGAACAACAAAAAGAACAAAGTGAAGCTTTTGAGATTGTGTCTCACTGCAGCAAAAGAAGAGAGGATGCCATTTGTTTCAGCTGAACTAAATCTGGAGTTGATGTTCATTTGTTCATTTTGCTTGGTCGGGTCAGTTGTCAATTTAATTTTTTGGGGGGGTAAAAATGATGAGAATTCAAATGTTTTCAAAAGGTTTATAGACTGTTTTATTCATGGGCAAATTAATGCCTAAGAGAGCCAATTACAGCATGATTTGAAAAAAGTTCTTCTTTAAAAAAAAAGACGGAGTGAAACAGCAGAGTTGCTACTTAAGGGTTCTTGATTAATTGTGAAAGGATGAATTTTTATTTCTATTCAATCTTCAAATTTGTGTCAATTCCAGTTTTTCTTTTTGTTCTTCCTTTAATTGGCCATGAAAACATGGTCATACTTACTACCTTGAGATTTAACTTCCATTAAAAGAGGAAAAGTTGATTTTGGGGATCATTTACATCATTAAATCAAACGATACCTTCGATGAGATGCTGTCCAGAGGGAAACTTCAGGTCTTTGGAGTATTAACTTCCTGAAAGGGAAGTAAAAACTTCAAATGGGGCTTTAATCAAAACAATGAGAAACCAATTAGAAGTACAATGTTTGCACTTTTTGGCATTTGTGTCATGTTATCCAGCTATAAATGCATCAACAGTCTATCATTTTATTTACTCTGTCGAGTGTCCTACTGTATCAATCATTTGTATTTTCTCATATTTTTGTATCACTCTTTGTCAAAATGAAAAGATAAAACATAGAACCCATCTCAGTTTTCTGAAATGCTAATTGTCACAGATAATAAATCACATCTTATGACTAAATGCCACGTTGTTCCTTAGTTGGACACTAATTTAAACAAGTGCCTATGAAACTGAGATCTCCTGACACTTTTTACACTCTTCCCTGGCATTGTGAACAACATGGGCAGAACATGGCACATTAGCCAAAAAAAGGTCTGGCCTCATGATATTCACAACTTTCTGATTAAAATGGACAACCAAAAGTCTCAGGTTTTACAACTTAAAGTAATTTTCTGCTTCAAAGCTTTGTGCATACATTACAGATTTTCTTCCCTCATTGATTCAGATATGTAATAATAATAAACTCTTAATGGTTGATCTGCAGCACCTTGTCGCTTGATCCAGTTAGAAAAGGGAACATCTTTAGTCATCCTCGTCAAAGTCAAATTATCAGCTGAAATAGTGAAGTTCAAAGATGCATATTGTGTACCTAGAAAGGCCCACTTTGCACTTGAATTGAAAATAATAAATAACGGCTAAGTGACAGATGAAAAGGACAAAGTCCTGGAAGTTCTCTCTTACGTTTCAGAAAATTACCACTACTTTCTTGAACTTTTTTCAAAGAATTCAATGTCCAAGGATGGTGGAGGTGTCTTTGTGTGAGCATGGCCACATGAAATCTCAGCCATAACAGTGGAGATTAGTTTGGGAAAAGCCAAGGACATGAAGGTGATTAAAATCATTCAAACAGTCAAAACATATTTGAAAATGTTTCATTCAAACATGTTCCACTTTGTCAAATCAACTGACCTCTTGGAGACATCACTCGTCTTTTTTGAGGGAGCTGCCTGAAGAGGCTTTGTTTGTTCGCCTTGCATCTTTCGCTAAGCAAGGCACGTAGCTCCTAGAAGCAGATGCTTCACAAACTCTCTTCGGGTTAGCCCTTGAGCAGTTTACCACCTCCTCGCTCTCTCATTGTTCTGCCTAATTATTTCCAAGATGAGGGATTTACGCAGGGGCCATTTGATAGGGTGGACTACGGTAGCACCTGGATGTTATTGCTTTGATATCTGTCTCAGAGCAACCTCAAGGGAACTGGCTTCCTCTGTGGGTGAACATACGCCAACATTTTCTTATCTAGACTCCTGTGAATCCAAGTCTAAGTCTAAATGGTCCCTCTTTGACTTCTTACTGTGCCACCCTCATCAGTCCCTGGACCACTATTGATACATCTAACATTTATATGGCTCTGTCAAAGCCAACAGCACAGGGTCAGCCAAGCAACATAAACCTCTGAGGCTCAGGCATGCAGCAGACCTTCCATCATATTTAAAAGCATTGTATGTACTGTATGTCTGAGGAGGACAACGTGTGGCATTTTAAAGCCACAGTGACAGTGCACAAGATGAAGCTCTTCAACTGTAAGGCTGGACAAAACTAAGGCAGATTATAACCTGCCTTACAGTGCCCACTCAGGTTCAGTTTCAACAGATTTCAGCAATGTTGCCAATGTATTAGCTCCAGTCCCTCATCTCTCTTCCATGGTTGCTTCCATTTCTAGCCACCCATTTTCCAAATCTGTTTATTCCACCAGTTAAGGGTTGTGAGAGGGCTAGAGCATATCCCAGCTTTCACTGGGTGAGAGGCAGGTCACGCATTCCTATTTTATGGACATTCATTTGTTGAATGTGACTTGTCATGCTGCAAAAAAACAAGCCAGACAAGAGGTCTTTTGTCAAACATCCAGCACTCTAACTGGCTACATGTTGAACAATCTGTGCGCATATTGTACCCATTACACCTCAATAAATACTTCATAGCTCCCTGGAGGGTCATACATGCTGCTGTATGTTCAGCCTACATGCACATACCCTAACACCCATTAATGTAAGGCGCAGTGGAGACATGATCTTCTCTCAGGGCCATTATGATGAAAAGAAAATAATTGAATCTGAAAAAAGGGAATTCTTTTTTAGTGTAAACATGGATTTTTAAAAATATCTTTTCATGAGTACCAGCTATGTCAAGGGAAACGTAATCATCCTTGTCATTATTGAATATAAAATAATCTTTAGGAATTTCTATATGTAAAATGTCACAAGAAACATTAATCATCAACGTTATAGTCAAGGATTTTGGCTTTAGGTACTTAAGATTCTGACTTTTTGAACCATGGAATGCAACTTACATTGATTATTGTTGCCACGAAGCTTTCCTTGCAATTTTAACTTTTTAAGGACTCCACATGAAGATTATCCAAAAAAACTAAAGGAACAAAGACCCTAACTGGTAGTTTTAAATCAGGGAACCAGCTTCTGTCATCCCAAAAGGTTTTTAGTAAAGATCCCCACAACCCCATTCAGTGCAGCACACATACAGACCACTGTGTGATGGGGCTAAATACCCCGCTGTGACTCCAGCTGAGCCCCCCTGATGTGATCTGACCTGCTCAGGGAAAGAGTGAGGTCTGTCTACAACAGTCAAAACTGAAACTTGCTTCCTTTGTGTCTGTTACACGGGTATTTAAAAGCAGTTGGAGGATTTTCTCCTTTAATATATTCCAAATAGTTTTTTTTTTCAACGTCTTGTACTGATTTCTGCACAGCACAGTGGCCCGAAATACAATTAATTTAACCTGCAGCTACTTGGTAAAGTTTAAGTTTTGACTGTCCTGAAATGAAACCTCAATCACTGCAAAGCTTTATTCTCAATAATCTGATCAAATCTCTGGGAAATTATTGCCTTGGATGATATTGATAAATTTGAACAATATCATGTTCTACAGTATGTTGTGTAGTACAAGATTACCATGGTATTTAGTTAATCATTCTAAGCTTATGTGATATATTTTTATCTCTTTTGAAATATCTAAGTTAAAGAAGAGATCAGCTGTGTTTCCTACATCAGTTTCTCTCTTGGTCCTCGGGTAATAAACTATGTTGAATTGTCAGCATCATTCTTCTGAGTTAATCCGCAGAGCGGTTTCTCTTGCTGCTGGTATTGAAATACACAATAGACCACTGTTTTTGTGGAGTCTTGCATCAGAGGAAATACTCATCTTGTGCCTCTTAAATGAAGTTTGAACCTCTCTGGAACATACCGTCTAGGGGGGGAAAATATGGAAACAACAAAACTTCAAGGCAATTCTAGCACTTTGGCTTTTGCTGTCAGTTTGTTTAATCTTACTTTTGTTAAGGTCATTTTGGTTTACTATTCAGGTTTTATTGAGAGGTATTCAGAACGTTTTTTTTTTCCAGTCTAGAAATACATACAATGGGGAAATGTACATTATCATTTACCAATTCCAATTTCCCAGAGGTGTAGCAAGGACAACACTGTCTCACAAAGTTGTCAGTTGCACCGACAGCTTGATTTCTATTACTATTTTTATTCATCCTTCAAAGAAGTGAATGATAAAAGGTGAACACAAACTGTCAAAATCATTTTTAAAGCGCAGTAAAACTCACAGGTACACTGGCCTGTTTCAAAGTGTACTTGAAGCACTCTGTTATTATAGTTTTATACGGACTGCTTTTCTCAAAATGTCAGTTTTGAGTTATGCCCAAGATGGAAAGATTCATCTTTGTATTCTTGGTGGGTAGGCCCCACTGGTGTTGGTGCAGTGGACTGCCAAATGACGGATGTTGATGACTGATCTGCTGATTGAGTGGTAGAAAATGAGATTTGGAAGATGCTGACAAGTCTCATGGAAAGACTTGTTAAATCTGGCTTAAGAGTGTATCCAGCTCTACGTCTTAACTTCATCTTAAATGAACTGTCAAAAACAACAAAGTTATTACCACAGTTATCTTCTTGGCTGTAATGTGACATTACACAGTTAACAGTAGATTTGTGTGTCTGTGTTTTGTTCACTTAATAGCAGAGAAGCGGCACAGTGGCCATTAAAGTTTAATGGTCTTTTTTGGTCGTTGTGAATAGTATATGTGGCAGGTAATAGTTCTTCTTTGCTCACCTACTGTGACTCATTACTAGTAAATCCGCCTCCATAAGGGCACCTTGTTGTAAATGCAAGATGGATGCTAGTGGCTACTGACCTTTGCTTGGTTTTTTGCATTGAGTTCTCTTTCTGAATTAAACTGATACGGAAGATATTCTTGTGAAAGAGAAAAGCTGTCCAGTCAAAGTGGGACATGTTCCTGGGCTGGGTTATGGCCTTAAATCATACATTATTTCGTGTAGTCCCTGTTGTGTCTGCTGTCCAATGTCTGTGACAAGCAGATAGCTGATAAACAGTTCAGGTATTCTTAATTCCCTTCTTCAGAGCAGTTTCAAGACTCTTGAAGCTTACGAGAGACACTGAGGGAAGAGTATATGCTTCACAGTGTGCCTGCCAGAGTTCTGTTAGGACATAAGTTTGATCATTCACATGGAAAAAACAACACCTGAGGCACCACAATCCCCTCCCTTTGGGGGAGGTGCAATATACTAAGTAGGTACAGTACCCCAGTACACAGTAGGGGGGGTACACAACAAATGTGTGTGTGAGTGCTTGTGTGTGTGTAGACATTTCTATGAAACATAATTTCCTTACTCTGAACCCCTGTCTTCTTTCTTCCTCGCTCCTTCTGTGACTTGCAGATAAGAAAATGGCCATAGCAGCCATATTAAATGTACATGCAGGCAATGCAATTGTTTTCTGAGGCAGTGTTGGGGGATGATTAAAAACAATAAGGGACCGGTAGGATTAGAAATGACGACAGGCAACAAAATAGTCAATTGTTTGTTGTTGAACTTTCAGTTTCCCCTCTAGGAGCTCCTTCTATTTCTGCAAACATACCTACTGGGCTCCTGAGAACTGTCCCTATGATTCTATGAGTTTGATGAATGCTATAAGATAGATGTTTTTTTTAAAAAGTTAAGTTAGTTAAGTATTCAGTCAGAAATATTTGATTTTCTCATTTTCTTAAAATGACATTAGTTCACATTAAGAAGAGTTTGAATGGGAACATCAGCGGTTGTTTATTCACAATAGTATGTTTAATGTGAAAACCAGCTTGCCTCCTCAGTCAGAGGAGCCCTGGGCTCAAAAAGATAACGGCTCTACACCTGAAAAGTATAGAAAGCTGTTGGGTATTTCCAACACCGAACACATTGCTTTAGTCTTTGCAGCATACACAGAATCATTTTCTTTTGTTCAGGATTGTTAGCCATGACTTAGATGAGCAGGTTAGCAAACCCGAGGTACTATTCTGGCTCCTTTAAGTGTCATATACCTTTTTTCGGATGTGACACCATTTCAAGATTAGACTTCTACTAGGGTGCACATCTAGGAAAAACAGTGGCTTTCATTTAAATTGACATTTTTGGTCAGTTTTAACCTCACCAATTTTGTTTAAATGTCTCATTATTGTCTCTAACATCAAACACTTCTTTTTGAGCGGGACTGCTGCTCATTGCTGCTCATTGCTCTACATTCTTTAATTTACTAATGTTTGACTGCACTAATCACCAGTCTCAGCAAATGTGGTGTATAAAGAAACACATGCACACCGTGAAAGGTTTTATTCTGGCTCTTCTTTAGCAAGTGACAGGTTATTAAGTTCTTACAATGCTGGATTTCAGAGTTCAAAGCAACACAGAAGAAATGGAAACACACACACATTAATCATAACACGGATTTATGGTGGAAAAAAACTCTTTGCCTAGCTGGTCAATACTCGGTTCCAAGAGGCCATGCACTTTGTGGCTGCTGCATTCAATTTCTCCAAGCAAGATACTGCAACCGACAATTAATTAAAAGCCTTTGGTGATGAAAAACCCTCCATATGGTGGAGATTTCTTTTCTGTAATAATTCGTTTTATTGTATAAATGTTTGAAATCCTGATATTCTAACTTGTAGAACTATAGACAAAAAAGTCCCCCTGCATTATTTTTTTTCACAGAATCTAAAGTTTAACTTGTAGTGCACTGATTCACTTTATTGGATTCTACTCAAGTTTGTTTACTGAACTCCTATAATTGATCCCCCAGCTCTGCTCCCTCTTACTGAACATGTTTATTGTTCCCAAACAAATTATTGTTTCTCCGGAGTCTACAAAATGAAATGTGCTCGTAAATCTGTGGGACTTTAAAACTTTTTTCTCTGCTCTCTTGCCAGGGTCATCTCAGATAGTCACGAACTATCTGCTCCCCCAGGCAATACTTAAAGCTTCAATACTTAAAGCTTTGACTGTTGCTTTGAGGGTATAGTTCAAACTTGGGCTTCGACATTCAGTCAATCAGCAGCAGAGGCAACAGCTATACACACATGAGAGCCAAGGCACAGAGAAAACTATGAAAAAGATATATATTGGCAAAACAGCCCCCAAAACTCAGAGAAATGGTTGCAAACATCCAAAAAGAAGGTAAGATGAGTTGGTCTCAGTGTTTCAAACCCCAATCATCATCCTCTTTAGTGGAGAAACCATAGTCTGTTTTCATTTGAAATCATGAAAAATGGATTCTCATATGGAGGCAATGACCATTAAAAGGCTATTAAAGCATGATGTTACATCCATGTATTCCCATAATTCATTTTCACCTCTTCATTTGTCAGCTGCTAACTGCAGTCGAGTGAAAATTGTTTGAAGTCTGACAAACAGTAGTCTAACAAATGTGGATGCCATGAAAAATGTACACTCCAAAAGAAAAACAAGCGGTTGTTTGATGAACTCAAATAAACTTGTGTTGTTCAGTTTTAACAGTCCCAAGCAATTTTCCCATGTCCTCATGTATTTGATGGTGGAGGTAAAAGGATTTGTTTTGTTGCAGTGTACGAGTGGAAGATAATCTGCCAGCCACTGCAATTCAATCTACCTATCTTTTTAATCTAACAGGGCTTTTTACTCCTTTTTAAACAATGTAATGTGAAAACCACTGTGCTTATTTGTTAGATGGAGGTTGCAATTATACCTGGCCTTTTACAACAGCTATGGAGAAGAATATGATGAGAGACTATCCTTTATGTGTTGGCATCAATCTGGGATGCTGAGTAAAGTAATAATTCATGGCTGTGATTAGAGAACATGACCACATGTGTGGTGTGCACACATTGTAGTCTTTGTATTAAAATTTCTGCATAGTATAAATGACTAAAAGGTCTCAGTACAGTCATTTATTTCTGAATATAGCTACCAGTGTGTATCAGAGCTATTTTGTTAACATAGGCATCACAACAGAACAAGATGATAATCATATAGTTATCAGCAATGGTGGCCTTGACTGTCAACAATAGAGCCTGATGCGTCGTGTTGTAATGTTTTGCATGGATCTGAGGACCTTCCCATTTTTCAGCCAGTGTTGTCTAGATCTAGTGTTGTGTTTTTTTTTGCAGATAGAAGCAGCAATAGAATGCTGAATTTTTAAGTCCAGTTGCTGAAATGTGGTTCTCTGAAGGGGAAGAATGGCATGCTAGTGTGTGTAGGCCTCTGCTAAGTATTTACAAGATAATACTCCAGAAGTATTGTGGATGTTAGATTGTGTGCGCCCTTTCATTGGTTCTCTATTACCTGAATGTTTTTGGAGTTAAATTAATTTGAATTATTGGATTTAGACTGTATTAAAATATATTGGATTCTAGTTGGCTTATGGTGGTATCTGCTTGATGTAGCACATTACAAATTTGATTTAAGTGAATTGAAAAGGACTTACTTGGGCCAGATTAGTGTTAGGGTACCCTAACCTTAATCTTATCAGGTCAACCTTTTCTTACTTTGAAAAGGTTATTGAGAGAGGTTTAAGGATAACCATCTGAGGGTGCTGTAAGTGGAACAAGTCCTGAAATGAAGGTTAACATTGCATGTTATTCTCATTAGTCCGCATTTATCCCACTGCCTGCAAACACAAATACATTTTATTGACGGGCAAGGTTTCACATTTATGGGCCTAATATATAAAGCCCATGAATAAAGTCCTGCCTAATGACAGGCGTATATGGCAATCATGTACCAAAACGTTGCCTATTTATAAATCCCAGCCCACAGGTCTTTCTGTGGGTGCTGCTTCCTCATTCCTGAGAGCCAGATTTGCAATCAGGGCTTTGGCCTGAGGTGCAGAAGGTGCATTCAGTGGTCATGCTGAGCCATCAAATCTCTCAGCGAGCCAAGAATCTATCAGGTGGTTAAAAAATAAATCAAAATCCCCGAGAGCACTCACTGCCTCTGCTTCCAATCTCCAGCCCATTATTATCACATCCCTTAGTCATCCTGATCAGTGTTTTCATCCTCCAGCACGAACCTGGAGCAAATGTGCTTCTAAAATATTGCATCCTGCCTGAAATGCTGTTGTTGATAGGATTGGTGTTTAAGTGGTCCTATATTCTCACTCTTTCTTAAGCTTTTTATCTGCCCCCTCTTCTCTCAACAATGACTGGCCAAGCTTCATTCTGATTCTGTACCTCTTCTCCTGTGAATAAACCATGAACTATGTTTGGGTGCAAAATGCATTCCTAATCTTTCAGGATTTTGATTGGGGTATCATCAAATTAAATTCATCATTACTCCAATGGGAGATACTTCCCCAGCTCTGCTATTTCCCCCTTGAATGGGAAATTGCTTGTCCACCTCCATCCATTTCTTCCTCCCCAGCGGCCTCCCTCCTTCATCCTGGCCTTGTCTCTGTCCAAATGGAATTTTCCAGCTACACTTGATCCCTTCCTTTTATTCTCTCTAAAACACATGCACGTGTTACTTTTCGCTCTGCCTTTGCTGTTTAACTTTGTCTTTGTTCTCTGCTTGCCTCTTTATCTGACATTCTGTTGTCCAAACTCTCACTACCATCTGTTAAGCTCTTTCCACGACCACAAGGATGACCTCCGCAAGCGTCTGTCATACACCACGCACAAACTAGAGATGGTTGAAACAGAGTTTGAATCCACTCGGCAGTACCTTGAGACAGAGCTGCGTCGGGCACAGGAAGAGCTGGAAAAGTTCACAGAGAAGCTACGAAGGTGTGTGTCCTTGTGCATCTGTCTGCAGAGCGTTCTTTTCTATGCATGTCGGACTTGTTCATAAATAACCATGTATGATAAGTAGTCAATATCAAATGTAGTTAAGGCATGTGATGACAAGGGATGGTGACATCTAAAATGTGCGCTTCATTTCCATAACCACCAAAATTGGTGCAAATGTGTAAAAGTCTTTGTGTGTTGTTATAACCAATCACTGGACTTCACAGCTCATTGGCTTTCTATCGGTGTGGTTTGTATGTGTTGTATTTCTATGCACTGGATTTGTATTTAAGAGGTAACAGATATTTCAGGCTGTAAAATCAGTTTTGGCTGAACAGGTCCAGATGTACAACACGGGCAGCTTTTACATTTTAGCAGTGAACACACGTCATAGCCTTCTGTTGTCCAGTATTGATTCTCAACAGCAAGGCTCCAGTTGCTCCAATTTTTCAGTTTCATCTCGGGCTGCCAGCAATAGTACATTTGAGGTTTTATTAAAAGGTGAACAATAGTTAACAGGTATGATGGAGGAATAATATATAACTGTCATCCAGGTGAAACAAGCGTAACCGAAGCAATTTTGTTTGACTTTATAGTTTTCAGTGGGTTTTCACCGTCACTACCTCATGATTATTAGATTCAAGTCTCGTAACAACATGGTTACATTTAGGCACTGAAAACTTAAGGCAAACATTCTACCTTGCCTTGGAGTAGATAGAAAAGGAACAAGAATATCAAAAATGTATCCCACGTTATACATTGCATCAGGTAAAAAGTCATTCCCATATGCTATGACATTGCTTTTAAAGTCATGCTGGATGTCACATTGTGTTTTTTCATTCTGACCTGTTTGTGCTCTATCCTTTTGCTTTAGTAGCACACATTTCTGTCAATTTTTCTCTATGTGAAAACTACTCTCCGAACTGTTATGGTAGGGTAAAAGTACAGGGTAAATGTATTTTTCATGAGACATCCTCACACACAGAGAATAATAATAAAAGGTTGTGTATTCCAAAAGTTGTGTTAGGTACTGAGAGAGTGTGTGTGTAACACATTGCCACACAAAATACAGTTGTGTTAAGGCCATGAGCATCTAGAGCAGGATGGATCACTTGCTTTTACCATAAACTAGTTTACTCTTTAAGTAAAAAACTCTGGTTATTTACTCTGGTGTAAATACACTATATTGCCAAAAGTATTTGCTCACCCATCCAAATTATCGGAATCAGGTGTTCCAATCACTTCCATGGCCACAGGTGTATAAATTCAAGCACCTAGGCATGCAGACTGTTTTTACAAACATTTGTGAAAGAATGGGTCGCTCTCAGGAGCTCAGTGAATTCCAGCGTGGAACTGTGATAGGATGCCACCTGTGCAACAAATCCAGTCGTGAAATTTCCTCGCTCCTAAATATTCCACAGTCAACTGTCAGCTGTATTATAAGAAAATGGAAGTGTTTGGGAACGACAGCAACTCAGCCACGAAGTGGTAGGCCACGTAAACTGACGGAGCGGGGTCAGCGGATGCTGACGCGCATAGTGCGAAGAGGTCGCCAACTTTCTGCAGAGTCAATCACTACAGACCTCCAAACTTCATGTGGCCTTCAGATTAGCTCAAGAACAGTGCGCAGAGAGCTTCATGGAATGGGTTTCCATGGTCGAGCAGCTGCATCCAAGCCATACATCACCAAGTGCAATGCAAAGCGTCGGATGCGGTGGTGTAAAGCACGCCGCCACTGGACTCTAGAGCAGTGGAGACGCGTTCTCTGGAGTGACGAATCGCGCTTCTCCATCTGGCAATCTGATGGACGGGTCTGGGTTTGGCGGTTGCCAGGAGAACGGTACTTGTCTGACTGCATTGTGCCAAGTGTAAAGTTTGGTGGAGGGGGGATTATGGTGTGGGGTTGTTTTTCAGGAGCTGGGCTTGGCCCCTTAGTTCCAGTGAAAGGAACTCTGAATGCTTCAGCATACCAAGACATTTTGGACAATTCCATGCTCCCAACTTTGTGGGAACAGTTTGGAGCTGGCCCCTTCCTCTTCCAACATGACTGTGCACCAGTGCACAAAGCAAGGTCCATAAAGACATGGATGACAGAGTCTGGTGTGGATGAACTTGACTGGCCTGCACAGAGTCCTGACCTCAACCCGATAGAACACCTTTGGGATGAATTAGAGCGGAGACTGAGAGCCAGGCCTTCTCGTCCAACATCAGTGTGCGACCTCACAAATGCGCTTCTGGAAGAATGGTCAAAAATTCCCATAAACACACTCCTAAACCTTGTGGACAGCCTTCCCAGAAGAGTTGAAGCTGTTCTAGCTGCAAAGGGTGGACCGACGTCATATTGAACCCTATGGATTAGGAACGGGATGTCACTTAAGCTCATATGTGAGTCAAGGCAGGTGAGCAAATACTTTTGGCAATATAGTGTACATTTGTGACTTTATGATTAAGTTTTTTTACCCACATAAAAATGCTATCAGAGAACAGTGATCACCAGCTGTCACCAGAAATGTTCTCCATGCCCAGAAAGATTCAGAAAATGAACATGTTATTTAAATCAACTATCTTTTTTTGGCCAATGACCTGTAAGCTGGCAAAAAGGCTGCATAGATGGGGCTTGGGGATATTTTTTCAGTTTGATTGAATACATCCTGTCAAACCCTGCATAAATTGTTGCGATTGGCAGTGCCAAATCTGTGCCATTCATCTAAGAACGAGCTGGCAAACAGAAATAAATCAGCATGATCACATTTATTTGAAATGACACACACTAACTAAGTAAAGAGTGTTGTCCCTCATGATGGCAGGTTCTGTTATTTATTCTGTGTCCTGAATATGATCCATCTTTGGCTTCACACATCTCTCTCAGATTTTTGTTTAATGATTTGTTTTTCATATGTTCTTGGCTACCAGCACTGTCCATATCTGTCAGCTGAGTGGAGCCATAGTGGCTAGTTTATGAGCGCTCTTAGGCCTTTGACATAATGTAATCCTGAGCTGATAGGTGGGACCATTAAACGGGAATAGAGATTTTAGATGATATGTGATGATAACCTTTCAAGCAGTGGAAGTTTACAAGGAAGCTTTCAAGGAAACCTGACAGTTGAAGAAGAAGAGAGCAAGAAAAAGCTATTACATTGAATAGAGTGAAAAGCATTGAAAAGATATTTTATAACCAGAATAATACTACCATGTTTACTTATTTATTATCATAAAATTGTAATATAGGCAGATGTGAAGTCATAGTGACAGTCAGACCTGAGTCAGTAATTTCCATTTTTAATCCCACCACATTTCCCCCTCTCTTTTAGGATCCAAAGTAGCTATGCTGCTCTTCAGAGAATCAACCAGGATTTGGAGGATAAAATGTGCAGGACGGTAGGTGAAAGGACGACTCTTTAAAATGATACTGTCTTCACAGAATACATAATAGATAAACGGTTTAAGCTCCGAATGGAGCTCCATTCAAGTTGTTGGATCATACATCACAATCATTCAGTCAAAAAAACCTATGACACCCTAAAGGTGTCATAGGTTTGTAAATGATTTGTTATAGTTTCGTGTAAGACATATTCCTGACTCATCTTTCTGCTGACCGTTTTACTGACCAAACATAAAACTTATTTTATTTGACAGCGACTTGTAGGCATCATGGTTACCATAAATATATTTTAAAGGCTTATTGGTTTAGTCATACATATAGTCACACTAACAAAAAATCTGATGAAAAATATATTTTTTGACAAAATGTGAATGCACAGATAACTGAACAAAATTGAATAAAGATGGAAAATGGTGGCTTTTAACCTCCCTTTACCTATTCTGAGGTATAGATTTATCTATAGAAAGATTTTTTGAAGTCAAATCGAGCACAGGCATTAACAAAACCATATTCTTTTCTGAGCAGACATAGTGAAAGATTCAATTTATGGTCTATCATTATGGTGTCATGAGATATTGTGTGCTTGATGGCAGTGATTTCCAATCATCTTGGAATTAAATTATACTGTCATTAGTGTTTCCATGGGAATGTTAGAATCACACCACTTTAAAAATCGAATCCTATATTTACTGAGTTGCAGCTCCCAGGGTCACTTAGCACCAGAAAACATATTTTACAGCCAACATTTGTACAAAAATGGCATCACATGTATCGTGGAGTGCACTTTCTTTTTCTACATTTACATTTATGCATTTAGCAGATGCTTTTATTCAAAGCGACCTACAAAAAGAGGGTTTAACATTCAACTACAACACCAGTTACACACTTACCTTACCCTGAGAGCAGTATGCTAGAAGAGGATTTAACATCAACTATGTCATAGATTACACAAGTAACATACATTGAGTGTTATATGCTGTTAGGAAATAAGTGCATTTACAGCTTTCAGTATAGGAGATACTCTCGGAAGAGCTGTGTCTTCAAGGATTTCTTGAAGGAGGAAAGAAAATCTGATGCTGTGACAGTGCTTGTAAGGTTGTTTCACCACCGTGGAACTGCAGATGAGCGGAGTCTAGATTGACTTGTACAAGGCTGTGTTAGCAGGCGCTCCTTGGAGGAACGGAGTGGGCGAGCGGTGACATAGGGATTTAAGAGGGTGTTGAGGTAGACGGCCGCAGATCCATCAAACAATCTGTAAGCCAGCATCAGTTTTTTTAATGTGATCTCCTCTTTAATTTTCCATCAAATTAAAAAAGGAACACAATTACTTCAGCAGGCTTTATATGTTAAATTAATGTATTTGTAAAGCACAATAACTTGTGATAAACTACCTGTAAGAGCATATGAAGCATTTACGAGAATTTTCTCTCTAGCAACAGCATACGGGCTTTAATACTCATGTCATATTTAATCATTTAATGTTACAATGGATTAATCTACTACTTTGTATGCGGGGTATTAACACGCAGCTGGGATTTTTCTGATATCACTGCAGTATCTAAAGTGAAGGATGCTTAGATTCTATCGACCGAACTTTCTTACCTTCAGTGTGTTTTCTGCCCCCTAAGTGAAGAATCCTTTTGATGTCTGCAGACTGCAGACTTTCAGAACAGATGTAGAAGTGAACCCCATATGCGTGCGCACACACACACACACACACACATACATTTGAACTGAACCAAGCTCTTGACCTGGAGCTTGACCTTGAGTAATTTAGTTTAGAATATAAATTGTTACCGGCAAACTGTTTCTCAAGTTTTGCTTTTGAAGGATGGCCTTCTTTCCATCTCAGACTGCAGCACTTGTTTGAAAGCAGGGTGCTGTCATTATGAAATATTAGTTTTCTGAAAACCATGATAAGCTACATCCGGAGAAGAAGTATTAATAAATAAATAAAATGAATGAATTGGAATTAAAAGGAATACAGTAAGTGCAAAGTTGAGTGTTAACCATACTCTTTTTCAGGCTGCTCTTTCTGGGTGTCTTCATACTCTCAAATATTGGTCAAATCAATTCAATTTTTCTGTTTTTCATTGTACTTTTGTTGGTAAAAAAATGAGACTGAGGGCTGCATGGGTGATGCCTGTGGTGTCAAATGCTGGTGTCTGACATTTTCTATGACTGTTCCTCATCTTTAATTCAACAGAATGTCAGGGAGGCGCTCCAACTGCCAGTCATCTAAAAATGTGTACAAAATTTAATTTCACACCAGAATGCCATTCCTGTTATGCAGCTATTCCATTTTAGAAAAGACATACACCTACATAGACTGTAGAAGGACAAATTACACATAAGTGTCATGTAAATGTCATGTGCACAGACATGACTCATTCTAAAGTTGACGACTGTAGAGGCAGAATGAAAATAAAATGTTTAACGTGCCTGTTTCAGATCCTCTTACACTGATTGTATCAAATGGCACAATGATAAATTCATACCCGATTAAATAGATAATTTATGAGCAACGACAACATTCACGCTCTCTGTTCCCTCTCTCATCCAAGAAATGAGAAACCTTCTGTAATCGATTTGAACTCACCTGTTCTGCAGCAGAACCATTCTCATCTCTCTCAAAGCAATTACACAATCAAAGACAGAGTGGGCAATCAATGTCTAAAGTAATTGGTCTTCGCTGCCACGCAACCCTTTAGGAAAACTATCAGCTAACTGCTGTTCTGGTCATCTCAGCAGGGCCTGTCCATTCGCATCAGCTTGAGAAGATTCCTGAGCATTTTCCTCTCAGTTTTAAGATGAATTCATGCAGTGGATGAACAGACTCCACTGCCAGCCCCATCCGTGTAACTCCTTGATTGATCTGGAATGTGTTCTCTAAGTTTC
Source organism: Menidia beryllina (assembly GCA_013363375.1). Lineage (NCBI taxonomy): Eukaryota > Metazoa > Chordata > Actinopteri > Atheriniformes > Atherinopsidae > Menidia > Menidia beryllina. The sequence continues at coordinate 9,263,335 of JABUIW010000011.1, read as the reverse complement.
ATACATGCTATTGTTAGAAACAATTGTCATAGGCAGAAAAAAAATTCCTTCTTAGAGTCAGGTGATTTTTACATGTACATTAATGTAAAGTTAATCTGTTGTCAAGAGGGGTGATCTGATCTCCCAAAAAGATCATGTAATAGTTTGTCGTAACACCCAACCATCTTTTTTTTATATAACTTATTCAGAATATTTTTTTATTTTTCCTAAATTACCTGGAGAGAACAAAAAGCTTACACAAGCAACCAAAGTGAAAGTTGAGCGCATTGCTGGTTTGCAGCAGTTTGTTTGTACCCATCCATTTGATTTCTCGACAGATGAGCAAAAAATGATCAAACCAACACTGGTCCCAGAATGATGTTCATGAAATAAATCACTATGTCATGAAATATTCTTATAATGTTCAAACTCCAACAAAATGTTTTCTGTTAAAGCCTTTTGCCAGTTGGAGTCTTTATGTACAGAAATGATCAATCAAGCCATCTGTTCTAATAATATAAGAAGCAGAGCTGTAATGAATGGTTATTGCATCTCGTTATTTGTGCCACCATTTTTTGCGGGCTACTGCAATATTAAAATTGTAATAATTCAGCATAGACTGGAAGCACACTGCCCATATGGTCACGAGACAGCTCTGTAGCACTTTATTTGTCTCCCAGGACTTGCAGCCGGGTATTTGTTATATATACCCATGAAAGGCTTATTGCTGTATCACATGATAGATGAAAGGCTGCAGTCTGCCCCCATCATGGACCATTCTTCATCATTACAGCACACATACATCACCTGTATACTCAAGTCATGTGAAAATGATTTTGAAAACTCTTGACTTTTCAAAGAGTGTGCGTTGAACAGAGAGCCTTGGTGTAGAAAATTGGTCGTCATAGCGGGAGACAGTATGGGAATTTTATTATTTTTTCTAGGGGCCTCACTGGGATTGCCGTTTCTTTTGATGTCATATCATTCAATGACATTTCAAGGGGGGAGCATGTCGCTTTGTAGAAGACAGCGCAGGCAGTGACAAAGGCAACTGCAATCAAATCAGACACATAATTAAAAGTTCTAAGAGGCCTGATCTAGGAAGGTCAGCTGAAAAATGGCCCAGACTAAAAGAGATTAATACCTTTCAGAACTGACAACCCGCCTGTTTCAATGAGTGGGAGTAGATACAAACTCAAGATGGATTGAGAAGGAGAGGTGAAGTTTTGATCTCCATGCAAGCAATGCTGCCGGGGAAGCCGGCTGCACAAATAAAACGTTGCATTATCTATCATAACTACAAAGAATCGTGTTGCTGTAGAGGAGCTTTGACAGCACAGGGCTCGGTGGATAGGTGAAGTAAGAGTTCAACGTAATCTTTCCCTTACTGAGAGCCCTTTCTGAGAGACTGCTGATGGAAGCAGAACATGTATAGAAAATATTCAGCAAGGTATAGATTTTGTGAGATTTTTTTACTGTTATTGCCTAAAAGAAGTGCATGAAGATATTAGAATTTATTCCAGAATGTATCCAGAATACAGAAATAATTTTCAAACAAATATCTTTTTTTTTTTGTACTTGCATAGTATTATGCAGCAAAGCATAGCTCTGTCGTGTCCGTCATGCCTTGAATACCATCTTGTCAGAAGATCCTCTGGTTTATTTCTTAATGTTTATGAGCTGTCCGTGGTGCTGAAAAGCTATGTCTCTGAGAAAAGTCTTTTGCAAGATCAGCTACATAACTAACAGCTGCCCAGGAGCTGGAAAAAAATGGTCAAGGTCAATCAAGCTTAAATCAAGCTTACTCAATTACTGCTCATTTAATGTGGATAATGTCCACTTCATCAAAAGGGGGCCATCACTAAACAGCTCTGCTGTGAATTACTTATAAAAATTAACATATTATTTGCCTCACTTTCTGCTAGATTTATTCAATAATAGGAACATTAAACCATTTAATGCTGCACTAAAGGAAACGGGAGGAACTGACAGGCTACCCAGCAGTAAGCTGAGCATATTACTCAGCCCCACCATTATGGAAAAAATACTCACATGGGTGAAAAAAATTTAATTCAGAAAAAGTGAATGGAGATCATTAACAATAAGCTACATTGTACTACCAATGGGCACAACTATATACAGTGAAGTAGAAAGAAAGAAAGTTCACTTTGGAAAAATAAAATAGAGGTGTGCTTCCTAATTTGATCTATATCATACAAAAGCTGAACTGGCTTAGTGCTGCTACTTTCACTAGCACATTTGGTTCACTTTACTCAGATCCCCCTTTGGATTCAGTCGTTCTAAGTTGAACAGGAGATAGTAGCTTTTAGTCTGTCAAGGGTTTCTCTCCCACCATCACTGTGTCTCTGGACTCACCTTGTTGTTCTCCTCGTTTCACATAATTGCCATTCACAGTTCAGAGTATCGGTATGGTCTTGGCCGGCCGTCCAGCCATCCTTTGTCTGTACCCCTTAGTCCCGGTAGGGTCATGGGGGTGTTGGAGCCTGTCCCAGCTGTCATTAGACAAGAAGTGGGTCGCACCCTGGACAGGTCACTGGTCCATCAAAGGGGCATATTGAAGCAAACAACCACACACACTCACATGGATTCCTTGAGGCAGTTTAGAGTCACCGATTCACCTAACATGCATGTTTGTGGATGGTACGGTTATTGTTGTCTCAATTTGAGATTCATGTTTAACAAGGTCAAAATCTGCCATTTCTTTTCATCCCCTCAAAAAGAAAATGTTTTGAAGATGAAGTAAAGAGCTCTGCTCTCCTACATGGATCACAGCACTCAGTAATTGCATCTCATGAGGTTGAGGCTAAATTTGTTGCACAGTGAAGAAGCAGAATCTCCCATAGCCTTCCATAGGCTAAACTCTGAAATGTGTCTTGGAAAACTGGAATTTCTACCATTCTACTTTTCTTTTTTAGCATGTGCACTCAGATCCTGAGAGGGTAAGGATCTGAAAGTGTGGTCAATTGGGGTGGCCATCAAGATGCTGAGTAATTAGAGGAAACCCGAATGCATAAACAGTAAAGTCAAGACTCTTGTGGTTTTCCAAACGTACATGTGGTGAAAAACAATATTCTTACTCTTCCACTTGCTATATTGCTTTAAGATAGTCAAAATTTGCATATTAATTTTCCTAGATACTGTTCTCTTTTATGTATGGCACCAGCTGATAAGAAAATCTTGGTAAAATCATGTGTATCGAGCCCGGTGTGACTGGAGGAGATAGAAAAAAATCAGCGTGCATAGCTACGAGTCCCAAACTGAGAAAGTACACTTCTCCCCTCCCTCAAAAATAAGGCACAAGATCATGTTCATCATTTTAATCCTATTAAGATTGTCCCCAGTTTGTTTTTAGACTCTGTGATCTGTGGTCGTGTAGAAATGAACAAGTTTGAAGATGTGTATGACTAATGAATCAATGTGAGGAGCCGTGATTGAGGTGGGCATTATTTTCCAATTTTCTCAAAGCTGTTTCACTCCTAAGTGCCGCAGTTAGGGTCAGCCTCGTTGCCATTGCACCACTTCAAGTCTGAAACACATTTGTTGCAAGTGATAGGAGGGAATAAAAAAGGGGAATAAAAAACTCTTATTCGTTTGTCGAGGTTTCAAAGCTTTGAAGCCTTCAGTTCAGAGTTTAGTTTCAAACTTAAAGTCTTACTACAATTTTTATGGAATTTACGTTTTTAGATTTGTATCAACATACTCACATCTTATTACATCTTTTGCAGCAAAAAAATAGAAATCACAGTTCCTAATTTGCAAAGTTCAGACAATAGAAATAAAAGGAATTTTTAAAAAGTAAAGAAAAAAACTATTATATGTTGAGGCAGTTGTCAACGTTTCTCTCTTCAATATGAGCAGAGGAGATAATGACTATGTGTACTGTGATTAAGTGATTGCAGGAGTGTGGAACCACAAAGCCTGCTCGGTTTAATGGAGCATTTTATCGTAGTGTAGCTCAACCTTTTACTGTTTCAGCCGGCAACTTTAATGTTTTGATCCATTTGGTTCACTGTTTGTTCTCTACTCTAGAAAAGTTTCACATGGAGCAGGTGTCAATTTTCAAAGAAAAAGCCCCCCGATGAACCCTTTAGCAACCAATAGCACGCAGCACGAGGGTGCAGTTAGCTATGAGGTGGAAAATGCACTGCCACATTTAGCAGCTAAACAGATATTTCCCTCAGGAGTTGGTGAAGACTAAACCAATGCAGAAGCATTGTAAACGTTGAACTTTCCAAGGCTGGGCACAAACACAACTCAGACTGAGTACTGATGTTGTCCTATGAAAACTGAATGAGCAATTAAGTAACTAAAGCTAACAACGGTTTCCAGCTTGATCTGCTTAAAACTGAAGCCACAGATATTGCTGATCAAGACAAGATATTTGCAAGTAGAAGAAAGAATGCCAGGGCAGCTCGTCTTGACAGCTGATTAATGAGAGCGTAACAGATTTGAATTTGAATATCAGTGCTAGCCTATTGCTTAAAGTGACATTAATTGCCACATGTTAAATTGGCTTTTCATCTTTGTATTTCAAAACAATCCCCTCCACTGAGGGATTAGTGGAGAGAGAGAAGTAAGAGTATCATTTGTCAGCAGGTGCTCTGTGACAGGTTTTAAAACGAACACGCGCGTGTGCTTGCGTGATGGAGAGACTGTGGACCCTCCACTGGCCCCTAGAGGCAGTAAAGTTAAATATGTGACATACTGCAACTGTAAGAGAAAAAGACCATTTTACTTACTTGCCCTAGAGCTTTTAAATGTTCTCCGTTTTCTTGACAGGCAGATTGGATTTGCAGCTCATATCTTATTTTCCAGTTTATGCCTTTTCATTGAAAACATACACTACACGCTTGTGATGAAGAAGCTGTTGTACTCCAAAGAAAGACCTGCTGAAGGCACAAATATCATCAGAGCTGCAGGTGCCCAGTGTCATTAAAGTTCTGATTTACAGAATGCATCATGACAGTGTTTTTCATCTGTAAACTCAAGCAAAGCTCATAGTCCTGGTGACATGCAGGCCAAGCCATCTGTGGATAAATTCAGTGTGAGGAGGTATGAGATGAACTTTGGCAGAGAGAAAGGCAGAGCAGCCAACAAGAGGGCCTCACTATCATTAAACTCAGCTATAAGTGGGACTAAATTGTCACTGCAGCAGAGTTATTCCGCGTTTATTTGACATTAATCACTGAAAATGGGAGGAATGTTTCACTTGTCCCTCTCACACTCCCGCTTTTATTTTTCTCTCTTCCTCCTATGTCTCTTTCTCGTGCTCTCAGAGTAATTGAAATAATACGAGCTCTGGCAAGCATGATCTTCTTTTAATTAAGATCTGCTGTCAGGGCCACCTTTGGAATGACAGTGACTCCAGGCTCTCTTCCTTCCATTTTTCTCACCCTCTGTGAATCATCTAATTTTTTCACTGTTGCTGCTCCAACTTTGGCTCCCCCATTGTTCCCGTTATCTCACCTCTTTCCTTTAACCCTTCACCTCTTGATCCTCATCATCCACACAGCCATTTACTGCTTCTCTTTTCTCTGACATATATTTCTCTTCTGCCTGTCCAATTCTCTCTCCGGCTCTGCAGTCCCAGCTCCACGAGGAGGAGAAGAGAGCCCTTAGCAGAGAAATCATTGTTCTCAACAACCATCTCATGGAGGCGAAGATCACCATTAATAAACTCAGAGAGGACAACGTGAGTGCATTCTTTTCTTATGGGCTCCCATTAGCGTTCTTTGTACAATGGCAAAATGCGCATATGTGCAGAAAGGCTGGTTTGAATGGTATCTGAACTTTTTTGTGTGATTAAACTATGTTGATATTTTGCCTGCTGGACTGCAAATTAAATAGTAGCCTGGGGCAATCAGGGAACAAAGATCTGGAGCCCCAAGGCTTTTCTCCGCTTGATATGTAATCTTGTCTAGTTGGCACTGAAACAATCGCTGGAGTTTGAGGTTCAACCCATCCAGACTTTGCTTTCCCACACACACTCGACACATTAGCAGCATTTTCCATTGACCCACTATGGCTCAAAGTCATACCTCCTATATTTCTACATAAATTTCCGCATCCTGGATTTTTTTGCTTCAAGGTGCCACGGCAGATAGAGGAATTAAATCTAAGCCACTGGGTGTTTTAAAGTGATTATACAGAAATCAATGGGGTGTCCTTAGGGTGTTGAGAAACTGGAGCCAGGACCGCGTGAGTCTGAGCTCGAGGGTATGTGGCAATCTGGCGCCTCACTTTCTTTGAAGTGATTTTACTGACTTTCTGTGTGGAGGCTCTAGGTTAGGTTAGATTATCTCTCTTTCTTCTATGGCACTTATTAACACTTCTGAGCAACGGAGCATTTCCCCAATCCTCACTACCCGTCCAGGCTGATGGGGAGTCAAAGTTCATTTTATGTGAGTGGAGAATTTGTCCCATCAGAGCCAGCAGTTGAGCAGACATTTCCTCAAGACAGCAAGCTCAGTAAGTCTCATGTAAAAAACACAACATCACCACATATTTGACTGTTTCCCACAGGATGTCTGTCAACAAAACATATCATTTTGAGTTAAGCCGATCTTTTTACTTCTGCGGGCCATTTGACAAACCAGACACACACTTTAACGTCCCAGGTGGAAACACGAAAAAAAAAAGAAAAAAAAGTAGTACAAGTATGAAGTTTTAAGTATTAAGTTTTAAGTTATGTGCCTTATACACAGAAGTTTAGGAAAAACACACAACTAAACCCACAAGTCACACATCAACTAAGATATCGCCAAGGTCATTCTTAAGCATTTTGAATTAATGAACACATGAAAAAATAAGTAAATAAATAAAAAAAACACCAAAGTGCCCTTGGGACAAAATTATGATATAATAGTTCAAAAAGCCAAAAGGGATTATTAAATTGTTGGGGAATGGAAAAGAGGGGAGAGTCTTAGAAAAGTCTTTGATGTTACGGGATGTATTGTGAGGGCTGTATTGTTACTGAGGCACAAGGGAACTGCAGTGTGTGAGGAGCTGACCTTTATAAGTGGACGGATTTAACAGAGGAGAGAAAAGAAAAGAAACCAGCTTACCACCTACACAAACACACACAAATGGAAACACAGAAAACAACAGCGCCAAGCATCTGCTGCACCGACAGACCACCTTTAATCTGATGTGAAATGTTGGTAAAAACCTAAAAACATTTCAGTGAGAGCGAGAGAGTGCTGGGGAGGAGATAAATGGTGCTGCCTTTGCTCTCTGGGCTGAAAGGTGCAGATAAGTGAGTGTGCTTCTTCAGACAACTCTTACAAAATTAGCACAGTCTGCACTGGGCAGACAAAATTCCATAAATGTAAAAATCCAGTTGCAGCATTTACATCTAGCAAATTCTGTCCATCACTTGTAGTTTGTATATCAGTTTAAGAGAATGTATTTCTACCCAGAGGGCAAATACACTATATATATGTCCAGTATATATATACACACATAGCATCATTTATTTTTTGTTTAAGTTATGCCTTTAGTTAAATAATGCTTCAAACATCTATTGTTCCAATCTCTCCATATCAGAAAGTATCTACTGATATTATATCCTCCAGATTCCCAACATAATTATCAACAACAAATAAAGGGCCAAGAGTACTACAGATTTTTTCCCAGAGGATATTTCAACTCACAACACTTGCTTGGAGGTTTACATGAACCATTAGGCTGTCAACAAAGTACACTTTGTGACTGAGCATGATCTTTTTCGTCTTGCAGGACCTGTACAGGAAAGACTGCAACCTGGCAGCCCAGCTGCTGCAGTGCTCCAAGTCACACTACAGAGCACACAAGCTGTCTGAGGTGAGCTCGCCCGCGCTTCAGTCTGGATTCACACTGCGACAAAAAGCTTTCCAGATATCAAGTTTGAGAGGAGTTTGAAATGTTTCTAATGAACATGATCAGCATTTTAATTTTTTTGTAAACGACTGTGAAACTCCAGATGCATTATTGGTGAAAGGGAGAGAGTGTTGCAGTGCCATTAAAAGCATCAGCGAGCGGTTTTAACAGTAAAAGTTAGGCATGGAGCTCATGAGTTCTCCTCCATATAATCCTTTTTTGCATATTTTGTTGCCTCACTACCTGAAATTAAAATGTTTTTGAGAGGGTTGTTTAAATGAATCAACACAATATGCCTACAAGTTATGAAAAGGTATTTGTTAAGAGGAAAAAAAACACGACACCAAGACTAAAGAAAAAAAAGAAGCATGTGTATAACGCCCCCCAAAAAATCAATACTTTTAGAGGTCTCTTTTGCACCAATTACAGTTGAAGGATTATGTCTGCAATAGCGTGGCACATCTAACCGCCAGATTTTCTGCCTGCTCCTCAAATCCGATTCAGATCCTGATTGAGGACTTCAAAGCAAATAGAGTGATCACAAATGCTTGCATTAATCTTTTGTTCTTCATTTCTAAGAAAACTTAAGGAGAGATAACATCAAAAAAATATTTTGTGTTGCTCATGTAGGAAAAGACATTTATGTAGCAAATGATGAAAAATGCAAAAGGGAGAACAACACATCTTATATCTCTACGGCACTGGAAGAGATTGAGATGAACAAGAGGCACAAAACGACCCTATAGCACCCTTACATTTTTCAGCTTACAGAATCAAATTTCTCTTTAAATGAATTAGTCTTTTGTTCACAGAGAGAAGTTTTTTATGCACTCAGATGAAATTGCTTGCATGTCAAAATACATTTTACTTTAGAAAAAGAATTGTTTAACTCCAAATGAAAATGAATTTAGTCTTCTCTCACCCGACAAAAGCTGGGATTTGCCCCAGCCCCTCTGAAACCTTACTATGAATAGGCAGAGTAGAAAATTGATGTGTGGATGGGTTGTTTTTGGGGGGGTTGGAGTAGATGCTCAAACAAGCTATTTTTCTTGTATTTTTCTAAATACAATATCAGTGTAATTTCACATTGAGTAAAAATGTGAACTATGTGACCGTTAAATAATATTTGACTCAAATACTGTCTAACGCTGACCTAGCTTACTTACAGTACACACTGTGTGTTTCTTATTCCCTCCTCCCTCGTTTAATTTCCATCTCGGTTTCCTTCTGGAGGGGCAACAGCTTCTAAAAATAGCTCTGACTTAAAATATGCAGCTTTTATGTTGAGGTGAGTTTCTATTTCTTAACAAAGCCAAGTCAGTACGTCATCTGTTTTTCTTGTGATGCCCAGCTGGCTACCCAGAGAATTTGCTTAATTTGAATCTTAGCAGCTCCCTTAGGATCTAGTTTGTGTTTGACTGTAGAGAGAAAAAGAGACGCTGAGAAAATGTCTGACTTAAAGAGAGGGAATGAGGGCTTGTTGGTGGGGAGGCACTGGTGCAGGAAGGAGATGAAAGGGTAGAGTTAGGGAGGAGGGGAAAGAGCTTGGTGTAGCATAAGTTTCTTCTGACCATGAGCAACTTTGATTAGCACAAAATACACACACACAGTTTGATATTTACAGGAACAGAACAAAAGCATTATGGTTTTGCCCCTTTTGTCTACGTGACAGATCATAAGACTTGCCAATAAGACAAAAACTGAAAATTTTATGATTTTAAATGATAAAATATACAACAAAGTGTGGAAAATGTAGACAATTCCCCTGAGCTGATCTGTGAGCTTGGTGATAGTGATTACATTTTTGATTAAAGTCTCCATCCTCATTGTTTCTTCAGCTGTTTGTCTCTTCTTTTTCTTAGTTACCACCAGACTTCCAAGAGCGCATCAGTTCCCATATGGAGAAACAAAACCGGGGTAGAGGAGCCACCATGGCAATGTGCTACCCCAGTTACCCCGAAGCAGTGCCCACAACCATTATTGCCAAGGTCCTGGAAAAGCCAGAACCAGGGAGCAGCTGCCCTGTGACACGCTCGCCAAGCCCTCTGCCCCAGGACAGAGACTTTCTAACAGGAACAGGGAGCACTGACCACTTAAACCGCCGCATTTCATGCAAGTCATCTGACCTGTACTGTAGTGACACGGCTCTCTATTGCCCTGAGCGATGGCAGGACACAGAGCGCAGGCAGAGTGCTGACCTCCATGCCACTGGCCTGCCACAGCTCCACTCTCAAAACTCCATAGAGAGTAACCCGGATGAGGATCCTTTCCAGTCTGGAAACTTCTCCCACCACGAGGGCTCATCCCCCTTCCACCACCATAATGAATTTGGTACTGGTAGTCTCCCTGCCTCCAGTTCCTACTCCAGCTTCAGCCTTGCATCGGATGACAAGGGAGCAGTTAGCGCTGGATGTGGGCCTACCGCCAACAGCACCTTATCAGCTTCCCACCAAGGTCTATATATGGACTGGAGGAATAGTGGCAATGGAGACCATGAGCGCAAAAGTGTGTCCTCATATGACAAAGACAGCCCGGGTTTTTCCAAGGCTCACAGCATCCAGCACATGGTGACCTCCAGAAGCCCGCAGAAGGGGACTTCAACAGCATATACGAGGACGGGCTCATGCTTCAGTGAGCCGTACCACTCCAGCGCCCCTCGCCTCGCCTCCTCCCACAGCACGGGTTCCACGACGGGACTGAGCCAAGCCCACGGGGGAGCTCTGGACAGCCGAGGTAACATGCAAGTCCCCGAAGATGACCTGAGCAACAGCTGGAGGCAGCTCAGCGTGGAGGACATCAACACCTTCTCGTCGTCCTACCACAACGTCGCAGGGCGCACGTCTCCGTACAGTTTCTCTGAGCGCCAGTTCGCCATGGGTCCGTCCAGCAAAGTCAAGGAGTCCCTCTACAGCAGCTTCCAGGAAGGAGATGATGTCTTCCACAGCCGTTTGCTGGACCAGTGCTTTGCGATGGGTTCCCCTTCGCCAAGTCGCAGCCCTAAACCGAAGGAGCATCTCCAGCAGGAGAAAGCCTCTCTTCTGTACAGAGCCACGGATGACAGTCAAGACTCCGAGTGCAGTCTGTTCCTCTCAGGGAGCTCTAAAGGCAAGGAGAGCGGCGGGGGAGCGACGGCTACGAGCAGTGCCAAGAAGGACTACGCAAACCTGAGCGCAGACAGCTCGGCGGAGTCCTTACACCAAAGCTCGCTCGAAGCGTCAAGCCTCCAGCACTACCCGAGCGCCAGGCCGAGCTCCAGGCAGAACGTCCGGCCGCGCCCGAGCTCCAGCTCCGCTCTCAACGTCGGCCCCGCGCTCCCAAAGAAGACCTCTCCAAGATACCAAAAATTCGGCAGCACGGGGCTGACGAGGAAGGACAGTTTGACCAAGGCGCAGCTATATGGGACGCTTCTCAACTGAGCGGTGAAGGAGTTCTTCATTTTATGCATGATGATGATGATTCTTGACTTACTGTACTGTACTGCATCATGTCTCCCTGCAGCAAACATGTACTTGTGATGGGATGTTAAGATGTTGTTGTTTTTCTGTATCTTAGCCAAGGCACGTTTCATGCAGTCCGCAACATTTTTATGTGAGTCTCGACACAGTGTAGCTACCGGATACCAGCTATTAAGTATGTTTTTGTTTCAGTAAGGCACACGTTAGGATTAAACCATGAGTCTGGCTAATGGTTCAATTTTGGTGTTGAGCACTGTTAATAAAACCAGCACAAGACCATTGATGGTAGACTACTGCATGTGTACTGATGTGGTTTATCATCGGTGGACCATTTGATACAAAGATTTATCCATTTTCCATTTTAAAAAAGCATGCTATATTATATAAGACAGGAAGACACAGTTGAGACTTATTTATCTATAAGGCTCACATATAGGAATTAAAGATTTTCAAACTCTTTCAACAACACAAATGCATATTCACACACACAGACACACACATATAGTACAATATAGTAAAATACAACAATGTCAACCATATGAATCATATAGAAAGTAATGCTAAGAAATAAAATAGTGATAAAATCCTAAAATGATATGACCTAAAACAAAACTATGTACACAGATAGTACAAATGTATGTAGAATACACTGTCAATTGACAGATGAAGAGACAAGTTTTTTTTTTTTTTTTACAAAGCTAGAGTTTTTCACATTTTTGTATCAAAGTGAGTAGATGAAGTTGGGGGTTGTACTGCACTGTAGAACCAAGACACTTGTGAAGTTGCCTTAAATCTGTTCAGTGGGCAGAACGGTCTCCTTTACGGCATCTGTGTACATAATCTATATCTGAAGTATTGTTTCTGTCTATAAACGTTAATTTAAAAAAAGTGTATCCTATCTGGTTAGGTTCATTTAGAAACACACTTGCACAAATTAGTTTCTCAAATAATTAACCCTGTTTTCATAAAGAAGAGTTTTTTTCAGTAATAATTCAGCAAAAGGTGTTCTTAAACCAATAGATCAAACACAAGCTGCCAAATTTCCACATTAAATCACTGCTGGCAGCAGACGCGCTACAAAAAAAATGCTGGTTTCTCCAGTTATGTGAGATTAACAGAAAATTGCTCAATGCAAATACGTGTAAAGAATGTCTAAAATATGCACTCAATGTGTTTTCTAAAACCAGCATGCTCACTAAGGATTTTCAGTGAAAATTTCACGAAAATAGTGAAAAGTGTCTTAATACTTTAAATTAGCGGAGGATTAGTGGTGAATTGAAAATAAATAAATAAAATGAGGAGCAAAAGAGACGTTATACGGCTGCCAAACTATTGTGCGACCATCTGTTACTCTCACACTGGAGGGAGCAAAATGCCAAAAGCCCAACATCTGTTCTAGCAAACTTATCTTTGTGCGTGTGTGGCTCCATAGTTTCAAAAGACTGTCAACAGGCATCATGTTATTAACAGGAACGCATCCTCGTTTTTTCTTCATAATGGACTTATTTCATTTCGGGATGCCATTATTCTACCTCTCCCATTCCTGCAAATCTCACACCCGACTTAATGCTGTTTTGACACTGTAAGAGAGAGAAACTGCACATTGAACTCATCAAAAAGCCTCCAGTCATCTGTTAAATTGGTATGTTGAGGGACTACCAGGATGAATAAGGATAAGAATCGATTGTAGTGACTGTACAGAGGGATTGTTAATTTTTGTTGCGGACCTTTATAAAATGATATGATCCATATACAGTTCTTATGTCTATTTTTATCTAGTTTCAGTTGATGTGATATTGATAGAGTGATTTGACCCTGAAGGATGAAGCTGAAGTGGTTCTGTCCTGCTCTACCTCCAGCCCTGTACCAGGACCAGCAGGCCAGGTGTCTCTGTGTTCACATGTTTGTTTGTCTGATGCATGGTTGTATATTTTTTGCTGTATGTTAATTTACTTAATAAAGATAGGTGTTGGGAAATACATTTCCGACTTCTGAGTTTGTATATGATGCCTCTTGCTCTATATGTTGCCTTTTTTGTGATTATTCTGAGTGGCAGCAAATCAAACTTCGCAAGTTTCGAGTTTCAGAGCTGATATGGATGAATGAGGACTGTATCAAGGCACCCTCCTTGCCTCCATGTTTTTAACTGGACATTCTTAGTGATACCAGGATCCATAATTTCATGGCAAGGTGGTTTTCATTTTGTTTTCCAACAAACCCTCAAATAATTTCATCATCCAAGCAATATTTAGTGTAGCTTAAATCTTATTTCCCCCTTTTTATGCTTATCCCTTGCAACTTTTTTTCAAACTTTAGAGCAAGCTGTTGACTTTTACTGATTTATGGGGATCCTATTGAAAGTAAATTTTCAAATTGCAGGCGGAACATGAGGGCAGCTGCAAAGTGGCCATGGTCCCCTTAAGAGATTTAAGGACTATTCTATTGGAAACTGAGTGAAGTTCAATGCCGTGCTTTGACACATGATGGCCTACTTTTCAGGTCGTTGGCTGTTTTTCTGTGATGGTCTAAGCATCACAGAAAAACACACACTTGGCGGTGTGAAAGGAAAAGTCATTTCAGCGAGAGGGGAACGAATGACAGAGAAAACTGATGTGAATGCAGACAGTAGAATGAAAGCTTTGATAGGAAAATACTCTATTTTGACAAAAAAAACAAGTCCCCCATTTGCTCTCAGAGTGGAAAATGGACTCTTAGAGCATTAATGATCTTTCTGTTTGTCCGCAAATATATTTTATACCACTTAGAAAAAACTTGTGATAGCAGTTAATTTTTTAAATAAAAATCAACCTAACAAAGTGTCACATAGTATGATCTTAACTCTCCTACAGAAATGACGGAATTTGATAAGACAAGTCAATATAAGCAGAATAAATTCATACAGATTCACACAATAGCAATATCTGAAAAGGGGGTGTTTTTTAATAAATACATAGACGTTTTGCAAGTTACACTGTAAGAAACACTTCTGAAACATAACGGAATACAACTCATTTGCAAACTTTCAGCACTTCTGTGCTAATTTTTTTGCCTCACATGGTAGAAATGATTAAGTCTGTACATAGTCCACATAGTCTTTCATCCGACTCTCTGGGCCAACTTGCCACTCTTTGAGTCTATATTGACTTTTTCATAATCAACTGTCATTCCCAGATCTTGATCTCACCACCCCAGTCGCAGGTGGCCACAGTTGTTGGCAGGACGGGATGCTGAGAGACACACAGGCAGGGCTGGCTGTGGGCCTGGAGAGTGTGCAGCATGCGTGCATTGTGGTAGTCGTAGAAGTGAGCAGAGCCAGTGGAGCTCCCCGAGGCCAGGATACTTCCATCAAGAGACAAGTCACACTGTATAGCATATCCTTCCACCTTAAGCAGAAAGAATATATATGAGCTGCCGGCATACTTAAATTCATCTCACCCTTACATCCTGAAGTTTAGATCCAACACCGAAACCCCTCTGAAAAGTTACGACTGACAGGAAAGTGACAGAGCAGCATGGCTTAAACCCGCACTTTTGCAGCTCCTTGTTAATTTCTGGTTGGTTAGCGGGTTCTCCTGTCCTTTTATGTCTAAGCCGAGAACTTTCAAGATGGAAGATAGAATATCCATTTGTCCATTTTCCACACCTGCTAAATCAAATTCAGGGTGCTTAATCCAGAAAACTTTTGAAACTTGAAAGAAACACTTTGCAGTAGCACATATCTTCCACTGCTCAGTGGCTTGTGGATCAGAAGAACCATAAAGGCTCTCTGCCTTACAGTGAACTGCAACACTCTGCACTTTTTCTGCATTTTTCTACATTTATCATTCAGTCATCCCCCTAAGACTCCCAGTCCCTGTCAAAGGAAAAAATTCGCTCAGCATAATGCTGCCATCACCTTGTTTGACAGATGGGATGATGCAAAAGAGATGATTTTAAATGCTTACTTTCCTTTGTAATGACTGGACATATAGTTCAATCTTGTTTTACTCAGATCAGATAATTTTTCTACCCCAGAAAGAATTCAGGTGCCTTGGGGAAAGGTCCCATTAGGCGGCGACAAGCCTTTTAGTAAAAAACACATTCTGTCTGGCCACAAACCTGCAAAGCAAAGATTGGTCGAGTGCTGCACTAGCAGCTATCTATCGGTGACGTTTTCACGGCTTAACAAAGAAGTCCAGATCCCACTGGAGTTACTGCTGAGCATGTAAGGCCTTCATCACAAGCTAAGCATTCATTCACCTACAAAGCTAATCTGAAGGAAGTCAATAGATATTGCAGAGAGGATAGTGAATCAGACACATTGTCATTAGCTGGTTTAAAGTGAAAAAATTATTACAGGAGGGCAGAATAGGAAACGATATAAATAAGTAGGCAAATTAGGCAACAGCTCTTACCATGTGTAGATGTGCTGTATGTTCATGAGTTGCAATTTAAATTAACTTATTAGGACCAGAAAAGGCTAATAAAAGATTGAAAAGTACTGGTTCTTTCATGACCACACCAATAGCTGTTACATTTCTGAAATAAGACTGTTTAGATGGCGTTGTTTTTCTAGTTTGTGCATTCATTTCTACTGCCATGTTTTAAACAAACATGGGGAAAATCTGGAACTGGGAGAGGAAGTAAGAACAGTTTCCTGTGGATTTGCTCTCTCAGCAGTTATACAGCGAGCATGTTACAATGACGTACCATCTGTGAATACAGGTTTGTTCAATTGCCCATGCAGAGCTTTTTGGGCTGTTGATCAACTTGTGTTTGTATAATGAAGTGGTGCTCTGTATAGATCAGGCCTGCTATTCTGCCCCTTCCCCGAGGCCACAACTGGTGCTGACCTTGTGTCCTTCGAATCGTCGCCTCTTGTTCATTCTATAGGGCGTTTGGGAGGAGAACACTGCCATGTAATTGCCGTTGGTCTGAGCCACAAAGGTCTCCTCTTGTGGGTGGAGAGCCAGGCTAGGGCATGTGTACCGTTCCTGTTTGTGGAAGGAGCAGAATTGAAAAATTACAGTGGAAGTCGACTATTATTTGACTTTTTAGCACATATTCTGCAGAGCTTGAGGAATTCGATCGGCTTCAACAGGTGAAATGCAGTTTGAGGAAGGATTTATAAAAATTCTGAAAAAGCACAAAGGCTATGAAAAACACATTATTTAAAAATTGGGCCATCTATAGTGTACAGATGTATTGCAGCATTATGTAACTCTCTAAATATGCTAATTTCATAAGCCTAATTACCACTTTGTTTCATATCAGATGGTCATCTCATTCCACAGCCCGACAGGGCTATGTGCTATTCACTTTATTTTTTTTTGGCACACTGATTCCTTACATGGTAGATCTGGTTGGAGAGCTTGGCGGTGGTCTGGTAGTCCCAGGCTATGAGGGTACGGTCTGCGGAGTCTCTGCTAACACAGTCTGAGCTCGTTATGAAATCCTGCCCACCTCTCAGAAAGAGGATGTCCAAAGTCTGCTGGATCCCGGCTTTGTACGTTTTCACCACCTACAAACACAGGCAGACACAGATATCCACATACATTCAAATGTTTAGTTATCCTTTCTAAAATTCCAAAGCAAAAAAATCAATGAAGCAAATGAGTGCCATTCAGCACTGCCAAGTTTTTGCAAAAATCAGTCAGGACCAATCGGTATCTTGCTTCACTAAAATTCTTTAAAAAAATATTAAAAACAAATACCTGTAACATTAATCATGAAAGTGGAAGAGTTGCAGTGGGTGTATTTGTTAAGTAAGAACAAAATTGTTTGCCTCAGATTCACCTATGACCCCCCGCATTTCACTATTCTTTGCTATCCTTCTCTATGACCTTCATCTTTTGTTCCCAGTCATCTTCTACACTGCAGATCCATTTTCTGGTTCTTACTCAGCTTCCTGAATTGACCTGACTAATGGGTGAAAGGTTGAGCTTGCTTGTGGCTGCGCTCAGTGGCCACGCTCCTCCACGCGGCGAGACAGTCTAAGCCTCGGACAGTCATCAGGAGGGGAGAAACCTTCCCGCTGTCACAAATCCATAACCCCAAAAAAAGCTACGTTTGCTGAGAGGAGAAATTACATGAACCATTAAAATTCAGAGGACGTGAACAGAATTCATCTGTAAAACGCTCCATTAAGCCTAACAGCATGATTACATGCTATTACATGTTATGCTATGTTGTGCAACCTGGTGGGACTGTGTGGCTGTCCTGAGCAGAGAGCATACGTTTAAAAAGTACGCGTCCACAGTATGTAAACAGCCAATGATAAATGACTTATCTGCTGTAAGGGGGATAATAAGTTCAACCTTGCAGCTGCGAGAGTCCCAGGCTTTGACCACTGAACTGTAACCTCCACACAGGAACACCTCCGGGCTGCTGGGGTGCGGGACCACACACATCACCTTGAACTGATTGTCCAATTTCACCGTCTGCTGCCCTATAGACAACAGGAGGCAGAGCAAAAAATGAAATCAGCTTACATTCGTTTAGCATATTTGCAGTCCTAACATGTGATAGCATTGATTGTTTTTAATTGGGAAGACAAAAATGTCTACATTCATTACAATCATCACAAAGAAAGACTTTGAGTGAAAATGACTGATCTGGCATGTCTGATCTTCGCAAAAGCGAGGAATTTCTGTTTTATTTGTTACACCAAACAGGCAGGCAATTTGTAGTTTACTTTGGCTTTGGACTTTGGCTGCTTTAGTTTGGCCATTCTTTTTTTTATGAGACATAATGCCTCAGGTGTTTTTAGTTTTGTCAGTCCCCACAGGGAAATGGCCTTTATAGCCGTTTCAAATTCTGGAAGCTGTCGAAGAGGTTCAACTGTTAAGTTGCTTTTTATGTTGCCACATAAAAGCCAAGATGAAACCAAATATGAAACATTCTGGAATATTTCTGCGAGCATGCGATACATTTGCTTTGCGTTGTACGTTTAGGTCACTGTGTGCTCCCATATGCCAACTATCATTTATCGGGGCCATTTATGTTTCTTAATATTCTCAATACACAGAAAGTGACAGAAAAATTGTACTTTGGCCAAAAGCACCAGTGGGGTTTCCTGTCTATATGAACAAGCTAAAATATACAGGCATTGTGGTCTCTCCATTTTGCCATTCATTTGTTCATCCAAATGTCAGAAACCTCACAACCTTCACAGGAACAAAAGGGAAGTAGAAATTGGTCCTTCTCTTTTAAATGAGCAGAGCGAGTAAGAATACCGTAGTTGCAATTTGTGCTGGATGAAGAGTTTGATAAGATATTTTCTCTGCCTGCTTTATCAAGGCTGAAGTAAGCAAAACATAAATTAAAACTACACGACCTGTCTTGCAGTTTAAGCTCAAACCTAAATTTAATTTATGAATCTTCCTTGTCCAAGAAGACTTCTCTGCAGTTAGAAAACGTCTGTAATTAAACAGTGCCTTCAACTTCTTTGATAAATAGGACAATTAAAAAACAAGCTCCCAGATAAAAGATGCTGTGAATGTTGAAGAGAAACATCACTCAAAAACTAAAAGTTGAAATGAGATGCTGAGAGGAAAACTAGAGCAGTTGTTTTAGCTAGAGGCTACTTTATCTAAATCAATTAAAAAATGTCACGCATAAATATAAAACAAGAAAACCGAGGGGCTTAAATACAATTAACCCTGACAGGGTGTGACCAAAAAGGATTTTTCTGAAAAAACATGAGCAAGCGAATCAAAAACTGTGCACAGTCAAAGCCCTCAGATCCCCGGGGGTTGGTCATTAAGTTACTGTACAAGCAACAAAACCCTAAACCATCTAAAACTATTTCAATCAGCTAGCCTGAGCCAAAAACACACTTCGTTACACATTTATAGGGTTTTCCAACTAAGACCTTTTAGTGTAGGTAGGTCAGCCTCAGCCAATGAAACTATGAACAAAGTAGACCTTTTTCCACTTAATGGCGGACCGGGTTTGCTCTTAAAATCTGACAGCCCTGATCTGATCCCCAGTTTTTCACTTAATTGGCTTAGCCCCAGCAAAGATCTGTCACAGAGATTTAAAACTCATGTTTGGCAAGACAATGAGAAGTCAACATACAACTCATAACAAACAGGGCCCATTCGTGTTTTAATTAAGGAAGATTAATTAGCCAGCTTGAGAGGAGAGATAACGGAGGACTGCAGGGTTCCGTCCCTCCCTCATGGTAGTTTTACTCTGTAGTCTTGAAGGAACTGCGATCATACCAACGAGACAGCAAAAAGCTGATAACTGCAGAGGGGAGGATCGGGGTAGCAGGGGTGAGCCCCGTGGAGGAGAGATGAAACACTGTGCTTCATTACACGATTCACCAACGCAGCAGGCTGTCAGGGCACTGGAAAATACACACACTTGGTTTTGATGAGCCACATCCAGATAATGTTTTGGGTGTAGACTGAAAAAGCTCCATTTTAAAGATATTTGACTTCAAGCATGTCTTCAGTCCTGATGTTTTCAAAGGGGGGGGGGGATCTTACACTGTCCATTTAACCCATTGAACTGCTGTCACATCACAGTTAATGTGTTTAGGTCACGGCTGTGATGAAACATGCAGTTAGAACGTGTAGAAACATAAAGTGGACGGATGTCTGCTATTAAATTCCCTCTTTTACTTTTTTGCCCTCCATTTTGATCACGCTGCTTTTTCCAAGTTCAATAGTGAGGTTATGAACCTAAGCCAAGTCACTCTATCACACTAACAGATCACAGAAAGCACATAAAAAGGCTGACCAACCCTTTATAAATTTTTTTTTTAAAAAGTCAAGTTTGAAATCTTTATTTTTTAAGTTTCTTAAAAAAGAGTCTGTATTGTTTTGATTTATGTTACATTGTAACACATCTTTAAAACCGGAGCAAAGTTAGCATGTTAAAATTGTTAAATGAGGTTTTCAAAGGGGGTCAAAATGCGGATGTTGCCTGTGACACTTGTAGGAAATGCAGTTGGGTGTCTGTGTGTGTGTCATGTCCTCAAGGTCAGCTCTTTTAACACAGTCACACCTCCAAAAGTAATTCTTAGAGCAAACACATTAGTTTCTGAGGAAGAAAAAAGTAAAATGATGTTATAAAAATCATAGAAGAATGTCAACATTTCTCTCTAGCCCACACTTTTTGAATTGGAAAGACTTATGAATCAGAATATAAGATAAAATACTCTGGCCCTTACTTCGTATTGATATCAGCTAAAGGCAACCTTACAAAACACAATGACATGCAACACTGTGGCTTTACCATCAGTAAAAACTAAACTTCAATAAAAAGAGGCAGAGGATTCAACTCCCACTTCCTGCTTTGAAAGGAACTAAGAGGAAAAGAAGCAATTCTACCAATCAAATATAACTGACTTGAAAGTGACTGTGTGCTGCTCTATAAAATAAGACGTTTGCTGGTCTTGGGCACAATGTAAATCCACTAAGTGTTTAAGCATTTAAACATTACTCCTAAACTTACTTACAGTTGTTCCCCTTTATTTCTGCTCTCCTAATACATTCTGCCTGTTATCCAGTTCTCATTCCCTAAATCCTCCTTGTGACAACTGTGCTGTGCCCTAATGCCTACCATTTTCCACAAATAACAGGGAACATGCTAAATTAATCTGTCAACAATATTTTTGTGTCTTTAGGTTTGTTACCGTCCAATAAGGGCTGGATTGTCCTGATCTTTAAAGAGCCTCCATTCAGCTGCAAAGCAAACTCAAGTGAACACAAGAGGTCCAGCTGCCTTCCGACTTCTAGTTGAGAGGCTCTGCGTTACTGTGAAGAGCGCAACAATCACTTTCCCCCTCATCACAGTCTGACAAGGAAAACATTTAGCTCCCTCAGTTATCCTGTCATCTGCTGTGAGTGCTGCACAGTTGAAGAATGGGAGCTTTAAAAATGTATAAAACAGAAATGCCATGATCATGGCAAACCACTGATGTAAAGCTATTGTGGCTGTCATGTGTGTTGAAGATGAAGATCCTCTAAAAACGCAGTTCCTTATTAGTGTTCTGTGGAATAAAACCACACATTATGGCTGCCTGTATTTAAATAATTACGAGGGAAATGATAAATGTCCCCCATGTTATTTCCATGGCTTGACTGTGATTGGGTTAAAGTGTCAGAGACTTCATCTCAGCTGCACCACATTAAAGTGCGCGGCGGTCGTCCAGGAACTGGGCTGGTTTCCCAACTCCCACATTAATATGCAGCTAAATTGAATTTCTTCATCTTAGGCTGCCATAGGAACACAGTCTTATTGCCCTCTCCTGCCAGCACACACAGGCAGCTCCTCATTCTGAGAAACAATAAGGTTTATTCAATTTCAAATAGAAATTAACAGTAGTAGGAGGACTAAGTCTAATAAAATCTATTTCTAAAAAAAACAAAACATAAAGTCTCTTGCAGGATTAATGAGTGCTAGGCTGTTGGTCTCAATCTCTCTGACAATGACAAGCAAGTCTTTGGAGATCAAATAGGTATTTGTTTGTTTATGGTTGTGGTTAGTAATGTTCCAGTATAAGGTCATGGTGGCTGCTCCTGTGGTGATGTATCTATTATTGATTCCCTTCCTGTAACTGCCTGTGTGTTTAATGGGCTGGCCAAGCTATTATCCGTAGGCTTTATTGACACTATTGACACGCGTGCTGAGAGGGGAAGTGGAAAGAGCAGCAAGTCATCGCTGCCATGTGCTAACCCAAGAGATGTAGATACCATAGGGCGCTCATTTCCCCCCCCCTTCTTTTTCACACTTTGGGCCATTCTGCTGTGCTCGGTGCTGAGCTCCAGTTAATCTAAACAATATCAGGGGGTTGACAGTGGGGACAGCAAATCTGATAACTTTTCTGAAACCATTCAGACTGTCGGCAATGCAGAAATTCGTCAGATGCTTTAGGCTTTTCAAGGACTAGTCCGACTGTGACAGAATGAATAAGTGGTTCAAATCTTTTGTACCAAGCCTGGTTAATGTAAGATTGGACAGCAAACCACATGATCAGTCCTTTGTGAATGTCACCTTGAAATTGGTTCTATTATCATACAGCAAACACAGTGGGGCTGCAGATATAGCTATGAAGAGAGAAACGTACTCCCACACACAAACGTGCACATGGGTAGTCATTATCTGTGGACTGCCACATAATAAAAACTTTTATAAAAATCCAAAGCGATCTGCATGGAACAGCCACGACCCTCAAGCCCTTGGGCAGCAATTCATTTAGAACAGATGTGATTCTGCCGTGGAAATCTTGACATTGACTTGGGAACACTTCTCAAAACCTGTGAATACGATTGACCCACAATGAAATGAAAACGTTCAGAAATGGCATCCAGAAAGACCAACCAACTTATTTTCATCAAAGCTTGGTTGGACTGAGGTGAAGGGGCCCTTTTCACTTTTTGTTAACTTGCTTTACTTTTGATGTTATGCAGGAATCTGAAGCCCACACACAGAGGTGGACAGTAAAAATATGTGAACTGCACTGCAAAAACGGAGAACGCAGGAGAGGCTGGACGGAATGAAGTCATGGCTGAAACACAAGCCGGCTCTGGAGGAAGTCCCAACAGGCACTAAGTTTTTATGGGTCATGTTCGAAAAAAGCAAAGAAGAGCAATAAACAGCCAGTCTCAGATACTTTAAACATCTCTAGATGATCGGTATGCCACTGTTTTGTTTTTTCATCTTTATTATTCCTAAATCAAGCAGTCTAGATCACAGGAGATATATTGAGCACTGCTCTAATGGGCTAGCACTCAATATATCTTCTCCACACCGGGCATTAGACAAATGAATGAACAGAAGTCTAATATTGGAAGCAAAACAGACTATTCTAAAGACCCGTGTCTACACAATTTGCTCTGCTCGTTGAAAGTTCAGATTTTAAAAGACCAGGTATAAAAATAAAAAAAACAGCAGATTATGTCAGTTTAGTTTAGTTTCAACAGCTACATTTGAGGTTTTGCCTCCAGTCGCCTTGGTGTTTTAGGTGATTTTCGTGGCCTTTAGTCTCGCAACAAAAACAGAATTTTCACTGTGTTGTGTGTATTTTTCAAATAAAGTAAGCAGAGAGGAAGCTGTAAGAAAGAATATCTAAACAGAAGGTGAAAGAACTCTGGGACAAAGGCGAGAAAAAAATGTTGGTGAGAGACAGCGAGGCTGAAATGGAATAAAAATGCAAAAGCAGAGTATTAAATCTGTGAAATTCCTTTAAAAATTGAACCATACAAACAAATATATTTATCAGTTGAGTGCACATTTTGGGTTAGGACTGAATGACCCGGCTTCAAGGCCTGTTCTGAGTATATTTCCACATATCTGGTTAACTCAGAGCTTGGCATGAAAACATGTTCTGCACACATGCCCAGTGACATTAAGCTCTTCAGAACCGGAGAGAGGAGTGATGTTACTCACCCGTCTCCACGTCAGTGATCACAGCCATGTTGTCAAATGAGCCGGTGAGGAGCTGCCGCCCGCAGGGGGTCCAACGGGCATCACGCACGGCTCCCGAGTGGCAGGTGTAGACCCTGAGGCATCGTCCGCTCTCTGCTCCATCCCAAACCTGCCAGACAGGGGTGGATTGCAAAGTCACAAATATAAATCACACTGCGGCTAAAGTATGTAGGTGCTGAATGAACACAGGCTTCAAGAAGAAACTCCCACTGGACATGTTAAAGTCTTTTGTACTGGCGGCCTATTATGATCAACCTATGGCCAAAGACACCACACGTGGAATAAATATCAGATAAAGCACCAGACGGTGGACATGGCATGTTTCCACTCACACCAGCAAACCCACTTTGGATAAGGCTTCAAAGCTTTTCACTGAGAATCTAAGATGAACTTTTGGGTCCTTTTGCTCGGTCCGACATGAAACGTTCAAGAGATAAAATTACGCCTCCCTGTGCCTAGTTTCCTGAAATGTTCCCCTCCGTTAGGATGTCTCTCTGGCTTTCTCAAAGCTTTGAGAGATATAATCAAAGCAGCTCACACATAATTACATTGTAAGGCACCCAAATGAAATCATTCAGCAAAGTGCAGCTAAAAAAAAAACAAAACGGCACAATACGAACAAATCAGGTTTGTGTGGGAGGCATACAATCCAAAACATCCTTTTCTAATTAATCACACTAATTTCCTTTGAATGTGCCCATAAATCAGTTCAGAGTGGGGAGTAATGGCTTTAGTGGCGTTGTGCTGTCAGAGGTTTCTCAGATAACAGACGGAGCAGGCGTGAAAAGCACCCAGCTGCTTTCTGTTTGTTGTGACAGCCTAAACAACACCACGTAACGCCTTGCTGCTCTGAAATATGATGTCCTGGTGGAAATAAAACATGTTAATGAAGTAGGTGTTAATCAAGCAGACTGTTCTGCTGTTGGCTTTATGCTCCTCTTCTTTGGTTTTACACTTCTAATAAAACCACTCTTGGCAAACATGTCGAGCATTATGGCTTCTTTATGGGACAAAATCAAAAGCATCTCCCTTAAAGCCGAGCTCAAAATCCAACGGGTGGCCGGAACAGGAGCCCAGTGAAGTGAAGTTTTACACTAATGAATACACTCACTAGGCTTCATTATGAAACATGGCCCTTACACACGGAGCATGAAACAAACTAAGACGCACTGCACTGCAGCTCCCACAAGAGACAAAGAGGGGAGAGAGATGGGCCGGGAAGAGTGACACATTTATCCAGCTGGAAGCGATTCAACAAGCAGGATGCCAGAAACACCTCCGGGGTGGGAAAAACTATCAAATATAGAACCAGAAAAAAAAAAAGTGTCACACTTTTAATTGCAACATGTTAAATTCTGGAGAGATTCATGTATTAAGAACGCTTCTATGCATTGTGCAGCAGGATATGCCTTTTTTCTGTATGATCTTTGACTTGGAGAAACACTGCCCTCTGAAGGCACACGGAAAAATCTGATATTACTTATCCCCACATTAAAAAAAAGAATGTTCACCTTAACAGGAAAAAAAAAGTCCTCGTAACAGCATTGAGGTTGAGGGCCAAAACTAAATTCTTTCAGTGTGCACATACACCCTTCCTATGGTTGAAGAAAAATAAAGTGCGTTTCTAAGCATGCATCCCCCTTTAATTTCATCGGCCACTTCACAGTCACGCAGAGCGGATCCTTCCAAATGACTCA
This sequence comes from Menidia beryllina, assembly GCA_013363375.1. Taxonomy (NCBI): domain Eukaryota; kingdom Metazoa; phylum Chordata; class Actinopteri; order Atheriniformes; family Atherinopsidae; genus Menidia; species Menidia beryllina. The sequence goes on along the minus strand of JABUIW010000011.1, from coordinate 9,237,906 downwards.
TTGGGGTAATCTCCTTCCTAAATGACTCTTGATAATTAAAACTAAATTGGTATTGGTGTTATCAACTTAAAACTGCTGCTTTACACCTGCCGTAGCCATGGTGACAAGAAATGAAAACAGGCTGGAATAATAATAGCCTGACAGACAGGATGGGAGAGGAGATGTCGGAGGCATGAAGGGTGTTGGCGAGAGGAACACGAGCACAGAGGAGAGTGTGAAGACTTCATTGATCCGTCCCCACGCTGTTCAGCCAAAGGCAGAGGAGAAAACAATAGATGAAGTCAGAGAAAGGCAGGAGAGACAACACACATAATGGACGTCAACAAGTAAACAATAGTGTTTGACAAGCCTTCATAATAAAAGAGGAACATCATTAATACTGTATTATACGACACATCAGATGCCTGTTTTCAGCATATTTGTGACTGTCATTTTCCACCCTAGAGAGTGTTGTTATGGAGTGCTGCACCTTTCCTGGCAAACGCCAATTTCAAGCACCGAATTCTGAAGGCATGTCGTACACAAAATGGAAAAAAACAACGACAAATGTGTAAAATCAGAACATGCTGTCCATGAACCTTAATACACTTATTTAAAATGGAGCCGAGTGTTTATTGTTTACTTTTGTATTACTTTTTTTCCCACAAGGACAAACATAAGTCAGCATCACAAAATGCAAAAATAAAAAATAAATAAATAAATCTACAATGCTACTGCCAAAGATGTTAATATCTTTGTTCCAACGATGAAAGATTTTTCCAGCTAAGACGCTTTCAACACATGGCACAAGAATTTCATTTGATAACCCGAGGTTGCTGCTGAGTGTTGAAAAGAAAAGAAATACATTGAGACGTCTGAAAAGTTTCAGACTCTGTTGGAAGAATAACGGGATTCACATAGTGGTTAACTGAAAAAGGCCTGAAAAAGTAGAGCAACCTTGAATCTTGTGGAGGGTTACAGAGATTCTCTGCATCCTGTACTGACTCTTCGCCACTGTGCCTATCAGTGGGAGAGTCAAACCAGAAGATTAACATGTTATTTTAGAGTGAACTATTTTAGATGGTACTGTACTTCTGTTTAGGGTTTTTCTGAACATATTAAAAAGTGACCATTCACTACAACAAATTCAGAAAAATGCAGGTGGGGAATGTTTACTAAAACATAAATAGAAACCATCCAGTTTACGATCCCGAATATCTGATCAGTTATAAGTAGTTTCCTAAAATTCACTTCAGACATCACAACATTAATTCTACCGGTGAGTTGCTGAGACTGCTAGCAGCTTACACACTGTTTCTATGGTTACAAGTTTCTCCAGACCAACAAGTTGAACACGATTTTGTGTTCTTTTGTTGCAGCCTTGCAGAACACCTAGTTACAACACGTCCTCACAGTTTGTAATACAGCAATAAATAATATAAAAATAGACAGAAAAGAACAAACAGTTCTCTTTTGCCTCCAACTCATTAAACACTGGAGCAGTTTAGCAGAACAACAAGTCTGTTTATGGCTGATTCTGATCAACAAAACATGACTATATTACTATGTATTATTGCTAGGTTTAAATATTAATGCCTGGCACATTTAGAGCAACGTTCACAGGCTCCTGCTCATTTACAAACCCCTCCCGAATTCTCTCACTACTGTCTGTGTCTCTTATCGGCGGTTTCATCTACGGCTTACTTGTCAAATCTGTGTAGATGAAAACTCAGGTTGTTGTTTGAAACTTCTGCAGCAAAGGCACGGAATGATAAGAAACTCTTTTTTAAAAACTGAATCTGAACAAATAACCTTTCGTCATTATTATGGAGACACCGGTATTTATTTATCTGTTTTCATTTTGTGACTTTGTGGGGATAGTTAAAATAAAGATTAAATGAAAATAATAAATGAGCGGTTATTGTTTTAGTCTACTATTGAAGAATATATTTCTATTTAATGGCTGTTTCAAACTGAAAAGCAGTGTGTATGTGTAAGTGTTTGGAGTGAGCAGATGGAGGGAGTTCACCCTATTAACTGCTGTGGTAGAAATGGCAGTTTGGATGTGTCGTCTGATGACTAGCCTGTTGCCTCTCCACAGCCCAAAGTCTACCAGAGGACTGACAAATCACACCCACGGACAAAATATGGACGCCTCGCACTGATGTTTTCACTGGAGACACTGTTTTCAAAACTCTAGATGGAGAAGAAGAGATAATCTATGCACACAAACAGTGTGCGAGTCTTCATCTGCCTCCTGTACTCTCCCAGTCTCGGCACCATCTGCTCCAAACGGCCCTCTCCAGGTGCCAGGCGAGGAGGCAGCGCCCACACCGCTGCACTTGTATGATAATGCAAATGAACTAATTCATATTTAAATCATTAATTAGCCAGAGTTCTCTAAGGATACTGGTGAGGTACCTGATTTCACACTGGCAGCAAAATATTTAGGCAGCAGCAGCAGGCAGATAACAGCCCTGCTTGACCTTTGTGGTTGGAGAATGAGGGACCGTTCTGCAGGTGTGAAATAAAGAAAAAGGAGCGGGACAATGACTCGGACAAAGAGAGACAAATGAAAAGGGAGAGAGGGAGACGGGGTCGTCCCGTGGGTGCTGACACACATTCAACTGACAGTGACAGATATGTTGCGAGAGAAAGTGTTTTGTGGTCCATTTAGAAGCTGGGGGAGCAAAGCCAATATGATGTCTCTGTAACACTTGTCCAATTACACTGAACATCAGTTAAATGATTACACCTTCAGACCTATTCCATGCACTTTTAACCTGCCTGAATCCGCTGATAAATTGATTTGTGCCCTAGCCTGTTCAAGTTCAAGTTGTGAGGAAAGAACAAACGTTAGTTTATGCACAATAATAGACATGACGAAAAATGAAAAGGTGAAATAGTTGATTCAGCTACGTGATCTCACCTAAGCTTAGGTTATCAACTTTAAAAAAAAGGGGGCCCTGACATAGTTCTCCATGGCAACAACAGCGCTGAGCTCTGCTTTTCATGGCCCCCAAAGCTCAGTCGCTCTATTTCTTACTGCTAGTCATTACCTGAAAAGTTCTGTCCATGGAGGCAGAGAGCAGCAGGTGGCTGAGATGAGGCACAGGGCACCACTGCGCTTTGTTGACTGGTCCCTGGTGGCCTCCCAGGCTCATTAGCAGCCTCCTGGGAATCCCTGCTGCTCGGGGCTTTTCAGAAAGATATGCTTTCACTCTCGCTGACACATCATTGAGAAGTTGACTTTCCCTGCTCAGACTCCCTGGGACATCTTCTGACGGGTACTTTGGATTCATTTTCTCAGAGGAAGAAGCGAGTCTCTGTCTTTTGGAGATGTACGGTCTGACACCAGGCCGGACCGTTAGCTGTCTCTTTGCTGAGTTCAACCCATCGCTGGTGCTTTTTGGAATGCAAGGAGAAGCCTGACGGGCTTCCATCCCTCCCTGAGGTGCAGGTAGAATCAGGGAAGATGCACCGTCTCTTACATTTTTATCCTCACTTCCACGGGCATATTCTCTCTCCCAGTTGGCACACGGCTGAGACGAAAGCTGCAGCGAAGAACTGCTTCTTCCCCATACACCTTCATGATTTCCTAAAACTGCAGGGCCAGTGGCGAAATGTGCAGGCATGGGCATTACTTTAGAGCTGACACATCCCACAGCTTCCTGGGTATGCACAGAGGGCACAGTTTGGGCAGGAACTAGTGCTTCATCCTCCTTTTGATCCAAGCAACCATCCTCTGGCTCCGAGTCATCATAGGCTACCAGTGAGGACATCTTCCCAAGACACTGAAAATAAAAGGATAGGAGTTCTTAAGACTGAAAACTCATTAAAGGCACAAGGGGGACATCTAGTGGGGACTTGAATTTTCTAAACATCAATAGTATGATACTGAAGTGTATAACTTTTTTTAAAAATTCATGAAAGTTTTCTTCCGATTGCTAAAAAAGGGTTAAGATTATCCATTTGCAGCTCAACAGAGTAAACTGAGCGGAGGACAAGAGAAGAGACAAGGCCCATCATTTCTACAGTAGAAGTGCATCATGGAATTTTGGTTTGGTTTGACACTTTTAGTTAAAACCTATATTACACAACATTACTTGAAAATGTAGCAAATGTTCAAGTACAAATCCCATGTGCTTGACTTTAATGAGTAAGCACTGTGTAAGTTTTTCTGGCTTTAATTTTCACAAGTCACCAATGGAACATTATACCCACGCATCCCAAAGTGCTCATCTATGTGTTTTACAAAAATAGAAAGAAATAATACCGACCTATCATACTAATAGGGGGCAAATTTAGCACCTGAACAAGGTTTCTCTAATCCACCTCTTTAATGTAAACTAAACATTCCTTGTCGCCTGAACCACACTCTTTTCCCACGTTGCTTTAAATGTAATCCAGCCTATTTTAGGTAATCGGATTGTCTAATTTTATCCAACAAACAGCAAACTTGTTAGAGTTAACTATAAGTAACCTGGAGGTATTCATGATGTGGGTAAGTTTACCAGCCCTTACACCCAAAGCAGGACGGCGGCGAGGGGTAATAGCAAGCTAACAAAGTCAACATCATGTATTTTTCCTGGGGTAAGGTCATTCATAACTATTTACTAACGAATGACGTATCAGCAGCATGTTTGCTGTCTCGTTCTAACACTAACAACATCCGATATGAGTCGTCAAAGCTTCCTTATAGCGACATGAGCTAACGATGGTCCTTTCCCTCCAGTCTGAGAGATGAGGATCTTGCCTGTGATAAAGAGCCACACAGGGACTCTGTCCCTTGTCTTTGTACCTTCAGACCGAAGAAGCCTCCCGTTCGCTCGTGTGTTTTGTACAACAATTTATGCAGCAGCCCGCACAATCATTTGAGTAGATGCTACTTCAGAACAAAGTTGATGCTAATATTAGCTCAGTCAATTTGATCTGTCCATTTTCCCAAAGCTTTTATTTTGAAAACGGCTGGTCGGAACAGACAAACAGACTCTCTCTTACGACAGTAAATATTTTAAAGAACCTAACAATAACTTAAAGCTATGGGCGTGTCACTCTTTAGCTGAATAGGCCTATGTAATTGATATTTAAAAAAAGAAGTGTCCATGTTTTGCGTGGACAAATAGGTTGATTGCGGAATCCTGCTCAACGAGCTTGTTTTCCGGGGAAACATTTGATCCGAACACTCTTTCATACAGGCTGATGCAAGTGGAGTGAGTGAGCTGTCAACTGTGCTATTGTACACGGTATGTTGACTTTCCAGTTGTTTTAACCTTATGTAGTGTTGTCTATTATATTTCTTACTTTAATGGTGTTAGTAATACAACTCATAAAATATGACAACCTGTAATAAAATCAGGGTAAAGGAAAGTTGCGATTGGCTAGCTCTACCAAGTTAGATGTTATTTGTTAACATATGGCAATATTTTTAACTGCTTAAGAAGATATACGTTAATAGAGGGTATACCATACAGTACAGTTAAGCCTTAACGGAACATAATGGTCTCACCGGTATTATGAGTACTTTATCAGTTGGTCTTCTCCACTTCTGCTGTCTGGTTGCAGTGAAAAAACGACTGACTGTCAAGGCAACGGAGAAGGATCCAATAGTCCAATGGAGCTGTATGAGAAACTGAACGCACAGGGAGAGAAAGTCAGGTCCTTGAAGACGGCAAACGCGGAAAAAGTAAGTGGCTTCACTTATTTAACTGTGTTTTATTGCAAAAGCATGTGTATAAAGTCAACGTGTGTTCCGTGCTTTGCACAGCTGTTAAAATTCACAGACTACGACCGTGTTCAGACACATACAGAGAACAGAGAGAAGAGATTCTCTAAATATGAGATGTATTTAACAGTGGT
>JABUIW010000011.1:9178803-9232058 GCA_013363375.1 Menidia beryllina | reverse complement strand
GCAGCTGTAGCTGCAGTAGTAGAAGACTTGTGCACCCCTGATCTTTATACTGTACTTCTACATAATAAGATCATTTTTATAACCATAAAATAGTTGAGGGGTGAATTGATTCAGATGGAGCACTACTGAAGGCCTAGGTGTGAAATGCACGGTCCGCCACTGGTATTTAATTAAAATGAGCTCTATGTTTGTATAGCAGCTCATATGTAATAATGACCAGCATGTGTGTTGTCTAATGCAAATGTTTTGGATTTCCAGACTGAAATTGATGCTGCCGTCCAGCTGCTGCTGAAGCTGAAAACTGACTACAAACAGGTGACAGGTCAGGATTATAAAGCTGGATGTCCGCCATCAGAAAACGTAGTTGACAGCGACAACGGGCCAGCTTTAGATGGTGCCGATGATGAGGACACAGTGGACCCCTGGAATGTCTCCACCACCAACGCCAAAGGAGTAGACTACGACAAACTTATAGGTGAGACTCAAGTGCGCTTCAAGTCTTGTCTGAGGGAGGGTTTTCAGCAGGGTGATGAGTGACCGTTATTTTGTCTTTCCTCAGTGAGATTTGGCAGCAGTAAAATTGACAAGGAGCTGGTAGACAGAGTGGAAAAAGTCTCGGGACAGAAACCTCATCGTTTCCTGCGGAGAGGAATCTTCTTCTCACACAGGTATCTGGGTATTCTATTAAAGCACCTGTGAACACGTGTGGGTGATATAGTGTCACCATGCAGGTGTCCGGTTTGAAATTTTAATATGCACTTTATCATTGGGGGAACTCTTCTGCTGATGATAATATTGAGAGGATGAGAGTTTGCAGGAAAACGTGGCATCAATAATTCCCCTTTCTCTGTGTCTGGCAGAGACATGCATCAGGTACTGGACGCATATGAGAAGCACAAGTCTTTCTACCTTTACACGGGCAGGGGACCATCATCAGAGGCCATGCACCTCGGTCACCTCATCCCTTTCATCTTTACCAAGTGAGCCCTGCTCTTTATGGTTCATAAATTCAGAGCAATCGCACTTTAGATATGTCCCTCTTAGTCTGATTAAAGCGCTTATGTACTGTAATCTGTATTTTTATCAGTAATTTTTATCAGACCATGTCAAGCTTCATCAATCAAACTACTACTGCATTATTTGTTACAAGTAAACATCTCTTATCCCCTCCAGATGGCTTCAAGATGTGTTTGATATCCCTTTGGTCATCCAGATGACTGATGATGAAAAGTACCTGTGGAAGGATCTTACGCTAGAAGAATGCCACCACTTTGCAGTTGAAAACGCCAAGGACATCATCGCCTGTGGCTTTGACGTTAACAAGACCTTTATCTTCTCTGACCTCGATTACATGGGGTAAAATCGGACACAAAGCCGTAGACCTAAATGCTCGGGCTTCTTAGGCTGCTGCGTAAATGAAAGGTCTTTTCAGAGACTTATGAAAAGAAACATTCTCTGAACTCTGAATCAGAAATGGTGCCTGCTGGGGCTTTAAAGAGTCAAGCGTGATTACTTTGGCCGCTAGTCGCACAAAATACCCCTATAGCCTCCTCCATCTCTGCTTTTCAAAGTACTGTGTGGAGTTAAAGACTTGAATTCAGAATGAGCACGGCAGAGTGAATGATGATTGAATCTGAGTCACAGCTAAGGTTGGAGGGCTAGTTGGAAAGTAGGCCAGATTGGCCCATTTTGGACATCTTTTGTAGAGAGTGTCAAAAATAAGAGAAGAAATATGCTCATCTGGAACTGAAAGAAATAATTCACATGATTTCTTTTGATCAAATAGTCATCTTAATGTAGATGTTTTTTTTAATGTTGTCATTTTCATTAACTTTTCACAGTGCGTCCCCTGAATTCTACAGAAACGTGGTAAAGATCCAGAAGCACGTTACATTTAATCAGGTTAAAGGCATCTTTGGCTTTACAGACAGTGACTGCATTGGTAAGACCACTAAAAGAGTTTCCTCTTAAGAAAGCATTTTGAATCACATCTCCCATATTAGAGTTCAGAGCTCTGTGTATTTATTGACTTGTCTATCCAGGTAAAATCAGCTTCCCCGCCATCCAGGCAGCGCCATCCTTCAGTAATTCTTTCCCACAGATTTTTGGAGGAAGAAAAGATGTGCAGTGTCTCATCCCGTGTGCCATAGACCAGGTCAGGAGAACAACAATGTGGCAGCAGCACATGGCGGTCGTCCCAGCACATTAATCTTTGCTCCTGTGTTTGTCACTCCAAAAAGGACCCTTATTTTAGAATGACACGCGACGTGGCTCCACGGATTGGTTATCCCAAACCAGCGCTGTTGCACTCCACCTTCTTCCCCGCCCTGCAGGGGGCGCAAACCAAGATGAGCGCCAGTGATGCCAACTCCTCCATCTTCCTGACCGACACGCCCAAACAGATTAAGAACAAGGTGCTGATCTTACCTCACACATCTGGTCACAAGCTCCAGCTCAGCAGAGGCCCATTTTCCTCAGTGATTTTTTTTTTTTTTTTTAAATCATCCCTCAGGTCAACAAACACGCGTTTTCGGGTGGAAAAGACACAGTGGAGGAGCACCAGAAGCACGGCGGCAACCCAGACGTTGATGTCTCATTCATGTATCTGACCTTCTTCCTTGAGGATGACGAGCAGTTGGAGAAAATCAGACAGGTGCGGAAGAGCACAGACAGCAGCATAGATTGTTTATTCTTTCTCTGGGTTTTTCTGTCATATTTTTTCTCTATCTGTCCTTGAAATGATTATCTTGAGTTGTTTATCATTCCTCTCTGCTTACTAATCCTTCTCTTTAACTGTCCTCCAAATGTCTCTGTGAAGGACTACGCGAGTGGAGCCCTCCTAACAGGAGAACTGAAGAAGATTCTGATTGAGACTCTGCAGCCCATGATTGCCCAACATCAAGAGAGGCGCAAACTCGTCACAGAAGAGATGGTGCAGCAGTTCATGACACCCAGACCGTTGAATTTTAACTTGTAACTGTCGTGAGGATCAGAAGTCCAGGCTCATCATGTCTAGCTTTTCCATTACAAAGTCCTTGTAGGTAGGAATGGGTGGAGTCACTGGAAGGATCACCCGATTCTCCGTGTAAAGCTAAATTTAAGCATAGCGTCACCATGCCTTCATGCTAACTGTTGACTTCACTCCGCATCAGATGTACACATTTTTTTCTTTATATCTAGTTTTGGATCTTTCAGTCTTGTAAGACCATTAAAATGGTGTACAGAAATGTATTCCAAGCAGTCTGCCATGCAAGTTTTTTCTGCTGTTAATGGTTAATGGTGTGGTGATATTCTGTATCCCTTACAGGTGTAAGAGATACAAGCAGGTGTTACTGTGATCAGCAAAATGAAATCATATGTATCAAAAAGTGTGCAAAAAGTTTGATTTAACTAATAATGATAAATACTGCTACATCATGTTAATGATTAATAATCACAATGTAAAGGGTTGTTTGAAGGGTAAAAAAGAAAGCATGACTTGGGCTTTAATGAAAATAATGCTCCAAATTGTTCTGCAATAAATATCTATGGTTACACTAGAGCACTTACAATAGTATGCAGCAAAAAAAAGGATAAGTGTTCTTTATAAAGTCTTAATAAACTAAATGTCCATCCATCCATTTTCTGAATCATTTATTTGCTAATGGGGTCGCGGGGGGACCGGAGCCTATCCCAGTGGTCAATGGGCGAGAGGCAGGTACACCCTGGATGGTCTGCCAGTCCATCGCAGGGCCACACAGAGACACACAAAGACTAACAACCACGCACACTTGCAGTCCTAAGGGCAATTTGGAATGTCCAATCAACCTAAGATGCAGGTTTTTGGACGGTGGGCAGAAGCCGGAGATCCTGGAGAGAACCCACGCAGGCGCAGGGAGAACATGCAGACTCCACACAGATATTGAAGTCCCCCCCGGGGACTCGACCCCAGGGGGGACCCAGATGCTATGGTGCCACACCACCGATAAACTAAATGTAGTGAATGCAAATCCTTCAAACTACAGTCCATTAAAAAAAAATGGACAGACTCTAATTATTGTATTTATTGTCTTTGTTCCGTTTTGTTATGAAACGAATAGTTTTTAATCATTTTCAAACCAGTCAGACAGCAGAGGAGCTCAGGGACACGGCTCACCAAGTCTAAGTTTGGAAAAGCACACCTAGTAAAGGACAAACCAATACATGGGTGACTTATTCCCCACAGTGTCACCTTGAGGCTCGCCCCCTCAGACTGAACAATATCAGTTCCAGCAAATGAACAAACCTTTTCATGCAGAGTTCCAAGTCTTTCTGTTCTTAAGACCTCGCTATGATTTGTACTTGCAGATCGCTTCTTCATGGTCCAAATATTCTTAGTGATGTTAAAGTCGGAAGACAGTGAGGGACCAATCCAAACACACTTTGGAGGAGTTCTCCTTGATTGTGTGGCCTTGGTCTGCGTGTTGACACGGATTCCAGGTCACCCAGTTTATGTTTCCCAGTACGCACTCTCACTCAAGGTGATGGGGACCAAAGTGATAACACTGTTGGTTTTGACGGTGGGAGTATCAGCCGGACAATTATAACCCTCTCCTAACCCCAGGCAGCCAATGGGCGCGAGGGGCGTACAGAACCCGCTAGGGGAGTTGTCTGCTTACCACTAATCCTATTGGGCTACCTTAAAAAGGGCAAACACGCTTCTTTTCTGCTCGTAACCTCCGCCTTCTCTTGCAGCACAGAAATAGAAAGGTTTGGCAGGAAGAGCGACTCTCGTGGACGGAGCGAAGGCACAGAATAAGTGGCTTTTACTCAAGTTCCCATTTCAAGTGCTCCTCAGTGGCCGGCGAGGCTCTTTATCTTCCATTTGCGTGGTATCAGCACCGTTAATAATCCAAGAAAAGCCTGGCTGAACACCAAGCCGGGTGTAAACAAGACTCTTAGACTCAAGACAACTCTCTCCATAGCCCACCCCCCCACCTAAAATCCTCTGAATTAACTTAGTCTGCCAGTAAGTTCGCTCGACTCCTCCTAACTGTTGAATTTGTGGGGGAATGGCATTGGACTTCGCTGCTGGATGTATAGGAGGTAAGTGATGTGAGCAAGTCGAAAATTGGCGGTTAGCATCAACTCCTAGCGTTAGCATTTAGCCGTTTTGGGGTTTTTTCAGCCGTGGGGGTGCACACGGGCAGCCCTGCAGCCGGTTCAGCGACGAGTTCTATAACTGCCGTCGACCAACAAGTGTAATATACACTCTGAAAGAGCTACATAACGGGCTATATGCTGTAAACTTTTTAATTTTTTTTTTACCGGCACCCGTCCTCTTTCTCAAGGAATGCTAAAAAACAAACCCGGATGCAAGTTTGGAAAATTCCTCACCTGCTGCTCCCCCACGGACGGAAGTGATGCCTCCCCGTTCCACGCTGTCTCGCCATAATTGATGCTGTATTTAAACATAATCAACCCAGATAAGATATGCGTAACAGCCGTTTGTGCATTTATGTTTCAGCCGTTTTGTCTCTCATCCAAATCAATTGTCAGATGGATAACAAAAAAGATACTTTATTTATCCCGAGGGAAATAAAAACTAAAATTATTCCTCTTTTGGGAGTTTCCCTTTTGGAGAAATGGACCCCCAAGGCGGAACATGGTTCATTCCTTCTTGTTGGATAAAAGGCTGGTTTATCTGTATTCAGCAGAGCCCCCCCTCTAAATCTTGGGAGTTGGGTCAGCTGTTCTGTTTTTTGTTTGTTTTTTTGCAGGTTGATATATGGGTAATAACTGTAAATCACAGAGAAACTCCCTGTAGAGTATCCTCAGAAATTATTAGAGACTGTGGAATGAATAATCATATATTTCATCTTATGATTTTTTAAAACAGTACACAGAAATAAGCTTAATTTCTGCTCATTATTCTGCATGTTATTATACTCCTGTGCCATTGACTTCAACTTGGTTAAAAATGAACTGTTTCAAAACTGTCTCTCTTAAACAAGCTGCTGACCAGGAATGGTGACTCAGCTCACATCAGGGAGGGTATGTTTACATAGTTGGTTGACGTATGAAGAAGTGCAGCTTGACTTTTTCCCAAAAGCTTGCAAAGAAAACTTCATTCACCAAAATGATTGTCATTTCAATGTTTTTGTGCATTAGCTGAAATGCATAAACATTGCACAAGACTGTTTTTGGCCATTTGAAATCACAAGTGACAGCTGGTAAAAAGAGTTGGGGATCATTGACATGAGTCAAGGCCGGGGCGCTGCGGTGCTGCCGTCACAGGGCGCAGTGCACTGACCAGCTGGCATTTTGCTCAGTCTCACAGAGAGCTGCAACGGTTAAGCATAAATTCATGAGTCATTGTCCTAAGTTGCAGTGTCACTCTTCTTTTTGTGGGCTGTGAAATAATGGAATTAAGAACCTGATTAAACACAGTTGAAACTATTTTAATCTTGGGCTAAAAAAAAAGGGTAGTTTGGATTGCTACAATGGGATTCACAGTGAATGATGAAGTACCAAACAATTGCACAGAGTATCTTCAAAACCATTAAAGTCATTCTCTTCTTTGTTCTTCCTTTTTTCCAGGTGCGGCAGGTGTGTTGGTTGGACATCCCTTTGACACTGTAAAGGTGGGTGTCTACTCATCCTTTTTAGCTATTTACTCTTTTTAGGGATTAACAGGTTTCAGTGAAAACACAGCTAACAGAAGGAAGAGAAAAAACTCCCGAAGCAGTGGTTCCATTGACTAGCATCAGGTCGATGATTCCACGTTTATGGATTGGTTTATTTCTGTTTTCTTTTCCTCCACATAGATTTTAAACGGCACATGTAAATACTTTTGTTGAAGTAAACGATAATGGGCACCGGTTTCCTCAAAAACGTAGTGAAATGGTCGTTATCGTGAGTCCCAAAAGGGACGTTGTCTTTAGTTAGCCGGAGGCTCCCAAAACGACTATGCTGGTGGATTGTTTAAGTAATAATTTAAAGGAAGCTGGTCCAACTGAAGCTTAGCCATTACAGGTTTTCTGTGAACACTGAAAGATGAAGCTTGAAGCTAGTTACTTATGAAGCTCAATGGGGTGTGCTGTCTACTGTAACAAATCATTCGCTTTCTATTTTAACTGGCATGACAAGGTTTTAAATGGAAAAGGGGCATCATTGTACTGTTGGTTGCATCCAGTGTAGAGGCACGCACACACATGGTAAATGCTTTGGTTGTAGTTCTTTTACACCTTGCTTTTAATGTCATTTCTCCCTGAGCCGGTGTCTGCTTGGGGCTGGGGGCGGCTGTCTTTAACAGCAACAGTGTCACTGTGTTGTAGATGAGAGAGAGAAATAAACAACCTCTCCACGGAAATGTGACCTAAGTAAGTATGGTCAAGGTTTTTTTTCTCTCATCCTGTTTTGAGCTATAAAAAAGAAAGAAAGAAAAAAAATCAGACTTTTTTTTTGTGCTTTTCTTTAAAATCAATCTCATGCTCGGTTAATGTTCTTCTCCCAACTGTTGTATTTGTTTATTCTCTTACCTTGTAAGAAAGGCTGCTTCTTTGCCTGTAAATCTGTGTTACAGTATTTGGTGTAGTCAGTGTGTTGGTGTTCTTTGGCCTGGTCATACTCTCGTTTGATTCTGACGTTCCTGCTGTCATCTACAGGTGCGACTTCAGGTTCAAAATGTGGACAAACCTCTGTACCGTGGGACAATACACTGCTTCCAGTCAATCATCCGGCAGGAGTCGGTAAGCTCTCCATTTTGTGTAGAACAGATGTGCAAAACATCATAGACTCTACGCTAATTAAAGGTTCCGGTTACAGTCCCATCTGAGAGTACAAGCATCATTCAGCACATTCCTGGGCCGTTGGAGGGGGTGGAGGTGGGGGAGTGTCTTAAGGCCAGTGTCAGTAACCTCATGCCGGCATGTTCTAAATAAAGCTCTGGACGTCGTGGCATTTAAGCCGAGTGAAGTATACTTGGCATCTATGCCGTTTCACATCCTCAAATTGTATTTTCATAGTTTTCCGGGTCATTTTACAGTGCAGACACTAACGGAAATCTTTCATTTGGAGATGATTAGATGTGTTGTGCATTGAATCAATCACTTGAGGAGAAGGGCGGTCCATACTTTTGGAAATGCTTTACTAAGGCAAAATCATCAAGGCTTTGAATTTCCTGGCCTACATGAATCTAAATGGAGTACTGTACACTTGTGTCAGTGACTTCTTTTTGCTTTTAGATGTTTGGTCTGTACAAAGGCATCGGCTCTCCAATGATGGGCCTGACCTTCATCAACGCCATAGTCTTTGGGGTCCAAGGCAACGCTATGAGGCATCTCGGCCGCGACACGCCTCTCAACCAGTTTCTGGCCGGAGCCTCTGCCGGAGCCATCCAGTGTGTCATCTGCTGCCCGATGGAGCTGGCCAAGACGCGCATGCAGATGCAAGGAACCGGAGAGAAGAAGTCCAAGAGGAAGGTGTACAAGAACTCCCTGGACTGCCTGGTGAGAATCTACAGGAAGGAGGGCTTCAGAGGGATCAACCGCGGCATGGTGACCACGCTGGTGCGCGAGACGCCCGGCTTTGGCGTGTACTTCCTGGCATACGACACGCTGACGCGATCACTGGGCTGTGAGCCAGAAGACCCGTACATGATCCCAAAGCTGCTGTTTGCCGGGGGAATGTCAGGGATCGCCTCCTGGCTCTCCACTTATCCGGTGGATGTAATCAAGTCCCGTCTGCAGGCGGACGGCGTGGGCGGCGTGAACAAGTACAACAGCATCATGGACTGTGTCAGACAGAGTTTGAAGAAGGAGGGCTGGAGGGTTTTCACCCGCGGACTCACATCCACTTTGCTCCGAGCTTTCCCGGTCAATGCCACCACATTTGCCACAGTGACTTTGTTTTTGATGTACATGCGAGAGGGAGAAGAATGCAGCATTCAGAACTCTGAGTCGCAGTCGGTACAGCTGCAGCCGCTGCAGCAACAGACGCAACCAAGCATGTGAGCCACGGCACGGCAGCGTGTCAGCCAGTCCACGCCGTTTAGAGGGAAATTGCAGGTCTATGATCTGTTAACCAGCGTCCATAAAGGGTTAGGGTTAGACCGCTCTGCCTGTGGAGCCTCAGCTCAGAGACCACACGTGGTATTTAAAGAAAATATGTGTCAAGATGAAAGCTGCACTTGTACATATGGCTGCTGTTTTTTTGACAATGCATGGTTTTGTACATATATTGAGCTTTCTTTCTTTTTTTTTTTAATTTAGGAAACTTAACAGTTATATATTTCACTAAAATGTGGATTCAAAGAAACAGTTTGTCTTTGATGCTGTGTTCAGGTCACAAGTCATTCGTCTGTTTAGTTTTTTTTTTTTTATTTTTTTTTACAAAAGTTGGGCAAGTTTGAATTACAATCATGGTCTATTTTGCCCCAGCCAGTCTACGAAAATTAAAGTTCCGTTTTGGCTGGAAACCAACCCACTCACTTCTGTTCCAACTCGGCACATAGTGATGATGGTTCCAAAGATAGCCCACGTAAATGAACATTTAACTGTGTTTAACTGTGAATGTATTCGCAACTTTTCTATGAAAAGTCGCTGCAATTTTGATCCAAACTATTGCTGCTGTCTAAAGTTTTAATCGACTACCGAATCCTGTTATTTGTGTAAAATATTGAGCACATACTAAAGTCAAATTTGAGGCAGTGTTGTGGCTGTCATACTGTGTCAAAAGAGAGCACCTTATGCTATATTAACCACACATGCATTTGACCGACATCCAGTGACTTTTTATATTTGGTTTTTCCTACTGATGCAAAGTTTTGTTACAATGCTGAGGAAACGCATTGGCTTGTTAAAAGTGGGATTTTTAAAATCCCAAAATGTGTTTTAGACCTGCTTCCTGTCTTCAGACGTGGTGCACAATGTTTAACAGGCTCCACATTGTCAATCAGAGTTCCAAATCACAGTAGTCCTGTGAAATACTTTAGTCCGCCCAGAGTCAGATATGGTCATTGTTTCTTGAATTGAAACACAACTGCTGATTCCACAACCACCTGTAGCCTTTGTATGCTTTGAAGAGGTCATTTGTGCCATTAGCTCCATTATGCTTCACAAAATCAAGGACATTTGAATTTTTCTACATTTAATTTTTATTTTTCATTTTTTGGTTTTAAATCGAAAAAATTCAAAAGCACAAGTGGCTTTCCACTTCTATCTCTGTATGTAGCCTGTGCACAACTTGATGGTTGCTCATGCAGATAAAGGGTTAACCTGGGACTACAGGTCAGACTACAGTGAGTGAGTGTTGTCCAAAGACATAATGATGTTCTTTTTTTTTCCAAATTCTCTTTCAACCTGGAATCTGTAGTCTAGAGATTTACTGTTATTGTAACTGTGTTTTTTTCCTTTTTTTTTTTGTCTGGTGAGTGACGGATGAATCTGTATTCCTTTTTTGTTTAAAAAAATGATTTGCTTTAAATATGTGCTGTTGCTTTTCCCATGTGCTTGTTGATACTTTGAACTAAAGTAGCACATCTACATGTAGAGACTGCTAAAATAAAAGATGATTGTTTTTGAAAACAGTCCGTTTTTGTGGCTTTTTTCTTAAACATAAGAGGAAAAACTTTTCACTCCTAGTTGCCTCAAAGGGATAGATAGAGAATAAATAAAGGTGAAAATACATTGAACAAGGACTGAAAAGAAAGACAGGGATGCCCTCTAGAGGTTGTGGGTGGGTATCAGTTTTTACTCCATCAAGACGGGGGGGAGACTTGGACCATCATGTGCAAAAGTGTGTTAGATCATAAAGGAAATCAGAGGGTTCACTTGCAGATGTGTATAAATAAAAAATATTACATAATAACATACGTAACATAATTTTACTAATAAGTTATTTACGTTAGTGATTGACAGCTCTGACTATCACAGTCAGTGCTACGCAGCCAGCCAAAAAATACTGCATAAAACTTAACCAAAACATTCATGCAGCATAACTTGCGAGGTTCAGCTTTTGTGCAAAAGATGGAGGAACAAAAATCCTGAGGTTCTTCTCTCTCTGAAGTTCAGTATCAAAGTGCAGTCACATAGCAACGAGTGAGTTTCTGTTTCTGCTGAAGCAGCGAACAGAGATAGAGGCAGGTAGTACAAAAAGGTAGCAGGACAAAAAAACCTTAGGGATGATCTGTTCTCAGCTTGCGCTTTCCTTGCAGTGTTTCCTCAGGCATGGGGGGGGGCTAGCTGGTTTTTCCTGTCTTTGATGTGTCGATGAGGAAGGAGTCGCAGGAGTAGCGCAGGAAGCGGTAGATCTCCTCCGCTCTGGGTCGACTCATGCAGCCCGCTTTCTGAATGGCTTCAATCGGGCTGCAGGTGCGAAACACACAGCTCTGAGAAGGTTCAAAGGATTTACTAAAAAAAAAATGACCTCAATCTTACCTGTCAATCAGCTGAGAGATTGAGCTGAAGTTGTGGCTCAGGTTTAGAGCGTGGACGTAGCTGACTGAGGGGAGGCTCAGGTACAGCTGCAGGGCCTGCTGACTGTGCTGCCCTTTGACCTCCAGGGGCACGGTGATGCCCTGACCCTTGCGGTGTTCCAGCCCGGCCAGATCCG
The DNA here is from genome assembly GCA_013363375.1 of Menidia beryllina. NCBI lineage: Eukaryota > Metazoa > Chordata > Actinopteri > Atheriniformes > Atherinopsidae > Menidia > Menidia beryllina. The sequence continues at coordinate 9,220,487 of JABUIW010000011.1, read as the reverse complement.
CCAGCAAGCCGGCGCTCTCCTCGGCGCTGTCGCTCCACAGCAGGCGAACCCCCAAACGCACCAGCGCTGCCAAGGTGCTGTCATAGAGACGCGTGCGCTGAAACGGCCGCGTGGCCTCACCTTCAACAACAGCAGCAGACGCTCAGATCAGATCAACTATCCAAGCCTCAAAGGGCCAAAAACATTAAAACATTCTTTAACCAACAGTCTGATGTAGGTGTGGATTCACAGTCATGCAGGTCACAGTGATCCTGAGAACCTGAGTGAAGGCAACGGGAGCTCTTTTCCCATCCAAAATGCTTCTTCAGTTCAAACCTGCTTATTTGGGAGTGTGAGGACCAGTACACAGGAGAGACTGAAACCAAAGAGTCGGCACTTCAGGCCAGGCCAGTAGTTCACCTCCATCTCAAGGAGAAGGAACAGAAAACATGCTTTTTGAATAGAAAGTAGAGGAGTGGGTGTCCGGTAAACCTTCCCAGGCAGTTTAGAACTGAAGGAGTCTTTTGAGTGGAGGTGAAACATCCACTTGCCTTTACGCTGACTCTTAGGACAACGGTTTGATATTTCCCAAAACAATCAAAGTGACTGCTAGAGTACCGCTCGTCATCCCTCATTTTAAAAGCACGAGTGAAAATAGAATACCAGGCTTGGTTCGGTCTTTCTCCACTATGAGACACACTCGCTCAAACAGCTCCTGCAGGCTGTTGACTCTGTCGGCCAGCCGCTTCCGGTTCTGCATGGCCGCCAGGTCCGACTGGCTGTGCCTCTCCACGGCCATGCGGTTGCTGACGATGAAGTAGCTGCCGTCCAGCGAGCAGACGTGGACGGTGGCGGCGTGGCGCTGGCGGAGGCAGGTCATCAGCTCCACGCCGTTACTGATGCACCGGCTGTCCGCCAGAATGCACACAGATCCGGGCGCCGGGCGGGACCCCCCGGCTGTCGGATCCCGGGCAGCGGACTGGTGGGGCCCCGAGGAGGTGCCAGAAACTGGCTGAGGAAAGGAAAGAAAGTCAGGATAGTCATTTCAAAGCTGCACTGATTTGTTTTTAAGGAGAGAATCAGAGTCCCACCTGGGATGGTTTCTTGGAGGGAAAGGGCTGCTCTGCCTCAGCAAAGTCGAGCTCTTCAGAGAGGAGATGTTGGTTTTCTAGCCTCTGGCGACACCTGCAGGAGGAAGATAATAGGGCTCAGATGGTTGCTAAGTGATTGGTTGTGTGCAAACATCTGAGGGTTTCTTTACCTCTCTGCTTGTTGCTCTGCACTCACTGAGCTCCTCTCTACTTTACTCAACAGTGACACCTTCGATGCTATGCTCACTGAAGCCGGGAACAAGGCCTTCTGCTTACTGGGGTCCGGTTGTGCCGAGTTCGGCCGCAAGGGGATGCCACTCCCTTCTGTGCTTGCATCTTCTGTCTCCTCCTCGCTAGAAGCATTCATGTGTATGATCCGAGTGCGTTTTTTTTTCCCTCCCGCTCTCTGCTCCGGTGCAGGCCCGACTTCGGCCTTAGATCCGTCGCCTGCTCTGGCTCTGTGAAGGAAAACACGCCGCCTGGTGGCGTACTGCCTCCTCCCATCCACAAAAGAGGCCTCGGGGATAAGTTCGACATCTTCTGCCTCTTCTTCCTCATTGCTCTCCAGCTCCTCCACATCGCTGCCGACCACAAAGCTGTCCTCTGCATACGTCTCGTCCATCTCAGGCACCTGGTTGTAAATAAACAGAGTAAACTGGAAAGAACTACATTTCATGTGCATGAAAGATTAAAAGTGAGATGTTGTTCAAAAAGCTCATACCTGTGAAAAAATGTCCATGTTGTGATGGTTTCGATATGACATTTTGAATTTGCCCTGGACAGCGGGGCTCCTCACCGACTTCAGGTAGATTCCCTGCATCTCCGAGTCTGATTTAGAGAAACACAGACAGCGACACAAAAGGTAAATGTCACAGCATGACACCTTCTGCCTGCTGTGTCCCCGAAATACTCTGACCGAGGTAAATAGACTTGAAAAGTCCACCGAACATCAAGCAAGCTACCATTCAGTCCCTGCGAGAGGTGCGTGTTGTCAACCACAAAGCCGTCGAGAGACCGGTTTTGGTCTTCTCCGTCCTCTTCATCAGATGAAAGGCCCGCTCCATTTTCATCATCTGACACCTGCGCCTCCTCGTCCAGGAAATGGCGGCCTTTTGGACATGTAGTATTCTGAAATTGGACCGTTGAAAATGTCCTTTTTTCAACGTGTACGTAAATATGGGATGCAGAGTAGGTGAAATGATGGAGGGTGACATTAGGGCACCGTGCACGATCAATCTGCTGCTGTACAGACCTTGTGTTTAGCCTGCTTGGCTCTTTTCCTCTCAGTATATGGTGCTGAGGTTCTGCGCGTGAACATGGACTCATTCTGGAAATCCTCATCAGAAACAGCTTGTTCTTGACTTTCGTCAGACTGGCACAGTGAAATAAAAACACATGCGAAACCGGGCAGGTTAATAATGTTATTGTTGCGTGTGAGTGAATAAAAAAGTATTTTGATCATGCAGCATGTTGCGAAGTCTGAGCAGCTGGGTGTGCATCAGTGCAGAATCTCACCGTGTTCAGAGCATTTGTGCGTTTCCTTTTCGTTACCACTGGGGAGTCCACATCACTGGCCATCTTAGCCTGGACCGGAGAGCAGATAATATATCAAAGACGTTTCTAAACAAAACACGGGTATATACACAACAGTGGGTATTTTTGTGTTTTTTTTGTTTAGTTTAGTTTTTTTTTTTTTAATCATGGCATATTTTCTTAATGCATCTAAGAAGGTAAATCTGCTTCCTCACTGCTGCACAGCGGTTGCTATGACAACTGCAGGCACTGTACATGATAGAGGAAGAAAGGTCCGACTGAATCAGATATCTTTTGACTTGGCTGTTTTTTTTGCCCACGAACACATGATCTTTATCTATTTTGTGTTGTGTAACGCGTCAACTGAGCTTTAACTTCAACATTTTTGTTATAAAATCTACGTAGAAAAGAAAGGCTATTTTTAAACATGTTTAATCCTCCGATTCTATCAATCCGCTCACTTTCAAAATGTCATCATGAACATTTGACATTTAAAAGACGCAGAACTGAAAATTGCTCACCATTTCTGGGGATGACAGGGGGTTAACTTTGTTTTGATGTCTTCTTTTGTGGAAAACAACCTCGTCTTCACTGTTACTGCTACACTCTAATATAAGAAGAGACACAGACATTAATGACATAACAAAATAACAAAATAAATGGAAAAATTATATTCTATGTTAAGGATCTGAAACCCCGACATAAAAATGACAATAATTCTTTTTAACACACCCGGATGAGGCGGGGAGTCCACCACATGAACGGATTCCCGCAGTGAACTGCCACTTTCTGGTCGTCTCCGCTTCAAGCTGGAGGACGCAGGCCTGGCGTGACCAGGCAGGAGCGTCCGCCTCACTCCTGTGGATGTGATGGGAGACAGCAGTACCCTGCATTTCCGTATCCCGCTCTCTGATGGAATCCCAGGAGTGGACAGCTTGGATTCAGTGTTTAGTCTGTTGTAAGGAGTCGAGGGGTTAGGGACAGCCGGTGCACCGGGTTCTGGAACTGCACCCGCGTCTGTCTCATCGTCAGAGTCTTCCAGTGAATACCCGAGGTCAAAATTGACAGGAAACAAGTCAGTGCTGCTGTCAAATTGCTCGGATATGTCAAAGACATTGAAATGAGGTGCAACTTTCTTTGAATGATCTGTGATGAGTTCGTTTTGCACCGACGTATGTAAGTTTAGTTTGGTCTCAGTTGTATTGTGGTCCTCCAGCCTTGGATTTGGAGCATGAGTTCTGTGCTCGGTGTGGACCTCTTTCATGCACACTGCGTTGAGCCCCCGTGTGCAGTGGACTGGCTGTGCAGTGCTGCGTGGGTTTGTTGGGGTGAGGCTGTTAGCAGACTGAGCTAACTCTTCAGAGGGCTTATCGGTGTCTTTAGCGTTGGGGAATGTCTTGGATGGGACATTGTCCTCAGGAGTGGCAATGTCTGGAATCGTCATCTGCAGAAAGGCTTCGTCGTCTTCAAAGAGATCTATGCTGTCCTGAGACCCTCTAACCTTTTCATTGCCATCATCTATCAGCTGAGGAAATAACTCCTCCCTCCTATTACAGCTTACGTCTTTTTCTTTGCTAGCAAGGCCCTCGTTGCTTTTTAATTCCCCGTTTCCTTCGTAGTTGGAGTAGTTGCACCTGGCATAATTCGTCTCCATATCTCTGATATCATCATCATTGTCCTCAAAAACTTCATCCCAGCTAGGACTTCTGGCAGCTGTGCCGACGGGCTGCTCGCTGGTACCGACTTCTGTTTTCGTTGAAGGTTGTGCTGCCTCGGGGCCGGGGGCTGGACTGCCAGGTCCGCTGGACGTGTCTTCATCGTCGTCATCTACATTCAAATTAAAGCTGACCACAAACGGCGGAGGAGGAGAAGCAGGAGGTAACTGTGCGGCAGGTTCCACGTCTAAAATGTCAGCCAGTGGAGGTGGAGATCGAGAGAGAAGTTCAGCCACATTGGAGAGGATGGCTTTCAGATTCTCACTTTTCCCTGCTTTGTCAAGCAGGGGCTGCGGTGTCCGTTCCCACTTAGGGAGGTAGAACATTGCCTGGAGCTCAAGGTCCTCGTCGCTGTAAGCATTAGCCTCTGATATGTCATCAGGATTGGGAGGATCTGCACGTGTATAGTCTGCATTTGAGACATTAACAATGGCACAGTCTTCATCATCACTGCCGTCTACACGTCTTGAGTTATCCGCCATGGTTTCACACGGCACCTCAGCGTCGTGTTCAGGAACGGGTTTTTGTTTGGTCCATGCCAAATCTAACCCTGCTGTCCAGGGATTCTCCTCTTCTAGACCCACTTCCATATTTTCCAGCTCAGTCCAAGAGGAAGTAGACGGTTTAGGTTTGCCGTTGGTGCTTTTGGCATGGGTCTTTGTGGCCTTCTGTTTCGTCGGTCTGATTTTCTCCGTGTTTTCTTTGTGGATGTAAGGAAGAAGTTCTTCTTCATAGCGACATTCCCCCTGAACAACAAGACACACACACACACAGGAAGTTATGTATGATCGCTCAGCAGGGGGTTCATGTTCATGTTCACAATTGAATTAGGAAATGTTCAACAAAGAGACATCTGAATCAGGGACAGGATAAGCGAGAATCGGATTTAACTTCACGTTGTGATCATCTAACATCTGTCATATGGGCAGACATGTGGCCTGGAAGTGATTCCTCTAAAGTGGCACCCTGTCAAGATCATAAAGTGCCATGGAACAGGCAACCAGCAGGAGGAAGAAGCTCAATGAGCACAAAACAACAAAAAAACATCACACTAAAAAAGAGAGTGCATCTTAAACATGTGTAAAATACATCTATTTTCTGTGCGTGACCAACTGGAAAGAGAAAGTTACTCAAGCTTTCCATTATTTCTGTTTTGGTTACTTAACTGTCTATTTTCAGTGCAGCCCAAAAAAGGCATTTAACCAAAATAGCCCCACAAGGCTCTGAACTATAGGAGAACACATTACCCCAATTACTCCATAATACAGTTGAAAAGTTTTAATCACTTACAAGGCATTAAATGGATTGATTGTGAACACTATTTTTGACTTACTAAGCCCATACTTAGAGGCGCACATGCTCACCGTTCCACAGTCTAGATTTAGAACAAGGTTTCTTTTTTTTTGTCTAAAATGCCACATTAGTGAAACAAACTCCTCTGATTTGTAAGATCCATTGCAACTCAAATTTGTTGTCACTAATCTATGTGTTCAAGAAAAACTGCAGTTTCTTTAACAATCAAACTGCAGTTAATAACTACACAAATCTGCGAGAAGTTCTTGTTCAGACTAAAACGTGTATGTTTGCAACAGTTATTGTTTATTATTCTCCCTCCTTTAATCCTTTAACTAGACAAACAAGCTGGCCGCCATCCGCTGAGCTGCTTGCAGTCTTTGCAATCTGTTATTAACATTTTGTACTTTGCGGTTTTCACCGAAGGCCAAATGTTGAAAGGTACTTCCAAGGACGGCAAAACTAATAAGTAATGAAGAATACAAGTGAGTATCAGGACTTAAGTCCAAACCACCAGAGTGTCAGAGCAGATAAAGACCAGGACCAGATCAGGTGGGCCGCACAGGGACCCATCAGGGTGAGGTCGGCCAGGACAGGAGTATTGTTCTTTATAATCAGATTTAACCTTCGTTTCTCTGTTTGATTGATTTTACTAATTAGGATGCTTTAATTGGCTTTTGTGTACCAGACTCAACGCACTGTTCCTCCTTAGATCCATCTACTAGAGAGCGAAAGCACTCTGTAATCCTCCAGTATATTGATTGGACCCATGGGTTGCTCTAAGACCAAGCCAGAATGAGGGTAACCCATGTGTAGGCAAACTGAATTTCTGACAGAATTTTATTCAAATCGGATTAACCGCACAATTAATAAATGATCAGATTATGCCTGTAGATCTAAAGATATCGCAGATCAAAAAAGGCGTGATGATTAGAAGAGGGAGAGCTGCAAAGGAGAGCATGGTCACACAGTTCAGCCTGCAGGACAAAGAAAGCAGCAAAGTGGAAACTCCTCTCTGGTAATTAACTCATTGCACAGCTACAATCATATGAATCTGATGCACATGAGAACACACAAAGAATGCATCACATGTATAAATCGTCCAGCATGAACTTGTTTGCAAAAATTGCTGGAGTCTGTTTTTTCAAAGAACTATTTTAATGTCTGACGAACAACTGCACAACTTTAAAGGTTTCCAAAACCTGCCTGGGGGGCCTAAATCCCAGATATAGCATTGGCAACAAACAAACAGACTTTTAGCTTATTTTTGGCCCCGAGACAACACTTCACAGATATAAAATAAAGCATCTGGAAACTAATTTGACGGCTGGCAGATATGTGGCACGCAAAAATATTGACATGATGACACGTTAACTCGAGCTAATTCTAACACTGCCACATGGAATATCAGCTTTGTGTAAATGAGAACTCTTTCTGTTAGGACAACATCTCAGTTCTCATGAACTATTAGAATGTTGTCCCTCCATATGTTATTATTTGTTTTTTTGCCATCTTCCCACCACAGTTTTCAGTCCGGGCCACTATTCATCTGGGTCATCCCAGCCTGACCTACTTCCAGTTTCCTGGCTTTATGTAACGGTTCAGAGAAACGTTACATAATCACGGGCAAGAAGGCCTGGGTGCTTGCCCTGTGCTTCATCGCTGAAAAGTGTGCGATTAAAAAAAGTGGAGAAAAAAATGGGTATAAAGTTATCTGGGTTGGCATGGCACCGAGTTAAAAGAAAACCGATGCTGGGATCTTTATATGTTTCAATTCTTAGGAGATGTAATTGTTGTTCTCCCTCTGAAGTCTGAGGGGGAGATCAGAATAAGTGAAAGGTCAGGAGGTACCATCGCAGAATTAGGAAAGCCAAACACAGAGGAGAGGCTGCTAATGCACTGAACACTGAAAGATGGACACGTCTGTGTGCACTTTAGTGCAGATGTTGTATGGGAAGACTAAATTCTTCACAAACAGTTGTAAATCTGCTCATAAGTTCTAATTTAAGAAAAAAACAGGAACATAATATTGGATTAGCAGTATGCTTTATAAAATATGCGTCATCAGGGAAAAACAATGTGTTGTTTGCTTTTGTTTCTGTTTCTAAAACTGACTTTTGGTGAAAAGGTTGAATAAATTCTGCATCAACTCTGTTTTCATGGAGGTTTTATTCCCTTCTCAAAAAGTCTGCCCATTGGAAAATAGGTGTTAAGTCAATTTTGTGAGACATATCAGGCTTTGGAGCAGCTCCAGATCCCTTCAGGAATTTGCCATTTAATTTCTTAACTAGTTCAGGGTATTTGTTTTGTGCATTTAGGGTTATTTTCCTCAATCTAGAGTACCCACTTTATGTAAATAAAAAATCTTTGCACATGCAGCCAAATTCCATTTAAAGCAACACTAGTGACCCAAAATAATTGTGTGAGCCTTTAAAGTATGTGTTTCTGAAGAGCCCCAACATTTAATGGACGTTTCCAGACCTGAAACTGCCCTGGAGCGCCTGGAGACAGATTCATACAATTCAGAACATTGTTTGAAACCATTTTGGTTTATATTACAAAGCCATGAGCCAGCATAGATAAAAAGTATTTTAGTATAAAATACTTATTATCCTTCTAAATAAAGTCTGGTGATTGTTGTGTTCATGTCATCTCTGTACTGCCAAGCGCTGAACCCATTTTATCTATTGTCTTGGGCTTTAACGGGAACAGGATTTATTTGTTTTGTTAGTTTTTTCCCATTTAAGACTAAATTCGATCACTTTCTCACAAGAGAGACATGCATGAATGAATTAAAGTTGTATTGCTTTGTTTTATTATTTTTTTTATTCATGACCTAAATTCATCAGTCGTATTTTTTTAGACATCAACTGCTATTCATGCATTGATCCCCCCTCTGTTTATACAGGTGGGATCATTTTATCCATCCTGCGTACGATGAGCAGTCACAGCGATGGAAAAACAAGGTAATAAGAGCCCACTTTACCATAATCTCTGACCCAATTTTAATTTTTTAGACTGGTTCAGGAGCCTTTATCTATGGCAGGCTTATGAAAAGGCAGATGTTGAGAAGAGGAGGACTATAGCATTATTTTCTTTTATATGAAAACATGGTGATAAGGAACATATTGGTAGGATTCTGGATACATGTAGGCAAGGTCAGGAGGACAGCAATTGAATAACCGTGTTGTTACATTACATGACTGAGCCTGATTATTAAATCAAATTTAAAATCAGTCTGTCGTTTGAGACTGTTGCTGAGACTGCTTCAGATACTGTCTGCATTAAACATTATGAAAACTGTTATGTGACTAACAGATCTGATAGCCTTTCTATGAAACTGATCAAGCTACCAGGTCAGTGAGTTCCCTACCAACTAGCAGCTAGAATCACGTATCAAGCAGCAAACACTCCCCTTTTTTTTAAGCTTTCCCTATTTGAACAAAAACATTTGTTAAATTCTGAATAGAAGTGATGAAGGAATAGTGTTCACAGAAGCAGTCCTTGACATGAGTAAGGCTCCATCTCAGAAGTGTCCAAACCAAAAAACTGGAAAAAATAGAACTTGTAAACCTGGCATCAAGTTTAATTTATTCAACTAAGTAGTTTTAGTGTAAGCTCACTGATATATTATCAGTAGGATGAGCAATCAGATCCATATACCCCTGCCTTGATATAATCAAGTTCACAGAAGAGTTCAAAGTTATGACCAATAAAGCACCTGTAATGTTTTTTATCTTTCTCTTTTTCTTTAAATCAGATATTCCGATTTTTTTTTTTTGAACTTATGTTAAGATGGGAGAAGATCCCAGTCTGGAAACACTGTTGATGATTTTCTTGCCCTAATGCCTTGATGGAGCCTCTTTATCATGCAAGGAATTTGTGTTCTACGTCAAAACTACAAATTTAGAGAAGCCAGACAAACCACAGTTGTATGTTCACAAGCAACTCAGCTGACTCCCCTCAGCCTGGTGCGTCTAGAAATTTTGGTTTTCCTCTGGGTAAATGCACTCTACTGTTTTTCTATTATGAAACCATGCTGGATTTATGCAAGATGTTTGGAATCACTTTATGAAACCGTTTTCTCACCAGCCTGACCACACTTGGTGCGCAGTGCCTTGAAAAAGTGGTCACCCTCTGTGGTGTTTTGCCTGTCCTGTAAAAACAACGAGTAAAGGGCGGATAGAAAACCAAATTGGTGTGGTAAAGTTAAAGTGGAAAATGTTTTAAAAAGGTTAAGGAGGAAAAAAGTCATTTGAATTCTGCAAAGATATTCCACAAGGAAAGCAGCACCGTGAGAACCAGGGATCCTTTCAATAAGGTCACAAAACAAAATAAACATTTACAGACTTCTTTTTCCTTTGCTTACCTCATTTTCCTCTTTCATGCCGTCTATGAGCTCCATCACTTTAATAAAATGGTGGCAGCGGAGAGAATGATCGACAGCATGGGAGGGAAGCGCTTTGTGCTGCCAGTGTCTCCATTCCCACAGAGAGAGCTCTCTGCTTTGTAGTCTGTCTTTGGGATTCTTCTCCTGAACCTCGTGTTCTTCTTGGTGGGGAATCGACACAAAGTGTGAGTTCTTAAATGTTGGATGAGTTTCATGCTCTTCCAGCTTCATTGTGGATGCCCACACAGAATATTCTGCACTGCTCAGGAAGCCATCCGATTTTGTGCAGCCCTGCTGAACTGCAACAGTAAACACACACTCTCAGACTCAGAACACCATGTTAACATTATCCCGACAAGAGGCAACTACAGAATTCTACTACTGCCTTGTCACTCACTCAGGTTCTGAGGATGGATGAGTAAACCCCGTCCCTCAGAGTGCGACCTCCGACCCCTGACAGACCTCCGGCTGCCCTCTCTGTGGTCAAACTGGCCACAGGTGATGTGCATCTTATGGATTTTGGGATTGACACCAACCGGCAGCATGCGGGGACTATTTGGGTACATGAGGAAGCCGTTGTTGTTGCCAGTGATGGACTTGTACACACTGCGCTTGTTGCTCTGGCTTTGATTATAGGTCTGTGGAAAACAAGGCCGAAAAAACTTTGGTACTGGGGATTTTTCTGGAGCTGCGTGTGGTTTGCCAAGATCTGTGTTAAGTGCATGCAGGGTAAGGGAGAATACACACCCTCTCCTCTTTTCCTTCAGCCAAAATGACAACAATGCGTCCCTGTCGCTTGCGTCCAGTGCGTCCCATACGCTGCACGAGGCGGATTGGGTTCTTCTGAGCATCAAAGCACACAATGAGGTCCACCTCTCCGATATCCAGCCCTTCTTCCCCCACACACGTCGAGACCAGCGTGTTGAAGCCTCCCTGCCGAAACCTCTGAACCACCTGCGGTACACATGTAAGACAGAGAGAAAGGACTTCAAAATGGGGCAGAACAAGCTTCCCTTAGAAGACGCATCTTAGACTCTTGAGCATTTTCTATCTTTGCAACACTAAAAGCTTTTAAATACATATTATCCACTCCGGAACTTTCATTATTATTGATTCCAGCTTGGCAATCATGGAAAACAATATTAATCTAAAATACCATCATCTTAAAAAACATGTAAGAATGATTAAAAATTAGTTGAAACATGTTTGATACAAAAAGAAGAAAACGTTTCACCTCTAGTTGTTCCTTTTGGGTGAAGCCTTTCACCCCCTTCCCAGCTGAGGCTTGGCCCATAAAAGTCATGACCCTGATCAGAGGCGAGTGGCGGTTCAACATGGCAGCGATCTCCTGCACACTCTCCCGAAATGAGGAAAAAATCATCACACGTGTGTTTTCTCCTTGAGGTCCTTAATCGGAACATTAATGAGACAGGGGAGAAACTGGTTGATTAAAAATTCCTTCAGAAACCCTGAGCTGAATTCCCACAACACACTGATGATCGGCAGGCCTTTTGAATTCAGAAGCTGGAATGCGTTGTTCTCTAATTCGCACTAAAATATTTAAAAGTAAACACGATTATTCCCGTTCCCAAGTTTTCGATCAAGTATTGAACTTAGCTTCGCAAATCCATAAAAGTTTTAAACAACTCATGGAGCCTGCGGCGTCAGGTGTTTTTAGAAGCCAATATCGTTGCATAATAAAATTCCAATAATGTTTGTTGATGTAAGCATTAAATTAAACACTAAGGGGTAATGTTTGATTGCGTACTCTGTTGTAGTTAGAGGAGACTGATACATTTCAGCTTTCAGCTAGAACAATCATTCCATGTATGAGTCACACCATAGTGCTGCTATAATAAGAAAAATCACCATTATTGTCTGCAGAGCTCTCTGCCCACACTCTGAAATGTTGCAACACCACCTCCTCCAGTCTCTCCAGTTTGGGGTGGCTGTAAATGAATGGCTCATCTGGACCTGGAAATAGTCATGGCATAAAAGCATTTCTTGAGCTATTGATGGAAAGAGATAATATTTGCACTACATTTTTTGTTAAAAAAAATAAAGACACTACAAGGAAAAAAATGCTTCAAGGTAAATTCTGTGTGCGACTCATATCTGTGTGACATGGTTGAGAATGAAATCACATACCAGTGGCTGGCTTTGCAAACTTTGTCTCCATGTCATGGTAAAGAGCCATGAACATCGGTGTCCTCTGCAGCTCGTTCTTGGCCCTGGACATCTCTGAGACAAACAAAGCAACCCATGATCACAACAGACACATGCTTCTGGGAGCATCCCACCAGTACAAACTGCAGAGAACACAAACACTAAGGGGAGCAAATCTGGTCTATGGAATGTGAATACATGTAAATACAAACATGAGCGGAAGAAACACTCATTCAACATAGCCCCTCGATCGATAATGGGTAATAAATTCGTATTAAAACCTCAAGATGAGGACACCAACCTCTGGATCCATCCATGATTCCCTGGAAGTAAAAGAAGAGGGATCTGAGGCCCATCTGCATAAGTAACTCGTAGCCATGGTACAGGCTGATGCAAAGGGCAAAGTCGCCTTCCAGCATACCCTGCTGTGGACCCTGCAGAGAACATGACAGCATGCGAGTCTATGAGGTTAATTCAACACCAGCTATGATTGTGGTTAAGTTCTATCATCATAATGTTTACTAAAAGGTACTGTTAAAAAGAAAAACTGAATATTGGGAATCTAGTGGCCAAACGGAGAGAAATACAACTGGCTCGGAATGCAGTCTTAACCAAATTAAGAAGCACTGACCGTGGAGAAGGATAGTGTTGCTTGGTTTGTCAGTTTACCAGTAGGATGTATATATGGTTAACATAACCATCTATCTGAGATGGGACATTGCCCGACTTTTGTTAAGTCCTCGACCGTTATATTCAATTACAAGTTATGACTTTCGAGGTTCTGAATTCCATAGAAGCGAGTGACACGGATAATAAGAAGCTGTACGTCTTGTTCAATATTCCCAAAAAAAGTCCATGCCTTTATGTGTGGTGGTGGATTCTTCCGGAACTGGTCCCTTGCGAGGATGAGCTGGTATTTGCTGAGAGTCCGAAGGTCCTTGTGGGCCATCACCCGGTTCTGAACGAGACGGGACATGAATTTCTCCAGCACCTGGCAAGAAAGGTCACGAACATTTAGAGGTCAAGGCGGAGAAAAAATGTCCTGCTTCAAAAGGTAATACACAAAGCTTTTTCAGCCAATTTAAGGTGAACAGTCGTCGCCCCTTTTAGTAAGACTTGTGCAGACTAATGAAAGTGTTCTTCCCTAATGGAACTAACCTGCGCTGGACCTTTCCCCTGTCCTCGTTTCCAGATAATGGGGAAAAGAGAATGAAATGCTCTTTTCAGCTTTACAACAGCAGATGGTGAGAGGTTGGGTGATAATAATTTCAATTTTTTACAACAGCAGATGGTGAGAGGTTGGGTGATAATAATTTCAATTTTTGTGAGTGTGGAACTGCTGCTCCATAAACTGAACACAACAAAAGACCAACCCAAAACAAGAAGTGGGTTTCCCATTGGAGAAAAACTGTTCCCGTAACAGGCAATTTACTGGCTTCCAGGTATTCAAACGTCACAATCAACAAAACAAAATTGAGGAAAATTGCAGGGTAACATAATTTACACATTTTCAATAGAAAGAAATTATCTTTTTAAAAGAAGATCGGCAGCCACTATTTCATGCTCCTGAGTAAGTGGAAAAAGCAACTGCATGTATTCTGTTATCTGCCAGTCTCTACAAACACACCTATAACAACCTCGGCAATTATCACACCAACCAAAAGAGGTTGAAATTCAGGGGACCGTTGGAAAACAAAGAAATGGCCCCCTTACAAGTGCAAACATAGATAAAATGTTCATTTGAGCTTCAAGTGGCTTAAGAAGACAAAAAGACACAGGGTTAAATAACCCTTAATACCAGTGACCTTTAAGAAAACATAAACAGCTTTTAGTAAATGATCTCTTATGACTATAAGGAGGACAGGCCATCTGGTTAGGCTTGTGCTTCCCAGTAACACAAAGCTGGTTTAAAGCACCAAGAGTGTAAAAAAAAGAGGTATAGCCGACATTGATGCCTGTCTGTGAAGCTTGAAAAATAAAAAATCCCTCAAGCACATTTTCTGTATTTTTGTGACATATATACATCTGCTAGCAAATAAGCCCCTGGCTCCTCATCACTCATTCACCATAGATGTACATTTTCATCTGCAATCTGTCAATTCTCTGTGGTCTGAGAATAAACTGGAATAATTCTACCCTCTTTGAAAGTGGAAATGCTAAGGCCCCCTTTCCTTGTTCTATCGAAGTCGGTGGACAGAAAAGTGGAGCTCAATGTTGAAATCTGTGCACAGCGGTCAGGTTCAGATTATGAGATTACACAGACTGAGATTAGTGAGGTCACTGTGCTTTCCTGGCTGGAATGTAAAGAGAAACAACTAAATGTGCATAGAGGAAACTGAGTGATCCTTTCTCACAGTTTTAGAGAAGTTGTCATATTTTCTTCCTTTTGATTCAAACATTTCAAATATCATTATATACATTGTTAAAACTATGCTATGAATTGATCCTTCACACCTATGTGTTTTCTAAAACTCTGAAAACTATTACGATGAAAAGATAAAGAAAAAACTGCAAAATACTACTTTAATTAGACAGCATTGTTTTTGCCTTTGTTCAACTTGTTTCTCCACAATGACTTATACTCAAACACACTCGCTGTGATGCACGTTATATTGGTGGTTTAGTAAGAAATGAAAAAGCAGTAAAGCTTCTTCTTTTTTTTAAACTTTTTTTTTTTTTTTACTGAAAATGAGCAGAAGATGACAGGTAAGAAATGGTAACGGAAGCCTCTCTGAGCATGCTCAGTGTGTCCAAGTCGCTGATTGGCTAAGGGGCGTTGAGCGAAGTGACAACAGGAATGACTGAATGAGCCTGTCTATTGCAGCGCCTACGCCAAGTATAACTCTCACTTTTCATATGTCAAACTCCTAAATGGGAAACCAGATCAGGGCACTGTTGCTGCAAGGCTGCTGCTGAGCTTTCCAGGATTGGCTTTGTCCCTTCATGATGAATACACTAGACTAAAAAGTAATTACATAGAAACTCGGTAGTAGTGGATACAGCCTGGGAGGGGGATGTGAAGTTCCCCACCCTGTAGTGTGTTGACAGTGTGCGTGTGTGTGTGTGAGCACTATAGTGGATTATATAATGTCCTCTCTACGTGCAGGCTGAAGGGTACAGCATGGTGGCTGGCAGTTGAGCGACACAGATCCGAGGAAATCCTGCCTCGGCTGTCCCCTAGCGATCGAGTTCAAGTTTGTTTTTCCGTTTTATTTTTCAAACATTTTCAAGCACTTAAAACATTTCGGTGATAAGAAATAGCATTAAAAATGTGAACAATTTAAATCGCACCCTATTTTGGAAGGGTTTAGTTTTTCATTTCCATAAGTACAATACTAACGGGCAAATTGCTCGTGGCAATTGAATCAAGAGCATATGGAAAGGATACATTTCTAAACAGTTTTCTTGACACTCGCATGACAAATAAACAGTTTGTAAACGTAAAAAACTTGGGCCGTCGCAACCCCCTGTTGGAAGAGGCGCTGCTGCTCGGCTAGGGGGCTTTCGGTTATTTATTTTGTCGAACAGCGCGAGGAGGCGGGAACATGGGGCCCGCAGCGTCACGTGTCGTCACGGCCCGCCCTCATAAACATCGCATTCACCTTCAGCTCCGCAGCGTCACGCGGCTCTGCACGGGCGACGGAGACGTTCACCGTTCTTAGTTTTCGGACAATATAAAAGTGTCCAGCTCGCGACTATGGCTCGTTTAAGTCAGATATGAGACAGTAAGCGCAAGTATGGCTGCTGGCGTCGGGCAGAGGTTAGCAGTGCCTGGTTTGTAGACCAGAAAAATAGTGCCTGTCCTAATCCGGACAAGCTGAACACCGCGGTACCAAAAGAAGACTAGAACTTGGACGAAACGTCAATTCAGCAACGACTCGTCAGTTGTTTTCGTCTTTTCAGTTAAGGCCAACCATATCCAGACCCCTTTTCCCAGAAAGGCATTTCCTAGTGTCAGCCAGGGAAATGGACCGAGGCGGCTGCCAGATGAGTGGAGGCGGCGGCGGCGGCGGCAGTGGCGACGGTGGCGGCATCGACCGACACGGGGTGATCACACTGGAGGACCTGGAGTCTTTCTCCGAAGACCAGCTATCCGACTCGGGTAATGGCAGTCTCGAAGAGGAAGGAGAAACCATGGAGGAAGACGAAAATTCCGACCGACTGCTACATTACTGGCAGGAGGTAGCAAGGGGACACCAAGTGGAAGTTTCTCAAGGTAAAAATGTGAACGGTGGACAAAAAAAAACAACTAAAAGCATAGATATCGCTACAACTAAAGTGTTTATTGGCTCGTCAATTGTTAACTTCAGTCTTTCCACTTGTTTATCCGTCTTCTTTTGAGTATAAACTTTCACGTGAAGTGTACAGACAAGTCAAAGAAAGAAAAAAAAAGAGACGGATTGTTCCACAAAAGTGAGGGTACTCAACTTTCTCATGGCTTCCCACTATGTACACTGACCTAGTTTCTAAAAAGGCACATCCACAATCTAGTTCCAGCCAGGGCAGTCCCTAAGCTTCAGGCAACCATGTGCTATAACTCATTAATTAAACAGTAAATGCAAAAACTAAAACAATTAAAATATATTTATTGATCACATATTGGGCTCATAGTTTGTTATACACCACAAATGTATTGTTTTATTGCACAGTTTTGAGTCTTCTTTATGGCCATAGGACTTTTAAGTATCACCGGAGGGCTGTTTTTGAAGATGAGCATGACATTAATAATAACAATCTATTAAGAAATTGTTATATGGTGTCAGGCAAAATGATGATGTGTTTTTTCCTATGGGAAAAAAGATGGTTTTGAAACAACAATATCAGTCACTTTTAGGTCATGGAAACAGCACCGTGACAATGTAAAGCAACAAGATGAGTATCGGGATCTTAATGCTTTGTTTACCTAATCACATGACCAAATGGACAGAAAGATGAAAACATTCCCTTCTGTGATAGACTTCTTTGTATTTGTGTGCATGATTTAATGGCAGGTTTCTATGAATGTGGTGAGAAATGTTCATAGGCTGAATTACTCTGCAACTCTCAGTCTGAACACTCGCTTTTTCTATATAATATCTTTGTATTACATGTTTTGTATTACAGGGCTTTGTTTTAGCTACTGAATATTGCAAATATTTAGCTGTGGTACATAAAGGTTTCATTCACTCATCTCACTGAGAGCATCTGAGATGATAGAAGTTGCCAATTTTAGTTAGAATTTTTACTGTAACTTCAACGTTAATTACTACTTGTTTGTGTTAGATTTCAGCCAGATGCTGTGCTCGCCAGGAGAAAACAATAGTGGTCTTGATCTCTGTGCCTTCCAAATCCCAGCTAATCACAGATCTTGGATAAACAGGGCAGAACAATGGATATGATGAAATAACCCAAACTTTCCCCATTTTAATTCATGCTTTAGTTTTCAAAACACACCTTGTTGATCAAATTTTTTTTCATACATTAGCAAACCCTCTAGTGTCTCTTCTAGCTCACTGCATTTCTTAAGAGATGTAATTTACTTTCATGACAGGCGGCAACCAGTCCAACAGGTCTGCTCGCTTAGATTGTTTAGCATATTCCTGTGCTCAAACGCAATGCTGCCGTGCCAGTTAAATGCATGTTACAGGCTTGCTCGTCATTCTAACAAAATAATTTGCCTGTGCAGACATATTTTCTAAAAACGTAGTGCACACCATCATGTGCCACTCCTCTTCACATAGCAGTTTATCTCATTTTCTGATCTCACATTTTGATTACATCACAAATTGACTTTACACAGTTTAGTGTCCTAGAGTATCCCAGTAAACCAGAACTTTACTGTGTTTGCCTTCCTTTGAAGGGATATTTGTGATTGAAGCTTCTTAACTTTAAGATAAATGACAAATCTGTTAAAGTTGAAAGACAATGTCAATATCACCTGGTGTACTTATGAGTGAGACAGACTGGCTTGTTGAGGTTGGAAAGTGCAAAGCCTTTATGTTTTTTCTGTAGACGTAGGTTGTTATTGAAGCTACATGTAACTTATGTGTTTTTAGGGCACCAACAATGCACAACAATGCAGCAAAAATACAAAAAAAATCCTGTCCTTTTGTCAGTCTGACCATAAAACTGGAGCAATATTTAGTAACCTTTACTTTCAATAGCTATTGTTGAAAGAACAAGGGGGGGGGTGACTTAGAATCACCCTGCCAGCTATATGCACATGATACTCAGCCTCTGTGTCAGTCTAACATGGAAGCAATAATCCAGGTTCACTTGAAGCCTCTACATGTTGCCACCTGTTGCTTGTTTGTTACGTCTGTAAAAGCATGGAGGCAGCCCACTCAGGATCCAGTAACTGTGACACTGGCACATCCTCCTCTCTCTGCCCTTAGACCCACGACACTAATTGAGGACTTAAAAACAAAATCACTTGCTGAGACTTTCTGTCTCAGAGGGGATTAGCTACCACCTTGTGTGTGCTGGCACTGAGGTTGTGGCCTCGCCACACTGTCACTAAGGACACAGGCCAAGGCCACAGTAAACCCCTTTGCTCTTATTGGAACAGAGTCAGATGGCAAAGCTCTGCCTCCTTTACATTTGCGCTCAAGACTTGGTGTTTTCTGGCCATCACGTAGGATGATGGCATGTGAAATCACACATCACATCCGAGAGTGTGCAGCTTATATTGTCCAGATAAAACATGAATAAAAACCTGAATGTGATCACGTAAGGATGGAGCAAGTAATTCTCTGAGGTTGTGCGAATGCCATTTTCTGCTGCATCTGATTCTCTTACAAAATGCCCTGCTTAACACCACAAGCTGTACAAAGATATCGGAGGTGTCGGTGTTATTAGAATGGAATGTGTGGTAAGAGCTTACAAGCATCAACAGATGAGAAAACGCAATATCACACGAGGAAATATTTAGGAGCTTTTGGCGGCACTGTCAGGGAGCACATATGTGTTTGTAGGACTCATCAACACAATGACGAGGCCCATCTGCTGTTCTCAGTGTGTTGAGACGAAAATACAGCCATTTCCACCACAGAATTCCTGCATTACGTGCTGCCTCTAGACATCCGTTCCATGGTATTCCCTCCCCTCACATTTTCGGCTGAAAGAGGACACCTCCAGCCTTCTGCTATGTTTTGCTCATTTTTGTGTGTGAATTGATTTTACTGACAATTTGTATGCCAGAAACAAAGTTGGTCATTGTGAGTCATTCTTTGGTAAAATGAGGTCACAGCAACAACTCACGTGGATGTTTGAAGGTCTTGGGGGTTGTAAATAAGACAGAATTTATTGTTTGAAAGATTGAGGCCACTTTTAGTGCACTGTGCACTTCTTTTGTTTCTTTGGGTTTTTTTTTTAACTTCACCTGATGCAAACACCTGATGAACAAATACTAACTTTGTATTAGTTTGATTTTGCATTAACAGGAAAACATGAAATGCAAATACTAGCACACACACAGCACTGTTTCTCCTAAAACGTTTTAAGATCTATCTTCTGGAAGTAAAGAAAATAGAATTATTTTTCCCATGAATGTGTGGAAGTTTAAATGGAGCAGCGGTGTGAAAACATGTGGAGTGTGTTGTGCTGCTGAAGTGAAAAAAACACAAAAAGATACTAAGACTTGGTGTTTGAGCAAAATGTGATGCTGGTTAAAAAAATACAAAAAAGTGATTTTAAAGAGAGAATTCTTCTGGTTTTATGAAAAATTTTGAGAGGAAAAATTTTGAATCTGAGTTTCCCGGACCAGGAGTCGCAGTGAAACTGCTTGAAAAAGCTCTGCATTAATAAAAACGCTCAGAAGCGCACATGATCAGTGGCGTGCAGATGCAGCCCATTCACATATTTGTGGATAACATTCAGTGGTTGCGGCTGATGCGTTGATCCTTGGATAAAAGTAGCATCCTCTCTGTCTGTCTCAATGGCAGCCCACAGCTTTGTTTGTCAAACGATTGATCAAATAAATATAAAACATCCCCCTGACCCAGTTCTCCTCTATGGCACCGACTGGGATGGGTTCACCACGGGTGCCCTGTGCCTGATAGCTAAACAACTAAACATCATGCCAATGTTTAATCTGGCATCATGGGATGTTTGAGGATGAACTGCCCCTGTGGAGCACTTTGGTTTAAATAATTCTATTATGGTTTTAGCACTCATGTCAATTGATAGTTTTAAATATTTTGCTTCAAACAGGTTGGTGTTACACAGAGATGGTCAAAGCTAATGTGTGAAAAGGAAGAGGAGAATATCATGTCTTTGCT
This sequence comes from Menidia beryllina, assembly GCA_013363375.1. NCBI lineage: Eukaryota > Metazoa > Chordata > Actinopteri > Atheriniformes > Atherinopsidae > Menidia > Menidia beryllina. Next base: position 9,200,062 of record JABUIW010000011.1, on the reverse strand, counting down.
TAAGGGAACTGTGAAAAAATCCTTCTTGTAGGATTGATTCAGATTTCTTAAAACGTACAAGCCTAAAACAATCCATCTAATAAAGATTTTTTAACTGAACACATAGTATCATTTTAGACTGGTTCAAACATTGCAACCATCGTTTGTCTGTTTGACAGATATGGCGGAGCCCATTCAACAGCTAAGCAGCAACAACCAAGGACGCAGCCACAGAGAACACGTCCCTTTTACACTCCTCGCACGCAAGGAGAAGGTATAAGTCAGATCCAATCTCTTCACCCTCAGATTGTTTAACCTGGTCTTTTTTAATATATTTCCAGGCTCTACGTAAAAAGGCAAAACATAGAAAATTTGTTACCGAGTCTGAAGGACTGAAAATGAAAGACTTGCTGCCCATTCTTTGAAGTCTGGCAACCTGTGTGTTCAACAAGATAGAGCTTACATTAAAATAGACAAACTGGACAATATGTGTACATTACAGGTCAAATGTTTCAAAGATTTGACTTATTGATATATTGAGCAGAAACGGTATAAATAAATGAATAAATAAAGCCTTTTTACATGAGTTATAGAGCATGAACAGTGGCACAATTGATCCACCGTCACGTAGAAAATCCCCTGTGTACGAATGGGTCAGCTATTTATTTCCGGCACAGTGATCGGGTCATCCAAGCTGAACTCCTTTGGGGGCCATATAAATAATGAGAGCTAATTGGTTTAACTTGAGTTAATTAGTCCATTAGAACTTGGCTTGAGACTACAGTTAGACAAAGGACAGTGGTAGCAACCTATTCTTAGAGCAGTTTTAGTGTAAAATGGAAGCACATCAGCATTATGCCAACCTCAGTTGGTCATCTCCCTAACGCGCAGGGGACACAGTACAAATCAATGTCATAAAAGTATCCCAAGGAAGAGTAATGTTACAAATACAATGGTTTATGTCTCCTGCACCTTATCCTTACATCAGGATAAAATGCCAGTGGACCAAACATCACCTTGCTCTGGCATTCTACCTTTGTTCAACTTAACCTGCAAAATAACAACTAAATTACTTCTGGCTTGAGTTTTTTTTCTCCTGCGGAGTCTTCAGTTGGCGCTCCTGTCCTTCTTCTGCTGTGGGTTATATATGTGTGCTTCCCTTTTCAGTGCGGGGAGCTGCTGTATGAGAAACGCCAATATGAAAAGGGCCACTGGGCCTGTATAACCATGCGTGAGGAAACGTATGAACAGAGCATCTGCTATGGTTTTATGAGGATAATGAGATACATCTGTCAGCAGAACTCCGTAGGTGAGTCCAAAACAGGAGCAGCTCCAATTTTTTTTTTCAAGTCTGTGTCTTGTTGTTCATCTCATTAAATATTGGTATTTTATTCTTCTAGGTGACTACCTTGGCATGACTCTACCCATTGTGACAGTGGTACGCACAGATGAAAACCATTCCATGATCTCCCATGATGTCACTGTGGCATACTACCTCCCTGCTGAGCATCAGGCCCAGCCTCCACAACCTACCGACAATGAGATTGTCTTAGAGGTGTGGCCTGCCACCACCGTCTACACAAGGTCAGAACTTCCTATACAACAGCATATGTGTGCAGTGGCGACCAACAGAATTCATACTTTCCCCCCTTTAAAAATGTGTGGCCCAATAGTTACTCACTTCTTTTGTCTTCCAGGCCCTTTACTGGTCCAACCAACGAAGTGACCATCATGACCCAGATCAACACCATGGCCGAGCTGCTAGACTCTCCAGGTGTGTGTGTCAACGACTCGTTCATCGTGGCCGGCTATACCAACCCAGCTCACAGCAACCGTCAGAATGAGATCTGGTTCCTGGAGCGGCGCTGACAGCAGCGCAGCAGCCTGCCATAGACTTTTGAGCCTCACAAACTGTAAACACTGCCCCAGCTCAGCCACAGCCTCAGGTGCAACTTCATCTTCAGTCACCATCTCTACCTGAAACGACCACCAGCCCAGCACACTCCGGAGCCCACGAGTTTTCATTTTTAACAGAAGTAGAAAAGACAAAAAAGAAGCTCCGCCCTTCTTGTTGTGACTTTTATTGTGACTTTCCTTCATTCTCATTTTGAAAGGATCTGCATTTAATTTTAACCCTCAAGAAAAAAAGAGAACCTTTCCACTGCCATAGTCTCATGACCACAGAGTAGATGCTGTGGGGGAGCACTGTTTTCACCCACTGCTCTGATACGGATAGAAACCCTTATTGAACACGGTGCCCTCTCGTTAAAACACTGAGGTAGTTTTGACGGTTCGCACTCTGTAAACACGTTGTCAGGCTGTCAGAGCAGGTGGAAAAAACTCCCGGTGGACATGCAGCTTTCCTGTGCTTCGGTTTGTTTGTCGCACAGCCGTAATGTCTCCTCACATGAAGTCCATCATTCTGAATACAGCTTGGTTTGGCTCCACTCGTAATTTATCTCTGGAGTTCTTTTTCAAGATTTGCTGCAGGTTGAAACTTCAGGCTATACCCATCGTGGTGCATATTTTCTGTCAACAGGAAGTGCAAAGACCAATAATCAAGACGCCAGTTTTTGGGCCACCAGCCCAATCCAGTCAGTGGGTGTTTTTAGTTGCTGGGGATTTAGGGCAAGGAAAGGATGTATACAGGACGATTTACAGTCCAGTTCTCAGTACCCACACCAGAGGTAGTGGCCTAAAACATAGATAGGTGCATCATAACAGGTGATGCTAATTTAGGAAACAAGCATCTATGAACACGTCACGTTCATGTACTTGCAAATGAATGTAAAGCTACGATGCATCGCACTTCTACAAACCAAATGCTGATTACAAATCACTGACTACACTGCTGAAAGACAATCAAACAGTACAGTAGATGTTATAAATGCTCTACAGAGTGGTGCAAAGTAACGCATTCCTCATGTTTCAACACTTGTTCACACAGTATTTACCAGTGTACCTCTATGTCATGCTTTTTCTACTTGCTACTCTGTGTCAGTGTTAGTTAGCATTCACTAATGTACTGCAAACACGACTGCTGCTGAGTAGGGACAATGCAGACCTAAAAAAAATAAATAGTGCACAGAGAACATCGACAGTGGTTGTCGCGTTTAAATCTTTTTTTTCTTAAGTTCAATGTTGTTAGTTTTATCATCGAAGATGAAGAATTTAGTAACTCAGACAGGATGTGTGATTGTTTAAATATACTTTGAACATAAATGTATGATTGCAATCCATCCAAAACAAGGTGGCGATGCCAGCGATGCCTGGAGTTGACAGCGGTGTTGGGATTTTTCCCATACGCGCTGCTGGGTTAGCAAGTGAAATATAACTGAAAGTGAACAAGGTAAAATCATCACTGTGTGAGGATGTTTACCAGGACAGGAGGGTCTCTGAGACTCTTCTTTAATGTGTGGAAAGAAATGATAAGAAAATTCACCACCAAGTCAAAGAAAGTCCTCAAATTTTATCAAGATATTTTCCTAATGTTTTATTGAGTTGGGAGATTGTCAACTCGTAATTTAAAGCAGTTGGATGACAAAACAACATCCAAGTCCAAAGAATATATTTTAAATTAAACAATAGTTGCTTTGAAGCGTGTAAACGTTTGCAAAGCCAGAACTCTTAGGTTGGTTTTCCCTTTAAAAGCCTGGCGATTACTTTGTTTCCCCCTCCTTCTTCTTTTCTTTTTTGTAAATTTTAGTATTTTGCAAGAGTGTGATGTACTGTGAAAATTCAAGTGCAACAAACAAATGCTACTGTGGTTTTCTTTGTTCAATAAAAATGTACTTGTCTCCTGTCTTTTGAAATGAGCCTGAATCCTGTTTCCCTGGACCCATTTACACTAAACATTTTGGCCGTAGAACCACAGACACACCTAGGAGCAAATGAAAAATGAAGAGAGCATTTCACCTTTATGCTCAACGTGACGGCAGGCTCTGCCGTCTGTTTCCAGAACCCCATCTCTATACAGAAAACTCCCCAAACACTACACCTTCCTTTTATGGGATCAAACCAAGACAACACACCCGACCCCGTTTGGAAATGTATAACATAATCTACCTCACAACAGGAGCTGGTGCCGAGTTACTGGAGCATAGTAACACAATAAGCCCTCACAACAGGGACAACAACACAGGGAGACAGACTGAGGGCCAACTTGCTGTGTAGAACAGCTGTAATTGAAGCTTTGCCAGATTTACATTAAAAGCATAAGCTAACATTATGGATAATATCGTCCGGGAATGAAAAGTGTTTTAAAAAAAACTCAATACACCAAAAAAACTTTCCACCGCAGCATTAAAAGTGTAAACCCTGTGACCAATTACCCAGCAAAACTCCACCACAGTGGCCTAGATGTTCACGTACAATACACCCTCTGTCTGTAAAGCCTCCAATCCATTGCTTAATAAAAACCACAATGCAGTTTCTTTAAAATTAGGCTACTTCAGGGGTAACAGAGATGAATATGTGCAGCGATGGAACTAAATTGGTCAAAATCCAAAAGACTGAAAACCCTCTGTCTGCATGACTGGTTCATTTTTCTGATTTGCAATAAAAAGGGATTAATTCTGCCTGCATGACTGCTGTAATGCTCATGTTACTGTTAACAGTGTTCCCTCACTTTTCCTAAGAGAGATTGAGGTGAACAGGCAATTTGCAAACATCCTCCAATCAGGAGTAATAATGAGGAGAGTTAGAAAGTAAAAGAAAAAAGAGAAAAGGGAGATACTATAGTTACTGGTATAAAAAGAGAACTGGAGTGGCTTGAAATTAAGAAACGGAAGTCCCAACAAAGCTGGAGCACATTAAGTGAAAACCCTCAAATACAGGTGTCACGTTCCAGCTGTGCAGCCGGCTGAAACAAAAGAAGTGGAGCTGCACATTTACACAACACTGCACACAGACGGTGAGCTGACCCGTGACAGGGAGACAGCAGGTAGGGCTCGCTAATAATGCTCAAACTCTCAGTCCAACAACACTAAAAGCTTGACCACCAAGTGTGGCAGGATGATGCTTTCAAGACAAATCAATCCTTTTGATATCTACTGACCCAGAAAGAACTAATCAGCCAGGAAAAAGATGTGATGCTGAGAGGAGAATTACATCTGAGCAGCTTTTATAACAGAGGCAGGCTAATAATGCCACAAGGTGGCAGCAAAGCACTAAACATATGTCCAGAGAATAAATAAACCAAGCACAGTGATAGAGTTTAAGTATAAAAGTAACCTTTCACATTTCGGCAAAGAAAAATAGAGATTAATTCAGGAGGCTGGAAAATAGAAGGAAAATACTCCAATTCCCAGTCTTTGATTCTTAATTTATATCTCTTAGAAGGCTTATGAAGGGTTTTATAATTCAAGTCAATCAGAAATCAACCACAACTTAATCTGATTCAGGAAATCAGTAATCAGACTTAATGGAGGAAATGGGACATGTAGCAAATCACTGGAAGTGCCTACCTGCAGGTAGCGGGCCTGATCAGCAGAGAGGGCCTCACCAAGGGGAACCACAACTTTCTCCACACTTCGTTGGTGCGAGTGAGCCTTGATGTCTGGACTCTCCTCTGAACGCAGCTCGATATGGGAGATGAGCAAATTGGAAATCACAGACTGTACCGACTGCAAGCACAACACAAAGGGACAGAGACTTGTTGAGTGGACGTTTTATCTTCTGGTCGTATTTGCTCATACTGAGGTGAACTCAGGTCTCACTTTGGCGTCTCCTCCCGGAGTGGCACTGAGAGCCAGGATGCGGAACTCCAGAGTCTGGCTACAAAGCTGCCTGATCACCTAGGGAAAGACACAGGTGCTATTTTTCTGTCATTTATAAATCTGCATTGTTAAAATATTTTATAAAGTGTGTTAATATGCAAAACTCTGTATGACAGCATAAAATTAGCATTATCATGAAATGGTTTAACTGGGGTGAATCTAAGTATAACAGTATAACATTGTGTGGCACAAGCAAAGACTGGGAAACATGACCTCATTTGGGACAGCTTGGTATACCTGGCAGTAGGCATGGTTGCCCAAGGCCTTGTGAGCCTCATCGATCACCACACACTTGACCTGCTTGGCTGGGCAGGTGTCTCTGGACAGGTCGTTCACCATGACCTGAGGGGTGAGGAAGAAGACACGCTTGCACCTCCACACCTCCTGTCTCTGCTTTGCTGCTGTGCTGCCTAAGAATCAGTAAACGCAGCCTCATTAATATACGCTTTATCAAGGTCGATGAGCCTAACAGATTCTGTGAGACGATTTTGTTACCTGTCAGCTCGGCCATATGTGCCTGAGGGATTCCCATCACGTTGTAGCAGGCCTCTATCTGTTGGGCCACGAGAGGTTTGGTTGGCGCCATGAACACAATCTTCCCTGATGGATACCACCGGTAGAAGTTGTACATGACCACAGATGCTATGAAGGTTTTCCCCAGACCGGTAGGTAAACACACAAGTGTGTTCTGAAACAGGGCAACCTCCGAGATCTTCAACTGATACTCCCTAATAGGATAATTAGTGGGATAGATCCACACTTTAGCTGAGGAGCTGTCAAACCCAGGTAGGTCTGGATATGTCTTCCCACTTGATGGGGTAGGAGAAAGGACTGGGTTCTCTCCCTGCACATGGCTGTCATTTTCAGGGACGTTAGCATTATCAAGTTGAAGCCCCCTTTCTGCTTCATAAACGGCGACCACCATCAAGTCATCGTCGTCGTCGTCGTCCACTAGTATGAAGTCCTCCGACCTCACCGGGCCAGTTGAAGAATTCGTGGTTTCTTGACCAAAGTCTGTCCCCAGACGATTTGGAGGAGGATGTGCTTTAGCTACCTGAGCGATGTTGCTTGAAGTTGGTCTGTGCACTCCAGCGGTCTTTTGGGCATCTTTTGCCGGTTGAGCAGCTTTGTTTTGGGACACAGAGGCACCCCAAGTCTGGAACAAGGTTCTCTGATTTGAATTGCCACTCATTTTTCCTAGTTGTGGCTCGAAGCTTTAATTAAAAAGTGCCATGTGTCCAGCAGCAACATTACAACACAACACAAACACAAGCTTGCTTCCGCTACTGCTTTTTCAAAATATAACACCTCATGGATAATAACGGTTAAATACACTTTCAAATGTCTCAAATGTTCTTTTATTATTCACAAAACAAGTGTATATGAAAGGATGAAAAATTCGGATATGCGTAAAAACCTTTGAAAAGGCACTTTTCACAAGTGCATACTTTTAATCTATTTAGTTCAAAACAGGAAGTAAATACATTTTAAGTTCAACTCCCGCTCTCCGTAGAAGCGATGTCACGTAACCGTAGTAATGGACAGAAGTAAATGTGAGAGGATAATCTCATGTTTCCAGGTGAAAATGTTTTCTAATTAAGTTATTTGACTTAATGGAGGGGTATGTAGTCATCTTTTAGGTATGCAGGCGCCTTTAGCAACTTTGCTTAATGGTAAACAACAGCTAGCTTAGGCTGGGCATTAGCATTGAAGTAACCATCCACATTAAGGTGCCAGACGTTGAGCTCTTATTATTGTTATTCCCCTGCCTTCGATAGGCACGTGCACGTGGGTACCTACTGAGGAGCGAGGTCAGACGTGCTCGCGAGGACTTTGAGGAAATTGTGAAGGAAATTGACGGGAGTCTGACAGATTTAATGTGGACTGAGGCGGTCATAGCCATCCCTCGCTTCACAGACATTGTAAGTAACAGTTGCCGTGGTCAGATTGCTCTAAGACGGCGTTGTTCATGTCGGTGCTTCATGTCTTTACAGGGTCACCCCTGTGTTCGTCCCTTTAACAAGCAATCCGATTCAGGCCTGAATGTCAGTCCTCCGCAGTGCTCAGAGGAGTCAGGAGATCGTTCTGCCCTGTTAAAGACTAAGGAAGCAGAGAGAGATTATTCTGGAGACTGTTTACACACCTGCCCTGGGAAAGGAGATGGAGAGCAGCAGAGACAGCCTACAGAAGCAGATACAGATGGAGGTCTGATGGAAAGCATCGGGGGATCATCCTCCATCTGGAGCACTTTGGAGCTAGATACGAAAAGTTACTCTCACAAAGGTAAGTGCTATACACAGAACATAGTCCTGTATTCCGTTTGCAGGATCTTCATCTTCTTCACTTAAGCAAGTGTAACTATCACATGGCCCTGAAAAGCGGAAAATGACAACAATGTATGAGCACAAAGTATCAACTGGGATGCTACTTGGTTTCCCATTCATCAAAAACCATTTAGTGCCCTCAAATGCATTTTTGTTACAAAATATGTTAAGCTGACATTTACAGGAGCATCCCTTAAGAACTGTTTCGCCGCCCCTCATTCAGGTGGTCAGCAGTACTGCTTGGCAAAGGAGGTGCCTTGTACCCTCGAGGCGCTGCATCTCCATAGAAACACAATGACCATGGAGCTGCTGTGGCTGCAGCAGGCCATCGACAGCAGGAAGAAGGTACCACCTGCTACTAGGTGGCAGGATCTATTTACAGATACCACTTACCACAACTGTTTATATTTTAGGTACAATATCTTTATTGCAAGTTTTTGTATTCTTAAAACAATGTTTTTTACATCCTATGGGATTCAACCCCTTTTCTTCTCTGTAAAGACTTGAATCGCTTAGATGTTTGATTCTAGTGGAATTGAGGTACAGAAACATTGTTTTAATGTATGTTTTCCCTTCCTTTTTTGTCCTTTCACAGTATTTGTCACTAAAGGATAGACTGACTGTCACCTGACTGAATAACTAAATCTCATCTGGACATATGATTGAACTGTGTTCAGTCAATCGAATACCATCAGTGTGAGAAGAACGTATGCATAAATGGATTACTTTCACAATGTAAATATCATGTCATATTTTATTTGTGTCCATAGAGTTTAAATTTAAGTTTTTGTAATGGAAACAAATAAACTATTTTTCACCATGTTAGTTTTTTGTTGGAAAAATTATTTTTTCTATTTAGAATGTCAAAGCACATTATAATATTTGTCAAGCTCAAATGAGTCATCACTTGTCACAGGTGGAGTTGGTTGTACTGATTTTCATGTTAAATTGCTGTTGTCCTTTGGTAATGATGTGCAACTGTCTAAAGAGAGGCAGTTTAATGTTTAATTCTATGTTGCTAAGATTAGGCCTTTCTATATGTGAAAATGGTTGTCCTTGAAGTTTTTCTTTTTTAACCTGGATTCATCAGTATTTCCAGTTACTTAGAAAACACAAACCTTATCTTATTGATTCAGCTTACGGCACAAAGACCCACCCATTCTCCCCTCCTCTGTCTGTCTTTTGTTGTGGTTTCTACCGATGGTTTTGCCCATAGAGCCAGTCATTGCTGGACATGCTGCCATAGCAACCAGGAAATACTCACTGCCGTCAGCGTAGTGGTGTCCGTGCGAGGGGGGGACAGAAAGGAGCAGAGCACGGTGAGTAGGAGTCAAGACAGACCACAACAGAAGAGACTGATTTTCACCTTTGGGTCTCCTGAAGTTCCCTAGCCTCATCCCCCTGAAGGTTTGTGCCAGACTAGATAGGGTTTCTAACATCTCAGAGAGCACATGTTTGCATTGATGTGTGGTGTGTGAGTATGATGCAGTTATATGTCTCCTCAAACTATTTCTTTTTCAGTGTTTTTGTGTGTGTGTGTGTGTGTGTGTGTGGACTCTGGCTCAGACATGGCTGCCAGTACTGCAGCTACGTCACACCTGCCTCCTGTGAAGAGCGTGGTGGTGTATAGGAATGGAGACCCCTTCTACACCGGGCGGAGGTTTGTGGTCAACCAGCGTCAAGTGGCCACTATGGAGGCCTTTCTGAACGAAGTGACCCAGAGCATCGGGGCTCCTCTTGCTGTCAGAACTCTATACACACCCCGACAGGGCCACAGAGTCACAGACCTCCAGGACCTTAAGACAGGAGCTCAATATGTTGCTGCTGGCTTTGAGCGGTTCAAGAAACTCGAGTGAGTAGAAAAGTATTTTACTGTGTCGATCAATGGGAATTCTCAAAAATCAAAGTGTAGATATGATAATCTGAATTCTGAATCATCTTCATGAACAGTTACCTAAACGTGGGAGCAAAAAAGCAGCCTGTCACTCGTGAAGAAACCCAGGTAGGCTTTGTGATTTCTCACACAGTCCATCATTCATTAATCCCACTCTAACTGAGAGGAATGCACCAACAGGCAAATCTGTGATCTGTTGGAACAGCTGCCGTGTCAAATATGAAAAAAATAAGACGCAGCTTTTCCAGTATTCATCAATCTCAAATTTGCCTCATTATTTAGTTGCCGGTTGTCACACTCCAATCGGTTGTACACGCCTCATCCTCATCAGTGACGCCACTGGTTCTAATGAAATTCAGCAAAAACAAATGACAGTGCTGTCAGAAGGTCATGCCACGATGCCCTTTGCTGGCATGTCAGCTCCATTAATTGAAGATTATATTTGATCCTATCATCAGGAACATTTTCTCCGTCCCGTTTGAGTCCTAATACTCAGGATTAAATATGACCGTTAACCAAAAAGCAAGCAGGACGTGCTGATTTGGATGATAATATTATTTACAAAGAAATTTACACAGACAAGCACACACCATATATAAAAACCAAGCCACTCAACCAGACAAGAACATGTTTTGTAGTTTTGTATTTTCACCAGCTGACAGTACTGATTGCTTGGGTTTTTAGCAGAGTGTGTTCTTAGGCTTAAGCCTCTAGAGTTTAGTGAAAAGCGTAGAGCAGTGGAGGGTAAATGTGTGTGACTTGGGTGTCTGCCATTTGGAAAGCAGATTTTTTTCTTCCTTTTTTAAGAGTCTTTGGGTTTTAAAGTCTTACATGCCTGTGTTGTGGTTGCTGTGGTGCAATGTTGGAAGCATGTTCGTGTGAGTTTGATCCTGCGGGTGAAACAAAGCTTCCACACGTCTCTTATCTGGGCCATGTGCATGTCCAGGCAGGCCTGAGGCCTAAATTCACAGATTCCTTCCCTGCTGAAATTTGCTGTGATTTAATTAAATGTGTACCACTTTACTTAAAACAATAGTGCCTTTTTTTGCTCTGACAGACCGATCTGCATGCAGCTTATATTGCATATGTATTGCATTTAAATGGAATGTCATGATAAAGAGCTTTGAGAGGATGCTTCTGATCAGACATGGCATGCGAATGGGCCACCTGAGGGCTCTTGGACCGACATTAGTTTCCATGGCTGCGGCACTTGAGCTGGCGTGAGCAGAATAGCATTAGCCAGTAACTACACATTTGTGACAAGTGAGCTTGCTCTGATAAGCGGGCGTGTAATTGATGTGTGGGGCAGGAGGGATGTGAATCTGACAAGTCTTGATGAGAAAATGACGACACCATAACGCTCCGCAGTTGATTGCTGATTGTCTCCTCCAGGCAAAAGTCATCCAGAGGCCAAATGTTTCAGCCAAATGGAGGAAGTTTATACCCGTTCCTTGCATTTTACAGTGAGTCAGACACACCCATCATATTTTTCCTGGCTGTAAGAAATGGCTTCATGTTGGTTTCAAGTGTAATTTCAGACACTTAACCTGTGAAAAATGTTATATTAAAAGAGCAGTAGCTAAATATTTAACCATCTGGCCATGAGGTTCATATATGGCTTTTCTAAACACACACCACCCTTTTCTGTTCAGTGTTTTCCGCAACGGAGATCTCCTGTGTCCACCATTCCGGTTCATCATTCCTCGGAGCATGCGACAGGACCTAGAGCAGATTCTGAGCCTCATCTCAGAGAAGGTCAGCTTACGAACCGGAGCCTTGCGCAGGTCAGGGAGACTGTCGGGCAGAAGCTCACACACACTCTCTGCTGGGCATAAGTGGGAGATGGACATCCTGTGAATACCTCTTTTCAGGTTGTGCACTTTGGAAGGAGTAACCGTGTCCTCAGCTGGAGAGCTGGAGACCGGCCGCTGCTACGTTGCCGTGGGAACCGAGAGATTCAAGAAACTTCCATACGTGGAGCTGTTGATTTCAAAAGCCACAGAAAGGTATTGTCATGCAATATATGAATGAAGATGTATGTTTATGTGCCTTGGTTCCTGCTGCTCAGATTTCCACTGTGAAGCTGTGACAGCAAAAACTAATCTCCCACTTTTTTAATAACGGAGGATGTTATGTTTTCTAGATATTATCCTGGGAAGAGAAGAATTCTCAGGAGACAGGAAGTAAATATTTCACTCTTTACCATCAGTTGCTTTGCTCATTCCCATGCCTAGGCAGCTTACAGTTCATCAGTGACTTCCACAAGCTGGAATTTGAATTTGAATGTGAAAATCAAAAAATCAAACAAGAAAGGATTTTTTTTTGTGTGTTTTTTCTCTTAGAAGAGGCAAGCAGGAAGTGGTCCCCAAGACCAGTACAGTGATTCAGCTCTCCTAGACTTCCCAGAAGTAAAAAAACAAAAACAAAAAAACTGTTTTATTTTCTGTGCATGCAACTTGATGCCATATAGCAGTGATCATTTTGCCGCACATTTTCTACACGTTTTGTCAGCTGTATACTGCATGACATGAAAGCCCTATTCAGAGGTAAGTTATGAATTTCAGTCAGATGATCGGAGGGTGAAATCGACTGGAGATGAAGCTGCAGCTCCTCATGCGTCACAGCAGATGGGCAAGAGAGCGGGACCTGAAGAGGCCCCTGCGTTCTTTGCCAGGCCGGTTAAAATCAACAGGAACCGAACGCAAGCAAGACCGGCACTGAGCAATGGACCCGGTTGGGTTTCAAATATAATAAATGTTTAATTAGAGAGACGTCTTTACAGTTTATATTACAGTTATTACAATTTACAATTTATTTTAACACTGTGTATTTTGATTTATGTTGATTTATAGTCACAATTCCACAAGGGACATTCAAAAGGGCGGGAAGGAAAAAGAGAGAGGAGCTACAAGGAGCTGAGGAGGTGCAAGAGGATGAGAACACAGCCACGGAGCTTCCTGTTGATCAGGTTAGTTTAGATTTTTTTGATTGTTAAAATGCTAAGCACAGGATTATAGTTTGATACTAAAATATCATTCACAGTTGTTTTGTGTGATCCAATAAAGATGCTCTACGTGTCTGGATAATTTCTAAATGCTTTTCTAAATTCTCTAACTAAAGAGAGTTGCAGAGGTAGTGGAGGATGAGGACTTAACCATAACAGAGGATCATTTACTCAGCACACAGAAGGTGGGTGCTTTTTATTTTAATTTAATTTTTAAATTTAATTTAAATGAACGAGGGGGAGACAACAGAGTGCCACTAACTTAGCAATAAGGTGCTGTACATTATGGTTAAAGATGCACACAATAATATGCAACACTGTGCAAAAGGCAATTTTTGTGCTATATATATATATATATATATATATATATATATATATATATACACACATATATAAAGGTGTTGTTTGTTTTTTTTTTACCACTATCTCTTCAAGAATTTCATAGTTGCTGCATTTTTTGTCTGTCAGTTTGGGTTATTTAGCATTTTTGGATATAATAAAAGGACTGGGATTTTCTCTTTTGCAACCGGTTCTGCTAATGCAGAACCAACAGATCCATTTTTGTGCTTTCTGTGATGCATAAACATGATACTGGTCCGCCATACAAACTAAGTGCCTTATTAATGCTTGAATGATTCATCCATCAGTGATGAGCTGTCTAATGAACAAACAAAAAACATTTCTCTGAAAACAATCACGACTGATCTGAAAATGACATTAAAATGAGGATGAGTGTATTTATTTCAATAAAACTGTTTTCCATGCACGTAAAGAAATGATCTATCTCTTGCCACAGATAATGTGTGTAAACTGCATTACAAACACACAAATAGAAAAACTTTCTGTTTTTTTTTCTGAATAAGAAAGCAGAAATCAAGATTGAGCGAAACAACAATAAAGAACACCCACATAAGCACAATGGAGAGCAGGTAAAAACGTGTCCGAGTGGGTATTTTGATTTAATTTCCATTGTGCCGTGTGTGTAAGTGCTCTTTGTTTTGATCCTATGATAGGCGCTACCATGTGAGCACCAGCAGGAACCAGCTGCTGACATACTGGTACATGCACCCACACAACAAAGCACCCGATGAATAAATTAAGCTGTCGGTAATGACTGTAAAAGATAGAAAAACAGAAAGTGTGTGCATTTCTCATTTCAACAGGAGGCTGAGCTGAAGATGTCCTCAGAGCTGAGGCCCTCGTCATCCCCGTCAGAGGGAAAGGTGAGGGAAGATCAGCTTCCCACTTTGTAAACCGCAGCATTTTCATTGGTGGGCACCAGAAAAATAGCTTCTGAGTGGTCTTTGGTGTACATTGATGATCTAATATTTTGCTGTGACAGGAGAACTGACAGGATGCTCCATCTGTTAGAGCAGGAGAGAGCCATCAGCAGGAGGAGGCCAGTTTCTGCGCCATAACTGCTTCCACGATGCAGCTACGGGAATGTTTGATCAAACTGGTAGAATTTTAACTGTGGAAATGAGCCAAATTACATTTGTGTTATTTTTTCCTTTTTTTTTTTAAATCGCTGTTAAAAAAAAAAAACACGGAAACTATTATGTCTTCTTGAAATTGACTTGTTATTGTTTGCTCACAGGTGTTCATGAAAATGTTTCACACTGTGTTAAACATTTGGATACTGTGGGTATTCAACGCTGCAATTTAGTCCTTTTATGTACATAAATAGACAGATTTTAGACAAATTTAATCAAATTAAAGAATGCCTCAAAAGTTCTGCATGAAATAAATTTATTTGTACAACACAGGAATAAACATAAAGCAATGTCAGTGTAAAGTATCAAGCAGAAAATGTTCAATATAAAAATATATGTACACTATGTAAGAGGCCTGTCTTGTTCTTTGTTCCACTGGATCAGCCCTTCCCACTAAAGTGTAAAGGTCAGTGATTCAAAGCTGATTAAAGGCAGGAGGAGCTGAAAATGAATCCTCTGAGTAAAGAACAATCATTCAGCCCCTGTGTCCTCTTCTGTCCTGCTTTCATTCAAACCCATGCTACAGTAGACAGAGGGGAGCTGTGATAAATTGTTCCTGTTAAACCAGACGTTGACGCCTAATTGGCCCATTTTAAACTCCTGTCTTGACGGGTTGTTTTTATAGCATCTATGCAAATGCCTGTCACTGGGAGGGCAGCAGAGTATTCAAAAGTAAAAGTTAACAACCACCGATTTCTACGCGAGCGCCGTAAATTCAGCCGAAAATTGGGAGTGAACTCCACGTGAACCCACTTCCCCTTAACTTCTTCTTCCAAGACAAGTCTTTTGAAACCCAAGCTGAGTTTGTTTCTCTCATGTGAGCTACTGTCTGAATCTAAATGGCCCTCTAGGCTCCTGCCGCAGCTCCAGCTCTGGTCTTCTTTGCTTCCCCGCTGAAGCATCGCCCGGACGATGCAGAGGAATTCCCTTTCACCCCGTCCTCCATTAGAGCACCGGCTGGGCTGTATTCTCTCTCTGAGTGTCATTGATGGAGCTTACAACACAAAGAGTGATGCCGGCCATGGTGAGAAACATTCCCAAGACCGCTTCTGCAGAGAGGAAGGTTAATTGAGGACATGATGCTTTAAAAGAAAGAGGAGAGGGTGATGATTTGTGTCCAAAAAGGGACAATTTGCTTGTGTTTCAAATAGAACAATAGCGCTGTTAAAAGAAACAGAAGTGACTAACGTTTGCCACCAAACTCTTCTCCAAGCAGTTTGCCAGTCAGCAGAGTGAAAAGGAAGGTGAGTGAGTTGGCCACAGGAACAGCGAGAGATAACTCTGGAGGAGAAGAGAGTTAGTTTTTTTCTGCAATGTCTTTTGGCCAATAATAGCAGGCACATTCAGATAACCAGCACACGCCCATATCAGCAGTCAAAACGCTCCCCTAGAGGACAAAGAGCTGCTTTGTGACAGACTGGAGGTGCATAGAAAAATAAGCCAAAGGGTTTTTCTTAGCCCTTTTTGGTCTGTCTATTGTTTCCTGTCCAGTTTCAGACAACTTTCCCATGAGATAAAAAATGTCATAGCATAAAACAGCTGTACGAAATATCTGTGCAGCTGTTGTGTCATTTTGAAGGCTCAGGTCTGCAGACTCCAAATTGTGTGAATTCTCATTAGGCTTCATTATGCATGGGGGGAGACCATGACAAATTGATGCAAATGGAAAAATGCAGTGGAAATGGATCATTATCGTTTTAATTATGCTCTCTCTGTGTATTTAAAGGTAATTGAGAATCACTGTGCTTCACATTTGAGTTTTTCTAAATCTCTCTCCTTGTAAAATTGCAAATTATTATTTGAAAATGTACATTTTCTTCCCATTTTTTACGTCACATATGTCAGTGTGTCTATGGTGATGCTCACCTGTGGTTGACAGAGTGTAGTAGTAGACCAAAGAGCCACTCTGGTTCAGAAGAAATGGGACCAGGTACTACACAGATGGGCAAAGAGGGAGAAAATGTTGGAACATCAGCAGGGCTAAAATGACTGTTCAAAAAGGTTAACAGATTATCCTCCTCTAAATGTACCTTTATGTTGAGGAAGAGAAACTTGATCTCTGCCAGTAGCTGCGCGACTCTGCTGGTTGTTGACACATTTTCTATCCCCTCCGAGCCTTTTTTTAGGAAAGGGTTGGTGCATCCCCACAAAACTGACACCAGGAGGAGGCTCAACAACTCCACTACAAACAAGAATCAAGTTAAATCTCAACACATTCTGCTTAAAATGACCACTCATAATATCCACTACATCTGGATCAAACGGAGGGCTAACACTCGCTAGCTCTCGTACTTCCTTAGCATGCACTATGCTAATTCGGCTTCTGATTAATTTTGTGTCATGATAAATGAAAAAAGATAATATATCAACACTAAAGTGCACGAGTAACCTGAACACTGCTGACCTTTACAGATACATGCAAGGATAAGTTACCACTCACCTACGGTCACCATTGTCGTATAAGCCCCGTTTCAAAGAGTCACTATAAAGTTGCATTCAAGACTCTTCTCCGGTGGTCAACAGTATCCCTTTTTGACCCCTTTGTTGTAGCTTTAACATATCTTTATCTTTAAAAAGTTACACTAAAGGCAGGCTCAGATATCATTATTAATCAAGCGAACGCTGTTTTACTTGTACATTGATTTTACTCCCAAACTGCAACGATTTCACGTCAATGATTGTTGTCTTGAATGCAGCTTTAAAGTTATGAATGGTTGAAGATTCAACAGGTACCAGCAGAGGGCGCAGTAACTCACTTCACAGTCTTCTTATTACTTCTCTTTCCATCCATTCCTCTCATGAGCTAATTAGTTTGTCAGTAAACAAGGCATCCACTTTTAAAAATAATACATTTATTCCATCTCATTTTCTTAAAGAGCCACAAAAAACAGAAATAGGGAATAGTGAATATAAAGTGCAAAATACTTAAGTGTCAAATTAAAAAGGATTTTCAATAGAAGGTTTTGCTGAATGCTTATTACCATCACATCTCTATGCACTCTTTACTCCATGTGCATAAAAGACAAATGCACTCAAAATTGATAGATTTAATTTACTAATATATAAGATGGAAATATACACAAGTTAAACCAACATATGATTAAAAAAAAATACTACAGGCCAAAGTGAATCAGAATAATCTCTATTCCTTACGCATACAGGTATACTATACAAAACTTCTTTAAAATATGTCATATTATTTAGGTCCTCTTTGATTTTTACAATAACTGTGCTTTGGCTCATAACATTTTTATTGCCTTTAATACAGAAATGTTCACACTGGGGACCAAAGTTTTAAACACGCAAGATGGCATGCTGGCACTGAAGAAAGGCTTCGATAACCCAGGGAAATTTACATAGTGAAACAGAGGAAACGTTTGAGAATCACTACTTTGGACTAGCATTTTATCAGCCATCATAGTGTTCGTTCTCACTTTCTTTTAAGAGTACATGTTATTGTAACATGATTACTCTGAACACTGACTTAAGTTCCACAAAATAAGTTTCCATCTTTGCCATACAGTATACTTCATAATATCCGCTGTGTCTGTTACTGGTACCATTTTGTTCATAATGTATATTTTTGTACAGCAAAAGGATGAAAGCAATTATGACACCAATGATTTCCACAGCATTCAGTCAGCGCAATATGTATCAGTCAAGGTCTGTTTTGAGACTCAGCATTAGTCCGTGCAGGTCTGTGTGCTATGTGTTTCCAGCATTGTGAATGGTGACCACAGTAGATTCACTGTTTGTGCTGAACTGCTCCGCGCGATCCACACTGCTTTGCTCCTCCCTGGGCAGCTGAAAGGCGATTTCTGAAGCTGGGCTTGAGTTGATGAGGCTGCCGGACACCGAGCTGACCCTCACGTCGTTTAGAGGCAAGTTGCTCTGAGTCGTGGATTGGGACAGCTTTGGACGGGGCTTGGAGGCATTCCTGGCCCCCAGGACTCTGGATGCATACGTGCGCCTAAGTTTGTAAAAAGGAGCAATTATTTGCATTTTGGTAACATTTAACAAATGTTGCTTTCGCTTATACAGTGTATTATTCCTAAAAACATATTTCATGTTTACCCTTTCTATGAACATTCCAATCAGTCATACGTGGGAATTTCCCTCGGGTGTCTTAGATATGATTGTTTTAACCTTTACAGAGGCTTATGAGTAGTCACTGTGTCACAAAAATGTACAGCCTTCAAGGACTAAGATCTCAGACACAGGTGATCAGTTTTTGCTTACCTACACATTGTTATTACAGACAGGGCCCAGTGAAAGAATGAAAAACCTCAACGGTCTCATAATCCCACTTGAAGTGGACAGAAATACCACGGCTGTTTTATGTCCAATGACATTTAGTCTGCAGGAATGTCACCTCACCTGTTGTATGTCTTCAGGATGATGAGTAGAATGGCAAGAATGATGATGATGCCTATTACAATGACAGCAATCATTGCTCCAGAGCCTGAGACAAAGAAAGGGCACGAATGAGCCATGACCACAATGAAAAGGTTGTTCTTTTAGTTCACTGTGTCTCTCTCGTAAAAATATGCCATTTTAACACATTCCCTTTGTGTCTTGTGGTTCAACTTTCTTTGTTTTATTAAGCAACTGCCACTTGGTAATAGCATTACGTAAATGCAAACAGAATATGGAAAATGTGTTCTAAAACATGAACACATGCAACTCCCGCACTCATCGTATATTAGCCAGAATGACGCATCAGGTTTATCGTGTCATTCTTTTTCATCCGTACACTTAGTATCTGATGGTGTCCACAACAAACAGCAGAGGGTGTTTTATTGCCTCTAACTGAAAACAAACACGAATATGCACCCCCACACAAACACACACGCATGTACTTACTTTGGATGAGTATTTGCTCTTTGCTTTTGGTGACAGCAGTTGTGTTTGAGGGGACGGTTGTGTTGGGAACAGGTGAAACAGTTGAAGTCATCTTTGTAATACCCTGGAAAAAGATAAAAGCAAGTAACTACCTGTGAATTGTTGAGATTATAGACATGATAATTAGGCGTGATGCAGATAAAACCAAGAAGAGAATGAGGAAAGTATATAGAAGATGATTCAAAGATAGAAATATTGATGCAATGCTGTTTCAAATGAGCGGCACACAGGAGAAACGGCATCAATTCCTGAATCTTTTAAAGAAACACGCTAACGAGGACCAGAGCATTATGGCAGAAACTGTCGGCAGGATTTTTAGAACCACAGGGCATGTTGACTATGGTGCAACTATTCACTGTTTGTGTTTTAAAAAATCTTTTTTATGGCCTCATCCAAGTACTCTTTTTGCAAGAAGGAATCAACAGAGAAATTCCTTTGAAACCACTAGGCTAAAAGATCATCCCCACCGAAGCTCCACAGAGCTGACTCAGCAATGGGGGTTTAGAACATAGCCCAGTTTGGTGTCCTGTACATACTGTCCTGTTATAAATCTGTTACATTACATAATCAGAAGAAATTAACTCAGAACCGACCACCTGACACACAATGGATAGTAGAGAAACACACCGACAAAAAGACTATTTTCGAGATGTGCTCAAATCTATAAATTTGAACTGAGATTGGTATAATATTCATATCATCGATTGTGTTGTAAATGTTATGAGCCATATGGCAGAAATCCTCTTATTTGCAGGGGGATCCTGAATTTGTTCCCAACCCAGTTTGCGCACCGCTGTCGGTTTAGGGCAGTCCCTGCAAATGACACCTCCCTGGAGTCCACACACTGACACGGTGGATTGGTCGACAAATCCCCTTATACAAACTTCCCATAAAGCGATTGTAACTGTACTTTTTTGAAAAATGCCAGTGAGAATTCTGTATTTCAAAATGCCTCTTTTACTTCACTTTCCATGTAAGACATACAGAAACAGACAGACATATCTGTGTGGGACTTCCTTCCTCTCTTTTCACATAGAACAATGTAAAACATACGGTTAGAAGTCTCTGACTCATGCAAGTGTGAAAGAGATTTATTCCTAACACACCTTCTCTGATAATGACACATCATCATTTCAATTGATTTACTGCGAAATACAAAAAACTAGTGTCTGCATCTTGGTCATCGACTCGCATGACACATGCGTAGTGACTAATCCTGAAGTCATCCTGCTCTGCTCATAGAAATGAGAGGGTTTGCCTTTGGAGAAGGTGTGTCAATTTGGGCCTTAGCATTTCTATGATCATATGAAAAGATAGTTCAATTAAAGTGTTAAATTTATCTGTGGTTAAAGAGTTGCTTTGACAAGCTGTGCATGAGTCATGACACAAGCCGGTAAAATTTGCATTGGCTATGGAAAGCGGAACACGGTTGTCATATTCTCGAACAAAACCACCCTGTGTTTCCTCCATAAATATGATCGACCTCCAATTTTACACTGCCTGTCAATTAATATTTGAGTATATATATATATACCAGTATTACAGAAATGTAAATAAGTACAGACAAATGACAAAGGTATGGAACTGGTATTCAGTTCTTCAATGCATTAAATATCTTATTCAGTTTCCAGTAAATACTGTAATACTGCACAATTGTCTCTGCAGGAGCTGACATAATAGTTGGAACAGAGATTAGTGATGATATATATCACATTTTCTGTTTACAGAGGTGACAGCCACTGATAAGTGGCCCACTGATCGATTGGCAACGCATTTGCTTTGGTAACACAGGGAGGTATAATACGTGAAATTTTCCCAAACTGAACAGTCGCCTTACTTAAAGAAAGAAAGAAAGAAAGAAAGAAAGAAAGAAAGAAAGAAAGAAA
>JABUIW010000011.1:9067064-9178793 GCA_013363375.1 Menidia beryllina | reverse complement strand
GAAAGAAAGAAAGAAAGAAAGAAAGAAAGAAAGAAAGAAAGAAAGAATGAAGACAGCTATATAGAGTTATACAGGCAGTGACCTTTGTTTTCATGAGCTGATCTGTAGTGCATGTGATCCAGACGTGCTACGGTTTTTACTGGTTGACAGTATTGACAACGTTCCTCCTGCTACATCGCGGGACTCATTTACCAAATGAAGACTTTTTATAATGTTAAAGATAATTCAAATAAAGTCATTTGAAGTTTTTATTAATCTTTGTTCAAGACACTAAACATTTCTTAAATAATTTTGACTGCAAAAGAACAGTCCCAAAAATTCCTCTTGGCATACGGAGAGGCCTCTTACAGATTGATGCAGTTTAATTGCTGAATAAGTTCCTTTTGTACTGACATGCAAAAGTTTGGCTGCTCCTGATCAATATGTGTGTTACTGTAAAAGATTCATCAAACAAGATGTTAAAGACATCCTAACAACCAAATGAAGGCCATGAAGAAAAGGTTAGAGCACTCCACAGCCTCTTTCATTACTGCTTGTCAGCAATGGATCTTTCAGATGTTGTTTGGGGGCATCTTATTTGTTACTCTATCTGAAAGAAAAATAGGTGTCAACTTTGAGGTCTTACAGATTTATAACAATGCTGCATTAAGAGGACTGTGAGAAATAAAAGAGGAGGGAACTCCCTTTTTTTTTTATAATTTACACGTTGCTTCAATCTGGATTCGCTGAGTGTTCCAGCATCAGTAAATCTGCCGCAAAAGCAGCAAAGTGTTCAGCCTATATTTAATCTGGCACATCCTATCACCATGCGTAATAGCACATGCTTGCTGTCGGTCAGCTGTGGGGTGTGCGTCCATCAGACAGACTTCAGGTTAGGTTTTGTCCATTGTGGCAAAGCACATGTAGGACCAAGCAGAGCTGAAAAAAACTTTCATCACCTCTTCACTGAACTCAGACGCAGTCAGATCTTGTGCTTGCTCCCATTCCATATTCTTTGTGACTCAGTGCAGTCAGCAGGTGCATAATTCTGCAGGTCATCAGCACTCACCGCTGAAAACTGATTTAAACGTTTATTCTTCAGCTATCGAGTCAAAGAGAGTATTAATGTCCATGTCACTGCACAAAGGCCATAGTGTTTGGTAAGAATTCTCTTTTCATTTAAGTTTGGAGCTTCTTCAAACTGCTGTGACAGGCAGTAATATTACCATCAAACTAAGTAAAAAGTAAAAAGTGATGAAATACTGTTCAGCTTTTCCAAGACATTGTAACACAACTCAGATACTGATGGATGAACTTGTTGCCCACCTTTCCAGCCTACACCAAACACTGAACTGACTCCATATTGACTTTATAGTGACAGCACAGTTTGAGGGTGGCGCGTGTTTTCTAATGTGTATTCATCAGCTGCTCTAACAGCACTCTACTAACCAATCAGAACAAGTAGCTGTTTGTTTTGGCAAGGCTTGAAAATGCCATAAATCATAAGCATACAACCACAATTAAAACGACACAGTGAAACTCATTTCAGTAATGCTGAGCCGTAAAGTAAGAAGTGCAACAAACAGCGACAAGCACCTCATAAATACAGACCAAGGAACATATTTCTGTAAAAACTGATACTCCACAAAGCCACATTTGTCACTAAACTAACATGTATTTTTTTCTCGCTGAACATTATGAAGGAGGCAAATGTGTTAAAACTAATTTAATCACTTTCTTATTAAGTTCAGTCAATTTGCTTGTCTGCCAGAGTTCTCCTTAAGCCGTGTTTGTTCTTTCACAAATTGCTGCTGTTCACATACGCTGCAGATTCACTATCCTTTTCTTTCCACCCTTAGTAAACAAATCATTTACTGGTCTATTCAGACAGTGGACTGAATGCAGAAGAGGAACAATTTAGTTTCCTCTGTGTTTTTATAGGGGAGACGCATACAAAGCCACCCAGCAGATCCAAATTTGCTCATCTGCACACTCAATACAGCACTTTGTGACATTTATAAACACATAAAAGTATGACCTTTCTCAAAAGACAGTGTCAATATTTGACATGTGCTGAGACAAAATTAGGTTCTTTTTAAGCCTTTGATTTAAAAGTAGAAAGCTTAGTGGTTGCAGATGAAATGAAAACTTACACTATTACTTATTTTCCAGATGTTACCTAATTTCAATCAGTTACTGAGGTATCAGAGGCTAGCGTGCTGGGACTTAAGATATTAAAAAGCGAGTGGAGTACATCATATTTAGAAGCTTATTTTGAGAAAAACATTGTCTACATTAAAAAAAAGCTGAGATATTGACATGTTAAGTATTACAGTGGGCCTGAGATGCTGCACCAACACCAAAAACACCACAGTACATCTGACCCCTGAGAGACTACACTATCGGTCCAAAGGCTGAATTCCCTCAGAAAAAGTAGGATATTAATATGAAGCAATTAAAGTTGACAGTAAGTGCTCAAAATCAAGACTCAAAGGGCATAAAAACACCACAATGATTTTGCAATGAATAGACTATTATTTTGCCGAGTTCAAATTGAATCCATCAGATGAGTTCAGAAAAGTGGGATGTAACTTTTAAACTAAGACAAAAAACAGTCCTCAACTGATTTGTTCACATCTTTAACTGCTTGACTTTTAATTGTGGAGAAGCCACCTAATAAGAGACCTGTCATGAATCAGAATTCCCCTTGAGTAATCATAATGTTAGATTTGAATATCACAGAATAGAATATAACAGGACTTACTTTTGAGTTTGCCTTTGTATATGCAAATGTGACCCTGTTTTCAACTGCCACACAAAGAAGTGAGTACAGATTGCTGTCAATGTGCAAATGAGGGACATTTACTGTCCTATTCAGGTATGCGCAGTATGTTGTTTAAGCAAAGCACTTTTTTAAAAATAGTGCTTGTCTGGGTTAAACCTGATAACAGAGGAGAACACAGCCCACGGTACAGAGTGTGGTGTTGTGCTTATCTTTTACAGGCCCATCAGATAACATGGTTCCTGTGTGAAAAGGGAATCTTCCTCTCAGCTTGGTTTGATAAAACTGCCACAGCTCATAGTCACATAGTTAAGAAGGAACTTTTACAACAGCACAGGATAAAAACATTTCATTTCAGGACTGGAATGAGACATAAAGCAACATTTAGCTAAAGGTGAGCAGTAAAACCTTTCTAATCTTGGAACTGTACATACAGCAACCCAGGTCAAGACATGATGGCGATGACAATATATCCCCAACTGGAGATATTTGAGATATATCTGTGTAGTATAACATTTTTTTTTTTTTTACAGTACAGAGGAAGTTGATGAGATAACAAGAACCGCTGCTTCAAAGAAAAGGCACTTATCAGTAATATATGCACCCCGATGGTGAAAGAACCTGAGGGTTAATCTTGAGACTTGAGGTCTCAAGTTCAAGTCTCTACTCTGGCTCAAGAACTCTAGAGACTTATCATATTTCTGTGGGAATACGAAATAGAAATTCCCAGCTTACCTGTAGGCTCACATGTCAGAGAAAGTCTCGTTCTGACACAGCCATGGCCAATCAGCACACACAGAAAAAAAAAATCCACAAAAGAAAAAGAGTTCTAGTCTTTTGAACCTACCGAGCCGTCTCCTGGTTGGATTCAGCCAAATTCTCCAGATGGGAGCCAGAGCAATGCGGCGCCCCCTCCCTCAGCTGACTCAGGGGGGCATAGTCCACCGGTGAGGGACGACAATCACAGCAGGTCTGGGGCAGAAGGCACACGGGAGCAGATGGTACTCCGAGGTACTCCAAAAGCGTGAAGGATGTCTCAGCTGCTTCAAAAGTCACAGCCCCACTGGGACAAACCAGAAGGACAGTAGCAGACGCAGGGAAAAAAAACAAGTACTGGTGCCTCTGTGTGTGATTTCAGTGGGAATCTAAGTGCTCATGTGAAAAAGATGGGGAGGGTGAGGAGGAGGAGGGGACTCCGAACATGCTCACTTTCTGCCCTAAGCGTAATAATCTCAGGCAGCTGGTTTTTCAGGTCCTTCCGCCCGGCCCCGAGGCGTGGCGCAGACACTGATCACAAACCACACTCCACTCCAGAGCTGTCTACTCTCACAGAAAAGGCCAGCCATCCCCAGTTCTGCATCTCACACAGATGTGCGCCCTGAATTTATCCAAAGGAAACAGAAATACCTCAAACGCAGTGTTTAGTTTTGGAATAGCAAGCAGATGCCACAAATACTGTGTGAGATTCCCTACACACAATAAGTTTGATCATTACACCTCGTTGAAGAAGCATAATCAAGCTATGTGTGTGCTGGTTTTGTTTGAAACAAGACAAATTAAGTGGTTTCAGTGTTTTCACTTCAGCATTCACTACGTGGTTGAATATTAACTACAAGAACCACATGTTCAAAGGCTGCTGGGTGTGTGAAGAGGAAAGATATGCATCACCCTTCTCTATTATCCTGTTATTATCCTACTATTACTGGAGCTGACCGATCTACCTGAAGAATACAGCCTCTTGTGGCTCCAGCCTCACCGTATCTCCTTCAAATCTGTGTCAATAAGACACTGGGATCCAGCCTCATGTTACCAGTAGTTGCCAGGTGACGTCCAGCAAACCGGTGCTGTGCAATGGTGAGAAAAAAAAACAACTAATTTGAGCAGAAACATATTGGGTTGTGTCACCGAATGCGCTGAGACCTCTATAAATGGCTTGTACGCGTATGCAGTGTCACGGAGTTCCACCGTGGTGGCAGACCATTACATAAGCATAAAAGGGTGAGGTCAGATTACACAGAGAAGAATACATCTTCCTAAATAGGATCCTAGCATTGTGTCAGGTTCAGTCCAATAGAAACAGTGTAAACAACCTGCGATTACTCTGTGAAAAAAACAACATACATACATCCGTCCTCCTTTGATTTGATTTAAAGAATTCTTCATTTTAGAAAAAAATTACTTTTAAAGGATCCGAAAAAGAAAAAAAAAACTTCACTGTTCATTATATAATCTTCCAGGCTCAGTACATGGATTCAGCACAGAGCAACAGACACTATATTGTGTGAACCTAAAGAGTATAGAGACTCTCCTGCTCCAGAGCTCATTAACAGCCATCAGAGCCGTGTTAACCTGATCTGTCGTCTGTAGCATGTATACGAACACCGCCACGCTCAACAGTACAGGTCATTGTGAGGAGGAATTCCCAGTTAGTTGCAGGAAAAAGAGAGAGGCCTTTTGTTTCTGGAGAGCTCAGGGTGATGCAGAGCGTGCCTCATCTCACAGCTGTTGCACAGTCCTCGGTTCCTGAAGGCACTCTTTGTTTTTACCTCTGTCGTTAAGTAAGACAGCATGATACAGGTGATGTTTGAATTTAGATCACATGCGCAGCAGCACAAAATTCATTGGAAATTTGTGCATGAGCTGTGTGAATTTTCCAAAATTGAGCAACCATGTCCAGACAACACATTCTCTTCTGAAATCAGAGACACGGGCAAGCAGTGTGCGTGGCTTTGGCTTTTGTTGTTTACTTCCTCTTGTGATTGTTAAGGATATGGATAAGAGATCTAATATGACAAGAAAAACAAAAGGCTATCTAACCTGCGCTAGGGAGTGAGAGAGATAAGTTGCAATGGAAAAATGAAAAAAAGGCTCCAGAAACACAGATCATCCTCTCACCTTCCATGTTGTAAATTTCTCATTCAGTGTTACTCACTGAGGGAATCATTTAATCAACCTTGCAATTCTGGCCGTTGAGCTGGCCTGACAGAATATAAACTGCTGTTGGGTCCTTGAAGAAAATATGAGCTGCCATGTTCAGGTGACGGAGCTCAGCCCCGTATCGCAGTAAGAGCGAAACACATCACGCTTTTTCTGTCCTTCTACCGAACCTTAAAAATCTCTGTTCAAAACTGTCTGCATTCATATTCATGCAAAACTGATGTTAAGCCCTATAGGTAAGAAATAGGCTTGTGAGTCATTTCTAAAGGAATGTCGTTCAAATTATTGTCTTCCCCCTTTGATGCGCTTTGGGTTTTGTCATTTTTTTTGTCATTTTTTTGACATTTTCTGGGACATTTTCATTTAGTATGGAAACAATTAAAACTGACATAGTGAACATTAATATAGTTAATGGGATGATTTTTGAGGTTCTGTTAATAGTTCTTGCAGAAAATGGCTTCCTGAAGCCTGGAAAGATTTTCAAATATGTGCAAAATATATGTGCATATATCAATATTCGGTGTTTCTGGATGAAAAATGTAGATACCAAAGTAAGCAACACTAAACATGGGTTTTAAGAATAAGTCTTTATGCATTTTTTGATGTGAAACAAATGACTATTATACGACACAAGTAGAAGTGGATACTGTCAGAGACAGAGGCCATGTCAGAGAAATAAGTACAGAACATGTAAAATACACATACTGGTATTACAGAACTGTAAATTATTGCTTGTTTTGCTACTTTGTTTTCTGGATTCCTACAATACAAGACACATTATTTAGATTCAACAGAAACAATACAACAATGACATTTATAACGGTAGTATTGAGCTTTTTAGTAGATGTTCCCCAGAAATAAAATCCACATTCAAACTGAACCCAAGTTGAACACAACACCGCGACAGTTGGTTTTGATCGAACATCCTCAAGACTTCTTGTTTACACATTTTTTTGTTTCTGTTACAACAGTGCCAAATGAATGACGGTCACCGGCAACTGAAAAGAAAACGACCTCTTATGTACAAAAATATACATGTTCTGTTTAACTGTGACCAAAGTGCACCACTTTGAAACACAATAACCACAGACAAAAAAAAAAAAATCTTCATGAGTGTGTTTCCTCTTGCTCCACTGCTTGCTCGTTCTTATCATCCATCAAAATGCATCTGCGCCAGTGACTGCGACGACTCACCTGCAGTGCCAAAACACAATAAAATAGCACTCTGCCAACATGGTGCGCTTCATAGGACTTTTTGTTTTCTCAGAAGATAAGACCAATGTTTCTCATGGACAAACACAATAAAAGAGATATTGTTATTTGTTCTGCTGTGCCATTCTGCCTCATTTAAAACCTGCAACTGGACGGCATGTCAGCACCTTTTGAGAAGTACACTCTCCCATTCAAAAGGCCTGAAAGGTTCACGCGAGCAAAAATGAAGTGGAGCGTTTCACTCACTGCAATATGCTGGTGAAAAGGCTAACCAGGTGTTCAGCTCAAGCTAAAAGGAAATCAATATACAATAAAGAAACCGAAGAATGTGCTCCCTTCTTTGTCTCAAAAAAGACTTTGTGGAGAAGGAAAAATAGAAAACACAGAGTAAAATACTCACATGCACACCGACTTATCTTTTGCTTCTTAATATTGTTGTATAGCAAAAAGTAGTTGTAGAATTCATGCAGCCTAATGGCATTAATAAGGTTTAGACTGACCTCCAACACTCAAAAGCCCAGTTACAAACATCTGTTAAGTTGCTTCCAAAGGTGAAGAATGTAAAATAGGATAAGTTAAGGTTTTTTCACTAAGAAGACATACTGCAATAAAAGTAACCAGCGCACAGGTATGTGAGAAAACATTATTTCTCCCTGCTCAGTTTGACAATTCACATCAATGTCTGAAAACAATTTCATGCTGCAATGACAGTGAATGCTTTGGTTGCTATATGAGATTGTATCTCATGAGGCAAACTTAATTTTCCCTTTTCTCTGTGAAATGCTTCCATGAAAGGTGCAAAATCTAAAATCAATCTTTCCACATATGTACAGCAAAAAAGCAGTGCAGTGTTCGGGTGCACAGCAGGAGACGGTCAGGAGCCCCACCAATGCATGGAGACATCAAAAAGTTCTCAGTGCAAAACAAGCAGTGTCGGACTCAGAGGGGAACCTGACACGGAGGGCGGTTTGGATCAAACAACGCAGTCACGACCATGGAGACGACGAGTACAACAAACGGATTCAGGAGAAAAAACAAAAAAACACATCCAAAGCTCCGTATAGAAATTAGGGGGTGAACTCTCAGCTATCCATCAGATCTCCTCAAAAGCAGCAAATGTAAATTTGCCATCAGGTTAAAGAATGAACTGTCAATCTTACAAAACTCGGTTCAGCTTGTTTTCCAGAAAGACGTCACTTTAAACTGTGTGCAGGAGGATACACTTAAGCCAGATGCGTCACAGCATGTCCCTGCCATCACAAACGACAATAGAAAAAAACAAGCAACCAAAAAAAAACAAAAAAACACCTCAGCTCCTCATCTACTGAGTAACGACGCATGCAAAATGTTGGGGTATAAAATACACAGTAAGATTACACATCTAGCAGTTCAGCCAAAAACAACACCTCTCCAAAGAAAAAAAAGAAGTAAAAAATAGGACAGGAAGCAGTGAAATTAAAGTTAAACAACTACAACTCACATATGGCGTTTCGTGCTGTTTTTGTCATTAAATAGGGTCCTTTTTCTTCATATAACTTGTATTTGTGTTTCTGTACGTATTTTTTCCAATACAGTATATACATGCAGAGTGAAAACATCACACACTCAATGCCGATGCAAGCTGAAGCATCAAACAGCAGATATGAAATTGTATTAAAAAGAAAAAATAGAAAATGTATATCTAAGTCTATATATATGTATATATGTATATATATATATATCAGAGAGAGAGAGAGATAAAGAGAGAGAGTGAAAACAATTGAAACTAAGAAAATTGAAAAATGTCTTTGCTTTGAGTTGCTGCATGTCCGCACGTAAAGATTACTGTACACATGACATACGAAAGGAGAGGTACGGCCAACAAGCAAACTGGCAAGCAAGCTACTGAGCAGGACAAGGGATGAGAGCCGAGTGTGTGTGAGACAAGTGACAGGTGCCTGTGTCGGGACAGGTATTTTCACCCCTCCTGCTGAAAACTAGGAGGGGCTGGTGGGGTGGAGGCAAGCGTGCCCGCCGCTCCCCACGCTGTCCGCAGAATGTGATGAGTGTGGGTGGGGGGGTGATTCTCATCCATTCCCTTTCAAGCCGCCTCATTCGGTCGCCGCGCTCCTCACAAACACCGTCTTCGAGCAATGTTTGTTGTTGTTTTCGCTTGTTGTTGAACTGAAATGAGGGGCGTCGGCGCTCTCCGTGAGTGCAGAGACGAGAGAGAGAGAGGGCAGGTGTGTTTGCGGATTCAAAGGGCGGTCGATTTGGGCCGCGCCGGTGTCGGGGTGAGTGGAGGGGGCCCCCTCTAGTTGAAGACCTTGGGGGGCCCGTCTGGACGTCTTGTCTGGACGATCTGCTGCTTTGGCCTCGCCGCCTCGTCCTCCTCCGTTTCGCTCTCACACACGTGGACGACCACGCTGGGGGTGGACTCGGTGCCCGCATGGAGTTCATATTTTTCACCTGAGGGGAAAATTACAGACAAAAGGAGAGGAGAAAGCATGATTTATTGTAAAAAAAATATATATATACGTATATATCTTACACAAAATATGTATATCCGGTGCAGATCAACACTCCAGAAGCTTTGAATCAAGACAAAACAACGCGACCTTTCCAGGTATGGTCCTGTTATTTGTCGTGATGCCACACTCAACAAACTCCGATTGGAAACACGGACTCGCTAGATTGTATCACAGTTACCATGGCGATGAGATCAGACAGCTGGCAGAGGAGGAAATTGGTCTGGTCGCTTTTCACAGCGGTGCCAAACAGCGAGACGGACGGTGAATAGAGGCCTGCTGTTACCGCGGGGAGTTGACAGAGGGAGGCAGCGCGCCGCTCTGCAGCCGGGCCCTAATCTGATTTTAGATGCCAGGACGTATGGTGGGGAACAAAGCCATTTCCTGATGCCGTCTGTTTCCATGGCAACAGCAGAAAGTGGCCCTCCGAGCTGCCGCGTGTGCGTTTGTGTTCGTAAGAAAGTGGAAAGTTTGGTCAAGCTTTTCCTAAATATTTTTTTCCACTTCGTCAGCATGATTGCACCCGCATATGGAATCATGGGAACATGCTGAAAATGAACTGCTACATGGGGATTTTTTCTGAGCAAAAAGACGCAGGCCAGGAACAACAAAAAAAAAATCTACCTTAAAACTTTCAAAATATTCAGCGTGTTAGAAAATCTAAAGAAAAAAAAGAGAAAAGAAATCTGCGGCATAGTGAATCTCCCATATCTCTAGAATTTTGGGCAGCAGTATTTTTTTCATAATTCTAACAAGTTTATATATCTACATTCATGAAGAAGTAGTATTTCTGTTGTAATCATTATCAGAATTATTAGTATCATCAATACTGATAATTCAAACAAAAATCTTTGAAATGAGAAAAATGACAGCTCAGTTATCTTACTACATACACATCCTGTCTATAACACCACCTGAGGAGCGTGAAATTATTTCCAGATTTGTATCTAGGTCACTGTTCACGCGTCAGCAACTCAAATGACATTTTTCACACACTCACTCTGTTGTGCACATAAACATATTTTCATTGATATCAACATTACAGAGTTAAAGCACGTCCGACCTGAACAAAGCACCCCTTCTATTTTTCACACCGTCACAGTAGTTGATATGGGGCACTGACCTGGTCCCAGCTTGGCCACAGCACACAGCAGGTCGTAGTTGATCACAGGCGTGGCATCTTCGCTCTGGCTCCAGCCCACAGGTGGCGAGGCAGGTGGTGAGATCAGAAACTGTTTAACCGGCTGAGGAGGTGCCAGGTACGACTTATCGATGTCCTCATCACCGTTCTGGATCTATTGGGGAGGGGGGGTGAGCAGGAGCACGGCATTAGCGTCGGGATAAGCACTCCAAAGCATACGTTGGATCAAATATAGCAGATTTTAACTAGCAAATGCATTTTCACTGTGAACATCCACAACATGAAAACATGGGGGGTAGCCGTCAAGCCTTTGTGCTTGTTTCCATGTGCCAAACGCCACAGTTAACTACCCTTTTAGTGTCAAATTGCAGTTGCAACCATGACGGGATTTTGGCATTTTGATAGCTGCCAATTGCTGTAATTACAATACTTCAAGTGGCCATTGTCTGAGCTCTAAAATCCTTAATCCTCTTACAAAGTACAAAGTGGTGCCACGGGGGTCATGACTGATCATGCATTTGCGAAAAGGGAAAGCAAGAACATCAATCAAGTGAACACTACTGTTCCAAGCACGTGAACGTCCGCCATGCTGAAACTGAGCTGAATGTTTTTCAAATGAACACTGGATTATTGGTAATTCACCTCTAATGAAATGACGAAATCCTTGCATCGGCCATGTTTATATTTTTGTTTTAGCACACTTTTGTGCTGCCATTGTCTTTTTTGTTCATATCCCTGAATATGCGGAGTACCGAGAACTTTTTTCCTGCCGCTCTGCTCTTCCTGCAGTGAAGCGCTTTGTTTTTCTTCACCTGCCTCTCCCCACAGGCCAAATTCAGACAAACACGCAGATGTACGCAGCTAAATCACAAATGTGTTTCTGTGCTGGACGGCGTGACTGATGGCTTCTGACAGGACGCTCTGTGAGCTGAGGAGGCGGCCGGGTGTGGCTCGGAGAGGCAAACGTCCCACAAAAGGAACAGAAAACGCAAAAATGAAAAGGAACAGAGGGGAGCTTTTTTTTGGTCTGTTAAACATTTCACTGGCACTCACCTGAGCAAAGTAGAGTTTTAGCTTTTGGCCGTTGAACTCCGATTCGTGCAGTTCAATGCGAGCGCGGGCAGCTGCTTCTGGAGTGCTGAAGTTGATCCGGACTCTCCTGAAGCTTTTGAACATCTGGAAAGTTGTCTGTTCATCGTAGATCCGGAACAAGGCTTCAAACCTCTCCTGCAGAAGATAACAATATATATATATTTAATATTCATATAAAAAACACAATTTGGTTAGAGATGTATTCAATCTTAACAAGAAATCCCAAATTTACCTCCTAAATATTCACAGAAGAAGTTTCTTTTTGATATGTGAAATGAAGCATCTCATTTGACCTGATTTAGTTTAGCTTATCTTTTGATATAAACACAAAGTCTTTTAATTAATTTTTATTTAAAGCTTTCTGCCTAATATCTAGACTGGACTATGTGCTTTGGCTAGTTCTGAGGAACACTGAACCTGAAGCAGATTTGTGGGCCTTAAACTACGCTGCTGCTCAACATTGTTTCTGCTTAACTTTAATCAGAGAGCGACTCAGTTTTTCCAAAATTAAATAAAAAGGAAATGTCTCTCTTGTCACATCAAAAGAGTTTAAACGAAAAAGAAAACACTGACAGATGCAGATAAGAAGGAAAAAAATAGGACAAAAAAATAAACATGGGACTGTGTTTTACTGCTGAAGGGATTACAAAGGAAAAAAACAATTGAGGGATAGAAGCGGAATTGACAGTTTTTTCATAGCTGCAGTCTAAGTAATAATTCATTAGCTCTCTTGTTCTACTGCGTTAAGATTTCTAAGAGCAGTTCGAACATAAAATTCATCCAAATCCTTCAGGAAAAGTACATTAGAACCAAGCATTAACTTTGTCTCAGTTGTTTAGTCTTTTGTGTCAGTGAGTTTGTTCATCACTCTTTCCAGAATCTTGACTGACAAAGGGATTGTTTTAACAGCGAGTGAGTCCCCATAGTGTTGGGGAAGTCCAAAACTTTCAGATTATCTGGTCCAACTTTCATTTATTCACTTTCACCTCAGCGAGAGGCAGATATGACTAAGTGCTTAACACCATTACATTTTCTTAAAAAGGTTAATGGGTAAATTCGATTTCCATCATTTCATTTTGCGTTGGTATTCTTAGGTGTTGTTTTGCTCACAGTGCTGTTGGCCTGTTTTCACCTCAGCACGTGCATCTCCATTCTCTTTCCTAAGGCATCGCAATTTGTATCTGTATCCTTACCCATACATTCCCAAATCTCTTTCGCCCTTTTTTTAAATCTCAAATCGCTCCTCGGGCGCCAAATTGGCCTCCTCAGCTGCGAACTCAATCAAGCTGCTCAGCGGGAGGGCAAAAGGAAGAGGGCCACCAGCAGAGCGGGCTTCTAAGTAATCAGTGGTGCAATTCCTCGTTTCCTTGCCGACCATCTCACACCAGCAGCGACAACTTTACCGTGAGACTGGCCTCTTTTCCAATAATCACGGATGATGGACTGAATGTGCCCGTCTCATGGGGGATAAGCTTTTTGTCAACAGGGTGCGCTCCATCGGAGGCGCCCTTACCTGGGCTATTCTGCCATGATGACATAACAAAAGGTGGTGAAGGTTCTTACATAAAAGCATATAGAAATAAAAAGAGCGGAACTGCCTTTCCCGTTATTTTACTCATGTGTTCAGCGACTTGAGGTCTTGTAATCACTGTCATGAATCTCTATTGGGTACCGCTGCTCTTAAATCAACCCGTAATTTGGGAACTGTGTGGCAGATGTAATCTGGGCTCCTTCCTCCTCCGTGATGAGAGTAGAGAAAGCCTGAAATACTCTCAAAACATTTCCCTGGGTTCGGCTGACGCAGCAGCTCTCAGGATGGAAAGGGTGCACGTTACCTGAAGGAACCCAGGCGGCATGTGGGGATCTGCCTCTGTACGTTAGTGACAGCGTGCTGACGGGAGGTGGCAGGTACCTGCAAACTCATCGCAATGAGATGAGTGTCAGGTTCTTTCAGCCCGGTATATTTTGGGTGCACCTTCCCAGGCATACATCTGCTCACAACAGAATGTGCCAGTGTGGATAACAGCTGTGTAGATGTCACCTGTACCAGATCTAATGCTGTGTTGCGATCAAATGGTGGAAACAAAATTGAGAATCTGAATCGAAAGCAAAAATGAAAAAGAAAATCACCTGAAGCAGCATAAATCTAATAATTTCAAATAATTTAATTTAGAATGTTATTCTTGCTATAACAATTGTTTGGTCAAATACTTTAAACACAAATACATACAATTAAATTCAAATCTGATGATCTGATTTTAATGTGGTGTTCTGTGTGAAACAATGTACTAACCAAGAAGCTGAAAACAAGTAGGGGATTTCATTTTCCTAGTTAATAGTTCAAGCAAAAGGAATTCAGGAACAATGAGTTTACATTTATAAATATCATATATAAAATGTGTTTTTTCCTCAACCATCAAGAGAATAAACTAATTGTTTTCTCTTAACTAACACTTTTTATACAAAAATAAGTTAATTCATGGTTTTGTTATTTATTGCAACTGTTTTAAAATGCTCAAAGTACTGAGCACTCCCAGCCATTGATATCATAGGTGATAGCAGTGTAAGTAAATCTGATCAAAATATCACATCATCGCCTCATCCGACACCTGCAAAGTGGTAAATGATTCAGCACGCGTGCCACTGCCTGTTGTTCACTCCGGTCAAACAATCAGGATTTTCAAAAAATAAGCAGATTAGCCGTTTCGCTCATAATCCTCCTCCTTCTTTCCCTTCTGCTTTGAAATGCAGTCCCTCTTCCAACGGAGGCACATCTGCCCCCCCCCTTTCTACATGCCTCTGGGTGTCTGGCCAAACTTCAAACCCCACCAGACTTTGTTTACTCTGATTTCTGCTTTACTGAAGAGGGTAACTAGGTGAATAAGAAGGTGAACGAGCGTCTCAAGAGATCGAGTCTAGAGAGATGAGGAGTGGTTTTAAATGAAAAGGAAAAATAGCACAGACCCAGAGGAGAGGGAAGACTGTGACTCACGTCATTTAAAATTTATCCTCTCACCCCCGTAGTTGTGTATAAATAGCAAGAGGAGATGCACCTAAAAAACCCACAGGTAGACCTGCATCAAAACCCGTGTTCCTGCATTCAAGTCCCGGAGCGTCATGGAATTCAAGTCCTAAATTGTACTTTACTTTAGTCTTTTTAAACGTCTTTTTAGCAATAAAATCTAAAAAGAGAGGTTTAAAGTGATGTACCCCTATTGAGGCAGGATTAAACAGGGCACATTCATCATGGGAACAGTAACCCCCCCACCACCCCTCTCTCTTTGCCTGGCATAGCTTATAACGGTGCTTATAACTTAGGAAATAGTATGGAGCAGGATGTATTTGGTTTCGTAAAGCTTAAAAAGGTGCCTGGTGAGAATGGTTTATTCTATTAACTTTTGATACCTAAGGTTTGTCTTACTGTAAAAAAAAAAAAAAAAACAAAAAGAGGGAAAAAAGAGGAAAAAACAATCAAGAAACTTTTAATAATTTTCTATTCAAGTAATAAAAGTCTTATAAAAAAATATGGAAACTGTCTTTTTATATGCTTAGATGATTCTAACCAAACTCAGCCATCAAGCTGGGAAAGGAGATGGCCTGCGCATCATGGACATGTTGGCATCATTTTATTTTGCAGGTAACAAGAAGAACATTACAGTTACATGAAAGTGTCAGCCAGCTGCGAAAGATAAAACTCAAATCTAATAGGCACCAGCAGGCAGAGCACAGCTGCACGATACTGATGCTGAGGTGCATTAGGGAGCGGAATGGCAGGGAAAATGGCAGCTTTTTGTTTGGCCAAAGCTGGCAGTCAGAGAATGCTGAAGAAAATATCTTTTATAGAATGCATTTCCATGGTTTACTTTGAACAGGGGGAGACAAGCTACTTTAAAAGGATCTTGTTTGCTACCAAACACTGCTGCCAATCGAGCTCGTGGCCAATAAATACCAGTGACAACTGCTCTGCCATTTGACTGGGGGAGGGCTGCCCAGTGTACGCTTAAGAACAACTGCCAGGAGTCGGTGGATGTGAAAAATTGTGCTGTTTTTTTGTTTTTTTTTTGTCCGAAGTAAACGGGGATTAGAATATTAAAGTTGCATGCTGTAAAAGGAAACTGCCTGAAAAAGAAAGCTTTAAAGCTCCACTGAGCTAAAAGGAACAGAATGAAGCGACAGGTGATAATCCTCTGTACGCGTTACCATGAATGATGCCGCTGAAATCACATATTACACACATTAATCATTAAAAAAATGTGCACTTTTAAGTATATACAGTACCTAAATATGTATTAATGTGTATATATGAATATGCACATAGTTTCTTTTTCTTTGTAAACAGAAAATGTCTCAAAAAGAGCTTGTTGACAGTGTGTCATTGCACAATCTGTGCCATTTTTACACCTATTGTTTGCTAGCTCTTCTTCCTGGTTGCAGTACAATCACGATTAGCTCAGAGCCCACTTAAGCCCTTATTCACACTGTGAATTTTCCATGAGCCTTGGCCAGCTACTATGACTCACATGTCATCAGACGCCATGAGCATAACTGATAAGGCTTACAGTCGCACACGTAAACACCCGCTGTGGCTACTTCCTTGACCTAAATTGATGCTTTGGCATGAGCGGGGATGTGGAAAGGCTCCAAGATCATTTTCCATAAGAGCAAGCAGTGTTTGTCTGTCATCACATGCACCGATGTTGATACAACAACGACCTATTGGTGCAGAGCAAGTGAGCGTGCTGATCATTAATTTAAGCAGTCCGTTTGAGCGGACATGCCACGTAAATGAGAGGAGGAAGAGGAAGGGAAAAGAGGAAGAGGAGAGGGGTGTCGACTTACACATGACTAAAAGGGGGCCACTCATCTGCCACTGTAACGTTCCCTGTGGTGACCTGAACCCTTTGTCCTCTTTGTGAAGGCGTTTGTGTGATAAAAAGTAAGCATGTGTACGATGCGCACAATGTGTTCAAGATGGTTTACCGTCCCCACAATTAGTTAGTTGTAGGTACCGGCGAGCATTCAGGCCACACACACACACACACACCCCCAAACAGAGCAGCATAATGACGATCAGCATCGTGGCACCGCTGAAGGACGAGTGGATTTGTGAGCAGAGACTGGTCTGAACTGCTGTGTGCAGCGAGGGAGGGGACGTGGAGCAGCTGAGAGGAGAAAACGAACAGGCTGTTCTTGCTCCCTGTTCAAAAAACATCCAAAGAACCAGCAACGTTTTCCAACTCAAACTGCCTGTGGGATACATTTTAGGAATATAGAAAAGGAGGAAAAAATAGCACATCATAAAATAAAAAGGCCAGATTAATTTTCTAAACGTCTTAACATCTCTCTGATGCTTTCTCATATTAAAGCCTGTTTTCATCACAGTTTTTGTTTACATAACAGGTGAAATCCGAGGTGTTTAGGGTGGAGGCCGGCGGAGGGATGTGTGAGGTAACAGCTCTCAAGTAGCCGGCAGCTTAGATAAATGAAACGGCCAAGTGTGGTCACCATTAGCCACCTGACGCCTCCGTGTTCCCTTTACATAACACCCAGGGAGCACTCTAAAGGAGTCCTGATCGAGTCGCTGCCTTTGCTGGATGGTGCATGTAGAGGTACACTATGTTACATCTTTTCTTTCCAACGAAAGACCTCATTCAAAGGTTATGAGCCATGTATACATATTTTTTTTTCTAATACAAACTACCAAACACTTGAGGCGACACATCTTGGATCAAATGCATGCAGTTTCAGTTTGTGTTGACTTTCATAAAAAAAAAAAAAAAAAAAAAAGATTCCACTTATTCTCCGTTTCTGATAGTTCACAGTTGCATGTTCTTGACATGACGAGAGAAAACAGAGGGGCAGAGAGATGCGAGCGTCCAGGCTGTGGCTGAAGGGCCTCCCCTCAACAGGATGCCTCCTGGCTGATGCGGCAGTTGTGCTGCTGGGGGTAGTGGAAGGCCTGTCAGCACAGTGACCACATGGCTGTGAGCATGAGTCACAGTTTGGCACGCTCACTGCCAGCTAGTGTTCCTGACAGAAAATCATCTGAACAAAAGAGCAGCCGGCTAGAGGGAACAGAGTTTATTGGGCAAATTCAACACAGCTCCTTCTGGGATGAATTCAAGAGGGAGAGCTATAAAGGGCAGGAAGGACAGAAAGTGCACAGGGGAGCAGGAAAGATGGTGGTGCAATGCTAAAACACAAAACTCTAAATACTGGAAACCTGCTTCACACCGTTTCCAGCATACGAATCAGCCAACAAGCCGAATTTGGCGTCACTTTAGCCGTTGGCTGCGACTCAAGTCTTTTCTCTTCTTATGTAAAAGCAGGATTAGGTTTCCACACGGTGCAAGTAGGCCGACCTGCAGGTCCATCCTGTTCCGTTTGCACGCAAACGCAACAAAAGGAAAACTGATTTGGCAAATGTTGAGACCAAAACATATTCCCTGCACGTGATGTCGAAGTTGTGGTGTTCCACAATAGCTGGGACGTGCTGCCGGCTGACCTGGTGTTGGTGGGCCCACAGCACATGGTCAGCTGTTAGTCTGGGGTCACCGGTGAGAGTGAGGAGCCACACCATGTGGAACAGCTAAATGTTCTTATCTGTACTTTGATTCTGAAGTCATGTGCATAAAAAGGCGGTGGGCACAAAGAAATAGGACTTCCTTTTCACCTCCAAGTGAGAGACTTAGCTGTCTTGAAATGAAAGTCTGTAGTTAGATGTCAGAAATGTAGCAGGAGATAGAATATATAGACTATAAAGCTAAAAGAAAACGGCATTTATATAAGAGCTGGAAAGATTTCTTTGCTCATGCAAAAAAAAAAGGCTTTGAAAATATTAATAAAAAAATAAAGAAACATAAACGCCAACAGGATTTATATTTACTGAGAATGTCCTAATTCCCCATTTTGATCTGGTGTTTTGTTTAAGCCAGTTCAGGGTTTCAGTCACGTTGGCCCTCTTCACCACAATCCCCAAACATAATTCAAAGCTCGGGTCAATTCCATGTCGAACTACACCATTTGGTGTTGTGGATCAACATGAAGAGATTAACCAATCCTAATTGGGATGTAAAGAATGGTTTCTCTGGTCCCCCCCTGTTGGTGAATAACTGCTTTCTCTTCCACACGTGAGTGGCTTTAGCACAGTCTAATCCAGGCTCTCATGCTCGAAGTGGATTTGGGTGACAACCAACAAAGTAGGTCACGGATCCTCTGAGTGAATCAAGGACAATGTTACACTAAAAATAAGATGTTATCAAATAATTAAATAGATTTCATTAAGTACGTCCGCCATCATGTTTAATTGTTGGCATCCTCCCCGAGGATCTAAACCGTATCCGGTTCCACGACAGAAACTCACATTTCCCATTCCCACAAAAACAGAGCCAACTTACTCAAAAAATAATGATTGCTTCTCTTACTTCTTTAGCACTGGTGTTTTGGGACTGGGGCACTTTTTCTTTTTATATGGACTTTTTCTGAAAGTCCATTTTTTGCTGTTCTTTGATTTTTAAATCACAAAAATGCTAAAAAAAAAAAAACATCCATGTCACAAAAACGTGAGGGTGTGGCATGGAGGCTTTTCTCTGTGATCTTTGCACACTTGCTGTGAAGTCTAGGATGACAGGAGACACTCTTGTTGCTCGTCTTGGAAATGCAAATCTGACTATTCTTCCTTTGTATTTAAGACATGGCCAAATCAAACGCAAAGCGACTCTCCAGAGACTGTGCCTGAGTCTGCCTGGTGACTGACAGCATACGTGCCAGTCAAAGCGGCCCTTAATATCAGCAAAAACATCTCATTATTAATTGCTCTGTCTGCACTAAATGGCGCATAAACACTGGGCAGGACCATAAATGGTCCCAGCGTTATTACAGCGGAATCAATAACTGGAGAAAGAAGCCGTATTGACCGGAGCCGACGGTCCGGCGCTACACCGCCACTCTCTTGGGGCCAATGTGTCCACGTTTGGGAGCTTGAAATCACTTTATAGCATGTGGGGACACATTAATCCTTTTACCACCAATCTGGTCATTACAGTTTTTATGGAGGCAGATGCTTTTCCTCCTAAGCAGCACTTAGGCCCGGACTCAGCCCACATATGCTAACACAAACATATTCTCATTTGACACTCTTAACACTCAAGTATGTCAATACTAGCTCCCACGTAAGTCTGTGCACTTTTGAGGTAATAATAATCCAAGAGTTACACAACATTACATAAGGTAGCTAAGATATGCCACATCAACAGCTTTTAACCGAGGGTAAAACATACGGACCGATTAGCTTCCACTCGGCCTCCTCTTACTTCTCATTAGCTTTCAGGCGACGGCGTCTTCACTGATTTCGCCAGATTACAGAAACAAAGGAGGGAGCATGTTTCACAGGCTATGTAACCCATGTCACATTTCTGCATGTTAAACATTTGAATGATTTCTGCAAAATTCAACTTTCCAAGAACTTTCCATTAGAGGCATTTTGTCGACTTATCAGATTCAAATTCCACAAAAGAGAAAACAAAAAGATGGACTCCGTCCTTGCTGTCGATGTTGAAACTGTTCATGCACCGACTTTGAAATTCTGAGCCAAATGCACACACCAAAATTAAAGATGATCTTTTTTCCGTCCATTTTACCTTCAGCACCAGGAAAACAAAACTGTTTGTAAGCGTTTCAGACCTTCACTTCACTGTCTTTGAATGATCACAAATGTGTTTAACTGTGTGACTCAATGCAACACAACCATGACACATCAGATAAAGGCCACTGCCACTGACGGATGTTATCCTCTTTGGTAACGGGCCAGCAGCAGCCAACAAACTGAACACTGCTCAACAACATGAAACCAAACAGTGTTTTTCATGTCTGCTTGATCATCTGATTTCAATATACAAGAAAATATTTATTAAAATGCAGTATTTCAGCAATATATTTATTTTCTTTTTTTTACAAATACAAGCACTACAAAAAATATCAGTTAGCAGTGAGCTGTCTTGGCTCCAAAAATTTGATTTCAGATTGAAATCCAACAAGAAAATCTGACATCAAAATGAAGCTGACATTAATTACAAACTCTTGCCGTTGTATGATAATGTTTCTTGCCCATCTTTCTTGGCAAGTAAGACACGAGCCTCTGCGTTCCATTGCAAAGCCTTTTCTTCTGCTTCTAATCTTATCACCTTATCACTGTGGTGTTTGTGCCACATGGTAACC
Organism: Menidia beryllina; assembly: GCA_013363375.1. Taxonomy (NCBI): domain Eukaryota; kingdom Metazoa; phylum Chordata; class Actinopteri; order Atheriniformes; family Atherinopsidae; genus Menidia; species Menidia beryllina. Next base: position 9,157,927 of record JABUIW010000011.1, on the reverse strand, counting down.
AGACTCCCCACCCAGGAGTCTGTCTTTTGTTCTACGTCACCATAACGGACGCCGCTCCAACCTTTTCCTGACACCTGAGCCCAAGCACTTCTCTAGGGTTTCAGGTCAATATGAAATGCTCATCTCCGCCTGCCTAGTGGTCAGACTGAGAGGGACAGGCACACCTGAGCCTGAAGCTCAGGCCCGGGATCGCTCAACCCTGCCAAGATGGAGCTCCAGTTTCCTACGACCACAGAACATGATACCGTCAGCGTCTACATACAATCCATCTGTCCTGCCGCTGCTCCTCTGCCTTTAGCCGTCAGCCAACGTTTACAGAGCAGCATTGTTTTTAAAAGTCAGACTGACATTAACATTATGATCCATAGCTTGTATTTGTTTCAGTCTGGCAACACATTAATATTCAGTTATGATCCATAGCTCGTAATTGTGGCAGTGTTATTTATTCATCTTCCTTCAAAATGGAACTTTGAAGGAAGTTCCACCAGGCATCCACTGACTAATGGCTCAACGAAGATCAAGACAGATGTCTTAAAGCCGTTTTCTAATGTAAAAATGTAAAAACATTGCCATTTGCAACATATTTGGAGTACAAACAGAATATACACTGACACAAAATCCAAATCTTCTCAAATATTAATGTCCCTCTCTTGAATTTGATAGCAGAAACATGGTCTCAAAAACTTTACAGAAGAAGCTAAAATAAAAAATGTAACAGTTAGATAGAAAGTCAGCTGAATAAAGATGCTGAAACTAATTAGATTAACTGACAAGGTGTCAATAACATTATTGGGTATACAAAGAGGACCTTCAAGAGGCAGAGTTTCTCAGAGTTCTACTGTTGTGGTTTAACACAACTTAAAGGTATAGCTCCATGATGTAACATTTAGAAGACTTTGAATATGCAGATATCTTCCATGCATAATATAATCAAAAGATTCACAGAATCTAGAGACATCTCTGTGAGCAAGAGCCATGGCTGAAAGTCAATAATAGATGCCCTTTATCTTCTGAACCACCCCCAGTATCTACAAGTCTCCGAATGGGACATAAAAACCATTGTTTACAACACAGATGTCACAAAATTAAAAAATATTGGGCTATTATACAATACGAAATGGGGGAAAGAAGAACCGGGACTTCTGACCATCCAGGATTCCTTATCAGACACAAACTTGGAAAACACTTCCCAAGTAAAAGGAATTGGGCGTAGTTTTTTACAAAGTGCTGTCGAAAGAAAGGGGGAAGTTCTGCACTGGTAAATGTTACCCTGTTCAAACCTTTTTAAGGCGTTACAGCCACAGGATTCAAAATCTGGCCTTTTTTCTGGGTTCTGGTGTGGATAAAAGATTGCATTTACATTTAACAGAGTCCCAAGTTTTTGAATATGGAGAATAGTGAGTAATTATCTCAGATAACTTGCTACATAAGTTCTTAATGCAGGAAGAAGATGGCACTGAAGATGCCATCCAAATCACTTTTGATTTGCTGAGTACAATTCGAACATTAGCCATCGACTACATCCTTTTTCCCATAACGATATGATTTCTGTGGCGGCTAAGCCTGAGATCAGGCATGTGGCACAAGTTGCAGACACAGAGGCTGGTGGGCGGGAGGACGAATGCAAAGTGACCTAGATGGATGGACATACCTCCAGATGTCATCTGCGACTGGTTTTGAGTGTTTGCTGACACAGATGTTTGTCTCTAGGTCTGTGATTCCGCTGACTCACTGTTGTGGTTGGAGCGTGTGACTGTTGGTGTTACGAGTCCTCTGCGTGTGAGATAATACAGCCTCTGTAGAGTCTGACTGAGTCTAGATCCTTCTTTCCCCTTAACAACTTTAATACGTACTTCATCATCGAAATAAAAGACTTGTCATTTGGTGCCGGATGGAAGCCAGAGCGGCCATTATTGAGAAAAAGGGTTTGTTAAATGGTCAGAAATATATAAAAGGCCAAACAACAAGCAGGCGAGAATCGAACTGAGGAGACAAATGAACTAAACGCACATGTCAACATTAATCCATGCGTGCAAGGGAACTGTGCAGACTTCCACCGCTGTCCTTGCTCTTCCACAGATTTACAGTCTGCCAGCGAGCAATGACCTTCACCGAGTGTCCCTTGCCATTATCTGCTGATGCCGGAAGATTTTCCAGGTAATGATAATACTGAGACAAACATGCACGCAGTACAGCGTCCGCAGCCAACCAGCAGCGCCGGTCTCGCCGAACCCAACAACACAACACCAACAATCATGCAGTTTTTAATCCAGAACTAAAAAAACGATAGTCGTGCTGCCAGCTCCGGCACCGTGGTGAATACGACCCGTGCTATCCGCTGTGCTATCCTCTGTTTGGCTCCACGATGACATAACTGGCAGACGCTGAGCCAAAGCCCGGGGGAACCGATTTCAGCGGTGAAACATGAATAACGGCTTTGTGAGACCGAAGGTACTCGCAAAGCTTCCCCTCAAGTTTTTTTTCTAGTGCTCACATTCTCCATGTCATACATTCAGACACCACTGCCTAATCTTTCCTTGAAAAGGTCTATAAATAGCAGTGATTCATATATTAGTGCAGCTATAGTCCTTGTTACAAATCAGAGCCTGATAATAACTTCTCGTCCTCAGGTTTAGACATATTAATGAAAACAGGAGCCTCAGACAGGCCCAGATCTTGTTGAACGATAATAAAAAAAAAATTATTTTTTTTTTAAAACAAGAGCAGGCTGACAGGGAGGTGAGCTCAATCAGAGGCCACTCTCCACGTGCCCTGCTTTAATCTGCCCCGTCCCCCTGCGCTCTCCATCACATCCTCTGTGCCAGAAACCGGGATTAGCAGTGTTCTTTATGCCATTCGAAAGTCAGCCCTATGTCTGCTCATTTAATTGTGTTCTGACTTCTGCTTCTTCCCAAACCGAGTATGGGAGAGGTGAGCTGGCAGGCACGTATGTTCGAAAGACTCAGTGAACGCCCTCCTCCTTCAGCTCTACCTGTAATCTGAGAGTTCGAAACAGAGTTTTACATCATTTATGCTAATGGCCTTCCGTTGAAAAACACAAGCACAAATGATTTTTTAGAACTCAGTGGCCATGGTAAAGAGTATTGTCAGTTCCACTCAGCCAGTCTAGTTTTTTTCCTACCACTCCAAAATCCGGGAAAATCTTAGGGATGATGACACCCATAATTAGAAAGCAACTGCAGGGTGACATAGGTGCATTTCATCTTGGCTGGGCTGCTTTGGTTAGAGACATAATGAGGGTTGGGAGCAAACGCAGCAGCTGCCTGGCTCACTGGGCAAATGCATACCTCAGCCTGAGTCAGTGGTCAGCGGGCATTCTTTGTGTGTTCATATGTGCGGGATATTTCCAGCACCGTACACAAATAACAAGCACATGCAGGCCATGATATCCCCAAAACAAAGGGCAGGATTCAGTGTTAAACATATGGCTGCCAAGAAAAGTGCTGAACAAGGTGGGTGTGGTGATGCTGAACCTTAACTTCTGGTAGAGAAACAGCCATTATACCAGCAGAAGCAGGAAAGCCTCCCCTGATTGGCTGTGATGACAGTGAAAGGTGGTCAAACTGATCCTGAGAGGCTTAAGCTGCACTGTAGTTATTTCTTCACCTTTTCCAGACCTCTTTCTGCCCTTTTCTATGACGAGCAGAAACACAGTCATCCTGTGAGGGGGATATTTTCTGACACTGAATTTCCAGGTGCGGCCCCCAGCTCTGAGAGGCCATCTGTGTGACCCTTTTTACGTCTACAAATCGGTTTATTTTAGAGCTAGAAGTGGCGTTCCGAGACTCACGAGATACCGTCAGGCACAGCTGTCGCCCCGCTCCATGAATGACAAGCTATATTTGAACAACAGGTGAATATTTTGCAGCTGAAACAAAACATTGCAAAAGACTGCAGAGACAAGTTGAATGCGACATTGGGTCCAGTTATGAGCCACTTCCTTAAACTGCTGTTCTAATGCCTGTGTAACCCGGCGCACCTGCAATGCTGCTCTGCTGAGAGCGGAGGGATGGATAGGAGAGTCTGCCACTGCGTCTCCAAACAGACTCACTCAATTCCCTACATGTCTTGCATAGACAATTAAGTCTGTAGCACCCTCCCTTCAAAATAAGTCCTCCGTTTTTTTTCTTTTTTGCCTTCACACTTAACTGCAATTAAGACAATAAGAAACCACCCCCCCCCCCCCCCCCCCCTCCCCGTCATGCTCATCTCAGCCTATCCTTCTTCTGGTTTCTGAGATCCATTCAGCATCAGTCGCTATGCAATGCGCGCATCCTCCCAGAGTTGCGACCTCCCATTGATAAAAAAAAAACAGATAATAAATAAATAAACCTTCCTCGTCTGGCAGAAGGCTGCATTCAGCGTCACTAACGTATGCGCCTCTATAGGGCAGCAGGCTGCACACACAGCCTCTCGGGTCGGACGCGCGCGGTGCCAGCGTGCATTTCTAAAGGGGGGGGGGGGTGAACCGTACCTGCATTTTGTCTGACGTAAACACCTCGATGTCCACTTCGCAGGCGATGATGGTCACCATCTCCAGTTTCATATTTATGGATGGCATTCCCCTTTGCGCGGAAGAAAAACGGAATCAAATAAAAGTCTGTCCGCTCCCTCAACGCAGCCGGCAGAGAAAAAGGGCACCTCCTTTTTGGGATGGGGGGCGGGGGGTTCGGCTTACGTCCTGGTCGCTTTTCGGGGCTTTGGAGCTGCGTTCGGACCACCTCGCTGCTCTGTGGCGCTGCTCAGAGTGATGCTGCCGCAGCCGCACAAACTCTCGCCCTCCGCCTCCCTCCCCTCCTCTCTCCTCCCCTCCCTCCCCCTTCCTGACTCCACATTGACGTCATCACCAGCCTCACGCTCGTCGTGTTTTACGCCACTACAGTGCCAGGCGAACCGTGTGGGGCGCACTGCAGAATTCACCAGCCGGTTTATTCCGCTTCTTCTCGGATGCTGGCATCCTCTGTGCTCTCCAAGTTTTTGGAGAAACATGTGTCAGACCCACTTAGAAAAATAATGACAAACTACACATGTTTGACATGAGTCACTAAGTCTGGATTCCAGCAGATGAGCGCCTGTTATTCACCACTGTGGGCTTGATTGATGTTTTTTTTTTTTTTTTTACAGCCTACTGACAGTGGACATGGTCTGGATATAAAAACACAGGAGAGACACAGGAAATTAACGCTGGTTCAAGTCTTTCATAAAGAGCCACCAGATTTGAGGATAACCCAGAGAAAATGAGACAGTTTATCGGGGGTGTCCTGTGATTAAAAAAGTGGAGAAAAGAGACTTTCAACTAAGCTAGACTGCCACGAAACAGCCTAATGATACAGAAATCCATTTTCCTTATCGCAGCAAATCCACTGGCATGGATCACATTATAACATTGAATCTCACCGTTACGTACTCGGTCAGCTGTGTGAGTATCTTCAAAGTTTTATCACGTATCGGCTTAATTGAGTTAAGTTCAATCTATAAAGACCAAAAGAACACATTTCATATCAATGCACTTCAAGGGGTACCGTCCAACCCAAGCCATATAAAATTCAATGTGATGCAATCATAATCAGATTAATTAAAAAGGAAATTAAAAGGCAATGTCAGATTTAGAAAAAAAATAGGAGAAACCAATAAGTATTATAGAAACTCAGCCCTTATCTTAAGACACAAGATGAGCCCACACTGCTCCAGAAATATTTAGGTCCGGTTCGTGGGGACGACTCATCCCTCCATCAGACCTACTGCCATTTATTTTCTGTCCACTTCCGATGTCTTCTGGTGACTTCAGCCCGTTCTCTGATGAAGCTCCAGTGAATAGCAGTTGGAACACCTGAAGGGCCGCATACATGTCTCAGGTCTTTAAAGACGAGAGTAGTGGATTATTTCTTATAGTTACGCACCACCACATCATAAGCTTGACTGACTAACTGGCTGAGCCACACAGTCAAAAATGCATTTTTTTCTTAAGGCATCAAATGCACTTTCCCCCCCGTCAAGGCACAGTTGCGTAACCATGAAAGCCGCTGCATGCTCAGGAAGTGTTTTCAATTGAAATGTCTGTGGCTTGATGGACTTAAGTTTGACACACAAACAAGACGGCCAAATGACAAGCAAACGTCCAGCGATGAGAGCGGCTGGAATTTTCCCCAGGATTTGAACACCCAAATTAGGTACCGATTAATTGTCTCTCTGCAATAAGTAAGACACAAAAACGATTAAAGAGCTTCTTTGCCGGCTGAGCGCTTCCACTGCTGACTTGTTGATTGGAGATTAACCGTACCGGGCCTCTTGATCGCTGGTGCCATGGCCTCTTTCTATTCATTATGACCATAATCTGAGTTTCCATTGCAGCTGACGACCAATCATTTACAAAAATTCACACAGCCATAATGTCATTGCATAACAAACCATGTCTTCTTTCCATCACTCAGATCAGTACTCTTTCCCCTCCCTTCATTTCATAATGGTAATAATTGCTCCACCAGCCGAGACAGCTAAGTCCCCATGAGCCAATAATACTGAGGCTCTAAGCAGTGAGGGCTATTTATGTCTGTGTGTGTCACGCATTGTCCACATCAAGCAGACAGAGAACACGAGAAAGATATGTGTGGATGACTCTGACATTCTTCCATCAGACAGGATCACTAAGTCACTCAGTCTGGAAAAAATCTGCCTGTGAAAGGCCAAAAACACACCACATATCAGGCACAGCAAGAGGTTTGCCTGAGTTTGAACAGTACCCTCAGATGCCTCATGAGCTGGGAGTAAATCCGTTTCATTTCTCCAAATCCCGGCCGTGGGGATAGGCAGTAATGAACATGGGACATGACAGGTTTAGATATTATCTCCGTATCACTCCGACGGCTCATTAATCACACATTCAGAGGTAATAGAGCTGCGTCACCTCTTCTTTTAAATCCACTCTGTTTTCTCAAAGCTAACGTGGTTTTAGCCCTGAGAAAGCTGTGATCATTTATTTATGCCATGTTGGAAAATTCTCTTTTCTCTTTCCCCTGCTTATGAAGTCTTGGGTCAACAGAAGACAACAGGGTTCAGCTTCTTGCTGAAGAAAACTTTAGTTTAAAGAGATGTCTGCTGATGTTCGGAGATTTGCACCCTTACAATTCTAAATTAATTTTAAAAAATCACTTAATATTATTATATAATACAGATATTGGAAAAAAAAGTGATTATGAAACATTATGCGATGGTAAATTAGCATACAGCACACTGCATGATGTTTCTATTGCCTCCAGTTTTAAAAGCACCGTGTTGATGTTTCCCTCTGATCCCTTCTGTCATGCCTGATAAGGATGGATTGCTCCGGATGATGAAGCACTTTTCTTCCTCTCTGGCCTCATTTTGCAACCCCCTCCTCCTCATTTTCATTCTCAATTCCCTTATCCTCATTCACAATTCTCTCCATTACAGCTCAGTCAGCACAGCCAGAACAGGACCCCACAGACCGCTGGACATTCTCAATAGTCTTTATTTTAAAGAGACAGAGGCGCCTCATTTCTCACATTTGCTTAAAATGCTGCAGCCTTTTGAAACGTTACCAACACAACTGCAGATGTCCCAGATAAGTTCCTTAACCAGAAGATAAAATAGGATATTTTATCAATGGTCAGATCTTGTGTGTAAAAGTATATATTTAAAATGGACATCATATTGTACCACCTATATATGTTGAACAAAAAGTGCTTTTTTGGTTCGGTAGATAAAAGACTAACACAATTAATCTCTAAGCAGAAAATATGCAGCTCAAAGCCAGCTGTAGATGCTTTGCACCAAAACCGACAGGAGCAGAACGCTTGGCTCTTCCCACAGCAAACAAAATATACCAAACACCTCTGAAGTGCATTCCCTGAAATAGATCTGTTCCCTCAAGGATAATCCACTTGCTTAAGCCATGAGTTAAAAGTAGTGTGGTTAAAGCCAGAGTACAATGGCCTGTTTTTAATTCTGCTTTGGACTAACGTATACAGTGCAATGAAATAAACTCATTTGTGAAAATAGCTTGGCATATGGTGCTTTTGTGTGTCTGTATGTAGTAATAAGTATGGAATCGGTATGAGTCACCAAATAAGCTACACAACAGTAGAAACGCAGTTATTGCAGAGTCTCTGACATGCACAATGCACTTTTTAGGAGATAAGAGGAAAAAGCAGAGAGGCAGCAGGGGGCTCAGAGGATGAGCTGCTGTGTTGCAGACTCACTGATGAGCAGAATTTGTATTCTGTAGTGGAGTGCTGCAGAGGAGCAGGAGGGGGAAATCAGGGCAGTGGATCATCATGGCGAGCAGATTTTACGCATGCTCATAACACGCGCATGCATGCTAAACCGCACAAGCTCTGTGTTTGGGTTTTAGTGTGTCACGGCCGCAGATAGCTGCAAAGTCAAAATGACTGCGGGCATGCAGACAGTCCACAGCTGCATCGTCCCCCTGTGATCTTTAAATGCGTGTGCAGCCAAACACACCCATGAGCGGCCAAACGCACACATGCTCCACGCCTCTGCTGCCAACTTCTAGCAACAACGGGCCACTTCGCTCGGCCCAGCCAAACCAGCCCGTGGTGCCAGCGCCAATGCAGCTGCTGTAATCTAGGCCAAGCTATTTATAAAACCAGCAGCCAAGCACAGGCACAGGCAGCCAGGGAGAGACCGAGGGATGGGAGGATAAAAGAATGTCTACACTGGAGAGAGACAGATCGACAGGAAGTAGGCAAGAAGGAGGGAGAAGGAATAGACGAGGGCAGAGGCAGGATTGGCGTGGAGGGATTAAAAGTACCGAGCATGTGACTGATATTGAAAAAGATAGCAGGACACCCACCAACCCCCTAAGTGTAAATGAGGTGCATTTTATTTATTTTTCAGCCATCCATTGAAAATAAACCCCTCAAAAGCCCCAAAACTATTTTATCTGGTTGGGATTCAACAGAGAAGCCGAAATTGTGGCTGCTGCTTTGTCAAATCATTTGACATGAAAAATCTTGATTGTTTTACATGACTTCTGGCAGTAAAGCTTTAATTAAAAAGTAATAGACAACTCCCAAAGGTCAGCTCTGAATATAACTCCCCTCGCTTAATTAAGAAGGTGATTTAATGAATTTGCTTTAAAAGAGTTTGGAGCTGGTAATATATCAATCAGAGCCACAGTCTTCTGTTGTGTGTCGCCCTGGTTTTCACCAGCGGTTCAAAACCGGACGTTTTACAAAGCAAAATACAGCTGAACTGGAAATACCTGAAGTAAAAGGCAACATATTCGTACATAATATAGTGTGTGCACCGTAATTATGTGGGTCACAAGGCCAGTGGCAATTCAATTACAGACAAAACTGATCAGAGCACATTTGTTAACTGAAAAGTATGTGTTCAGTTAACTTGAGAAATTGGATGATGAAACACACCGAGTTGGATCTTCAGGTGCATAAAACGATTGTAATCACAAGGCTGGGGAAGGTTCGCCCTAAGCTGTGCATGTGTTAAAAAGCAGTGGCTTAAAACACTTTTAAAGACCAGAGGTTGTGCACATCTGGAGGGAGAACAGAACATCTGAGGGAAACTATATCTTTGAACATTGTAGAGAGTGATGGAGAGGTCAGGATTTCTGCCAACGGCCGCATCGTTACTCACCGGGTACTTTTACAAACTTTTACCAGAGGTAACCGGTATTAATAGACACACTCAAACTGCTGCGACATACAAACTGAGGCTCTTCCTCCCCTGCTGACAGCCTCATGCTCTGCCAATATTTCTGGAGGCAGAGCTAAACCTACCGTGAGCTGCACAATTTCACAAAGTTGGTAGAAGGTGGGAAGGTGACCAACTTATTTGATATCTGCACCGTGCATTTGGGATTTCACAAGCAAACAGCCTGGCTTTAGTTCAAATGAACTCAAATCTGTTTTTCCCGCGTGGTTAGAGAATTTAGTGTCTGTGAGTACTGCTCAGTTTCCTTTGATTTTTAGTCTCAATTTCATTTACGAGATGACCGCTACATCCGCCACACTGGATTAGACGGACAAATTGTTTAAAAAATTGCTAATTAGTTTTTTATGGCTTTGTTTTGGGTACCTGTCGTACTGGTTGGGCTTCCTATGGAACATATGTCCATCCATCCATCCATCCATCCATCCATTATCAATACCATTATTCCCTCATGGGGTCGCTATCCCAGTGGTCAACGGGCGAGAGGCAGGGTAAACCCTGGACATTCCGCCAGTCCATCGCAGGGCCACACACAGGACATACAAGGACAAACAACCACTCACACTCACATTCGCAATTTCCCCAATCTCCAATCAACCTAACATGCAGGTTTTTGGACTGTGGGAGGAAGCCGGAGAACCCGGAGAGAACCCACGCAGACACAGGGAGAACATGCAAACTCCACCCAGAAGGGCACTGGTTCCCCCGGGATTCGAACCAGAACCCTCTTGCTGGGAGGCGACAGTGCTAACCACCACACCACCGTGCCGCCCCTGGAACATATGTAAACCTCTTAAATGGAATAGTAAAAACTATGTCAGACACTGAGTGTTTCGCAAACTGTTTCATACACCAGCTAAAACATGGGAACTGACTGCATTGTAGGTTTCTGGTTTTGAGCCCACATCTGTTTGGCTTTTTAACTCTGCCCAGCAGCTTAGAAGCCGTAGAGATGAGCTGCATGAGAGGGGGCAGAAGCAGGGGGAGAGGAGAGAAGGCGCAGACAAACACGTGCTGATGGCCTCCACTGATTGCTTTGCTTTGAAATCAGGTCAAATCTTTGGACGGGTGAGGCAGGCTGTCAATGCTGCTGGTAATACAGTAGAAACCACACACAAAAAAAAGGGAAAGGATAAAAAACATGGGCAGGGAATGACCTGAGGCTGCCGCAGAGTTTCAAAGACAAGACAGCACTCTAAGAAATGGATGCCTCTTTCTGAGGCAAACAAGCAAAGAGGAGGAAAGAAGTAATGGGTCTCTTCCAGAGAATAAGAAAAGCTTTCTGTTCTTCCACTTCAAAAATCTCTAATTGACAGCAAAGGGATCCTTGATAAGGAACGATGAGATAGAATGATCAGATTCCAAAAGTTTAAGATCACTTTGGCCATATGCATGCTAAATAAACGGAATAAATTCTATCACTTTCAAATCTGGCCCAATAAAACAATACACTGATTTTTTACATGGTAAAAAATGAATTTACCCGTTATTGATGCTTCTGGAAAAACCCAGTGAATGTTTGTAAAGAAGATACAGGATACACTTTCCACACAGTTTCCAGAAATCTCAATGAAATACTCGTGACTTGCCTTTGTTAGAATATTCCAGGGACTTTTTCGTTTTAACTCTGAAAGAAGGAACAGTTTAAGAATATCAACTTAACCTTCTCCTGTGTCCATGTGACTGCCTTGTGGTGCAGGTGTTCTGTGAGTGTTGACTTCTCGCTTTCAAGGCACAGTGAATGCAACATTTTTTGAAGTCGTCGTCATACTTTGACCTGGGCTGCAACATATCAGTACCCTGTAAATGTTCTTAAACCTGAACGCCCCCAATCAAAGTGACAGCATTAATCTGGAGTGTTTGAGGTGGTAGAAAGGCTAAAATATGCCCTCTAGCTAAGCAAATTGTGAAAATATGTTCCTGAGAAATAATTCAAGATAAATAAATGTGGATAGGAGACACATAATGTAGCATCTTAGTAATGATCTTAGGGGTGATTCTCTGAATGACTTAGTCTGTCCCACTGATTTCTATGTAATATTGGGGGAGGTTGTTTTACATGTTTAAATTATGCAGACAGACACAACAGCAGTTTGTCCCTGTTCAGCAGCATATTTCAGATCTTACAATTATTCCATCCACAAGACTCAAGAAGATCTGCTTTACTGAACATTTCAAATGCTAGTCTAGTTTTCAAGACGTTTTTAAAAACAATAAGCTGCCAACGGAAGATGAGTGGCATGTCACTGAAATGGCAATAGCTGCCTTTGGAAAGAAGAGATAACATCCAGTGAGACCCAGACAGCTGAAATGCTGATAGACACATTTAAATGGCAATGAAGAAAAATACTTGTGGAGGAAAAGGAAAAAAAGTTTGTGGAGAAACAAATAAACTGAACTGAATCTGCGACTGTTGCACATATTGGTTTTTCCATTTTCAAGTAGAGGAAAAACGGAGAATAAAAAGAAATCTCCAATCATTATACTATCAATAGATGTCTCTTGTAAAAGAACAGCAGTGGGGAGGGAAAACGATTTTGAATGTGTTCTCCTCAACCAGCTTTGAAAAACAACCTCATATTGCAGATACTACTTACAGATAGGAAACAGACAGATACTACTTACTGCAGGTGCCAGATAATAAAGTTTTGCAAGTAAAAAGAGTGGTGAAGGCAAGATGAAGGGGAAACAATCCCTTTATGACCTTGAAGACACTTCCAAAATGATTTTCTATGAACACAGTTCACCGCCCCATCTACAATGGTTACAGCTACATCATTCAGAGTAGAAGCCATATTTGAACACAAGCTAGATTCCTACATCAGACAAAAGCAATCCACAGGTCTCCTTAGTTTCAAGATGTGTACATAGCATTATTAGGCTCTGACCGGTTACCAGCGGTACACCATTTTCAAACACGTTTATAACTGGGGTGCTGAAAAATATTTGTACGCCAAAATATTTGAAGGTTTTTCAATGAGTCCTCAAAGCTGAGAGAAACATTCCGTTTCCCACAAGATTATTTAGAATTTGCCATTTTATACTCTCATCCCTAAAAGCAATCAGTTGCACCACAATTTTGTATTTAATGAACTCCCCCATCTCATTTCTTCGATTCAGCTCATAAGGACCCATTTATTCTTGGCATCGGCTGAAAAGAGATAATTCTTGGCTGTTGTACTATTCTTGAAAACGCCCACAGAATGTTTCCCTTTTTAGATTTTGATTGAACCAAAAAATAATCTTGATTTAAATAGAATAACAGGAGCACGATTGAGAACAAATACCTCAGTTGCTTACACAGCATCCTTAATCTGGTTTCATAATCAGCCCCTGTGAAGTAGGCGAGGGCTGGGGTGAGGAGTGTCTGTGGAAGACAAGACATTTTCTTAAATCAAAGCAACCGTAAACAAAACCGCTCATAATCACACATCAATAGGAAAAAAATTGGTTCCTATAAGCTGTCATCCGAAGATGTGGGGGAGGCGCTTTGTAAGAACTGCTAAACAAAACAGGTTTAATGTAATGGGGACATAAGAATGCTATATTTGAGGCTAAGAAATATGACAGCATAGACTTATGTAACCACATCTGAAAAGCTAAAGTGTTAGGTGTCAAAATGGCAGAATAATTCAGTGTACTTTAATAAAATAGCTTTTAATACTGCAGTGAAGGTCTTAGTTCTCTAAAGCTGCACACGTCTCCCAAATACTGCAGAATCTGTCTGCAGATGCACACTCAAGCTGCACAAGACAGCAGGACGCACTTTGTAAGATGGTGTCTCACAGCAGGAAATACTCCGAACCGGTTTCTGGGCAGGGCTCAGAGCGAATAGGAAATGTTACAGAGAGTCTTATGAAGGTGTTTCTATGTTATCTTTCCTTTTTTACAGCACACTGAGGATAGCAGAAAGTCTCTCTGCATCCAGAATGAGCAGAAGTAAAATTTTTGTACAGGAGGTAGGAAGTACACTCCCAGGTTTCACAAATCAGAACGTAATTCCTACAAATAATCTGTTATTTTTAGGGGAGGTTTGGTAGCACACGGGCTTGCTGGGCTTGGGTTCCGGTTCCTGGTCTGTGTTTGGGGGACGAGCCTTGTGGGGGCTGGTGCGCTGTCGCTCATGGTTCTTGGGGGGCCTCTGCCCTACGGTGGTGGGAGGCTCTTCTGGGGGACTTCCCTTGTGGCCTTCTGGGCTGATGGCCGGTTGACTCTGTGTTTGTCTTCCTGGGATCTGCGCTCCGGGGTGGCTGCCGGTGGACTGGGTCTAGAGGGACACTCTCTGCCTTCGTCGGAGCGCTGGAGAGTGGGCTGTGGCCAGCGGCCCCTCTGCACCATAACTGAGCACAATCTGCGGGTTTTCGCTCACACACACACACACACACAGTCAGTTACCCAGACACACACCTCCTGCACAGTTCTGAGTAGCAGCTGGTTGTATGGTTTTGCTGTCTTTCTTTTTTTTTTCTCTCACTGCTTAAAGGATCTTTCTCCTTTTCGGGTTCGCTTTCCTTTGCTCTTCTTTCTTCCCTGTCCCTCTGTCAGGTACGGCATTACTGGATACATGTGAAGTTTTTGCGACAAAAATAAATAAATAAAGCAGCGTTGGATAATGAAGGGGGGGGCTTTTCACCAATAAAGCCTTCCTTGGCAAAGCAAATTGCCCCCGGCCGCAGAAAGGTTGAACTGACTTTGAGGATTAAAGAAAGCTGTGAGAGGACTGTGCTGTCTTTTTTTAATTGGACTGTCATGAACTTAACACTTGACATACTAACTGACAAGCTGTGAGACTTTGCGATGAACGAACTGGGATGTCCACTCCTGTGAGGACTGGCCAACTGTCCTGGAGGAACTCATTTCGCACTGCGGAATGATACACCCCAAATTGTTTCAGAAGAGGTCTTCTATTCCTTCCTCGGATTTATGGTAGAAAAACAGTCGGCACTGAGCTCACACACACCTGATCGCAGCAAAGCTCTCCTTTTGTAGAGGGGGACACGCTTTGCCGATGATCGGTTTATTATTGAATTAGCAGCAGCTGGCTGATGTTGTCAGGGTGGACTTTGTTTTTCCCCACACTGCTTCTTCTGTTGTGTTCTTCACCCGATTCTAAGAACTTCAATTATGTATATCAAATAAAATCTTTTCACATGACCGTCGCTGCACCTTGTGTGTCTGTATCTACAATATTGATGAATGAGTGGGAGGTAAGGCACCAGAAAACAGACCCACAGCATTAACAAATAACACTGTGCACTTTTCCTGAGAAACTACAGCAGATTCTAGCATTTTCCCATTATTAAAGCTCACTGCCTGTGAGCACAGGGTGGCATCCTGCATTTCTTTCCACTTGGCAAATATATTCAAAGGTAAAACAAAACAAAAAAACTAAAGGAAAGCAGAAAGCTTCTCCTAAAATTAAAAACAGCCTCTGAATACTGTTGGTCTGCAAAGGCACAGGTGCTTTCAATCATGTCAAATCAGATGATGGCTGAAGGTGGCTAAATTCCAAATGACTGAGGTTTTATCGACATACAAGCACCTGTGTTGATAATAACGTTATTGATGTCTACTCGAGTGACAGTGAGCCAGCATGTCCAATATCAGGACCCCGAAAGTGAGCGAGCTAAATGGAAGTCAGATATCACTAACTGACAATGAAGCAGCAACAGTGGGAGGACGCAGAAATAAAGAGCCCAGGAGGTAGGAGAGGATCTGCCCACCTTTCGCCATCCTTTTAGACACAAATCCTTCTTAATGAACACTATTTTAGTACCAATACACTCAGCTTATTCTTCTTAAAGTCCTTTGTTTGGCTTTCTTTGAGTTTTGGACAAACTGACTGTGTGAGGTGGATTTAACCAGCGTCAAGGGAGAAAAAGTTTCTTTATGCACCATTTTAACAGTTCCTGACCCCTGTAAATATTTTTGCAATGGCCTCACCTTATTTACAGCACAGTCGAACTCCGGCCTCAGGAGAGCCACAGACTTTATAGGAAAATCTAACTTAAAATTGGGATATGCATCAATCAGAAAGCAATACAGTTCAAACTGTCACTGTTAGCAAAAAGGCTGTTTTCTTCTCAAACACTCAGAACAGCATCGGCTCACTCTGACCACATTGTGCATTCTCCTGCTGTCAACTTGTCCAAGAAATTCTGCTTTCTTTAACCAATCAAGGGAGAACAAGCACGCTGGCCCGGTCAGTGTACCAGAATAATATCCAGGCCGCTGCAGGAGTGGGGGGCCAGGGGCATTCGCTCACTCTGGACTGCATTATCTCTGACCTTCAGTCTGCCAAGCACCCACTGCCTCACGTTCAGCCCCGAGGACCGATGCCCAAAAATAGACTGCAGTCTGACACATGCAAACATATCACAACTGGATGCACGCATTCATGCCCACTATATGTAAATAGCGCATGTGGACAAACAACCCACACACATACACACTTGTCTCACTTTCCACATTCAGTTTGAGATTATCTTTAGTCCTTCATGTCTGAGCGGCACTCTGCACTGGTGTTGTACCACTTCAGCGTCCATCATATATATAAGTTATTCTATCAAACACATTTCACTTAAGTGTCCACCATACTTTTGCTGGCGATGTGTCACTGAGAGGTGCAGCTCGGGGCGTCTGTGCAGAAACGATCCAGCAGCTGAAGTTAATATATCTTCCTCTCTTTCTCTGCTGGTATCTTGAATATTTATTTTCAATAGTTAAACTTCAGAGATTTTTTTTATCTAAACCAAATCAAGTTTCATCTGAAGTTTTCTTGGTTCTGAAGTCAAATGAATATTCATAAAGAGAATATATTACAATGGTATAAACAATAAGTGATTTTTCTAGAAGCTATTTACATATTACCATTTAGAAAATGTGACCCATTTTTAATGGAAATCTCAGTAGCTATTCCAAACTAAATCTGCTGACATGGGTGCTTTTTGGATTATGCTGTATTAAGAGACATTTCTGGTAAAATTACACAGGACTAAAAATCAGAATTAGTATATAATTTGACAGTGAATGCGACAGTGACATATTCCACATTCTATCTTAATGTATAGAGGTCTTCTCATGTAAAATATTCTACAGGGTTATCGTTTCAGAGTTTCAAACATACATCACTGCTCACTGTTCTCATTTCAGCGGGCTGACCTTTCCTGAGTTCTTATGTCCTTCCAACCTTCCTTAACTAAGTGATGTTTCCTAACAAGGCCAAGGTAATAAGAAACTTAGGATAAGATGCTAAGAAGCCATTTTTAGATAATTTGATTGGACCCATTTTCTCTTGAAGTCATATTTTGACTGAGCACTCCTGAAGGTCAAATTCCAAAGGAAGCCTCTTCCACTGGCTATACATTCAATCTGTAACTTGCTTGTTTTTGAGTAAGTTGTTTACAGGCAGGTTATAAAACCATGTTATCTGACTGAAATGGCTTTCAGCTGCTAGAGATTAGGCAGAAGTGGGACCTAAATGGTAAAGTTGTGGCTTGTTAGAACAAAAATAGTGAAGACGAGCTCTGATGAGCTGAGAAAACCAGCTGGGTCCTCTCATAGTTCTCAACGGGTTTGTAAGCACTAACAACCCCATCTTATTAAAAACCTTTTGTAAACCAAAAAGTGCAAATTTTCTGCTCTGCTTTGGGTTTAATTAGCATATTCTAGAGTGATCTTGTTAAAATACAAAAACCTCTTCAGAAAATAATTTTCCTGTCTGAAAGATGAAGGAGGGGGAAAAAAAGCTTCATGTTTTACCAGAATGGCAGCTGTTTGATTGCACGGACTGTGGATTGAGGAAGGCTCCATCTGACAGCAGCAGGGGCTGCAGGGAAAGCTTTGCACAGTGCTGATTAGGCCTGATATACACTGTGCACAATGTGGAAAGATTTATAATAGCTTCTCTGACCTTTGTCTTGGCAAGCACAGAAACCCCTCTCCTCTGTTACTTTGTCTGCACACACTGCTGTGTCTCACTCTTTTGCTATTTGCCATTTTCCGCCGATGCTGTAATGATTCGTGTCTACACTACAGTAGCTGCGAAGGTTCACAGAGTCAGCTGTGTATGGCAATTATGCAGAAACAAATACAAAATACAGGAAGTCAAGTAGACATTTCCAATAAATGAACAATTTCAGCGGTCTACAATTCACTAAAAACTAAATGTCACCATTAAATTTAAAAAACCCTCTGATCTCAACATTTTGCTAAAAAAAAGGCAGCAAATTCATCCAACATGCTCTATAAGAAGTCCAACACCACACATTTGAATGTTCTGCAAAATTCGTCGAATCACGAAGTGCTCGAGTGTATCCGAGTTTTGATTATTTGAATACATTTGAATTAGTAAATGCGCTATAACCCATATTTTGTCAGTTGGCTTATCTAACCTCAGAAGAGCTTTCAACAGAAACAATGAGCATTTTTAAAGCTGTTGGAAAAAAGAAATAACTGCAGATACATGTAAAGGTGTGCCAGTGGGATATTCTGACTTTTCACCCATGCAAAAGCAAGCAAAAAGGCTTTTACAGCATTGTAAGAGCCTCTCATAAATATAGACACATATACCTCGCTCTCTTTCTCTCCGTTATCTTCTGTCTGTCCCTCCTTTAGTCTCTCCTCTTAAGAGAGTGTGATTACAGAAACAGCCCATCCTTCTACATGCAGGCCTTTGAGAATAGACATAGACGGTAATGTCGGTATTGGGAGAAAGCCAAGAGCCCAAAGACACAAAAATGTAGGTTGCAGTGTTCCTGTTCTTTACAGAGAAAGTAGAAAAAAATTAATAGATGTTAAGATTTTTTGGCCAATAGTTCTGCACAGATTTTCTTCCCGATTAACAAACCTGAATAAAGTCCCTGTTCATGCTCCTAGAATATATGAAACATCTCATACCTCATCCCTCTGTTTCTGTCTTCATTTTCAAAGTCAAAATAAATTATGAAAGTTCTATTTTTAGCAAGGCTTGCTTTGCTTAAACATATGGAGTATGCTCTATTGACATGTTCTGACTGAAGTGTTCGTGTGGGTGGCATTTCCACTTCAAAGCCACAGTGTGAATCGTGATGAAGTGAGGAGGCAAAGTGAACGGAGGGGAAGGGGTGGACTCCAGCACTGATGGAGTGATGGGCGTACACACGGCAGCATCACAAAGCAGGAGTGATTCATTTAGCAGGATTTTGTGTGTGCGCCAAATATAGCCCCCTCTGCTTTGCATTACTATACAAGGAGAAGGTCAATAAAAGACAAGAGACAGATGGGAAACTTAATAAGCAAGTTTGCAAACTGTGCTCACAGGAAAAAAGAGAATACAGTTACCATGGAGATAAACTGGACAGCTTTGAGAGGTCAGTATAGTGAAGCACCGTACAGAAAGAGCTTCAGACGAAAGGCGCAAGAGTGTCAGCTGCAAGGAGAAGGGATCACAGACAGCACAGTTAGATTTCTTTGTGTTGTCCTCGAGCAAAAAAAGGAGCCAATATTCTTGAATCTTCCTGCTCCACCAGTCTGATAAAGCTGGACAAATACTGGACAAACAGAAAAAGTCTGCGCATCGTCAAAAATGTAAGTGCGCTTTAAGTGTTATACACATATGTGCGTGGGATTTTGTAAGAGGCCTGTTGGCCAACACAAAGCTGGGCATAATTAGCCACAAACAACACACCGCATGGGGTGACAGCTGAAGGATATGCGGTGACTCATGGATAAAGGCTGCGTCTGCCTCCTGATTCTGTGCAAGCCGTGTAAACCGCTGACCAGCATTCATGCCTCCTGTTGTGTAACAAATGACGGCCGCATCAGGTGTGTCTGATGTGTGTGTGTGTGTGTGTGTGTGTCTGTGTGTGCGTTTGCAGTTGAGCAATCAGCAGCGCAGTGGGAGACTTTGCCTGGGTGTCCGCAAACAGGAGCTAGAGCCGTGCATTTATGGCTGGGCTTTAAATGTTAGAACTGTCCGACAAACAGAGCAAGATAAATAAACCGTAGCACACATTCACACACACACACCACAAACACACCGGTTCGCGGCATCTCACCCTGTGTGTGTCCTGTTCGAACACTGCGTCGTGGACACTGCACGCAAAGAGCGCTGTGGGAAGGTCACTCAGGTCCATCATCTCATCTGCAAGGCCGTCCTGATCGCTCTCCCCAAACACCATGTCCTCTTCCTCCTCCTCATCCTCTTCGGGATCACTGCTGTAGGCCTCGGAGCCATTGCTCCATGCCTTTGAGCTCTCTCGCAGCATCTTGAATGTTTTCAGAATCCTTTGGGGAAGATGGGCACCACTGGGGCTGGAAACTGGGTAAAGGTCAATTAAGATCTTGTTAGCAGGGGAGAGAAGTGACACTGTTGGGTGGAAATGTGTGCAATATGTGAGGAAGCAGTGACAAAGTGGTCCTTCAAGTTCAGTTTCTTTGCTTATTTTTGGTACTGATCACTAAACAGGCTGTGGAACAGTAATTGAAAAGAAGTGTGAAGACAGTCAAAGAGGAAAGAAATCAAGACAAATACGTTTTTATTTACACATTTCATGGAAAAATTACCACTAATTACTTAATTAGCATTCATTGTCTTTAAAGACTGATTTGTTGATTTTGTTATATATCTTTAATTTTGAATTCCACTATGTTTGTGAAGGAAGCAAAAATGCAAAAATTATCACAAATTATATAAGGAATTTGGTTGAGGGGAAAATCCCTTCTTCCACTCGACATAATCAGGCGTATGGCGCCATCTAGTGGTCTTTGTGTGCAAATTACTATTATAAATATTACAAACTAATATCTGAGAGAAAAATAAAGCGTATAATAGATATTTGAAACATAAATGCGTGACTTTTAATCAGTACTTTAACCTGGGCCTTTCATTTCAAAATATAAAAAAAAGGGTAAAGAAAAACCGTAAAATGACGTAATATATCCGCTGTCAACTGCCTGTGGAGGATTTCGGTACAAAAACACCTTTGGTTTGGGGACAAAACCCCCGTAGGATAAAACATATGAATACCCTGGTGCTGGCATTTAAATATCCCTGACATAATACGTTTATTTTTAGCACCAAATATCGTTTTAAAGCCTCGCTGCAGGTTAAATTTAAACCAAAGTTTCCACTGAGTCACAGCAGGGCGCGCGCGGATGAAGTATATTGTTGTACTTTCCTTCTCTAATCGCCTCAGATACAACCCCCCCGCCTCTGTCTTTACTCACCACTCTGGGGTCAGTGAACGCGTCCGAAGCAAGCCATCTCAGGCGGGCAAGAATCTGAAATGTCACTTAACTTTGGTGAATTATACAGATTGGACGTAGCTAGTGTGTTATTTTTTAGGTCGCTGTCAGACGTTTGGGTGTTTGTTTTCCCTGGGTCATGGGGAAGCTGCCCGACGCAGCCTATCAGAGCGTCGGGACCGGCAGGTGAAACCAATGGGACACCGGTGCAGGCTCGCGGCGACCAATCAGGTTGCAACAGGGGAAGGTGTTCCGCTTCACGATTGGCGGCGATCGAAGAGCGAAGTGACACAGATTTCCCCTGCAAACTGCTTTAATCATTTTATACGCGGGCAGTCTGGTGAGTCACGGCCTGAGAATGCGCACCGTCTCGCCTGCTGTGTAAAGATAATGAGGTTCAGAGACAATAATATGTCCAAACCGATTCCAGAAGCTCAGTGGAACCACTTGTTGCTCTTTGAGCAGGGGGTGTCAGCACCCTGTCCTGCGGCCCTCGCACCTGCACTAAAGTATGTCAATTGTATTCTATAATACACATTGCATTTCAAAGTCATACAATTATACACCTCAGAGGTGAGGGTATTTCATGATAGGCTTAAAACACGATAATACAGCACAAGTCAAGGCTTTGCAAACACCTCCTGAATCCAAAATATTATTAATGTACCTTATATATGATGCTTAGTCACTAAAGCTTCTGTAGACTAATGTCATTTATATTCTGTGTTGACTTTTAATTCTACATATTGCCGCCAACATGTTTGTGCTTTACAATGAAACATCATAGTTGGTGATGCTCATCATGCTGCCCATCAGGAGGGACAAGAAACTACTTTCACTTTTGATTTCTGCATCAGTTCTTTAATCAGTTTCAAATAGTTCTACTACAGTAATAAAAAAATAATACACCTTTTTAAGTGCTAAGTTCATGTTTAATTTCTTAATGTTTTGAGGTTTTACAGAAAATCTTTGCACAATGTTTTGCAAGCTACACAAAGGCGCATGCTTACAGAGAGATGTGACCATGTAGGTTATTGAGGTTTTTAATGTATTAAAACAAATGAGAAATGTTTATCCAGTATGAACTAGAAGTGACTCTTCTCTGTCTTTGCACGCTCAGACTGTGCAAGTCCAACTGAAAATGACCCTAACTGGTTGACATGAATTCACGTACATATTATTTACAACAGAAACCTTTTCTAGCCTGGCAGGGGCTGGAATAAATAACATGCCCGACTTAAGTTAATTTACACCACAACATATTTTAGCAAGCAGGCCACATAACCTCATACTGTACTCGTTTAGCCTTCCATAACGCTGTTGTTTAACACTGAAGAGATACAAAGAGGCAATTTCCTTATGGAAATTAAATATATCAGAAACATGATATGTTACCTACGTGCTTCAGTTAATAGTTTTCCATCATTTGCACCTCTATGATTTTTCTTAGATTGGAGAATCAAAACCACTTTTTTCATTAAAAAAAATGCTAAGAAAACAAACAAACTTATATGCCGATTAATTTATCCGACCAGTGTGGAGCTACACTTTAAGGCACAGTAAAAGCTAAATAAATAAACAAGACCCAATAAATTAAAACAGTTGAACATAGTCTTTGGTCAAATCGGGAAAACAATCATTTAAAGATATCCAGAGAATAGGCTGAAGAGTAGGTGGAAATCCTTCATGCACAAAAGTAGAGCCAGACGTTTAAAGGCAAAATGTTCGTTGGCACGTCCTCCAAAAACCGTCCTGCTACGTTACAATAAGGCTAACTTGAGATTTGCTATCAGCACAAATCTTCAATGGAAGAAGAGATCAATGCACAGTGCATTATCGGTAATGACTTAATGGGAAGTCAAAGTTCGCTGGCTGGTCAAAGAGAGCATACAAAATACAGCAGGAAGCTTCAAGGTGCGACTGGTGTGCTTTTGCTTTTCACTACCATGTCACCTCCATTTGTTTTGCTCCGATCTGAACTCCTCCCAGGACATGTGAGGGAGTGGTGCTAGCAGAGACTCGCACTAGCAGGAGCCGGAGCTTTTTAATGAAAGACGACTCTTACGAGTCAGGCCAAACGTGTCCAATATGGCAGGGGCCCAATATTTATAAGAAACCGGATAGAAAACTAATTCTGCATAGGATATACCCAGTCCCTTCCTCTGGGCTCCACCAGAAGGTCTTCTCCTCTTACATCTCTCACTACGGTCCAAATGGTCTTTTCTAGATCTGTTTCAGTTGTGAAATTCCAAAACGGTGATTGGGTGTGGGAGTGTAAGGCGAGGACAGAAAACAATGAATGTTTTAGAAGAAAGGGAATGAGGCACAGCCACCATGATGTTTTAAGGTCCTTGAACTTTGGTTCAGGTTGACCTGACTTGTGGGTGGGAGGCTTCAGTCTGTCTTTAAGCCAGGCTTGTCATGAAATGCGTCTGAGGCTTTGGCAGTGACTGCAGGTGCCTCCAAATTGACTGGTAGAGAAGCGGGAGCCACTCCATCGTTGTTGACAAGAGCTCCATAAGAGAAAGATCCACTGTATTCGGGCTGAACCGCCTGGCTCAGGTCGTGGATGGCTGGAACACCTGGTCATGGCAGAGGTCGCAAACAAAGGGGACAAGGACAACTTCACCTGAGCAACTGTAGAGATCATATGACCTGCTCTACAGTATGAGTGTTTACAGAAAAAACAGAGATACAATGTGCGCTTCGTCCAAGTTTCTACAAACCATTAGCCATGTTCATAGTGACGTATGGCTCAAACATCTTTGTCTTTCTCCTGGTTTTGGTGATGAGGAAGACACCAAGGAAGCACAGCGCCGTACTGTGCAGAGACCAACACAATCAGTCATAGGTGTTATCTCAAAGTATCACTATGGCTTTTCTACTGCATATCTATATTCTAACATGTGCATATTAACAACCTTTTCAGTCTGCATCCTGTAGCACACAAAACTTTCAGACTTCCAAGAGACCAAACAGAATTCAGCTTTGATTAAACTCAACCATTCTGCCTTATTCTTCCTACTGTGAAATGTCCAAAATGAGAAATGTTACTCACCCCAACAGAAACATGCAGATGTGAAGGACATCTTCATTTCTAAACTCCAAGTAAAACACAGCTCCTAAAAACCGAGAGGAGGAGAGAAGAGGAGAGCTTTGATTATTTCTGTGGCTCTAATGTGTGGCACGCAGAGTTGCTCTGACCAAAAGTGAAACCCCCCATTACTCACCAGCTACCACTGCAAAAAAGGTGGAAAGGATGTAGTTCACACTGGCGACCAGCGAGGAGTCATGCAGATCACAGGCTTGAGAGAGAAATCTAGGATTAAAGAAACAGAGTGAGGGATGAACTGTTGTCGAAAGACGAGCTTCTACACAAAATGAATTAAAATAAATGTTACAAGTCTTCAACAACTGGGTCACTCACTTGGCCTGGAAGATCGCCGACGCCACCATGCACACGAGCATGACGCTGAAGATGGCGTTGTCAAGCTGCATGGTGCCCTCAATGGTGAGAATAAACATGCCTGAAACGGCCTTCACTGTGATGACTGTGACAGATCCTGTTCACACGCACAGAAACGAGGTTCCACACCAGCGTCAGCGGTCACCTGCCCATTTGTCCTCACCAGCTACGCTAACAGGCTGACCTCGTGGGAGGTGAGAAATTGACTGCCTTTGATGTAGAACACTCACCCAGCAATGCGACCAGCAGCAGAATAACAATGAGGTAGTTTTTGCCACGCTGCTTGTAGAAGTATAAAAGCAGGCAGAACGTGATGATCTCCAGCATCTGCAGGTTACAAGAACGGCAACGGTCAACATCAAATCCATAGCTTATGACGATAGAATAACGAGCACATGACCAGTAAACGGATAGTGGACATTTGGCCGTGCATATGGCCAAAGCCTGGAATAAGCCATGCAAGTTTTAAAAAAATCTTTCTTTTTTTTTATTTTTACAAGCTTTACAAAATAGATTGCAGAAATAAAACTGAGCTGACTTAACATCTCTGAATCTCAGCCAAAGATAGATCCGTCACTAAATATCGTCCTGCTGAGCAGGATGTTTTTAAATAATTACTCCTTACCAGATACAACAGAACTGGCCAGCCCACAATGTGCTTCACAATGTTCTCTGCTTCGAGTTTTTCATGAGAGTTTGGTCCAAATGCCACAAAGAGGTATGTTCCTCCCGTAGTAAGGATGTAGCCCAGGAAGGTCAGCCCATACTGCTCTGAGACAGAACAAAGAAGCACTTCAGTCACACTGCCGGAATTTCATAGCACCAGGTTCGTCCTTACAGCAGAAGAAGGGGCACTATGTTATTATGTTTTTTAAACTTACTTGCAAAGTCCTTTGGTTTATATTTCTCTCTCAGAAATAGGAAGCCCAAAATTGAGCTTGCTGGAGGCAAAAAAGAACATGAGAAAAAGATGTATATATACATCATATATATATATATCATGTATATGTCCATGTAAACATGGGTGTGGCTAATATTTGGTGTAAATACTCACTCAGGACAGAAACTGCATTCAGAGGGGCCACAAGAGCAAGAGGGGCGAAAGCGTACGAGACAAAGTTGGCTCCCTCCCCTATACAGGTGAATACAAAACCTGACCACCAGGTTTTAGTGCGGTAGAAGGCGCGTTGGTCCTTTCGTCCAGCCAATGTAACGTGACTGTATTTCTGTTGAGAGCATGCAGGTGAGTCAGAGAACAGGGAGGGAGTACACAGAAAAACCCACTGCAGTACACGGCTTACAACGTAGCTTAAAGCAGTACTGTTGACTCGATATTTTGAAAGGATAAATAAAGACGGGATAGCCAATAGATCAATTACACTGATGTGTAACAAAGGCAATAGAACTTGTACACTGGGCCCATCCCTGAGGGATTATTCTGGCAAGCTCAAGCCAGGAGCCCTGTTAGCACAAGGTCTGGGTAAACAGACAATTACACATGACATCTGCAGTTAGACAGCAATATATGTAGTTGTTTACTTGTATGTACATCTTCTTATACATCTAAAAGGTTGGTATATGATATGAAATCATATTACAATAGTCAGATGTAACACCTGTGAGGTGTTTTAAAGCAGAAAAGTGCAATACCTGAATGCACAATGAGATGCTGACCAGCACATTTCCAAAAATGGCAAGTAAAGTCCCAATGAGATTGTCCTGAAAAACAAAGTTACAAAGAAATGGAATGTTATTGCAGCTCAGGGGTTTAAATACATTTCCACTGGACGTGTTGGCTTTTCCATTTCCAGACCAACTGTATACACAGCACGAGGTACCGACAGTCTTGTTGTACTTTCTTGCAAATTATTTAAGAAAAACACAGCTAGACTTTTTTTTAATATGGCCGACCAATAGGTACTCGAAAGAAACCACGGTGTGAAACGCCGGTAACAACAAGCACAATCTCACCGTATATGACCCCAGTGGAGCCCAGCTGTTGTCCATGTTGTCCTCCTTCATGGGGTGTTTACTTATCATGAAGAGTAGCCAAACATTCAGTTGACAGGTATTTCATTTCATCATCTCGTTTATCCCCTGAAATAAAGCATATAGCTCACATTTATATGCGCGTATATTTGTTTAGCTCTGGGCGCTCGGAGACACCATCTTCTGTGCGAGAAACATCACTTCCGGATTGAATTCACCTGACTCAGGCGGCGCCCTGACGGAAGAATGACGCACACGTCACGTGGCCAGAAACAATGACTAAAGCTCAGCTTTTATTTTTAATTGTTCAACTTATTAGTTCCTGGCACAGCTCTTCTCCTTTTATATAAGGCTAACCTATAAAGTGTTTTAAATCCGTTGCTGGTGTTTTACCCATTGTCTGCAGTACTGCAGAGGGACACTAGATGGTGCAATGGAGCTAAAATAGATGTAAGAAATTTCACGATCCATAAAGATGGATTAATTTAATAGTCAAATTATATTACGTTTGATTAATGTTATGCTAAGTATTCGCCTTTTGTAATCAAATAGACCTTTTGGACTTATTAAAGCCTTGTTAGTTGAATATTTTTTGCGTTCAATTCCAAAGTAATGTCAGCCAAAGAAAGTAACAATTGAAATGCAAGATATATCTTCATATGAACACGGGCACGTTGTAACGCTTATAAAACTGATAACATCATGGCACCATATTACATGGTGTCTTTTTGTCATTTGGCAATAAAGAAGAAACAGTTCACTTTTTCATGAGCGTGACTGTAACAGTGAAAAAAAAAACAAAGATAAGACAGTAAAGGGTGTGGGTGACATATTAGTACAACTTTTTTTCGTCATACTTACAACTCAGGTATAAATCAGGTTAAGAGTCTGATGAGTCAGTGTTTCCATGACCTATTGAAAGCTTTTCATAAAATATCTTAGTGGTGTGACATTATTATCACAATGTGTTCGCTATTAGATGTATTAAGAATTTCTTAATCATAAAGCTGAAGTTGTTTGCAGTGACATTTAGACATAAATGCCAAACTTGAACTAATGCTAAAATTGGCTTGGAATAATTTTTATTACCAGTGACGGAAGGGAACCGGTCAGATCTGGCCAGCCGAAATATCAGTTTGTTGTGCAACTGCTGAAATCCAAACAAAGACATCCCCGTGCAAGATTCCCATAGCTGATTTTTTGCTTGATAGCTTCTTTTACACTTTGCTTGTGCAAATCTGCCCATTTAAATATGTGGATGTTTGATTGCAAAACAAGAGATTAAATATATTTTTGGTAAGTATTTCTTTGTGCTCTTAAATAGACTGATCATCAGTTTATGAAAATGCTGCATGAAGAGATAAATCTAAATGATATTGGAAATGGATGTATGTTATACCAGCTTTCTTGTGACAGCAAATGTACAATAATCTTCTATCAGTGTAAATTTTATGACAGCTTTTGCTACTTTTAGTGGGTTGTTTTTGCATCTTGTGCATCACTAAACAACACAAAGTCTTAAAGGCGTTTTCCATTCTGGCTCTGCTCTGTGTCCAGGAGATGAAAGATATTCTCCTTCCAAACTACAAAGCATTTCTGTTCTCTAAGATTGTCATGCTTTAGTGTCCTCAATGCATTTCTAGAATGAGACATGGCGTTATGGGCCACAGAAATATTTTACACAGACACTGATTACAGCTTTGTGACTAAGTGAAACAAGTCAAATCCACGGGTGCTTGTTTTTTGGGGGTGGTAACAGGTTTTTACACCTGATTAAAGGAAAACATTTTCCATGTATTGGGAGTTACAAGTTCTGTTACTACTGAGAGAGATTTCTTAAAAGTGTTTTATCTAAATCTGGTTTTCTTTCATGTGAATAAAGCAATTTTGCTTACTTAGCTGACTTCTGTACCATTTAGTTTACTTAAAAACTAAACTCTAAAAAAAAAAAAATAGAACTTGAAGAAAAGGAATTGTTAATACAGAATGATATGCCAACACATTTTTTAAGTTGTGACAAATTCTCCAAATTCTTTTGTAAATAATAGAAATGTTGTCTAGCTGAAGATTAAACTATCTTGGATCTATCAGGTAATTTGAAAATGAACATTTCAGTGTGTACACATTGTTTAAAAATAAAAAGTTTAAGTGAAACCAAGAATATTAAGACCCCTCTGAATCCAAAGTTGTGACTGCTTGTGTATTTTTATTAGGATCTAGTGGTTTGTGCCACATGTATCTATATGTAGCCCTTTGACAAAGGGCCCAGTGGAAGAAAAACTTTAAATGACAGAATATATACATGCATATCGCTTTTAAAAGCGTGCAGTCATTGCTTATATTCATCTTCTTTATTACTTAATATAAATGTTGTGTTTGCATCATGCAGCCGTGGATTCCATATTAAGTCCTCTCCAATCTTTGTTTTATTCAAAAATCTAAATGGAATCAATTTACCAATGCAAAAACCTTTTCTTTTAGATTATTCATAAAGAGTAATGTTTCTCTTCAATCATTATGTCATTGTTTCTTATCTGTACCTGATTTAGAGCATGTGCATGATTTACCTGCTTTTTGGGTGCGCCAATTTCTTCATTACAGCAAAAGCCCCATGAAATTAATATTTTCCACCTTCAGTTTGCTCTGTTAAAAGCACAATTATCTATTATTATTATTATTTTTATGCATCACACACAATTTGATACAAAGTATGTGATAATTACTTTCTGTTTGCATCAGCACGGTATATGTAGTTTCTCTTTTCCGTGTTAATTGTGTTGCGTGGGCGCACTCCACCATCTCAAGAGGAATGCATGAACGTTAGTGGCGGGGTGTATTTAATAACTGCCTGGCCCGTTTTAAAAACCAAACAGACCAGCATCCATTTGTAATGACAGAAGAATGCTTGTACGTTAGATAGGACAAGGGAATGAAGGAGATGTATTCATTACATGGCACCTTGGAACAGGAAGTCACCGCTCTATGAGCTGATACTCCAACATGTGCAGGAATGTTAGCACGTTAAAAAGTGGTGGTGGAAGAGCAGGCTTTTCCTAAATCCTCTGCAAGTTCAGGCTTGTTGTGAACACCTGTGCCCCAAAGTGACAATGACAACATTATAAAGAATGCAGATTTTAATGTGAGTTTCATCAAGTACAGGCTGTGATTGTGGATGTAAGGCTTATTGTGTCAAAACCTTTTGGGCCTTACTCCACAATGCTGGTTTCGATTACTTTGGCGAACTGTATTCTACGCCATCTACCATGCAAAAAAGGAAAAAAGAAAAGTATAGTTAAGACATAGATTAAGCATAGACATTAAGAGGGAATTGGGGAAATATAAACACCTGACAATGGGCTTGTTTATTCAATGAAGGACTCTTAGGACTGTCTGGAATCCTTTTATTGGGAAGCAGACTGGAGAGTTTTAGTATTTCACGAGATAGGCTCTGGCCTTTAAAACAAAATTGCTTAAAGTAGTTAGATGAAATTAAGTAGTGATTAATTGTGCTAGACACAACTGTTGATATTAGGAGGCTAGAATTTAATACAAGATACTTTAACCTTTCAATGTCTTCGCTGAGAAAAAAGGCAATAGAAAATAGTTTCTTTACCAGTTCCACAGGGCAATAATTATGTGTTGAAAATAAAATAAATTGTGTAGATATCACCTCTTTTAAAAAATAACTAAATGTGATTTCCAGTGGTAGAGATGGTTTAGTCAGGTTTGCTTTGCCCGCATCTTTATTAGCTACAAGAAAATAATTGAATTATGTTCCACCAAATGGGTGATCAGTGTTCATTAAAGGGCTAATAGGTTCATGCCCATTGTGTTAAAACTATGCTTTTTCTAACTTAGTTATTGCTCTGTAGTCAATTTAATTACACTAATCTCTTTCAAATGAGATGTGTTTATGAAGATATAGGAAGCAATCACATAACGAGACAATAATCAAAACATGCCTAAGCTCTGTGCAAGCTTCGGAAGCTTCAGGACTGATTTTATCTTCGGTTTGTTTGCTGTTTCGTGATATCTTGCCGTTAAAATGATTGCAACAGAGAGCAATTCTTTTGCAAAAAGAACGTGATGAAATCGAATGAAAAATTGGTCAAGTATAAATGAGTTGTGCATCACGCCATTTGTCACATCAGTGTTTTTCTGTAATAACTGCCATTTGCATGTTTGCTGTACAGATCAGAACCATTTACTCATTCTTTTGTGCTCAAAACCTTCCACTGTATGTCACCACACACAGATACTGAATGACTCACAGATCAGGAGACCTGGCATGGCCACAACCAGGTAACTGCATTATGCCGCAAGATGCATTATTACAAAGCAATTTCACAATTTTAAAACTTGACTCATGAAGCCTTGAAGTGGCCCCACATAGAGGCCTGATGGATTCAGATAACCTTCAGCTAAACCTTTATATTTGACACAAAGGCAATCCTGAAAATTCCAGCTTTGATTTACTTTAAATTAGATTTTTTTCCCATTACAGTATGCAATAAAATGTACAGCAGCATACACAAACTTTACAAAATGCAAACAACACGTGAGAATTCTGCAGAATTCTTGGTTGTGCTTTAAGCTAAAGTAAAGAAACGAGTAAGGTAGTACTCTGTCTCACCTGTTGAAGTCATCTACACTTTCCACATTTCAGTGATGCAGTTAGAGGTTGT
The DNA here is from genome assembly GCA_013363375.1 of Menidia beryllina. Taxonomy (NCBI): domain Eukaryota; kingdom Metazoa; phylum Chordata; class Actinopteri; order Atheriniformes; family Atherinopsidae; genus Menidia; species Menidia beryllina. The sequence goes on along the minus strand of JABUIW010000011.1, from coordinate 9,126,829 downwards.
GCATGTCGCTATCATGATATTATTCGCATTTCTTTTGGGTCACTAGACTTTTTTGTACAATTAATTCAAATAAAATTTATTATTTATTTATTCTGCACACGTTTTGAGGTTTTGCATGCAGTGGTGAGAAACAGGGAAAATCATGTGATATCTAATGTTTGATCGGGGATCATTTCACTCGCTCTTTCTTTTAAAAAAGAAGCACTCGCTACATTATAATTACGGTATAAGTGTTTAAATAGAAGTACATGCAGAGCTTTTGTTGGTCCGTGTGAGTGCACGCAGGAGAAGCAGTAAGACTGTGACCATGGCACCATTCCTCCATTCCCTGACCTCCTCTGCAGCATGATTTGAGACAGGGACAATTTGCTCCTGTCTTCCAAAGAAAGAAAAGAAAAAGGGAGCAACATTACTTTGTGTGAATGACAGGAACAGACAAGAAAATTCTGTCTGAAACCTGAAGAGAAAGAGGTAAGTGTAGTGAACAAAAGCTAGTGTTTAATTTTCTCCCCCCCCTCACACACTTGTTGTCTTTGGTTGTGCCTTCATATTTTCAGCACCCTGCAATCACTGCATCTTGTTAGCTTTGGATTCAGGTTAGACTTGTTGCAGGAGACACCTCCCTCCTTACCTCCATCCTACACCCCCACAGCACATATACTCTGTCTCCTTTAGTCTCCTCATTTCCTCAAGTTTTCCATTCACACCTGTGCCTTGATTTGCGTTTTAAACGGCTGACAAGCCTTATTTGTCTTGAAGGCATGACTGTCTCTCCTTGCTTTTTCTTTATTTTTCTAACCCTCCTTCTACCCCCCTCCTCTCCTTCTCTCCTCCTTACCTTTGCACTAGCAGGTGACTTCTCTTTCAGGAGAGTCTTAACCCACACAATAGCAGGTGCATGTCTGTCGGATATCATTCAGAAGAGAACAAGCGAAATTAAAACAATTGCTTAATCCATGTGCTTTATGTATTCACTGAATTCCTATCGACAACAGGTGCTATTCATAAACCTTTAAAAGGTTTGATGTAAAGTCTGAATGCTCGCCTTTTTTCCTCCCTCATTTTACTTTTAAATACAATGAAAACCTATAAAAAATATTTCTATGCATGTTTTGTCTGTGCATGGTAAACTTACCTGGTCTGAATCTTAAGCCTCAAAAGGCTTTACTTCTGCAAATATTAAATGAAACACACGAAAAGAAATGACTCTGCTAAATGGTAGAGTTACCTACAATATGAAGGACTCTGCCTTGGTCTTTGTTTGATTGATTGTTAACATGCAAGATCACATCTTAATAGTTAAACCAAGTATTTTCAGTGCAGTTAAAGTTCTTAAAGGATGCATTGAAAATAACTGCAATTGTAACTGTTTTCTGTCAGACTGCTCCAAGTGCTATAACACTTTAAACAGACACACTTATGCATTCATTCTTAGTCTATACAGGTTTTGCACTTAACAATGTCTATCATAAACACACCCACTGTGATGAAAGTAAAGTTGAATTCAGATTAAATTGAAAAATAAGAACAGGAGCAACTGGACATTACGTTGCTGTCCTTTGATTGGCTGACGACAAACCAACTCTGAGTCACAGCTGTCCCACAGATGAAGCAACATACGTTCAGCTATTATTACAGTCTTTTCCTATACTACGTCTTTTGTAGAAAGGACTTAATTCTATGAAAAACTTTGCCCATCATAATCGATGAATCTGCTGATGTCCATGAGAGCACAATTTAAATTTACCCAGCATTGTTGCAATTTTAAGTTTAAAGTTAAGTTTAAATATTAGCAAGATCTTGTTTGATAGATAGTCCTGAAGACATTTCATGTGATATAATAAAGTAATCTAACAACATACACATTAGCTCAGTTGTTCCTAATGAAACAGTAGCAGACCTTTCTTAACAGCCAATGGATTTAGAGGAAATTATTTGGAGAATTCCACAGCACGGCCTTAATGCAAATCCTTTGCTGCTCAACTTCAGACATGTAGCTTTGATATAAAACGTCTTCATGTCTATATAAAGTCTTTCAGTTCTACAACACAAGAATTAAGAAAATAAAAGAAACAAGGAATTATAGCATCTTTAGGAAACATGATTATTAACAGGACAATGAAGAAATTTCAGGAGGCCATTAGATTTGCAGAGGACATTTGTTTCCCTGGTTTTGGGATTAAACTTGTGAAGCATAGTCAAATGTCTTTTTCTAATAAACAATGTCAAAGTGTACTTTCAGTTACTTAATCTTAATGCTAATCAATACCGTTCGGTTATGTGTGTGCAGGCAGATTTATCAGATTTATCTTCTGTTTTAAAGGAAAGAAAACCTGAGCTTTTTCACGGAAGAAAACAGTAAATTATCACCATAGAAACAGACTTTAGCTGTTCACCAAGCCTAGAAGTCACAGGGATTGCAAATACGTCAATCTTCCTTGTTCCCGTTGTACAACGTGGCGCTCCCTGCTGCGTCCCTTTAGCAGGGCACTATGATTGGTAACTTAGGAGAAAAGAAAAGTGTGTGGTTACTCAAACCCTTCGACAAGCTAAGACATGTAGACTGAAACTGGGTGCGAGATGAAGAAAGGGAAAGGGAGGGGGAGAGAGAGAGATAGATTATGGGAAGTATCACTGGTGAAAGAAAACTGGAAACATGAAACACGGAATAACAACACTAATTTGATTTAATTTAATATTCTATTCATATATGTAATCAAATAATGTTTTTTATTCAAAGAATGGATTATGGTTGAGGTTAGCGAACAATAAAGAAAGATAATTTAAAACGTTAGATGAAAAGATTAATAAAACAATTTGAGGCAAGAGATACTGGAGAGTAGTGGTCATATAACATGAAAATGGATTATGTCTACCAGACAGACATACAAGTAGAAAAAACTTTCTGTTTGAAAGTTTGTGAAACCCAGGTAAGGTGGTCTGAACATGTTCCCTGCTTTATTTGGGATGATGCAGCAACAAGTCCTGGGTAGCTCTCCTCCTCCACTATCCCACGGGAATATCAGCAGTCATCCATAAAAAAAAGAGAGGGACATAGAGGGATGATGGGTGGATGAGGAAAAGGGGGAGGAGGGAGGGCATGAACAGGATGGTGGGAAGGTGGAAGAGAGATATTTGTATTCAAGGAAAGAAAAACAGGTGTCGACATGTGTTTCCTGCTTTAACCTGCACGCCGGGATGTCATTTCTTGAAGATATGTTCTGACTTTGGCTGTCATCTGCTTCAACTTTCATTGACTTTAGAATACAAACCAAAGTTCACTTTAGTTGCTAATACCTTATTTACGAAGTGTTGTTCGTTTCCATTGGAGAGGTGGTTACATTGCTAACCGGCTGTGTCATGCCTTATTCTGAAGAATGCGAGCTTTATTGTGTCTGCTGTGAAAACACTGAAATGTGTAAAATGACCACCCACATGAGAGTTTAGCCAAAACGTCAGACTCAGGATTCCTAAAGGTGTTGAGCGCATTAGGCTATACGGTTGCAACAAATGCACCTGCAATTGTTAATTTTTCATTAAAATGGCAAATACCTCAATGCTAAGTTAACCTTTTTGTTCAAAATTTTCAAGCTGGTGGAACATCTTTAAAGTTACACAAGCGGAATTTCACACACTAAGCCATATATATTTTTTCTACAGGTCATCCAAATCCCCTAAATCTTCTGCAATCAAAAAAGAGAAAAATACAACCCAACACGAATTCATCTACTTTTCATGAAAATATCTTTGTAGATGCTACTTAAATGTCTATTGCACTTATTTATGATATAGTCCCATACTACAGGTTTTTTAACCATTTCATCATGGATAGCAGTAGGTTCAATTGGCCAACGTTGTATTATATTTCCATTTTCTGGGTTGTTAGGGAGGCCTCTCTGTTTGGAGCCTGCATGTTCTCCTCAGCTCAGGTTTTCTCCAGGTTCTCCGGCTTCTTCCTACAGTCCAAAAACATACATATTCGGTTAATTAAAAACCTCTGAATTGCCCCCAGGCCACAGTGAATGTGAGTGTATGTGTGTGGTTGTTTGTCTCTGTGTGGCCCTGTGATGGACTGGCGACCTGTCCAGGGCGTTACACCCTCTCACCCAGTGACTGGGATAGACTCCAGAACCTCCACCACCTATCAAAAATAAGCGGCACAGAAACTGGATGGATGGAGGGTTGATCGCCTTTTTCTTGTCGCCATTAATCATCTGCACAGTAATTCTAAATGCCTGTTTTCCTTTAGAGAAATATTTTTCACATCTTGCAAAACTTCTCTCACTGCCTTTTAAACCCTTTATCAAAAGCCTTAATAGTCTAAATGTCCTTATAAAATGTGAAAAATGGCTCCCACAAATCAAGGAATGTTTCACCGCCTCATGTTAAAGCTAAATTAAGCATGTCTAAAAGAGTTGCTGGTTGCTGCAGGTAAGAGTCCTCAAAGCAAAACTATTAAGAACGTTTGCATTTATGGCCTGAGGGGTCCCACCATGAAACCTGATATGGAGACGAGCCAAACAGCTGTTGCCTATGAGAGGAAGCCCTAAAGGGACCCAAACACCCCGAGTTCGTTGTGGAAATTTAACAGCCAATGTTTTAACATTACAGAGTCTGGTCTTAATCTTGGAATCTAATGTTCTCCTTTCAATTGTGATTGTCAAACAAATAATACAAAGATGCAAATACCAACACTCCTTACACTCTCTTAAACAAATGTGTCTTTTCTGTATTTTTAGCCCTACACAACACCGCTGTCAAAAAAAGCTATTTAGATTGATGCATAAATTACACACAGTGTATGAATTACAAAAAGAGGACACATTCAAAGATGGACATATTTTATTCTGCTGAATTTTTTTATACCAATGAAAAAAAAACCTAATCATTCAGCATTCAGAATGTTTTCCAATTCAGACGTATTTCATGTGCATGACAACGAATGTCAACGTTTTCAGATATGTTTCTAAGAACACATCATTCAAATTTGTTGTACAATATATCAAAGCTGACAAAACTTGTGCATGATGGAAAGCTTTGTTTTTTCGGTGCTCGAAAATTAAATATGAGGATATATGGGCTTCTACTTCCTCTTTCAAGTTTCCCTTATGCAGAACTCTGAGGAGTGCATGAGGATTGAGCAATGCCAACATCACCTCTGAGGCTTCCCCAGGCCTGCATTATCCTACCCTCAGTTAGATATTGTAAAGTGTTGAAATGTTTCGGTGTTTGTGGGATTTTTACAATTCTAATGCTTGTTCTTGCCTCTTTCCCTTTTTAAAAACTCCACCACATACAACTGTTACATTATAAATGGTCACATCTGCATCTCTGTTTTTACTCAGAACACATCCCCAACCCCCTCATCCGCAAACCCCCAACCATGATCTCTCACTCGAGGCAATGTGGAGTTTCTGGGAGTGGCTGCCATTACCCTGGTAGCTGGAAGAGAACAGAGAAGAGTTGCAGATGCTTGAGAGTTTCTCCAGACTCTTGGAGCCTCTCTAGTCTAGGTCAAACAAAGTGACAAGACAGTTTTGCTCGAGTGGTCTCCTTATTCTTTTCAGGAGACTGCTTGTGTCAGATAATGTAAACATACTAATTAGTGAGCTTGTTGTATTTATATTTGTCCCCAAGAATGTCAGATAATAACGCAGACAATTTTTTTTACTCCAGGTAATAGGTTCATAAACTGGTTTTGGTGTAACAAGCCACTATCTATCATGGCGAGAACCTGGTGTTACATGGACACCAACTAACATTTCACTGTGCTTCACCAACGGGTTTTTCTAACCCAACACTGTTTATGTCAAACACCACCTCACAATGAAAATTTCACAATTGTGCTGATGGTTATCGTGGCACTTGAATTGATCGTAGTAGCGATGTCTGGCTCCATGAATGGCTTTTTCCAGTAAATTATATCTAAAAGGTAACTATTGTGGTTAAGTAATATTCAGAGTCTTACCACAGCAAAGATGATAACGTGAGAAAGAAATGTTGGAATAATTTGACATGGGGAAAGATTTTATTTATTTTTTTTATAACATAATTTGCTTAACAACACTCCGGAAAGAATTAAAGGAAAAATACTGGCAGTTATGCAGAAGTGATGGTGAATATGAGGGAGGCTTCTTGTAACAGGTGCATTCTATTTCCTAGCCTGAGAAGCCAAATGAGAGCAGTAGGCCCCAGGGTTCTTGTATCTCTCTCAACCCTCGGCACACATACCTCCATGATGAGCCGTGCATTTAGTGTAGATGCAGAGATAAGAACAGTGAAAAAGATTTAGAGATAGGCACAGAGGGCTGGATGGATGAGAAAGATCAGCCAGAGAGCAAAAGGGTTCATTTCCATTTCCATAAATGTCTTCATCCTGTATGATAGCGGCATAATAATCTGAAGGTGAGTGTATTTATGATTTGGGTCAGGTTGAAATTGAATTTAAATGTGGGAGCAGATAAGAATGATTGGCCAAACGGTAAAGTAGGGAAAGTAAGTAGGAAAAGGAAAAGGAGGTTAAAGGATGAATGAGTGGGAGAAAGGGGAAGGACAATGAGAGACATATAGTAGAGGGACAGAGGTGTTGAGAGTCCTCCCTTCTCAGCAGCAGTCGTGCGTATAGAGCCTGTGCTGACGTCTGTTTGTATGCTACCATGCGTGGCTGCATACTCACATTCAACAGCGTACTACACAACAGTCACACAGCAGACAGAAGCTCCTCAGTGCTTCTATCTCACATTTAGCCATCTTGAATTTTCTCGTTGTTTCCAACTAGTCAGATAAGAATGAAGGTCTCAGCGAGGCTGGAAACACATGACCTAAGTTTGACTTGCATGTACTTCAACAGAGAATTAACTTTAAGAGAGCTTGTGTTAGCATTAGTAATGTTTGTACAAAGAAATCAACGTCATGAAGATAAAGATTTTTTTCTTTTTAATTTCTGAGGTCATCTTGAACAGTTTATTTTTTAGCTGCTACTTGTGGTTTTTACTGCTTTTCTTATTCCAGCCATGAATGTTAAAACTTTATTATTGGCATTTTACCTGAAATTCACTCCTCCTTCAAACTGTATTTTTCTCTTTACATTAATCCATTTGGAGAATTATTGGGATTTTCATTGGAACTTTCAGACTTTAGTTGGAATTGTTTGCATGATTAATTATATCATAGAGTGATAATCTACAAAAAATGAAAGATAATAAATGCATTTTATTTGTATCTTTCATTCATTATCAACTCTTAATTTCAACCATAGGCACTGGATTGTAAAAAGTTTTTTCTACATTTTTAAAGTATGGGAATTATAAAGCAGTACATTTTGTAAGTAAACTCAAAGCTATGTTGAAAAGGTGAAAAACTCATGTGATACTTAAAATGTCACATGGTAATTTGGGGAGACGCCTAAGAAAATATTGAATACACTAAGAATACCCATTGGGTTTGCTTTTTTTAATTATAAAAGGTGGGAGTTAAAAAGTAAGTTTTCCAAAGATATTTACAAAAAAGTCTGTTTTTCTAATTCTTCCCCTTTTTCATTAACAACAACAGATACTTTATTTCACATTTGCCACTGAACATTTGAATTTCATATCTACTTAAAGCGCTGATGACAAACAAGGGAACATCTGAACTGTTTATTTCAGATAAATGAATCAGTACTTTAAAGAATTTAAGCACAATTTTAGCCATCATGCTGCCATACCTTTTATATTTTCTCAGAATGCTTAGCATTAGCTTGAACTATTGCTTTTTTCTTTCCCAAACGTACGCACCACAGAGACGTGAAGGCATGTCAAAGGCATATCTCTCTCCTTCTTTCTTTATTAATTTAAAGCCAATTTGCCCTTTGGGCCTCTTTGTGTTTGTGTGTTTAATGTTTTTTAAGGGTGTGCATGAGCATGTAGGCAAGCCGCACAGCACGCAGCCCAATGTGTTACCACGCCAAATTCCCTCAGGTGTCAGCTCACACATACACAAATGAACATACAAAGACAACATACAATCATACTCCTTTCAGTTTGACCAAATCCTGAGTATGTGGGTGATTGATGATAAGACCTTTTCTTGACTTCCCGGTAGCCACAGAGTTGATTTGTTTCTGTTAATGCCAAGTCATAGTGAAAGCAAGCACGTCTTCTTGGCATTATTTGCACACCCAGTTCCTTTTCAGTACCACTGTTCTCTCAACTAAGAGACGTCACAGTTGAACTTGCAAAGTTAAAAACAAAATCAAAATGAGTGCTTTCTCAATAATTCTCATTAAAAAATTTACAGCAAGATGATGAGTTACTGTAACAATGACAGTAGAGTTAATTGTCTTATATCCTCTTATTTTTATTTTATTCATTACGAGATTGTGTTATTCATTAATAGATTTCAGATAAAAAATACTGCGTATATAATCATATAAAGGGCAACCATATTGTAAAGGGCATCAGAGCATCATCAAAAGTTGTAAATTAATTTAACATTCTGCTAAATCTATATATTAAAGATATAAAGATAAGATATTAAAGATAAAAAAAGAAATTGTGGACCTGAAAATTCCCCTCTGATAACATTAAAAGTTTGTATGTTTGCAAGAAGACACAAAATAGGTTTCCTAAAGAACATGGTTCTTGTATCTGTGATTTCCAGAAACTAAAGAACCAAAACTTTAAATGACATGGGGATAAAAGGAGAGAGTGGAAAATGATACTGGAAAACTATTAACATGTTAAATTGGTGTCCCTTCCCTTTATTGTCTTTCTCAGAATCATTACCAAACACTTCACACTTCTGGGATCCCCAATCTCAATCTTTTATCTGAAACCGTAATGAGATTCACAATACTCCTGCCTTGGATTGTCATGCTAAGTGATCTGACTGCACACTCTCATACTCTTGGAGGAAACTGTCCCCCCCACCTGTCCTATCAGACACCTGTTGCACAGCTCACAGCCAATCCGAGGGGAGGAGAAATCTCTGTGCTGTCATGAAATAAATCTGGGCCCTCTTCTGAGGAATCACTCCATTTCACTCATCTGTGTGTCACTCCTCTTCCCTGCTGAACAGACACAGAGAGAAAAGCACGTACAAGCCACAGAGGGTTGGATAAAAAGGAACCTGTTAAGACTGATTTGGATTGAAGACATGACCAAAGAGACTGAGTAAGTTCTTTCAGGATTTTTTTTTACACTAGTCTGCTTGGAGATATGCTCTGTATGAATGCATTGTTTGCTGCAAAGTGGGCTTTTTGTCGTAGTTTGGATATTGTTTAATACAGTAAATAGTTCACGAAATGCTTCAGTTTTGGGGGAAAGAAGCCCTCCTCTTAGTTTTGATCTCTATTCTTTTTTTTTTGCAATGGGACCCAGATGTGAAACATCCCCGTTTTTTAAAAAGGAGATGTTTTACAGGAAAATTGATATGGACAGACACACACACACACAGTCAGAGTTGTGGTTGGAATAGTTCTGTTTCGGCTTGTTTTTTCACTAACCTGGGGGCCAACACATACAAAGGAGACCGGGAAATAATAATCCTCTTTTGAGGTGTTAGACTGAGACGAAGGGTCATGACAGTATGTGATGCATTAAATTACTTAGAGGTGAAACTTTACAGTACGCTACATTGGAGCCCACCTTCACAAAAAGATAATGGTTTTAACTGGTTTTAAGAATAATTTGCAAAATAATCTACCTATTGTGTATAGAAAGAATGTACGGTGTTAAAGACAGGTGCATCAATACCAGATTTTTTACATCCGTTTCAAGCGCAGTTTCCATTTTAGAATATTTTCAACCGTTAAAACATCAATCAGTTCTCTCCATTTCGGCTTTGGGAATAGCTGCATTTTTGTCTTTCTGTCAGCACATTTGATTAACTGTTTATCCAGGCTAAACAGCAGCTATTTGTTCCTCAGTCACTTCCAGCTAATTCCAAACAGGGCTCATCCTGGCATGCTTAATGTTTACAATCCTATGTGGCAATGAGTCTTTCCAAACAAATCAGATCCTTAAAATCCGAGAGTGTATTTTTTGTTTATTACAACTGAAATGGAAAACCAGAGCTTACCTTGGTGACAGTTGTGGGTTTCTATTTACGAAGAGAGAAAATCTTGTTATCTCCTCTGTAAATACGAATGAAATCCCCTTTCACAATGCTTAAAAGAATACCTGCACTAGAACTCACATCACACACGTATGTTCTCATGCATTCTCTGCAAACTAAAACCTTTTTTTGACATCACTGTTCCTGAGGGATGTTACTCAGCACTGAGGTTTTGCAATCGAAACCTCTCATGCTAAAGGGCAAGTATGTGCAGTGCTCCGAGGCTCAGGCACTGTTGTAGTTAAACTCCAGCTTACTTCTGCTCTGTCAAAGTCTGTCAAACACTGTCTAAGGAAGAGGCAATATTGCTTCTGAAGAAAAATGTGTTTGCCTCGTGCCGGTAATCAACTATTACAGTTGTAAAATATCTGTGAAGATTCTCAGTCATCCAGATCATGGTCAAGCTTGAAAGTTGAAACTTGAAGTTAGGCAACTTCATGTCCAATTGCCTAACTGAACTTTTTAAGCTATTACAGTTGTTACTTTTTATTGCATGGATTTTTCAGCAATACTGTTAATCTGATAAATAACTCTATTTTTTTCCTTGGATGTGTAGGACTCTGGGACTGGTCTTTCAGAGCGAGAACTTCAACTATAACCATTACACAAACTACATGATGGAATCCTGGTCCTACATGGACAACCCTGTTCCAGAGCTGAACCACTCCAAACCCAGACTCCACCCAGGAGACAATCTGACAGCCTTAGCAATGCTCCACGACCAGTGCAGGGTAAATAACCATAAAATTCTGCTCATGAGGAAGCAAACCAACTTTAACTTAAATTTAATCCCTTAATTTTTTATCTTTTTCCAGAGCCATAAAGAACAAAAGCCTGTTGCCTGCAATCGCACTACCAATACCTGCAAGCCAACAGAAAGGTGAGTCTTCTAACTTCTGGATCCACTTTGCTAAAAATTCCAGCTGCAACATGATTGTGTCTTTGTGTCAATATATCGAAAGGACATCAAGTTGATCTCACTTTTACACTTGCTAGTAAATGTTTTCAAACTAAGAAAAGTAGAGAAAGGTAAACTCATAAAAAATCATAGGCACTTATGTCTGCACCAGTCTGATTGATTCAGAAACAAAATGAGTTAATGTTATCTTTTTTTAGCTTAATAAAACTTAAGAGAATCATTATTGAAAAAGAGAAAGGAAGGCACTCAGGAAGGTCATACACTTGTGAGTGGGTAATCCCCAAGTCAAACAGTCAACTAGATAAATCTCCACCTCTCAGCTTCTTTTTTTTCTCACTGCCTGGCTTTCTAACAGAGTTTCACAACAGGGGGACAGATCCCGTGGTCCTCCCTGTTCCACCCTGTAGTTGGATTGGTGAGAAAGAGCCTTTGTTGGGGGACAGTGTTGTCCCCTCAAACATTTTAAATGGAGAAAGTTAAAAACAGGGAAGAAAGAAAAGCTCAATTAAAAAACAAATAGTTCCCACCCAGACCCGAACCTCCCTTTCTCTAAGCTGTTTTTTGCAGTAGTTGTGCTGACACACAATTAGGTCTTTTACATACCTTTGTACATTTGCACAGGTCATCTTTAGGACAATGAAATGTTTAAGGCATGCCACAGTCAATAATCTGAGATGAAATGATCTTACAGTTTTGAATTTCTCTCTGAAACTCTTCTGCTCTTTCCAATTCGACAGGACCCTAACCAACACCAATGAGATTGTTTCCCTTGAGTCTCCTGCCAATGTCATGAAGATTCTCTCTGAAAGTGTTCCGTCATCAAATCCCCAGGAGATTTTGGGATCCAAACAGATCACCGCCATTTCAGCTCCCACAACCTCAGACACATACACCACCCTGACCAGTGTTGTGGCAGACACATATGACAAGCAAGAGCTGAATATAATCTTTGACTCCCTGCTGCAGAAGTGGCCAGAGAACAATGTTTTCCAAGATTCCAGCACTGAGGTGAGCTTGATGGGATTATTTGAAAGTTGAACTCCACTTCCTGTCTCTAGGTCTCTCCCTATGTCTTACTAATACATATGACCTCTGTGGATATCAGAATCTTCCCTACAGCGATTTTCCTGAAAGCCATCCCAGCCCAGTCTATTCAGGCTCCTACGCCAGCTCCCCACCAGAAAGATTCAGAAATGAACTCCAGTTCTCCCTCGGAGCTCCTGCAGCTTCCTCACACAAGTCTAGCGAACTACCCATGGTATACCTGAACAAGGGCCAGTTCTACCCCATCACTCTCCATGGAGTGGACAGCAATGCCTACCTCACCGCCACAAAAGTCAAGGTGAGTCATAGTCTTGGAATTGATCCAAGAAAGAGTTTTGTTTTTTTTGACAATGATTGTTTTAATAGATATCCTGTGCACATTGTTGTGTCATTGTCCAAAGGCTTCTCAAATGTTTTCCGTTGACCACATAGTTCATACATTTATCGCATGTCATCAGATCAATCCTTCCCAACTAGCTGTCCCTCCCATGGAACCAGCTCCTTCTATGACTAATTCCCTACTGAGACATTGTGGACTGGGCTGGCACCACGAAAATGACAGTCCTGCCCCATGTAATTCATTCTAGTGGCAGTTAGATGAGGCAAGAGCGAAGCACAGCTCAGGCACATTAGTCTTTGTGGTAAAAAAAAAAGAAGAGAGAACAAGTAAGGGGGAAGGTGTGGTGAACTTTACAGCCTCCTTCTTTGTCAGTCGAATCAGAGGATAAGAACATACACAAATGAGTGCAAACTCACTGCAAATAAATGATGACAGTCGTAAAGAAAAGATGGATTTGGGGTGATAAATGAAGCGTTGGTCTTTAGAGGAAGGTTGGTCATTCAGGAAATGTCAGCAGTAGTGGAGAATTACAAACAAATAAACTTAATATTGAGTTTTTCTGTCACTTCAGACAGTGGTGATGGCTGTCTTTGAGAACGACAAGACCCCAGAAATGCAGCTTCGCTTCTGGAACCACTGGCATGCACGGCAACCAACCGTCAAGCAGAGGGTGATTGACATTGGTAAGTTTTTCTGTTTTTCTTTTTTTTTTGCGTGTTATAAAACATAATCATGATGTTAAGAGATACCTGACCAGACTTTTCTTCAGAAAAAAAGTAACACTTTCTTTGCTGATGTCTTTTCAACAGCGGACTACAAGGAAGTGTTCAGTGGCATCAGCAACATAGAAGAGGTGGCCTTCAATGCTCTCTCTTTTGTGTGGAACCCCAACGAGGAGGCAAAGGTAAAGAGAAGTCTGAAGACACATGACCATCATTCTAACATACACCAATGTTTTAATTAAAAAGCTGCTGTGTTAGGGAAGGCCAGTGGAATGGAGAAGTGATAGAACAGGTGGAACTTTACAGGAAACGAAAGGATCGTGGTAAAGGGAGGGGTGGAGGGAAGGAGTGGTTGAAGAGGGAGGAGAGGAATCCAAGCAATGTGTTTTCCCCCAAGGCCACTGTCACCACATTTGACAAAAGCCATGACAGCTTATGCTAACTTATTTGTGACTGAAAGGTTCCAAAGAAGACCTTCTTCTTTCAGATTTGGATAATTGTGACTGCAGGCACTCCTCATCTTACATCAAACGGGGTCTCTCTTCAGAAACTGTTCCACTTTGCTGTTGATTCATGTCTCCTCGATGTGGACACATTCAAAATGAACATGCAAAATAATTCAATCTTAATTTTATCATTGTAGGTATACATTGGGATAAACTCCTTGAGCACAGACTTCTCTTCTCAAAAGGGTGTGAAAGGCCTGCCTCTGAACCTCCAGATTGACACTTATGACTTCAGCTCAGGATCTAACCAACTCATACACAGAGCTGCCTGCCAGATCAAGATCTTCTGTGATAAGGTACTAGTCTTTAATTCACTCACCTTACCCAAAGAAAAAACAAACTGCTCTTTTCAGAGACAGGGACCGTCATTTTTAACGTATCATTGTGTCTTTTCAGGGTGCAGAGAGGAAGATGCGAGATGAGGAGAGGAAGAAATCCAAGAGGAGGGGGAAGAATATGAATGATGCAAGCAGTGAGTGTGACCGTGCTATTCCCCTGCGCCACCATCATTTCACCAGCCAACACTGTTAAATCTAATGTTGCCCTCTGTTTTGCTTCCAGCTAAGCCTTTAATGAGCGGCTCCATTGGCACTGAGCACACTTTCTTCAAGACCCTTGAAGACCACATCACCCCGCCAGTTCTCTTCATTCCGCAAACACACTTCTCCAGCTTACAGCGCATAGTAGGTTTCTTTTTAACCGCACTGCTGTTTACTCTATTTTCCTCCGCTCTCCACTTGTTCATCCCCGCAGGGGATGGTACAGGCATGAGCAGAGCAGGAAAAAATGGTGGGAAAATATGCAGTGGGAAAAGTGGTCTGGGAACCTGGGGGTGTTAGGGGCGTTGGTGATGCCAGCAAAAGTGAAGCTAAACACAGACCTCAGATCAGATGAGCTAATTGTAGTCGAAACTAGGAACAAGTTCAAGCCGCTGCAGATGCTGACACTGAGATTAGGCTATGATGTCTTGCAGGAAAACACGCACGCACACACAGAGCTGGTGTAACATCCCACACCTGATACACAGCACACAACCCTCATATTCCTAATGTCTATCACTCATCACACTAGCAAAACAGTGAGATGAGACTGCTGTTCAGACAGGTCAGTCTTCAAACAATATGTAGTCATTTTGGGGCTACTCAGGGGCTAGTGAAGGATAATCTTTTGGAGTATACAGTTACATGTATATTCATTTTACACGCTACAAGTCTTGATTTGTTGTCGCTTAAATAGAACACTCTCAATAGTGAATGACCGAGAGTAAACACTGATTAGACAGTGTGATTAAATATGAGATTCTCCTATCTGTGTCTCACCATCTGTGCCCATGCTTATGCGGCTGTGTTAGAGGTCATGGGAAATGCATGCTTAAAGTGATGATAACATTCCTCTTTATAAGGTATCACACACAGACAATGGTAGGAAGGGGGTTATTAAGCAATGTCTTTATCAGTGAAGTGGTTCCTAATCAGATCTTTGGTCTCCTGTCTGTTTTCCTGTCTCACCAGGTCACTCCTAAGGACGAAACAGAAAGGTAATCACTGCTAAAGCAAATTGGCTTTAGGTTGTCATCAAATGTCACTTTCAAACTGACTCGTGGTGCCTGCTTTTTTCTAATATGGATGTTGGTTTGTGCCGTCAGGAGTTGTATGAAGAGACTGTATCCAGACAGAGACCAGAACAACTCTCCCCCCAACAAGCAAGCTCGCAAAGAGGACCCACAAAGAGGTATTTTTGAAAATTATGATTAAAAATACAACAATGAGCCAGTAGTTTTTTTTATTAGAAGGCTAAATGATTATTTCTTTCCCCTCCAACAGTTCTGCTGTACGTGAGGACAGGCACAGAAGAAGTGTTTGATGCTCTCATGCTCAGCTCACCAACACTGTCAGGCCTACGGGAAGCTGTAAGTATCACATTATCAATGCAAAGATACTCAGAAAAATACATTCCTGTTTGATCTGATCAGGTGTCTGGGAGTGGAATCAATAGCCCTGTTGGTTTCTTTAGTACATTCCAGAAAGTATTTCATTTCTTTCTGCAGAGGATCGTGCTGACTGTTCATTCCTATATGTTTCCTTTCTCAGATCTCAGAGAAGTATTGCATGCAAAAAGACACCATTGGGAAAATCTACAAAAAATGCAAAAGAGGGTAAGTATCTTACTATTTTTACCACGCCACTGACCTGACACAGGAGACAAACTAAAAGGTGCACCTGACATACACGAATTGCACAAAGTCTGAGCTTTATTTGTAGCTTAAATCTCAACCTCCTCTATAAAAGCTGATGTTGACAGACCGGGTTGGCAGGTTGGTAGTTGGCTCTGCCTTCTGGAATGTGTTAATTGTTGTTCCTCCAAAAGAAGGAGGATGAAAAGATTTCATAAGTCCTACTGATGAGTCATTCATGATTGTCACGAATTTTTGTTTTCATAACTCTACCTCCTGACAGCATCAGGAAGTGCCTTTAAAATGGATTTATCGGTAAATAATGTCCTCAGAGGTCTTAAATAACCAGATTAAGGTTGCTGATCAAGTTAGATACTGTAAGATATCACACAAAGGTCAGATTACTTTCTAGGAGGTGGTAATTTTGAGGTGGAATTGGACACTTTTGAGGCTTATAAAAGACCCTCTGTTTGGATAAAAAGGGAAATGGTGGTTGTCTGATAATTAGATAAAGTTTATGGAGATCTACTTGGAAAAAAAAGCTATTGTAGTCATGACCAGCTTTCAAAGCTGGCAAGACTTGAATAAAGGATCTTTAACAGAATTTCATAAGGGCCTTTTTATATGTTTGAATTTTTTTAAAAGCTAAAAGCCCAAACTTTTTAACTTACGATGAAGACATGTCACTGTATGACATCAGGCCAGATCAGAGGGCTTTTATTTAGGACCATTTTATGGGAGTTGAAACACCTCTGAGTGAATTTCCTACTGCTTACAGGCAGCTATCACTGCAGGGGGAGCAGCTAAGCTAACAGGTTGGATTACATTCCCCCTGCAGTTCCCTCCCTCTTCTTTAGCTCTCGTATTTAATCAGCCCTGTCCCTGCGGGCTAAATGCGTGAGCTGCTGGTTAGTTCAAGCATTAAAGACTTAAAGGTTAGTGCTTGGGAGGATAAAAACAGACAATGACCCGATTTATCACCTCTACCTGTGCAGGTGATGAATCACCCACCTAATTATCAATAATAAACCATCCTCAAAACTGGCTTCAATGAAGAAATAGCACAACACTTTTAGTTCAGTTCATTCTATTTAATTCAGGGGATATCTGTGTGTTTTTTTAAGTTACTTGATGCATTTTACCCATTTCTATTCACTGAAAGTAGGAATTTCTTAAGTAACTCTTTATTTTTACATGTCTTCCCTGTAGGATCTTTGTCAACATGGATGACAACATCATTGAACACTACACCAACCAGTCAGCCTTCCTCATTGATATTTCTGAAGAAGCTGCTGGTCAGTTCCAAGTTACTCTTGTTGAAGTATGAAAACAAATCTTTTGAAGGAAGCACAAACACAGCTGACAATCAGAATGATCTAAACACACTGCCTCATCGGAGACAATGAAGGCTGTGCCTTGCCAAAAGCTAGGAAGGGAACTGGACTGAATAAGTCGCTTGAAATATTCAGATGTGATGTTTTTAAAAAAATGTTTACTCTGGGATTCCCTCAAAGACCAGTTCTTATTTTTTGCCTGAATTTAATATGTTAATGTAAGAGACATTATGCTAACCAGACTGTACATATGTAAATATATATTATGATACATTTTTTATAAAACAAATACATGCATATCTTGATCAGTTTATCTCAAGTTGCTATGAATTTCAATTTTTCAGACCTTTTTTTAAGCATCTTTAAAGGCTGCAACTTTTGCTGCTTTCAGTGTACTCATCATTTCTTGAAGAAGTCCATTGGTGCATTGCATTTAGACCCATAACACAGAGATTCATGTTTTTCACTTGGTTAGTTTCCTGAATAATACTGCCAAATATCAGGCACCATTCAAAAACTGACGTTAAACATTTCCACACATAAAACCACAGAAAATCCGTTTTTCCTTGGTTATTGTTGAGCCTCTTGCTTCGGACATTTCCTAACTGTATGGTATAACCACAGAGCTTTACTGGAAGCAGTTCAAACTAACACACACCTTTCATAGCTTTCATGTATACGTGTGTGGAAAAGCTTGCAGGATTTTTCTTTTTACTTAACGTATCATTTCAAATCAAACATGTATCCCTGTATTATTTCATTATCATAACATTGCTATGTCAACCTTATTCGGCATATATTTCCCTTTTTGTATGAAAATAAAATAAATGTATCTCATGTTTTTGGTTTTTGTCTTGATTATTTCACATTATAAAACGCTCATTTTTCATCTTGTTGAGGATCATTCCAAAAACAGATTAAACAATAAAGATGTGAGATACTTGTGCACTGAGGTTCAATGGGATTTTGGAGATGAAGTGCATATTGGAGGGATGGAACATCTAATCTTAAAATCAGCTCAAACAAAAGCCTGTACTCATCAGCATGAGACATGTCCAGTCTTATTATGCATTGTTAATATAAGTGGTCCTGGTATAGATCACTGATATGAACATTTCAGGGTTATCATTGGACCTAGTGCACTGTCCAAGGACAATAAGGCGGTCCCATAGTAACAAAGTTAGTTTAGATAAACCAAGTTACCAGGAGCTAGAGCCATAAAGCCTTCAACTAATTTAACAGGATTTCAAATGCATGATGATAAAAAAATAGATCTTTTTATATTTCTTCCAGCTTTTATGCTGTATAGTAATCAGTGTGTCTACGTTCAACAGGGAGCTCACTATTCCTATTTAGTGACACTGAGATGGAAAGGCACTCTGTACCAAATACTACACAGACATCATTTAACAGGACAGAGATATTAATGCATGCGGAGGGAAAGAGAGAGAAAGAGGAGCAGACAGGCAGGCGAAGAGGAGGGAACAAGGGGGGAACAGGCACAAGGACAGAAACATGAGGACCGAGAGAATCGGGAGGCTGAAGCACTCGAGAAAACTGTGGCAGCAAGGCTACACGAAAAGATAAAGGGAGCAAGAATGATGGGGAGTTGGCTGCACCATCTGTTGAGAAGAAAAGAAAAAAGAGAAGAAAATATTAGCCATTCAGACGAGAGCGGCGATGCAGGCAGCAGTCTGCAGTGAGATGCTCAGAAGCCTTCCTGAATGGTAAGTAACTGACTTCATGGACCATATCTGTGTGTGTGTGTGTACTCGTGTTTTTGTATTTTGCTGTGAATACGTCTGTACAAGATGAAGTCTTCAGACAGTTCATAACAGTTCTGAGGTCATTGCCAGCTTCGCTGCAGATGTTTCAGTGATTTTCCTTTTGTCAGTTGTGAACTGGAACAAGTCAAACACCTTGGATAGCTTAAACATTTTGTCTGTACATGGACATCAGCTAGGATGGCAGCTAATTTGTTATAGTTTATCATTTGTTAGGGTCTACATAATAATAAAACTCATAATAACCCCATTTTGTTATTCAAACAGATTTTGTTTACAAATGGAAAGAATAGCATTTACTATGTCAGATACTATTGTAATCTTCTTTCTTCCCGTCAGTACACTGAACATTCTAGCCACAAAACAGGAAATAATTATCAATGATCATAACATACAAGCATGGGTATGTGTTAATATACCCACGCTTGTACCCATGCTGACATGCATTTTAAAAAGGGGAATATCACTAAGAATTCTTGCGTCATTTTCTGTTATATATTTTTTATTTAACTCCTTTTCTGGTGCATTTGTGTATTTTCTTAGAGTTTCAAGGTTCTGTTTCCTATTAACCAATTATTTCTAAATTGAATAAATGACATGAAATCATTTGTTGGTGCTTTCAAGCTGTGTCCTGGCAGAAAACAGATTACAGCGGGGTCATGAAAGATTCTCCATGGTTTTCTTTTTGGTTAATCTTTTCATGTCAAGAGCTAACATGATCCATAAATAAGAAAGATAAAGGTTTACAGTGCAGGTTTGGCTAGTTTTATAATAGAAATATTATCATGACATTGGAAAACATTGAAATCTCTTGACCCTGTGGTTTGATGTAATCAAATGCCTAATCAGTTTGTAAAAGTCTGCATGTATATCTTATATTTTGTGGTGAACATAAAAACGCTATAAAGGTTTGTCCTCTTTTTCACTTCACGTTTTCTTTCTTTTTTGATAGTATCTTGAAGTACCGAAGTTGTGTTAAATCTTTGAACAAAATTCAAATGAAAGTAAAAATATTCTAGAAAACTCATCAACTTTCAAGTTTTTGCATAAAATGTCATATAATATTCAGATATAGATACATCTAAACCATATCTATCATTGGCTCAGAATAAATAAAAAAAAATTCTTGAACATATGGGTGGTGCAGCTTTGCCTGCATAAGTAAAAATGACCCTTACAAAGTGTTTAGAGATAATGTTGAGCTTTTCTCTAAACTTCTGTTGACAGTCCTTTTAGTAAAGATATTTTCTTTCTGTTAAGATGTTAATTCAATATTTCTTGACCGAAATCATATTGATTGTGTCAGTATGATTGGTTCAGCGTATCTTCATGTTGTCCTTCCTGAGGACATTCTCTCCTCCCTCATCTGGATGGACACCATGGAGATGAACTCATTCTGCATTCAGACGCTGGCCTGACGTTATTACGAGCCCAACAAGATTCTTCCAAGGTCACATCTGACCATCTGTCATCAGACATTTAGATAGCAGCTCCCTCCTTTGCACACTCACAGATGAACGCACTGATTCCAATGTTTGCAAACAGCACCACATAGAGAGGACTGTAGCAAGGTCTTCTCATTAATACAACTACGCACAAACAAGCTGTCACATTGAGACCGGCCAGGTTATTGTATCCTAGCAACTGAGACATGCATCGACTGCTGGTTCTTTTTCCTGTCCAGTGTGGGAGCAGTGAAGGCAGTCTCACCTCTGTTTTCTCAACCCAGCCATCTTCACACTTCTTTACTCTGTTAATCGTTTCTGTATTTGGTTCAATTGCTTTGACCTGATGGACGATGTTTCCTATAAAAAGCTGTCTCTTTTATATTCAGACGGTGTGAAGAGTCTGCAACTTCAGACTTCAGATCAAGAGGTTTAAGGTAAGCCTTTATCAGTCTGATAATTGTTGCATTACTTTATCTGCAACTGTGGTGCGCTGTTCATTTCTTTCTTTCTTTTTTTTCAAGAGTAATCAATGCAACTCTACAGTATCACGGCACATTGATATCTGATCAACAAGCAGCCTCCCCATCCGGTCTCATTTTGCTCGTTTGCGTTTTTGAGAAAACATTGAACATTGTTACATTTTCATTTTTCAGAAGATTATCGGCTAAAAAACCTTGAAGATTTACAGAGAAACTTAGGTTTTCATTAGAAATTATGCACACCCCAGCCTCCATGGTGATGGGAATCGTGTTTGCCCCTTTGGGTTTGGCCCTGGTCTTCACGGCTGCCATCACCCCACAGTGGAGAGAAGGCCAGGCTCGTTTGAGCATGGCGGGGTCTGGGTTTCTTCTCCGAGTGGGAGCGAAAGGTCAAGGGGTGGGTGCCAAGTCCCGCTCAGTGGAGGCGCTGCTGTTGCTCCGCTCCGATGGCCTGTGGGAGAGCTGTATGCAGGTGGAGCACTCTGAGCTCAAGCAGTGTTGGCCAGTTGCTGGACCCTACCAGAGAGACCCACGGGTTCGTCTGGCACAGGGCTTGGTGCTCACGTCTTTGTTTCTGAGTGGGATTGGCATTGTTCTGGCTTGCATCGGGGTCCGCTGCTGGACAGATCTACCTCTGAGAGGGGTGGCAGCCTCGGGGGGACTCTTGGTGGTGAGTGCTGGGCTGCTGAGTCTGACTGCATTGGGAGTGTACACCCATAACCTTAAAAGACTTGGGATGGATCCAAGTCAGGGGATCGCTAATCACAGGTCAGCCCAGTTGAGCCTGCACGCAGCAGGATCGCTCTATTTCGGATGGCTGGGTTCATTTTTACAGTTGTTGGGAGGCAGTGCACTGCTGTTCAGCTTCAAAAGACCAAGATGTCCGACATGCCCATCCCGCCCGGAGCAAACTATCTGCCCTGCTTGTCGCTCATGTCCAGAGATAACAACCAAAACTGACATGGATGTATATGAAGTCAGTTGTTAGAACTCACAGATGTGTGGAAAGAGTTAAACTTTAACTAATTTTTCATTCACAAATATGTCAGCTGATGAATGTCTCCATCCAAGAGGAGTGATAAACAAAGTGCTTATTATGGATCACTGAACTTTTCCACAGGTATGAACATTAACTCCTTTTTTGAACAATTCAGTTCATAAAGTGTTGAATGTCACAGAGAAAGTTTTTTTTTTTAGAACTTCAAATGCCTTTAACTGCAAAACGGTTGTGAAACGTGATTTAAAAATTCCATTGTGATGCCTTTCAACTTTGTACAGTGAGCCAAAACATAACATTTATGTATCAGAGCAACACTGTAAAAAGCTAACTATAAGTGGTAAGTTATGAGAATACGTTTCTTAGATGATATCAGGGTGTTAAGAATGGTCTTAGATCCTTTTTACATCATTGCAGTGAGATTTGAACTAGTCATACTTTGCTGTATTGTTACGTGTTCACAGAAAATGGGATTTATAGATAAAATGTTCTTTAAGATTTAGGAAAAATGCCAAGTAGTCCTAAATAAAAACCTAAAAAAAACATTTTTAAATCTAAGTGTACCATTTCTGATGTTCCGATTGTCAGAATAAGCATATTTTCACCGGGTGGTTAAAATTTTTGTATGACTTGCTTAGTGAGTGTGGAATTACTTCCACAATCATGTGAAAGTAAGAGGTTAAAGTGTTCTGTTTTGTGTAAGACTGTTTAAATCTTCAAATTTATTCGTTGCTGTTTTTTGTGTTTTCTTACTCATCCAATAAAGACGTTTCAATGCCATTGACTGCTGCATTATTGTGTTCTTCTCGAGACATCGGCATTGAAGATTTTTTTTTTCTTCTTTTGAAAAACAATCTCTTAGATTTTACTAAATCTAAGAGAAATGCTAATGCAGGGTTAAACGAAAACAAAGAGCACCATCATTAATTAGAATGTTTTTTAACAAGAAATTATGCAATGCACATATTATATCATGATATTATTTATTCATCACCTCTGCAAACGTTCAATAAACACTGCACATGCTGATAATGGTCTGGCACTCAATGTGTTTGACAAGTTATAGTTACAGTCGATGTGATGACTTAAAACACAACGCTGAGAGGCAAAGAGTAAAATCCCAGTTAGCGCAACTGGCAAGGTCACATCAATCATACCAAATGATTTAGCAGAAACAACCTTGTTACGAGAACAGATGCCGGCTGTAAATGCAGCGCACTGAAAAGATAAGCGAATGAAGAATTACGTTTCAAACAAAGATGTTTGGCAAGTATCTAACGGAGAGTGACATCTCCAGACCAGGAGCTCCTTAGTGCCATTCAGGCACAAACCTGTGGAGTGACTTAGTCGTAGTTTGACACACATCCTGAGTGGCTGAAATAAAGGTATATGAAGTATATTCACATGATGCACGTTATTTTCATTAGGATAAAAAAAGAGAATGCATGATTTGTCTCAGCCACGTCATTTCCCACCTTGGTGTGATGAAAACGGTCACAATGAAAGATAAAAGCATTCTATCTGTCCTATGTTTGTCAGTAATTCGTTTGTAGTCCAAAATCTTCATCATACAGCATTTGCAAATAAAATGAATTTGCATGATTTAGGACAGGTCAATAAACAAATAACTGTATTTGTAGTCAATCTATATTTATATATCATATTAGAGAACTTCTATCTTACATAAGAAATTGTCACTGAATTCCAAGTCTTAATTGATATTTGCTCTCATAAATACATCCTGTTGCGTTTGTAAACTTGCCAAGTCTGCACTGTTGCTTTTCTCCGACATACGTGATTAGGGCACTGATTGAGTGATGATTTGAATCGATCCTCTCAGGTGAATGTCAGCAGAAAACATGGTGAATCACAGCCATATCAGAGTGCTGTATGGCAGCTATTTTTTTTCGTCTAACTTAAATAAAGCAGCTTTGAACTGGTGATTCTGCCCTGCTCCAGCTTCATCTTAAATGTAGAAGTAATGTTCCGCAGCCTCTCCTTTTTCTGCCATTTCGCTCAGCTGTTTGTTTATGGACTCCTGCAGCGATCCCAGAGAGAGTTCCAACACTGGGCTGGACTCTGCGCTCGGCGAGCCCGGTGGGATCTCCAGGAGAACATCAGACGGCTCTGCGTCAACTAGCTGCTCACCATCGCTGAGGCTCAGAAGGTTCAGTCTCTGTGCACCTTCTGTTTCTGCTGCGGCTGTTTCCTTAGCAATGGTTTCCAAGGCAACCTGCTCCGCAGGCGTGTCAGGCGCTGGCGTGATGTCTCCTCCTGCTTTGGAGGTTTTGCGAGTAGCAAGTCTCTCAATTTCCTGAACTAGTTCTTCGTTCTGCTCCTTCCACCGACGATACTTGGAAGCTGTCAGATCAGAGTCGTCCAGTATCTTGTTGATCTGCAGCAGCTCTGCTTCTTTGGCCTGCAAAGCAACGCAAAGCAACTTTAGTTACTGTGCTTCCATGCCTGAAAGGGAGCCGGCCAGCCTGTCCGAACATTTAACAAAACTTTTGTAAAGGACAACTCGTAACAAAAATAAAATCTTAAAAGTAGACTGAAAGATGTTCATGAAAAGAGCTAAATTATCTTAAGACCGAAGACATGTAGGCATTCAGTAGGTTTAAGTCTAGGCTAAGGTAGTCTACTGAAATGAGCCCACCTGAGTCAATATTTAATCACATGCTTTGTGCTAAGACATGGAAAGCAACCCGAGACTTGTCTTAGACTCAGCCAGAATACATGGCTAAGACCACCCCCCTCACCTTCATAGTACTTTGCAGTGCTCGAAGTGTGTGTGCCTTTTCATTGATAATGGGGTTCTTGTTGCGTCTAATGAAGGATTTCCTGA
Organism: Menidia beryllina; assembly: GCA_013363375.1. Classification (NCBI taxonomy): domain Eukaryota; kingdom Metazoa; phylum Chordata; class Actinopteri; order Atheriniformes; family Atherinopsidae; genus Menidia; species Menidia beryllina. The sequence continues at coordinate 9,102,143 of JABUIW010000011.1, read as the reverse complement.
AGTGGTCATGCGTGAACGGCTGCTCATGGCCCATCAGAGAAACTCCTCCTTCTTTTAGGTTGTTTAGCATCATGCCCATCTCATCCACTTGTCCAGCTTCTCACACGAACAGAACAGGGAGACAAAACTCAGTTAGACCAAATAAAGTTAGGCACAAGCTTGAAAGATATAGAACTGTATACCAACAGGGTAGAGAGACTTGGATGACAACATTTCTCTCTATTAAGATGTTATGAGCAGTTTCTCTGTCGACGATGGGTTAGACAAAATGTCTACAGGGCAAAGTTAAGAACACAGCATATTGCAACTCACACATTATTGAAATATAAATCACAAGATCTCAGTCTGTGCTGATTAAAGACATTTTTCACATTTTTACAACATAACAAAGCAAAAGACGCATTAAGACATGGGTTGCGAAACAGTCATTTGCTTCATACTTGTTGCTTTGCTGCCCTCTCTTGAAGGACTCGATGATGGCACTTTATTTGTTGGTCGCCCCTTTGGTCGAGGCAGAGTGTTAGACAGCACTTTCTGCAATACGAAAAGAACAAAGCCTAGATTGTCAGTGGTCATTTAAACGGCACCCTATTACTGTCTGTGTGTCTTTAGCTGCTCTTACCTTGTTTCTCCTGCGCGGAGAAGGAGACGATTCAGACTCTGACTCGGTTTCACTGTAACATTCTGTAAGAAAAATTGACAAAGATGTTGCATTAGTAATGCTTTTTCATTATCATCAGCTAAATAACAGGTAACCATAGAAACAAATAGGCTCTGTTCTTTGATGCCAGAGAACTCATCTGGTGAAATTATAAACATAATTATGAGGTAACAGTTTTCACAGAGCACTGTAATGTTTTCTGCCCTATGGGTATTAACACCACAACCTCAGCATGAATAAAAACTCTAATTATATATAATATGAGCGCAATAACAACAGAAACAACTCAAGCACAATCAGATTGTCAGATGGTGGAACTGGATTGGGAAAACTCTTCCTTTTCACCTTCTTCGCTATCTGGACTCTTGTGGAACTTCTTGTGCTTCTGTATGGCTGTAATCATGCAGTTTATCCACCTTAAGAGAAAAAAAAAAAGAGTACTGTTGAATAGCAAGAATAAAACTAATCAAATTTGGAAACCAACATATTAGGTGCCAAAACAAGAGATCATTACATAACAAAGTATTCAGAAAAATAAACTCCAGGGGGCAGTGCAGACCAAAACCCATTATGGCGTGATTCAACAATGTTTATGGACTTCCAATGAATGGCAGCATTATACAAGAGGAGGGGCAACAAAAGCAATCCAGTTTTTACTTAGAAAATATATCATTACACATTATTTTAGATTAAATAGGTTTAGACTCAATAGGTCTAGAGGAATTATTCCATCTTACTTGCTCATGTCGCTGACATGATCAACAGCAAAAAAGAAGTTCTGAAATTTCTGGTGGCGCATTTGGAAAACACTAGTGGAGAGAGAGTAAAGTTAGGGAAGAAGGGCAGAAAATACATCACCAACACATTAATCAATCACCAAAATCATGCATACGAGAACACAGTTAAATTCCCCCCTAAATTACAATCTCGGAATACAAACAGCATGCCTAAATTACATTCCATCACATTTTGTGTTAACCTTTCACACCACTACTATATTTTCACAAGTAAATAAAATAAAATAAAAAATATTCCTGGATGAGATAAGATGCTGACAAATCCATAACTGAATGAATTCTTACTATTTTCTCTTGTGCTCCCCAGCACTCTCTATGCTGTAGCTACTTATATTGAGCAGACCCTCTGCCTTCTCATCCTGTAGAAAAAAGAAGACACAACATAAGACATGAACATGAAGCACCCTAACCGAAAAAAATAGACACAAATTAAACAGTTTTGTTAGACTAACAAGAAATAAATTCCAAGAAAGGCATCACATTGTAATGTAAGTGATAAAGCAGCAGTATTGCTAAAATGCATAGTCCCTGCCTACCTGTTGGCTTGTATACCAGTAAAGACAAGGCCCCTTAAGGACAAACCAGAAGCGCTGCCACTTCTGTGCGATGAAGACACCGCTGTCCTTTCTTTTCTTCCAGAGCCACCCATCACAGTCGGGATGAGCCAATTCACGACAAGACACACGGCGCCGGCTCAGGGCTGTCGTCATTCCTGGAAAGCAACAAGTACACAAACAAGAGAGATGAGCACAGAGTCACATGGACATGAAGTAGTTGAGCAGTCAATAGTTTGGTTGTGGACTTTTTAGATTGCATCCACGCTGCAGCAAAGACCAGAACATGGAGTACTCCTTGTAAATGTAGGATTAAACTGATTATTGTTTATTTATTTTTTATTCGAGGACGCTGTATGCTGGCAGGAGTCTCTGCAGTGGAGATTGTGCAGCACAGGATGCTGCAAAGACTCCAATGCATTCATCAGTTTTAAGCAGATCAACATAAATGCCGCCTTAATCAGTGTACTTGATCTTATCTAAAAAAATCTATCTAAATAAATTTCTTAGAAATAAAAAGCTGAAAGTTAATGTTTTGTTTTTTTTACCTTTCGTAGACGTCCTTTTAGTTTCTTTATTTGGCTGCAAGGGTAAACAGAAAGAAATTATTAAGCATTCCAAGAGCAGTTTTATTCAGTCCCCTAAATATGATTCATTTAAAACTGGCACATCTGATCCCAAATGCTCTTCTTTTTCTCTTACTGTGTGCCCGACCATTTCTGGGCAGGAACTGATGCTCCCTCTGTCCTGGATGAGTCTGTGAGGCGAGGGTGATCTGTCTCTTCTCAAGTTCGGGGAGAGCCTCCCACCCTCTGAATTCAGAACCTCCGCTGAGAAACACAAAATGAAGGGAAAGATCATCATCATCATGAAAGAAAATACAAAAAAAAAACAGTTGTCAGCAATCCTATGAGTCTATGTGTCTATTTCACATGTAGATGAAAACTGTGACAACGTCACAAATAGTAATGACACATTTGTCATGCTGTCTGTGACAAGAGCTGGTGACCCACATTAACAAATCTTTTATACAACCATCACTTTATCGGGGCTAGAAACATCTTGCTTTCGTTTCATCCTCAAATATCAGATTTTAAATGAAGGGAATCTTTCATCGCAGACAAGAGGCAAACAACCTGAAGCTAAAGGTATGTTATTACGATACACCCACCTGTGTCAGCCCAAACCTGTGATTACAGAAAGGCCTGCTTCACTTTGTCTTACTGAGGCTGATGTAATTATGCTGTTTTATTTCTGGCTAGAGAAGAGTTATCTTCTGTATATCAACTGACATTTAAAACATTCAATATGCCTTTTGAGGATTGAATTTTGAGGCCTGTGGAGCAGAAGAGTCTGAAAGCTCCTGTTTCTTTTTCTGCAGCAGAATGTGGCTTTCCTCCTCCCATTCATCCAGATTTCCACCCCGCTATGCCATGGACTGCCAACCTTTTATCAAATATGTGGCTGCTTTTAAATTATTTGACTACAGAAGAGTTCCACTGAGACACATCACTCTGCTATGTTTCCTTGCAGTATTTGGTTGTGGGTTAATCTGACTGCAGCCTGAGATCTTTTAATTACACCCGCTTGAAACATAAAATGAACATAATACAGCTCAGACTAATTTGCAAAGGAGATGCTGCTCCTGAACAAAAGTCTAATTGACTTTGCAAAGTCAATTATTTTCCATCCTTTTTTCAGAACTAAAAGAAATCTACAAAAAATCCTCCATTCATTTGGGACTTAATAGATAAGTTCCTTACCTGAGGCTGACAGAGGTGAGAGCCTTTCCTGCAGGTTTTGGTATGAAGTTAGATTCAGACTCCCTTCCTGCTCTTTGCCAGAAGAGAAATCAGATTCTTCCTGTCCCATAGGTTGCTGCTGTCCCTCTGGTCCTTGAACAGCTCTCCTTTTGAAAAATCAAAAGAAACATCAATCTGCGAAAATCCTTTCCCTTCCATTTGGATGCCTCCGCTGTCTAGACTCTTACAGCTGACAGAGAAATGATCTACATTTTCTCTAATAAACAGTGTTGTCCCTTTTCCCCATCACAGTCCAATGCAGCAGCAGGCTATCCAAAAAAGTCTTTAAAGTAACAGCCGTCATTTAATAAGTAAAGCCTGTTGTTGTAAGGTTTCTCATCAACCACTTTAAAATCTTAAACTGGATCTCCTAAAAAGGAGCTGGAACTGGATCTGTAGTGGCATGGCAGAATAATCTTTAACCATAATGCACCATCATTGTTTACTCCCTCCATCTGATTGTCACCCATTGTGTCTCTTTACCCCCTGACTCTTTCTTTTTCTATTTTCCTAATGTTCCTCTGCTGAATGTGTATCTCTTAGTTTTTTTCTTTTCCCATCATTTCCAGTCAGTGGTAGGAGGTGGGCATGCACAGTGGAATTTATAATATTTGCACTGCAAACATATCCGGTTCAGGCATATTAAAAAGGTCAAATGAGTTCATGGGAGGCTTTGTTCTGCTGAGTTAATCCTTGGTAATTCACGGATACATGTCTATGTCCAACATACTCTGCCTGTGTACAGACATGTGCACAAAGAATTACGCTTGATAACAGATTTCAGAATTCCCAGACATCAGTTCTAGCGTTTCTCCAATACGATTCATAATTGCCTGAAAGGCTTAATTTCTATGATGAAAACCAAATCTCTGTGTTGACATGAGGCATTTAGTGCTTAGATTTAATTTAGATTTAATGATGTTTTGTTGCGTTTTAAAAATAAATTTGTAGATTTTATTTAAGTATTTCATGAGTTTTCCTTTCAAATACTTTTCGGAAGAAATATTTTTATTTCTTCTAACGTTAATCTTTTTAAGGACTGGCCTTTCCATGGTGTACAAAAGGTATCACAAACAAAGGAAATTTATCCTAATTTTGGATTAAAATGATCACATTGAAAAAAAAAAACATTTCACGTAAACTAGTCAAACGAGCCAAATCAAATAACGAAAATGTTCCTTTACTATTATTCGAGGGAAAGTGAAATACTACTCGTACCTAAAAGATAGGGATCTGACAGAAGCTGTGACCCTCTCAAATATGGAGTGCCTTGGGTTCTCCTCCTCGTCCTTCTCTTCTTCCTCCTCTGAACTGTCTTTTCTCTCCTCGTTCTCCTTCAAAGAAAAAAATAAACAAAGTCCAAGCATGTGAGAATGCTTGTTGAGGTCGTTCTTGTGTGTGTGTGTGTGTTTGTGTATGTGGTTGTATTCATTTAGCACAGGGTTTGGGAAGCGGATGTCATGTGGGGTGTGATGGCAGCCCTTTCCTCAGGTCTCCATCTGCACACTCTGTGGCTTAGCAAACAAGATAACATAAAATTCCCACAAACAGACACAAATTCTGTGAATCCAAAAATCAGGCCATCCCCTGAGGGCAATATGGAGACGATACACACAGCTGATTCACATCCTCTGAAGTGTCCTCTCACCACAAGCCGCCAGCTAGATCTGAGTTTAACATGGTACTGGTCACAAGGGGGTGTGAAATGCACAGTGTGTGCATGTGAGCTTGTCTTAGATGAACTGTGTATTTCAGTTTGTTGTCTAAAAAGTCAGTTCAGTGATAACTTGCAAGAGTTTATGAAAATCGAAGCCCAAGCTAGGTTCAACCATACTCACAGGAATGGACGGCTAAAGTTCCCCCTCATATAAATGTGCAAACATACCCAGTTACTGAAGGAGGATTTGATGCTGGACTTTCATCCCTGGATGTAATTACTAAAAGCTGCTGCTTTGAGGAAAATATGAGACTGTGCAAAGAGACATTTTGAATTCCTGTTGACAGTGGGATTATCTTTAATCTTTAAGAAGGTTAAGCCTTTACACCAAACGGAGTTAAAAGAGTTGTTTGAGGGAAAACTATCCATGGATTTTGGATTTTGCAATGACTTTGTTTTTGCTCTCCAGGGTACCTCTTGCTCCTCAATTACTCTGTATTCTGATTTAGGTTTGTTTGGTTTTCCCTCTGTTTATTGTGAACTATACTCTCCTGTGTGTTTGCTATTGGATTAGCTGCCAGTGTTCCTCCAGGTTTCTGCAGCTAAATGCCAAACCTGTTTTTCTTACCATACCTTCTTCTGGTTTTCTTTTTTTCTCCTGCTGGTGTTTATTGCATTATATTGCCTAACCCTGTATCCCTCTATTTTGCGTCTTTTCTTTGTTGTTCATTTTTTGTACTTTCAGTTCATGGTTTTGTTAGCCCTGCTCCAGTAGCAGTTTAGCTCACTGTTCGGTCTTAAATCTACCATAAATACTGACAAGGATTCCACCTCCCAGATCCTTATTTCCATCATGTGTTACTGCATCCATACCAAGTTTTGTGAATGATATAGAAATGAAATGCTTTCAATTCAAAAGGCTGAAATGATTCAAATTTGTAATAATAATGAGTTTGTGATTGTGTGCATGCAGGTGGACTTGAATGACCTGTGTGGAGGATGGCTGGACAGCGTCTTTGCGTCGTACTGATCCAGGGATCTTCTTCAGGACCAGGGTCACACCACTGGGATTCTCCTGCAGCTTCTTGATAAGGTTTTCTTTACTCCAGCCCACCTAAATGTCAGTATAAAGGTTATGAGCCTGGAAATTAAACGCTTTGTAGTAAAAAGATTAATGTCAGTACACACATGCAATTCGACAGAATAGCCCTAGATAAATGCAAGCTTGTAAACCGCCTACATATTGCGTCACTCACCACTATCTGGTCATTGACTTGAACCACTTCATCTCCAGCCAATATCCTCAAATAAGCATCATTAGAAGGCTGCAGTAAAAGAGACAAAAGGCAAAAATCAGCACACCTATCAAACCGATTATTCTATTTATTATTCTGTCTTTGTAAAGGAGGCAGTCTTCTGGCATTCAGAGTTTCTATGTGCTTGTGGATGCTGATCCCATCTCTCATGAGTCAGCCACAGTCATGCTGGTGCAGCAGCAGGGGAGTCAAGGGTATTCTGGTGTTGACATCATGGAAAAATAACATCTTCAACTTTGTGTCCCACGGGAGAGCTACCCTTGCACTGATTTTATAAGCCTTCTACTCTTTACTCTTTTCTTTGTTCTCTTACAAGACCCCTGATTAAATGGTCTTTGTTTTTTTAAAGAGGCTACTTCATATGAAATATCTTTAAGTAGAATAAGCAAAGTATTTAACCACACATGCAAAATTCCCACAGAGTCCACAACATATTATTTTACAAATATTAAAAATGTACATAGAAGATTTTCATACAAAAATATAAACCGATAGAAACAGTTTATTCATATACAAGCTTCAAAACAAGCTGCCTCATTAGCAAATGCACAGTAACAAGTGTTTGTCCAAGATGAGCCCACCACTAAAAAGGTTGTCATACATAAAGCCTTCAAAAGGGACCTCTTTTTTCCACGGCAGAGCTTTTGCTTTTGTAGCTGATGAAAGTCCTAATTTCATAGTGAGGCTTTGTAGAGCTATGAAATAGATTATGATGCAACTTAAAAACCAAAAAGATATTTGATCAGATAAAAGAAGAAGGTGGTTTTATTTGCAAGAGAAATGCAAATTTTTCATCCCCTTTTGAGTTTTTCACAACTGCACATATACTTCTTGTTGCATAAAGAGAGGAAGAGCGAGGAGAGCGATGCCAGTTTTTATCAGAATGCAACCCAGTAATATGAGAAGTACAAATAAGTGTGAAGTATTATCAGATGCAATCATCCACAACAGCCACAGCCACTAAGTCAGCTTGATACATGCAAGGTTGGAGAAAAAATATAATGAAATCACTAAGATGATTCACCACAGTGATTTTCCTCTGCGGGTCAGCTCCGGTTGCTGTTTAACAGGTCACTGTTCAAGTAATTAAACTCTTGGAGGTCTCTCACAGTCTTTAGAATAAAGCTCATGTCCAGAGAAAAATTTAGCTGTAGCTAACCCATTAGTCTGGAGTTCAAAACAAGCAGTCCGGGTCTCGATGCTCCACATAGCACGTATGTCAAGAGCACGGCAGTGTTGGCTAACTCTGTTTGTAAGCTGAATCAACAGCAAAAAAGAAAAAGAAAACCAAATTTGAGATTCTGACCTCAGCAGCGGTTCCAGTCACGTAGTGGTTATTGGAACCGGTGGACGTTATCTCGATCCCCTGAAAAAAAAAGTGAGTATGAAATATGTTGTATACACTTCAGAATGATAAAACAGCTTCAGCTGAGATCTGCACTGCCCTGCACTGAGTCGATTTTGTACATCAGAGTCAAAATTGCATAACAAGATTATCTTGTTAATGTTATCTGTTCTGAAATGCTGTAACAAACTAGGTTGCCAATTCTGTCATAATGAGCATACACAGAGACACCTAAATAACCTAATCAATACATATCACGAGTGCAAGAGCATGAAATGAAGCTAAATGTTTTTCCTGCATTTTAAAGGTCATGATATGTAGGAATCCTCCACAAAGCTGACCCTGACAGCTATGTTGGCATAGATTCTCCATCATCCAGGTCATGGAAATCCAAAGAGCTTGAACAAGAGCACCTGGATTTCTTCTTGGTATCTGACAGATGCATGACGGATAGGTAACCAATATCATCCTTTTACGTTCAGCAGAGTATATAAATCTGTATTGGGTAGCGATACGAGCACTGGGGAGGGAGGAGTGTGTTGCATTGGCTGAACAGGTGGTGCTGCTTCTGTGGTGTGTGATGGATTTGAATCCCGTCACATGTGATGGCCCCATCTGGCCAGACTCTGACGGTCTGCGGCCACCCTCCAAAGTAAGGAGAAGGGAGACAATTTGGAAGCTTGCTATTTTGCAGAACATTTGGTATCTATGGGTTATTTACTTTTAAGATTGCCTTGGTCAAAATATCCACCAAAGATAAATGTTTGAAATTTCAGTCTTTAAAAATGATATTTTTTCATGCCTCTCCCTCCTATTTATCTGTTTATAATCTCCGTTATTCTCAATCGGTAAGAAGAACAGATCTCATTATTGGAGATGGCTTTTAATCAATTACTTACTGACAATTTAGGATTATTGGGTTTTGTCATTTCTTGGTCCTACATTTATAAACCTGAACTTCTTCTATCGTCAGAAATGTGGAAACATTACCCTGACAAGTCAGTTTAAGTACACCTCCCACTCACATCAGCAACCAGACACAGCTATATATCAAAGGAGAAACAAAACATATGTTGTGGAAATGTAGTGGAGCTGGAAAACTGCACGTTTGTTAAAAAGGATCATTCAGTGATCTGATGCGGAGGAGAAATTAAGTAAAGAAGACTAACTGCTAATGTGAGATTTTTGGTAAATGAACCAAGGACACAAAAAGGAAGGATGCTGCTAAATGTTTTGAGGAAAATAGTTCCTTTGATATGACTACTAATGGAGAAATGGATGTTGTTGATAGCAACATGGAGCTATAATTACAGTGCAGAGTATCCTGACTTCAAAGCAAGAAGAGGAGAAATGGAATAAAAGAGCATTATCTGAGCACAACCATACACAGAGGAGGTTACAGGGAAAGTAATAGGAACAGATACAAAGAAACCTTGAGTTAGATGAAAGCTGTGCCGATAAAATCAAATGCTGAAGAACATCCAAAGGCGGCGATGAAGGGAGAAAAACACAGAAAACTGCTCAAAGAGTGAAAGAAACAAACACACAAACTCAAGCTCAGTTTTAAAGCAATAAAGGCTCTACCAGCTGATCAGCTGGTGACACAGGCACCAGGTCCACACTCTCCAGCTGAGCTGTATGGGTGAGAAGTGCTTTAGGGCTGGAGCTCAGGATCTCATCGCAAACCGCCACCAACTGCCGGCACTGCAAGATGGAAAACAGCTTGTCTTACTTTCTTTGAAAAACAATGAATAGCTTTTTCAGTTCAGCCAAAAGCCAATTTTATACTTCCAAAATGCAAATAACAAGCAAACTTACAACAGAGATGATGTCCTTTTCCTTTTCGTAGACTGTGATATCCTAGTGGAACAGTGAAAAAACACACCATGAGCAAAAACAAAAAAAAATGACTCCACATAAGCTTGTATGCTAATTCGATTGATTTGTGGAAATAAAACAATCTGACCCATGTCCTAGTTCCTCTCACAACACGTGTCAGGAAGTGAAAGGCCACAGTTCTCCAGAGGCAAAGGAGAGACACGCCTGATTTTAATTGGTGTTTTTCAGGCTTTTAAAATGTTAGCATCACAACATTAACTTGACAGAATGAAGTCCTTAATTGCATTTGACATTTTGAGTCAGTTTCTGTGCCTTTCATGACCTTTCGTACATTATTTACAGTAATTTTCACTTTCAACCTTAGTTTAAATTAATCTGAAACATTTCAGAGTTATGCTCTGCTAAAAGTAGGCCTGCATCGAAGCAGAAAAGAGAAATGCCCCTATAGGCTTATAGAGCAATGGCACATACCTCACAGTGCTGCACTAAGCTAATTTACCCAATGATGTGATAAGTTACATAAAGGACTGTAAGGAGACGGTAATCCCTCTGAAATCTAACAAGGATCAGCAGTGAACATGGACGGATTGGGCTGCCTAAAGACCAAGGAGAGTTACAGCATGTTTACTGACCACTTCAACTTATCTGCTTGTGTTGTGTTGCTTCAGAAAGTGTTGCTATTCCTGATATTTGTTTGTGGTCAGACATTTAAGCGAATCTGATATGCGATGTCACAGCTCAACAAACTATTACACGTTACGCAAGAACATGAATGGAGATGTTCAGCTCCTGATCCTGATCTTACTCCCACGCCACGGTAATCGAACCACGGCACACTAGCAGTTTGAAAAAATGACTAAGGCAAGGTTAGCTAAGTAGCTGGTCACACCCGATCAGCAGCATGATCACCCTTGAAATTAGAAAATCGACAAACCACGGTCAACGAAAAAAAAAAAAAAGAAGTAAACCACTAAGTAAAACATGGTGAATTTAGTTTTTCTAAGCACACCAAATTGTTATAATTACATCAAAAAACTTAAAAGGTTTCAATTTAATATTAAGTGTTATTCAAAGTAGAATGTTAAACACAGCACGGTGTAAATATCTTTAAAAAATTACCCGAGAGCATATATTCAAAATACCGAATGACTAATTTCCAATAACTGAAACACAACCATTAAAGGGTAGAAGAAAATTCTGTCTAAGCACCAAAATGTGCTAATTCGATCAGATGCTTCCATTATTGCCAAACAAAGCTCCCTGCGCCAGCAGTGGTTTGCGCTCTCTGACGTACAGATTTGATGATTTTATGCTCAGCAGTGGGCAAACGGCATTCCTTTCTACATACAATTCATTTGATTGGTTGATGTGAAAGGTTTGCACTGTACTCAAACTTTCATCATAAGCTACACAAGCAAGTCAAAACAACAGACCCAGCAAGTTAGCCAACACAAGACGTCACCTGTACAGTGAGATCCATTCAAAACTGCAAATAAGAGAAGTGAGATTCTTAATGCATCTGTGTGGATATGACAGAATGCCTTCACATTGTCCTATTTTCAAGAGTAGCTGTCTCTAACAGAAAATTACTCTTTAAATATGGCACCAACTCTATAAGGCAACAGAACGTTGCCATATATAAGTTCATGTCGATTCACCAAGAAATTCAAATGAAAGTTCAACAAACTAATTCAAATGAAAGTTCAACAAACTGTTTGTTATTGTTTAATCGTTGGATATGAAATTTTGTCATGATATTATGTTGTAGTTCTTTAGATGAATATGTAAAAACTGTCAGGCTCAACAGTGAATTTCGCCATTTGTGCTAATTTATCCCCGCGACCCCATGAGGGAATAAGCGGTATTGATAATGGATGGATGGATGGATGGTGCTAATTTATTTACATATTATTTCAAAATCGATTTAGTCTGGAATGTTTCAGTTACCACAGAAATTTTCATTGAATAAGAATTAAGAAAATGCTTAAAATCCTAGTCTAGAGAATAAAATCTTGTAATTAAACAAAAAAATGGAAAAAAATAGTATGGCATAAATTGAACGAATATCAAGATGAATTGAAAGAGGATATCGCTAATTTATTTATTTATTTTTTCTGCAGCTCTCATTCCGTTCTCAAACGGACACATTATTCTGTAACAACGCAAAAAGCCAAGGACACAAAGTCGCCCAAATCCATACTGTAAATGACTGTAGAAGCTGAAGCTCAGAGCTAGTCCCACTTCTTTGTTTCCTACGTATTATCACCTCGGCCTTCACTTAGCAACACCGCCTTCTTTGCATTCTTAGCTGTTTGTAACCATGCTGCAGGACGTTTCCTCATAACAACACAGTCATTTCTGCATTTCATTCACACCCCGGTAGAACGGGAAATGGCACATTTATCTGAGGTGGGCAGCGGGTAGTATGTGAAGAAGCTGGTGTAATGTCATGAAAGTGTGGCGGGAAAACAGAAAGCACAAGTAAACGCTTCCTGCTTTCAAATTAAAGCAGAACCACGGCGACACACACGTCCGGATGTGTGACGCTTTCCACTTCACCCAGATATTCCAAAGAAGTTTTTAGTAAAAATCAAATCCACATCCACAAAGTAAGCACAACGTGAAACCCATTATGCTCATAACGTTGCCATGTTTCACTGTGTGTGTTGATGCTCCACTTCGAAAAGTTTCTGATAACATCAGAGAAGAAATGCTTCACAATACAGCCAGATTTTAAGAGCAGCTCACACTTAAACTTTCAATGAGCGCAGTTATTCTATAGTCAATCCACCATCAGTTTGACATCAATAAAGGCTGTGGGAGGGGTGCAAAAACTTGGAACATTCCTTCTAAAACTTTTCATGGAAAGAGGTAATATATACATGTTTGAACAGCCATGAGCCGGAAAAACTGGTACATGCACAGGTATCAGCTTGCATATCGCTGTAACTTGACCCTCTCAGGTCCGGCTCTGGTTTACTAGAGATATCAAAGAAACTGCAGATGATTTTCGGTCAGAATGAACGGAACAGAAGTTTGTCTGACACATTTCCTGCCACGGAACAATCATTGAAATAAAAATGAAAAGATAACAACCTTCCGCTGCTGATCAGTGCTGTGGGGTGTGGTCTGTGGTTCAATCCGTTAGATAACTTTATGGCAAACTTTGTCTGTAAGCTGTTCTCAGTAGTTGTTTCTATTTTTCGGGTTTAACAATGTAAAGAATGGACAATAAGATCCCCATCATGCCAGGACACAGGTGCAAAAATAAAAGCCTTACATTTATACATAAAATGGAAACAAATACATTTACTTTTCCTCTCTAGATATACATATACAAATAGAAAATGTTGTGTTCTCCTCTTCAGAGATGCTGATTTTCTGTCTATCTCTGCCAGCATGTTTACATACTTGGACTTCCCCAGAAGATAGTTCCCCTCTTCAGTAAGCCTTGCTATAAAAAGCTGTGAGACATAACTATACACGATCACTTAAACACCTGCTTCTCTACATTTGATCTACCGACTTTCTCACTTCAGCGTATGACTTTTAAACCGTTATTTATCATGGCTTTAAACACTGATCAAAAATGCATTTCTCTGAAACTCTTTTTTTATGATGAACAATACCTCTTAGTCTCATCTATAGCATGCCATATCCGTAGTCTTTTCTCAATCTTGTGTCTGTTTATGAATATGTTAGGATTTTCCTTTAAATGACTTTTTTAATAAGTCATCCATTAGTAACTAAAACATGCAAATCATTGCTAAGTCACCAATACAGACTAAAGACTTGTTTTTTTATGAATAACAGGCAAATAAATGCTGCGTTGAGTTACGATTTGACATTTAGGTTTGCTTGTGAAAGTACCAATTAAAAGTTTTCTTTGAACCAGCGTCTCGCTTTTTCTGTTGTCACCATAAGAATGACATACCTGAAAGTAGCGTTTCCCAACAGAGCCATTAACCTTGTTTCCCTTTGGCCTCACTCTCTTGGACTTTGGCTTTGCTGCATGGCTGCCTCAAAGCAAACCGATCCTGTGCCAGTGTGAAACTCAGACAGCTCCACTGTGCGATCCCAACAAACACCAGCTGACTACAAGTCCTGCGCAGCCTCAGGGTGAGCGAAACAAGCACAACTGCAGAGAAACTGAAATAAGGGTCCTTTCTTTTGTGCGGAGGATGTGGGCTGGCTTCCGTGGAAGCGCTTCCCCAGAAAGGACATCACGATTAAGCCACTGCGTCCTAACAGCACATGTGTCACGCGGGGGGAATGACACCAGCCTCAATTAGCCACGCACAAGGTTTAAGCAGCTGGGTCCATACTGTCTCTGTTGTATAGGGAATACACAAGCTTATGTAATACAACCCAGCTGGACTGTTCTGAATGCAAGAAAGTACAAATCAGTGCATTTGACTCATGAAGTGAACTTGTAGCGTGATGCGGTTGCAACGATGACCAGTGGTGGGAAGTAACGAAGTACAAGTACTTGGTTACTGTACTTAAGTACAATTTCCGTGTATCTGTACTTTACTTAAGTAGATTTAATAATGGATACTTTCTACTTTTACTCCACTACATTTAACAGTAGGTATCTGTACTTTTACTTCACTACATTTCTATACAGCGTTTCGTTACTCGTTACATCCAAGACGCATTTAGTTTTTTTTTTATTTGTTCGTTAGTTTGAAAGTATCCAATGGCGAGAGCATAATCAGTCCGCTGAACCAATCCAAAGCGGTAAATAACCATCAGGCCCTCCCTCAAGAAGAGCAGCACAGTACCAGGACCTGCATAAAATATCTAAATCTAAACTGTCACAGGGGGTAAACACAATAAAAACATGCTTTATCTGCAGCATTGCTCATTAAAATGGTACATTACTGATTTATTCAAACTAAATACGATAGGTACACTTAATGACATTATATAAGCCGTTAGCTATTATGGTTGGCAAGTACTTTTACTTTTAATACTTAAGTAGTTTTAAAAGCTTGTACTTTCTTACTTTTACTTAAGTAAAATAATAATGTGGTACTTTGACTTTTACTTGAGTAAATTTTTGTCTGTGTATTTGTACTTTTACTTAAGTACATTGTATGAGTACTTTCTCCACCACTGACGATGACAGTTAGAAAGATGAGGCCTGAACACATGTGCATTAAGTATTTTCATTTTCTTAGGTTAGTTAACCAAATATGACAAGTTCTAAAACAAAATATAATGATTTAAGCCAAGAATTTTATTTTAGTAAAGCAGCAGTCAAAACATCAAAATATCCAGGTCTCAAAGATATCAAATTCATTACTGGCTCTTTTTATGAATGGATTTAGTTACTGTTAGACTATTCAAACTGTAGAAAATAGCTGGATGAAATTTCATCTCAGAAGGGGACGGTCTGTAATATCAACATCGTCTGCACTCATTAAACACAATAGTTCTTGGCCTTTAAGAAACCTGCGCACTCAGTATTCAAAAGCAGTAACTGTAGGTGCATTAGAGCATGATTAATATAAAGATCAACCTCTAAGAAAAAAAAGATAATAGACTTTAACTTGCTTATCACTCTTTCAGCCGTCTGCCATGTTTTCATTGTGAAAACTGAATGAAAACAACAGGATCAACTCTGATTCACTGCCTGGGAGCAAAAACACCCTATCCAAGTCAACTCGCTACAACACCCTGAAATCAACACCTCTTTTTCTCTGTTCTTCAGTCCCCACAAAAAACAGCGGCAGGTTTATTGTACAAATTTTACTTCTCATGTACAAGTCCCAGGAGCTCTGTGAGCTGATGGCTCCACCTGAGTTTATTCCCATGGGACAGTACATAGTTTTCAATCTCTAAAGCAGATATTGTGTCAGACACATCAACACTGAATTGATTTTCCGATTAGCAGGAGAGAAAATAAACTTGATGTTTTATCTAAGTGGCCTGAGCCATTTTAAGAATGAAAGCAAAATCCAATAGCAGCAAAAGAAGGATCCCATTCTGAAGAATTATCCAATCAAATAGGTGAGAACAGTACCTGTCGTGCTGGGCAGCCGTCCAAAGCTGGCTATATATAAACTCCACTGCAAACTAAGTCTCCTCGACTCAAGAGCCCCTGTATTACTTACTGTCTTTTCGCATTGATTTTCTTTTGCTCTATTCTTTTCTGAACTTTTGTCAGCATATTTATCTCTAATGTCACCATAGTTCCAGAGTTAATAGCTTCTCTTTGCCTGCTGTTGCTCTCTGTGGCATGTTCACTCCCTTAGGAGCCAGAAGTCATTTAATAGTGGCAGCACAATCCTTTTCTCAGTCTCCTCCCTCTTTCTCTGCCTTCCTCTTTGCTTCCCACTCTGCTCTTTTCTCCCTCCCTCCCTTGGGCAGGACAGCATATCCAGGCCTGTTCTGTGTGCTACCATACACATGTACCCTTTTCATCCACTTTACATGGACATTGTTATGAATATCGGTTCTCCTCCAAATTTTGTGAAACATTGCACGGCATCATAATGGGGTAAACACAAACAAAATCCAGCTAGCTGCTCAGACAGCCCTTTCAACCAGAGCGTCTTTAAGGTACAACCGCCTCCAAATATGCCAGGAATGTCCTGATAAAAAAAACCCTGCATTTCTCAAGCTAAGCTGAGGTAATGAGAGGCTCATGTGCTCCAGTTTGTCTTTTCAATTTTAGTGTCTGGTTTATAAAAGAAGTGTGCATTCACTCAACAGGTTGTAGTTCTGCTTTCAAAGTTTAGCGCACGCGACATTACAACTAGAGATTTATTCATGTGAGGTTCCTCATATATGATGAAATATTTCACATCTTTATAAGTACATAACCCACACATACTTTGGGCTTTTCAACTACATATTGCAAACAGACTGACGTTTAATCAAAACAGAGATTTATTCCAGAAAAAAGAGCTAATTTGTGCCTGGCAGATGATCACTTGATAGATGGGAGTCACATGATAAGACGACAGCTGATCTTTTATGCATTTAATTGAAATGAACTGTCCTACCTTATGCACAATGTCTCCCAGCTCTCTGCAGTATGTGAATATGTTCTTGGTCGCAGTGCATCCACTGAGCTGCGCAAACTGATATCTGGAGAAACACAGATTAAGATATACATTCAATAATGCAGATATTTAAACACAAGGCTATGTCAAGTGAACAAAGACTAATAAGAGAAATTATGATGATTCATTAAAAATTAAAGCAAACATTGAGGTCAGGAAATAATGAAAATTCCAAAGCATTCCTCTCAAAACACAACACTTTTAGATGCTTTTAACTCACAGCCATTAATCTTAATACTGAAGCGTAACACTCTGCATTCATACTAGAGTATGCAAATAATTGCTTACAAACCTGTTGAGCAAAGAGAACAGGCCTTTGGCAGATGTGATGAGTTCCCCTACAATCTGGAGAATGCCAGCTGGCAGCTTGGTGGTGGTGCGTCCATCATAAATGTTGAGGCGCCAGCGGTTCTGAATGCCCATCTGCAGCGTGTGCGCAACGGCACGCAGTTTCTCTGTCAGACCTTGTAGGTTCTCTCCTCCTATTCCATAAGTCTAGAAATAAAGTAAACACATGTCTGACCAATAATAGAGTCTGTTCTTTGCTGATGCTAAACAATTAGACAAATGTCTGACTTAAAAAATAAAAAAAACATCATGACACTGCAACATGGGAGCTTTTCCCCCAAAATATAGAACACCCACTTTCACCTACATTCACTGGTCATGCTCAAAAGTTTTAAAAAAATGTTTGTATGTACTAAATCTTTATTTCATCACAAGCATATAAACATATGACAGACCGAGACAACATTTTTTTACACCCTTAACATTATTTATCATAATTATATGAAGAATAGTGTTAGAAATTGACAAAAAAAACATATATTATTAGAGTTTAAAACAAATCATACATCAGAAAAACATCACCAAGCAGCTTATATTTTAGAAAGTGCATATACATGATCAAATGTTTAGGGGGAAAAAGTACATATTTCTCTTCCCCCAACTCTGATTTCATTTCAATCGTTTTATCTCCTGTCTCATTAAGGCCTCCCTCCTAAAAGGTCCAGAGTGCAAAGACCATGCAACTGTTCTGTCTAAAAAATTGCATTAGCTAATCCTTTTTTTTTCTGTGCCCCAAAATGGCACCAGGCAGCCGGAACGCAATAGTGCTTGTGTCATCACACAAACAGGAAAAGTAATGACTGTGTTTATTCACAACGCAAAAGATATGATAAGCCGTGAGTGGACAGTACTTACTGCACTTTTCCAGATGACTGCTCAAACTGTTTTTCACACAACAAACCCAACTAAGCCATTAACACTCTCGTAAATATTTAATTACACTTCTTCAAAATTGCAGTGTTTAAAGTACTACTGTCCTTTTTCCTATATGAAGTGATGGCCACATCTGAGCCTATATGGGATTCAGTGATTTGCCCAAAGACACCTCTGCATGTAGTCTGTGGAGCCTGGGGATCAAAGCACCAGCCTTACCCTGGTGCTGCAAGAGTTTTACCCTTCCATATTATCCATTCACAATTTCTTACAATGAGATTTTAAACTTTTTTTTTAAAGCTGCATCCAAACACCATGACGGCACACCTTCAGAAGCATATTAGAAGTATCATAGAAACTCAACCCTTTCTCCTTTAGTAAGGGGAGTGGATATAATTATATCTCTGAATAGGTAACTGATTAAGTAAAATTGTTGAAACACAGACGGAGAAACTTGGACAAGCGAGTGTGAGGCACTAGGAAACTCTCAGCATGCACCAGATTTATAAAATAAATAAGTGACTGGGATCATTTCCATTGAGTGCTAGCAGATGGATGAATACACCAACATACAACAATATACAAAAAGTTCACACAATAGAGTGATATTCCTAAAAGCCCTTATTATTTCAGAGCATAATATGTAATGAGGATGAACAGTCTTCTGCAGGTTGTGTCAGAGATTTGCTTAAAAGTGATATACATAACACTAAACCCTGGACTAACTTCCACACATCCTCCATACAAAAGAGAGGACCCTACTTCAGTACAATACTTAAACCCAGCCACCTTCAGGATTATATCTAATTACCTAATTTTGTAGCAAAACATAGAGAAGAAAGGACAGCTGCCTCAGCCTCTTTCACGTGCTTATCATCCTGGTTTTGTGCTCAGTAGCAGGAGACACGACTCTTGAAAGCTGGTGAGGAAGCAACATTTCATTGTCACTGCCCACTCATCATCGGTCAAGCACGCCGGACCATTCAGGCTTTGTGGGCGCACATCACCTAGCTGGGACAACAAGCTTGCTATGAAGTGGCTATGAATCTTTCATTTCATTTTCAACGCTCTAAATGTTAATTATGCAGCTGTGTACTTGGACGTGTTCTGTCTGCTCCACGTGAACGTCTGACGGGGATTTTTATGAATGAGCACTGTGTTGGAGCTTCATGGAGCATCAGGACGGAGAAAACGTGGAGGACAGCAGAACGGCAGATACGTGCACCCGCACACTCGCCCTGCTCGAGCTCTCACAACACGTTCCAGAGGCCTGTGTGGAACTGTTAAGGCTGTTCAGTCTGTGCAACAGTTATTTCGACAACTCGAAAATGAGCAGTTTAAGAAGTCTTAGCCTGACGCTTTCCGGCTGTTACGCCACCAGGGCTGAGGCTTTGCCTGGTACTGTCCAGCTCAATCAGCCCCTGCACTGAAACAAAGGCTTTTATGGAAATAAACTAATGCCCCCACTAACCCACGCAAGTCCCAATGGCTCTAAAACACCCTTACAACGCTGAAAGTTAAATTAATTACACAGCAGAAAAAGCAGGGTATAAAATATAATGTGTGTGTGCGCGGGGGGGGGGTCAAATAAAAAGTGTTTACTCATTTGACCACATAACTTTACCAAACATTTGTATGGAAAGCATTAGAAGCATATATTTGAATACTTATCTACTCCGGTTGCAACTGGAGCTTGAATGGTGATGTGCGGCTTACTTGAAAATAAGCTGTTTATCTAATGTACTTGAGTGGAAACAAAGTGGAAATAACTCTGAACTGGACTTAAATGGCAGTGAGATCATCACTGTTGTGCATTTTGGCTGGATTTTTGACAGTCTTTCTGGCAGCTACTGGTCTCACTGTGCAAACAAGAACAGGGTCTAAAAACATTACAACGATGGGGGGGGGGGGTATCTCTGAGTTTCAGCAAGAGCACCTCAGCAAGATGACTGTGTGTGTACGTATGACTGGTCAGTTACAGTGTTGTTCTTTACCCATTACTTCCTCAGCACGCTCAACTAAAATAACAGTAAACGCAGGGTAATGCATCATACATACACAAACACACACTCACGGATCCTAACTCACCAGCGAGCAGAGCTTCTCCACAGACTCCAAAATGAGCTCCTGGTGTCCAATTTTATGGACTCCAAACTTTTCCAAGTCCAAGGAAGTCAACTGAAGGAGTTCAATCCCTGATAGGTGCCAGTCCGAGACGGAGTATCGACTAATGTTGGCATCCAGACCTAAATGCAACAGGACACAAAAACACAACCATGATTTTTTCAACCGCACTGGCTACATTTATGAAAGAACCTCATAGTTGAAAAAGTCACATGCATGTACAGGCATGAGAAACGACCTCTGCTCGGCTGCATGTTGGGAAATTAAGTATAGAAAAAGTAAAGCTTCAAGGTGAAACAGAAAAAAAACGCTTGTTATGTACTTTGCAACATTAACTCTTTAAATTGCTGGATGCTTCTTTATTCTAGGAAATAATTCATTTTATTTATATCGGTAATATATAAGGAATACTGCTCTCTAAGAACATGCTCTTATTGCATAACTAGCTTGTAAGAATAATCTTTTTACAAATAGTTTATTACCATAGACAGACATTCTGACATCAACATGGGTGTTGCAACAGTGTAAGGCTGCACTGATTCATGTTTTAACTTACACTCAAATCTAATTTAACCAATTTGAGCAAACTATGCATGTTTAAGTGTGTTTAACCAAGCCTAGAGCTCTATGAAAAGCCATGTAGGCTACACAGTATCACGGGTTTCAACTTCAGCTGTTGTTGACAGTGATCAGAACAACTCTTTAGTGGTTTCTTTCTCTCAGCAAAGGCCACTTCCTCATTCCACCTCCACCTTTCGCTTCCAATAGGATTTACGTTGAGCTTCTATTTTCGATCTAACCTTCCGAGCCAAAGTACTTGCGAAGGGATAAAGCCGTGGGTGGGAAAAGAAGAAGAAAAAAAACCTCGCAATTATGTTCCTCACCTTGGAGCCACTCGGTGACTCTTTTCTCGCTCCACGACGTTATAGGCTCCATGCTGGGAGTCCTGGTGCAGTCGCTGGTTCAGTTCCAGGCGGTCCTGGCCGATTTCTACTTCTCCGGGCTCCTGGAAGAACAAAAAGCGTATCCTGATTTGAAGTCTGACGATGACGACTGGCACTCCTCCGCACAGGTACAGGTAGAGTCCCCCTGCTGCCAGCCAATAGTGCGGAACTGTCAAGGTTCGACCGGTAGCAAGGACCCCTCCCTCCTTTACCTCCCACCCCCTCCTTACCTGAAGGATCACTGGGGTTGGAAATTGCTACCGCTTTAAGGCTTCATAACTTCCTTCATATTTACGGATACGTTCAAATTGCGCAATCGGCGCAGGGAGAGACGCGCAGGGCTGAAGCGCAGCGCAGAGCAGCCGGTGTTCACCTGCGCAGGGTAATGTGGTTAAAAAACAGTGTAACATGTTCTGTGCAATGACACAAGACCATAGCCTTACAATAGAGCTGCTTATTATCGACAACATTCTGGTTCATCCTTCAGCCTTACTGTTCACTTTTCCTTCCTGTGGTCCCCTGGAGGTTTTCCACATAACGCAATCAAGTTATTACAACATACACCATTCCCTCCCATGGCTAGATATATGAATTCCCCCCTAAATATTTTTTAAACTGTACTGAATTCCATGCTCCAAGACAATATAACATAGCCTCAATGTTATCAATATTTCATCTGTGATTTAGTATTTCTACTGGTCATTTTTTTTATGGGCACATTGTACTTAAATAAATGAGGGTATCCCTGGTTACTACACCATTTAGAGCCTCTAAGGTTGTACCAGAGCAGAACGTATCATGAGAAAATGGGTGATGGATAAGTCAATTCAAAGTCTAGGATTAAAATAAAAACAGATTGATTACTTTTGTGTGTTATTATTCATGTATTGGTGTCACTTGTCCACCCTTCATGTATGTCTTAGACTTATTTTCACAATCTTTAGTTTGGGGATCTCATCATTTTAATAAAATCTCCATAAATTGTGTGTATACATTAAAGGTTCAGAGAAAGTTTTAATGGTGCTCAGTCAAAAGGCTACATCTGAATAACTGCTCTCCATTCAGGCTCCAGAGTTCAGGTCCAGCAGTGCCTTTTGTGATTCAATCCCAGTTTAAGATCTTCCGTAAATTTCACAAGGTTTTCTCCCAATTGCAACTGTTGAGTGTTTCCCAGCAGTAAAGGGCAGCTCCTCATCAAAAAGCTATTTTCATCAAAGAGCTGCCCTCTGATATTTGGCACCCCCTGCTGTTGTTCTCTTTGGACGAAGAGAAAGAAACAGTGGTGGTGGTAGTGGGGGGGGGGGGGGGGGGTAGCTAGATTCACATGTCAGCAGGCAAAGTGCCAATGTGTCCACCTACATGTACTCCATGGCAGAATTCCTTAGTGTACTTATAGCACATACCCATTTTTATGTGATTTTAATGGTTAAAATAACCCTAAAAAACATAGATTAAACAGAAAATCTGCAGCTTTCTTACTGTAAAGCTTCTTGACCGCAGCTGTAGATCGGAAGTGTGGAAATGTCATTATCAAGCCTGACTGAATTTCTATTGATCCTCACTTAAATGAAGATGTTGTCTGCCAAAAGTGTGGGAGGAAAATAACTGAGCCACTATGTGAGCCATCACACCAATAACCTGACAAACATAGGCGTGAGTTTACATAATGGGAAATCAGTGAATTGCAATACGTTTGCTGTAAATTTCCCTTAATCCCCTGCATTCAACGGCTTAGTAGTTGTTTTTGTCCAGTGACGGCAGCCCTGAATGTCAAATTCAACCATGTGAAATTGCTTCAGCATGTAGATCCCTGACTCCAACTTTTTTTTAAAGACTTAATTCATCCCTCAGTGAAATCGAGCAACATGAAGATGGTTTTAAGTGTTTGTGCTGAGCTTAGTTTCAGAGGTGCTGTCTCAGCAAGGCAGTGTGCCTGCCCTGCCATTTTGCCCTGCCCAAATACCTGACATAGAAAATTCAGGCCTCAACATGCTGTCTTTGTTTGACTGTAAACTTGGAGTCACGTGATGATGTAGACATGTCTTTGGTTTGGCCGCTGTAACCAGAGAGGAAAATAAGACTAACGGCAGCCGACAACTGAAACAGTGATTACAGTGTAACACTGCGGCTTGTCTCCTCACCCCTGCGTTTATTTCTTTGAAATTGTCATCACTAATCAATATCACCACCCCAGCTCATCTGCCTTCTTAGCCATTTCGGTGACAAATGGCCGTTCCACTGTTGATTGAAAAGAAATAACTCTATTGTGCATTATCTCTCCATGGCACAGAATCAAGGTGATGTTGAATAATAACACCATTTTCTCTTACTATAGTCAGCAAGCACTGGTTAGATAATTCCTTGCTCCACTATTCAGTAGTTAATTAATTTGTTCTCTCTCTTTCTCCCCTGGCCTTGCACTGCCGCCATCGTCTCAGGTACGCATCATAAAATAGCTCCTGTACACACATACAGGTTTAAGTGTGTTGGTTGACCAGAAAAGCTTAGCTTTGTAGGTTCCACAATGGCTTCAGAATGAATTGGTACACTAGGTTCATAGTGTTTTCACAGGCAAAGCATTTTGTAGCGAGCGTGCGTGGTTGTCTGTCTCATTCATCTCCGTGTGGCTCTGTGATGGAGCCACACGGAGCCTCTCTCCTAATGACAGCTGGGATAGGCTCCAGCCCTCCAGCCACCCTACTCGGAATGATCGGGTTACTGAATCTGAACATTTTACAAACTTCTTCCTTATAAAAGATTTGAAAATCTCAACGTTATTGTGGGATGGAACAAGTCGTAAAAGCCACTATAAGCGGCCGATTTTCAGAAGAGCACAACTCAGCAAATGAGTATAATGATATAAAATATCATATGTAAGAAGTGATTTAAGAAAACATAGACTAAATAAACAGGAATGGCGAGAGAGAATAGAGCAAACAGATTGATGGTGATATTTTTCTGAACTGACAGCCACTTCACAGTCGGAGTGCACTGTATTAGCATTTTAACGGCGCTGTTTACAGCTTTACCGGGGGTTAAACATTATGATTCATTGTTTCTCCCTCGGCATACTCAACATCACTAACCCTGTTTTCTGTCAATGCGGTTTCAACTGTTCCTGAAAAAGGGGGCTAATGAACAGCACTGCCTTTGCCTCAGTTTATCAGACCAGCAAGCTTTCTGCATCTGTTTTCCTCTGCTCTGCTGCTCTCCCTGTTGGACAGCCCATCAACAAGTACATTCTAGCTGTGTCACTTCTGAATGGGGTTGTGCTCTGGTGTGCATGCCTTTAAGTTAGATTGAGTTATTTTTCCATTGATGCTTTATTTCTTTAGTTAGGTGGGGCAGGGTATCCCTGGAGCTGTTCTGATCTCTGAGTCACAGCGGCGTGGCTGGCGCATCCAAAACAGAAGACTTTTCATAAAGCCCAAGTCAAGAAGAGTTTTTCATCGTTATAAGCCCTCTTTCCACAACTTGTCATCTTTCTTAAAGCGGTTCACTATTCTTTCTTTTCATAAGTCACCTTTTTTAAACCTCCAGCTCTCACTGCTGGCTCCCACTTAAATCCCGGAATCCATCAGATCATAAAGGAGGAGCTATAAAAAATCCGACAACAGTCTGCTGCTATCCTTGGTGGGGATGAGGGAACAAGACAGGAGGAATATGCAGTTACCTCTCAGATCCTCGGCTGAAAAGGAGGAGAGATTCACATGACAGTGGATGTGCTAGACAATAAACAACACCAGCAAAACATTATGAGGTACCAGGAGAGTTGCTTGCAGCTGCTTATCCATCATGGAGACAAGGGGAAAGGTTAATACGATCTCTGGGATTGGTTTGCATTTTGAAAACCACATACATGCTTGAGTACGATGACTAAATCTTTGCTTAAATTAAAACAAGCCGCGGCTTTGTGGAGAATAAAATGACTGAAAGGAAAAGGTAATCAACGTGTTATCTATTTCCCTGGCTCCCTTCTCAGTGCGTGGGCAATCAGACATGAATGAAAGCTGTAGTTTTTCTTTTTGCAGAAAAAGGCAGGAGGTTGAAAAACCGCTCCATTTAAAGTAATAAAAAACCCATAAGGAAACACAGAACCTGATGCGATTCACAAAAAAGAGTTTCCAGATAGGCATGGGCATCTTGGTGTGATGGATAAGGAATTTGACATCGTGCATTTACTCATCTAGATGACACATCCATCAAAAACAGGCCCAAGATCATAAGCCATCTCATCCTTCCATTCCTTTTTTTATCATTTTTGTCACTATAAGCTGCCTTCTTCATCTGAATTTCAATCAAACATTTATCAGATCCACAAAAGAAAGGCGGTTGTGTGCCCTCCAGTTGCCAATAGTAACCAAAGCTGGCCAAGAGCAAAATCCACTCGGCAGTGAATGAAGCAGAGAAGTGATGCGAGTGGATGGGATGAATTATGTTTTAGCAGATTACAAGGACCTTCATGAGAGCTATTGTCAATGAAAAGAGCACGGCAGCGATGTGGTATCGGGACAGAGCTGCACCAGTTTCCACCTAATCTATTCTAAACAAGTCTCTTCTCTCAATTTGAAGCTTTTACATCATACTTATTGTGTAAGCAAATATATTATGTAATTTTTCTCACAGTGTATGCCATTTTTAGATCCAGAGGAGGAAGTTATGTGGGCCTATAGACAGCATGCTCTAAATGTATCTTCTCAAAGTAAAAAATAACCATTTTAATAGGGGGGCGAAGCACTGCAGAAAAGTTTGTATCTTTTTGTTTTTGTCGATAACAGACAGACTTTTCAAAGAAAACCACTGTAATCTGATGCACCTTCTTCTGCAGCAGAAACCGTCAGAGAAAGCAGGATGTTCTTTACGGCAGGCTTTTGAAGCGATTACGTATTTGCAGTTCATCCATCCACCGAAGGATGGCGCGGTCAGACTTGGGCGGAACAATCAGGAAAAGGGGGCTGGCTGAAATCCTATTGGAGCCTGCCAATGACAGCTCGGTTTGGAGTCTGTTCGTACTACAGATCCAAACTCAGCGCTGACTGTTGGGAATCTGGAAGACACGGAGGACGGCTTGCTTCTCTGACAGGGAGATTTCAGAAGCTACGGGAAGAAAGGCGCACACACACAATACCTCGTCGATTGCAGAGGCATCGCGACACCCACTGGTTCATTTAGTTGGCACTAGACTCCTGCACGGCGGCTATTCTTTATTCAAACAGCGTGGATCTTCGTGTTGGACGCTGCGCTCTTTGCTCCAGCTTATCGTACCCAAAGAGTAAAGACGCGCTTTTCTGGAAGGAGCCGGGTGTTCGCGGATCTTTTTTTTTTCTTTTTCTTTTTCTTTTAAGGAAATCCTTTCCTTTATCAAGAACCCTCAAGTGACGTACCGACGCAGAAATCACACCGAAGGGTTACCGTTGTGTGCGGATCAACTCGTTGTGGCGTCTCGGTGCGCGTCTTCCGCTCTGCGCAGAGAGCAAAGTGCTGATAAATCTCATCTAACTGGACTTGGGACTCGAGCAAGGAGCTGCACTTGTCAAGAGCGGCGGAGACTAATCTGGGGAGACCTGGTTCACTCTTGAGCAAAGCGGAGGGGAAAGCAAAAGTCCAGCGAAAATGCCTCTGGCACAAATCGCGGAGCCATGGCCCACCATGGAGCTGGTGCAGCTCGAAACGGAGGTAATGGAAGGTGCACGTCCCGATGCTGGACATTTTGCATGAAATGTTTGGCCAACTTTCCTTGTGTGAGAAAACACAAAAGGAAAACAGTATACCTAAAGAGGAAGTGTTCAATAGTCATCCCTTCTGAAGGAAAAGTTGATTTAAACCATTGAATTCGCGCCGCAGTGACCTGTACGTGAGCCTTGCTCAAGGTGACTCAAAGTGTCACAGATTGGCCTTCCATTTACCAAAGGAGGTGGTTTTTGATACACTTCAAACTATCACAAGCAGTGACAGTGATATATGTTTCCTTATTACACCAATCTTCTTTTTTTTCCCTTTATCAAACCTACCTCAGAAAGAGCTTAACATAGGTAGACTTCTCTTCACTGAAACACAATTACAGAGCAAAAAACAAGTCCGTACCTGCGGAATGACTTCTACCACTTTCTCTGCAATCCTGGACGAAAGGGGGCAGGGAGAGAGTCATAAATAGTCTTGGTAAAGACTAATATGTTTCAGAGTCCAACATTTTAAAAGTTTAGTTTATTTTTCCCATCCTCCTCAGAATGAAATATTTTCAAATTTCTAATAATGCTTTCCTTAAGAATGAGAGAAAGATCTAAGACTCGAGTGTTATGTCTTGTAGAGATGTAACATCATTTTTCATGAACTTCCTACAGCTGTTCCCTAAACCGGCAGATTGATTCCTAATGAATATGCACCTTTTGCATTTAATGTGATGATGAGCAGACGCGGGTCTGTCGGCAGGCAGCGGCCCACTAGTTCTTTGAGGCTCCTTTGAATTAGTCTGCCAATTAAACAGGTGAAGCGACAATGTGATATCCCTATTTTCTGTGTGGTCTCACTAATGAACAGCTCTCAGCGCAGCTTTAAACAGTGCTCTCAAGCAGCTTTGCAGCAGATCAGTGTGTTTTTATGAATGAGGCTCATTTCCTAACAGTTGACCCGGATCAGCGCCCCGGTTTTGATCAGAGTGGGGATTTAATTCAAAAGGGAAGTCATTTGTTAGTTCCAGAGCCCAAAGGGGCTCGCTTTAACTCTGCTCTTGTTTCAACAAACTCAACAATTCGAGCCGTGCCATTGATAAAGGAGAATAGATAAGTCAGTTAAAGGATGAAAAAAGTCTTGATTGATACAGGAAAAAAGAGTGTAAAAAATGTGGTGCAAAGCGTGACAAAGAATGTTCAGACTCCACTATTTACAGTATCCTGCAGCATGTGAGTTGGACGGTTAGTATGTCACAGACAAACAGATGGTGGTGCAGAACCTGTGAAGTTTCATGCTGTGAAAATGCCATACTTTTTGGAGGGTAATAGATAGAACACGATGATCCACAACTATGGTTTTCTTAGTGGAAAATGTGATTTTTAAAGTCTGCGAGTAATGGGATTGTTGCCTAAAGTCCAGTTTGTGTTCATAATTTGATCATGCAAATTGGTGCCAGTCTGAATAGGATCTTTGCCATTTATCTCCATCACCAGCCTACCAGCCAGCTGCACACTTTAGTTCCTGATGGCAGTGAGAGTAGTTCAGGGCTCAGATTGATTGTGCACTAAGAGTGAGTGAGACTGTAGGCCATGCCAGTGAACATGTTGGGCAGTGGAAAAAGGGAGGCTGAGCCATGGCAGAGTCAAACTAGTCACATGAACAGATGGACCAGACGTAGACGTCCTGTTAGATAATTTGGAAAGCAGAAGATGGATGATAACAGCCCACCATGTCCCAAAAGACCACATTGTTCTCTAAATGAGCTTTAAACGTATGAAGTTGAAAATGTTGTGTTTGTGATACACCAGCAAATGAAAAGTGTGTCTCAACATGACTCAGCAAGTGAGTGCTTGTGTTAGAAAGGCAAACAGGTCTCATAAAACACATGGAAATCAGTTCAGTTATTTCATGTGTGCCACATCAAGCAGCAGATATGAGCAGAGAGCTAGTGAAAGATTTTTGTTTTTTTCCTCTGGGGCCTTTGTTCCTCACCAAGTCATGAGTGTTAAGAATGTACTTATTTTCAGTGAATCATCATTGACATAGGCACTTCAGCATTTACCCTCTTTCTGTCCCAGTTTAGTCACTACCACGGTCTCTGTCGGGCTAAGGCCGTGCCTCCAAAAGATTTGAATCATTCTGACGTTATTAGTTATTTCCAATACAGCTGCACTCGGTTTGGACCACCCCCCCTAAGGCTCCGAGTTTGACTCTCATCTTGGGAATCTTTTTCTTTTTTTATTACTCACCAGAGGCATGAGTGTGTTTCATGTTGGATCTGTGATGGAAATGTACCTCACCTAGTTTCTCTATTGAAACATCCTTTTTCGGTCTGTTAAAGATGTTGGGTTTCTCTCATGATTTGTCAAACAACAGTCATGCAAGTGCCCTGAATATGATTGATATGATGTTCATCTCAGTCAATATGAACACTGAACTCTGCTGTATTGATCTACGGATCAGATGGTTTATGATGAAAGGGAAAAGTAAAAGTGCATGTATTTATACGGCAGGAATGCACAACCTTTGTATGGATGGTGAAAGACAGAGTGAGGACAAGGTAGGCTTAATGGATGGAATATGTGCCATGTTTGCTCTGCAGGTTTGGTTAGCAAAGTACAGTCAAGGACTTGTCTTTTTTTGTTGTTTTTTCTTCTTTCTTTTGTGTGTGTGTGTGTGTGTGTGTACTGGTCGCATATCTGTCTCTGAGAGTGAGTGAGTGAGAGAGAGTATTCACACTTTGCTGCAGATAATCTGTGTGAGAACCAATGGTGAAACACCTGAGCAGAGCTGTAGGCGTGGAGGACAGCTGGGTGGCTGGGTGATAACACAACTCACTATTTGATAGGAGAATGGCCGTTTTCCTCCTTTTATCCTTTTGAAGTTGAAGGTCAATGTTTTAAAAGGCTAACAATCTTTCTTGTCCGATCTTAACAATGGGAAGAGGTACGGATTTGATTTTGCTGAGCCCCATGTCTACATCAGGGCTGCTGTTTCTTTAGAGAAAAAAACATGCAAAACACACACAAAAAAAAACACAACTGGTTATCATCCTTTTTTGGCTCTGTACAGAAGCTGTCAATACCTGCTGCCAGATGAGATTACTTTAATTAAATAATGTCAGGTTGTATTACAGGCAGAGTTGGGGGGGGGGGGGTGCAAACAATGGTTATTGTATTTCTCTGTTGCCTGGTTACAAAGCAGTACAGCTCTAATCACACTGTTAAACATTGATTTCTCTATCAAACACTCGTAAGTCGGTAATCTTTGTCTGATCATGCAGTGGGCATCCAATTCTCAGGTCTTGGGTTAGATTTTATAGGCCGAGCTTCAGGAATGGTTATGTGCACATTTTTAGTAATCGCCCTTTTTTCTGAATTCATTTGATAGAGCATTTTATGTGGCTGTTTGTTTTAATGTACATGCGTGCCTTTGCTCTTTACTTTGGGGTGGAAAGTGCCTCTAACTGCTCCATTTGGATCAGCCATGCAGAGATAATGAGACTGAAATGTGTACAGCCAAAATGTCAATGAGGTAATGCTAAGCGCAAATACACTTGCATGGATGGTTGCATTTTACTCAACAAAGCTGTCAACACAAACAAATGAGTCCAGAAAAGATGAATATTAACTGAAGGTTTGGCTAGGTAGAAAGACTTGCATTATGTTTTGCCTTCCAGGTCAGTTATTGGTGCATTTCAGTTGGGACCTCTTTGGTTTATCGCTCTTTAAGCACATTCATGTGTGACTTTAATATGAAAGTAAGCTTTAAATTGTTCCAAAAACCTGGCATAATATTCATGATGTCATGTGAAGAGGAAGAAATTTGCATTTTATGGCATTTCTTGCAATTGGAAAATGATTATGTACATTCAGTTGGCAAACACAAGTTTAGCTGTACTCAGGCTGGCACAGTGACGCTGCAGTAGATCCCCAGTCTGTGCTCATTCTGTTCAGAAGATCTTTTTTTTTCTTTTTTTAGTCTTCAAAGCCGCTTTGCTCCCATCGCCTCTGTCGACATTGTGACACACTCTGCGCCCCTCTTGTTTAATGTCTGATCTAACCCAGTGCTTGTCATTGCACTGACTGCCTGTCTGATTTTGTGCAGTCTAAGGTAGGAGGAAGAGGGTATGGAGGAAATGAACAACATCAGGGTCGCCCCTCTGTAATGGAAACACAAAACAAAAAGCGGAAAAGGGGCAGGGAGGTTATTTTTGTTGGCCATGACTGTGGACTAAGAACCTTTTCAATGATCACTGAGAAGTACATGCTTTTTTCCCCCACATGTCAAAACTGTTAATGAAGCGGGGTGGGCTGTCTGTTTTAAATGTTGGTTACTAGTAGATGGCATGTTAAAGAAGTGTAATCTTGAACAGGTATTCAAATAATCAAAATGACTCTTCTGATAAGCCAACAGCACTCCTACATACAAACTTCAAATTACTCCTGAGAAAAGTACAATGACGAGATACTTAGCGATTCATTTTTTCCTATTGATTATATCACTGTGTTTTGGTACTTTCCCCTCTAGTTGTCATGTGTCAGAATCATCTTGGTCTTAGTAGTGTCTCAACCCGGTGCACTCCAATCATCGGAGTCTCATTGGTTCTCATTGAGTTCTGCTGCCGACTTCAGTTGTTTGAACTTGCTGATTTTTCACAATAGGCAATGGTAAGACGTCGCTCAACAAATTACAGTCATTATCCTTTTCAGCAAGGCCTACTGGGTAATGGACAAAGGACTTGCATTTTCTTGTCAGCCTGAGATTACTAGGTGTGCCTGGTGAGGACCAAAGTGGACTGCTGCCACCCACATAGTCTTACAAATATTCTGTAGTATCTCTCTCTGCTTCTTTCTGCAGCCTTTACACACATGCTCGCCGACCCTTGTGATGCATGCATACACACTGACTGTTCTCTCATTTGCTCTTTTCACAGAATGGGCAGAGCACTGCTGAGGATGGAGACACAACTTCCGTTAAGGTATGTGGCATATCTGGAACAAAGACTCAGGCCAACAGGACGTGACTCCATATTTGTGCGGCCAAACATTCAGCAAATTCAACTTAAGACTTAGAAACAGGTCCTGGGTTCAGATCTTGACCTTCGTTTGTGACGTTTTCGGAAGTCTCACTTCACACATCCAAAGGCAAATGTTTGAGTTTATCTTCATTGTGTTATGCTTTTGATTTGATTCCTGTAGCAATTGAAGTGACAGCTATCAAATAGTAGTTGGCTTGACTTTAATGTATTGAGTTCAGTCTGAGTGGGGTTGATCGAGCAGCACAGCAGGCGGTCTGTACAGTAATGTGTCTGCATCAATACCAAAAGCTCGCTGTGTTACAAATAGCGTAGGGCCTGAAATGGCCCAGTTGCATATCAACACGTCATAAAGGAGAGAGAGAGATGAACACAAACGCCGAGAGACAAAAACACACAGAAAATTTCTGAGTCAGCCCTCCCTGCCCCCCACTTGGCCCCTGCTTCTTTGTCGTGGCCTGAAACCTGATCCCATTTCCTCCTGAGCTGTGTTGCTGTCCAGTCATGTAGCAGAGCACAGGAAAATGGTTCTTTTGGCACAGCTTTTTTTTTTTCTGGCTGTGCTATCAAGGGATGATTCTCTAAAGAGCATGACATTTCTTCTCTTTTTTTCAGCTCAGAACAATGTGCTGTGACTGAGGGAGAGCTGAGTGCCCCTCCATGAGAAAAGAGGGTTTTCAGTCAGAGTGGTCAGAGGGGCCAGGCTGGTTGCTGGCCTTAACCTTACATGGCAAGAAAAAAAACAACTTTTGTCACTAAAAACCAAATGACTGACAATTCTTCCCATAGATATTTTCCAGGATTTGGCAGTGCGGCTTTGCGCCTAAGATTGATTTATCTCCGTTCACCTTATCCTCACAGGACTCTGCTAATGAGGATATTTGATTTGCAGTCACTCTGGAGCAAGGCTGTGATCATGCACGTTTTGTGCTAATCGCGTGCGGAGCACTCTAGTAATCTGATCATCTGTGTAATCTTTTTAATTGGGATTTCCTGGGTGCAGAATTTTCCGCCAGTCTATAAAGGTGCTGCGTTACACTTGGAGAGAAATTGTGAATTGGAAATGCATCGTCAGGACTTGCATAACGTGAAAATGAGTTTGGAGTTTTTGAATAACCTCTAGAAAATGTGCTGTAAATAGATTGCACGTGATGTTGCTTGTTGTTGTTTAGGGTGTTTTGTAGATCCCTGCCCCAGACACCATGCCTGCAGGGCAGTTGTAACCAGGCACTACAGCGATCAATACGGAGCAGCCGCTTAAAGGCTGGAAATCTGATAATGGCTGTTGTTATCTACTGTAGCCATCGGAGCTACCTGGCTCCAGCAGACCTAACGGGACAGGCAGAGGGTCAGGTGAGGGGAGGATATAGAGGAATGATCTGAGGGGACTGAGGGAAGCAGACACATACTATTTTTTGGGTACATTTCAAAACCTCAAAGGGACTGTAACACGTACTCATGCAGGTCATCCACAGTAATGCTGGTCCCTGGTAATCCCCATTACCAGTTTTTGTCACTTTTTATATGCATTTGTGGAGCCTAAATGGAATTAAGTTGACAACAAGATGCACTGGCATGTGCAGATAATACAATATGTGGAAAATATGTTTATCTGATTACTTGTGTGAAGAAATTGTTTTCCAGCGAAGGACATGATAAAGAAATGTGATATGTGCTGGTTTGGATACATTTTCAAAGGACAAAGTTGAATGGTAGTAATGTTTACCAGATGGGATCTCAGTGATTTATTTTCCAGTTGCATTAAATACAATCAAACTGCTTAGAATCTGGTGCGATACCACAGTATTTAACAGCCTCTGCTGAGGTGTTATGACGGGATGATGGGATGGCAGTGCACAGTCACCTGAGAGGCCACTCAACTGGTGTGATTGCTGCAGGGTGATGATATTACCCAGCAATTTACTCCCTGGCAGAAAGCCAGCATTTCAGTTATCTGATTTCTCACAACAAATGTCGTATTAAGCCTATTTCTTGAAACAGTTCATTTCAGCTTTATTGCCTTTGATGATCCAGGGAATAAAGATTCAGTCAAAAGGAAGATAGTGACAGGAGACTGTTTTGGGAAATCTGTTTCTCTGAGTGAGTTTGTATGTAAATCAAGTCCAACCTACAACTATAAAACACACCTTATTCAAAGGCTAAAAGACCAATTCCCTTTGTTTACAAGAAAACTAAATTAAATCAGCCGTTATTGAAAAGAATGACAGTTTGCTTTGTCAAATGAAGCTCTTGTTTCTGCCTCAGTCGTTAACTGCCAGCTTCATAAAACTTAGTCAGCATAATTTTGGATCGAGATTGTGGCTATGTTGACATAATTCATTCTCCTTACAAATTCAAAGCTCAAGCAGCTAATTTAAGCACTGGTATTTTTCCTGTGACATTTGCAATTTGCTTTTCTTTCTTTTTTTCTTTAGTTCTTGCTCTTTTGTCGTCTTTGTGCATAATTTGCACTTCGGTTTGAACTCCTATCTGCCAGACCCGAGGGCTCCAGGCAGAGCAAAGTAAAGCCTTTTCCGTTGGTGTCAGTGGCGTTTCTGTTGTCCCTAATGTAAGATAATTGCTTTTTACTGCTGCTGGTTGCTGAGCCAGTGGTATTTGGGCTTCAGTAGGCAAGTGACAAAAGGGCACAGCAGAGTAGAAGCGGGAGCAAGGTAGTCGGCAAGAGCGGGAGCCGAGAGGGAGAAAAGCCATGGCGCATGGAGAGAAGCCTGGAGTCAGCTGTGAATGAATTAATGCAGTTGTTGACTGTACAACTCAGAGAATGATTTAAAATGTTTCCAAGATTGATTGAATATTAACAGCCAAAGGCGTGTGTTCACTGGTATTGCAAAATGGATGGTGGCCTTCTTGACCTGCCAAACACTCAAGTCAGGATAGCTAAGCCTGTGCAGGCTTGTGGCTTTTGTAGTTAAAAGACACACTCTCTTTGCACATGCATGTTGTAGGCATGGCAACTGCTCTCCTTAATTTCACAAACCAAGCCTTGCTCTTGGTATATGCTGCCCGCCCCCCCCCCT
>JABUIW010000011.1:9018867-9066664 GCA_013363375.1 Menidia beryllina | reverse complement strand
AGCTGCGTCACGCCGGCCAGCTTTTGCACAATAGTTTTACGATGCTCCAGGAATTGGAGTGGGGGGGGTCAAGTGCCTTCCACTGCCGCACACACACACGCACACACACACAGACAGACACTTGCATGCATGTGCACATAAATATTCGTCAGTGGAAGGCACTTGAAGCCCTCCATTCCAATTCCTGGAGCATCGTAAAACTATTGTGCAAAAGCTGGTCGGCGTGACGCAGCTCACAGTTTTGCAATAAATGTTGTGCAGTGAATTAATACTCATTCTTTGTTTCTCACAATCACTTTGGGAGTTGATAGAATGATAGTCAAATTTTACGATTCAGCTAATGGGCGTTCTTATGAAGCTTTACAGACTGAACTACTTAACTGATTACTGGCAGCAGTCGCTAAAAAAACACTTCCAGCTCAACATTTATGTTTACAGACGTTATTGCCATCTTTGTATGGGTAAACTATGTAAAATTCAGTATGTGCAGTAACATCCCTCTTTCTGATGTCTTAAAGAGAGTGGCTGCGGTTGCTAAGTGACTAAATCAAATGCCTTTCTTAACTTATCAGATTATACTCAAGGTTTGCAAAAGTCTGGTAATGATTCATTCATTTTTATTGAAGCAGGCAAACATCATAAACATGCAGGGCAAAAAGACCCACAGGGATTAGAGCGGGATATCAAACTCTGAGCCGGAAAACAAAGAAGGATATTTTTCTAAATATTTTTTCTTTGCTCCTACCTGTTGTGTAATATTATCATGATATCTGCTGTGTGCTTTAATGGTTATGAAGACATTCCAGTAACAGGAATATTGTAAGTGTTCCTTTTTTTAAGGGCATTTAGTCTCGTAAATTCCCTGAACTGTCTTCATTGGGCCAGAGAGAGCAGTCCAAAGGAAAGAAAGTCAAAATCATATTTTTTCTGCTCTCTCAGTTGGTTATCCTTTCCTCTTTTCCCACTTCATGTATGTGCTTCTCTTGGCTTCCATGACTATAAGGGCATTTGGTATTTCTCATGTCAATGCAATACATGCTACCGTTTGAAATACTCTGCCTTCTCGCCGTACCGGGCCGTGGCGACTCGCATTCATGTGAAGAAACTGGCATGTGCACCCAACAGTTTAGATGTAGATGTGTGGTTTTGCCCCCAAGCTCAGGCTGAAGTTTATATTCACACAAGAATGTCGAATGTTAGTTTTCGAGTGCCACATAATTCTAGGGTTGCAGGATGGGCTTCATCTCGGTTCTTTTTTATTGTGTTTGCTAAATAACGTGACACTGTATAAGTATAGTCATCAACCATCTGCTCCTGTCCTCATTTGTGCCAAGTTCCAGTCAATGCCAAAAATGATCTGCAAATGCTATCAACAGGCTTGCATTTGTTTTCTACACTTGACTTTAATTTGAGCTCCTTAGCATGAGTGGAGCTCCACAATTTACTTGTTTGCTTTTCTGTTAGGGTCTTTTGTCCAAACCCCTTAAAGTTCCCTTTAGAACTCTGTCATATGTTTAACAGAAGCTTCTACCTCTAATCATTCACCCGGTTTGCAGTCAAGTATGAAAGAATGTTTTCTCAAGGCATCTCCGGTGTGTCAAAATAAATAGTTGCAGGGCTGTTGGACAAGATATTACTGGAGAAGGCCATGCACGCTCATCTGGCCCTCCTGAGCTCAATAAAGGTTAAAGAATACAATAAAACTTCCCAGAAGTGGTTGACGATCAGTCATTGAGCTGCAGTTGCTGCGTTTTGCCGTTTCTTCCTGATCTGCGTAATCTCATCAAACCATTGCCCAAACAGAAGACCCTCTCACACAAAGCAAACAGAACATGAAACCTTGCCAGAGGAATGAGGCATCTTGCCTACATCTGCTTGGCTAAAAATCTCTGTAAGTGGAGGCCTGTAGTAACACGGTTTGGACACACCTTGGAGCTCCACACAGCTCAACACTTCACATTCCATTGCAGGGTGAAAGGGAGCAGTCCAGTGAGCTGCCTGTGACCGATCGTATCACGTCAGGATGCAACACTTAATAGTGTACTGTCTCCTTAGAACAGGCAGGCATGACTTGAGTCGCTTGCTAAATGCAGGGTCCTCGGTCTGGAACCAGGATAGCGGTATTTGAATATAACTCAGTCTGTTGTGTTTGTGAACGTGTGAGTTTGAGTAGTTTTGAGCCCCAGTTTGTGACAGGACAACTATTGGAAATAGCCCAAAGCCACATGTGTACACAAACGCGCAGGGGCCAGATATAGCACAGACACACTGTGCTGTGTGGGTTTGTCTGTCTCTGATGCATGAATATTTCATTCTTTTTGTTTGTATCTTTTGGACTGCTCGTCCTCTGTCCTCTTTGATATGTTTTTAGTCCACACTCTTCCCATTCAGACAGCAAAACCTTCAGAGCAGGATTAGTTCACAGAGCTTTTGGCTCTTTGTAGTCCTGTGCAGACTGTTAATTTAGCTCTTTTCCTTTACTTGGTAACGTCCATTTTTCATCTCTTTTTAAGCGCATCTTGTTACACACCCCAACTGCCAAATGCCTCATCAAGTGAAGGGAAAATCTAGGAATATTTTAAAATGTTTATATTTATATAGATTTCAGACTGAACTTTGGATACACACATTGATCATCAGATGCTTATGCATTCCACTTCCACTATGTGCATGAGCAAAATAATGAAACACAAAACCATCTCCTTTTATCCTGATGCGCACATAAAATCCACCTGTAGCAATAACGGAAATCATCTTTTGATAAGTGTGGTCAGAATAACAGTGGTGCATGTCAGAGTGAGAACGGGCCTGTCGAAAAGACTTTAGACTGCTGTCAGTCTCAGTCTTATGCAGTATTATATCGCATAAGTCAAGAGGATCGATCCATCCTTAAGTTACGATCGTAAAAGAGATGGATAATTTTAATTTAAAATGTGAATGCTCAAAATAAAGTAAAAGTAAAAACTGGTAAAGATGTTGGATACAATTCTGCCTGTTCATATTTGAATCACATCCTTTGAGAGCTGATCTGATCTTATGATACTAGATCTTAATGAGACGGTTTTCCGCTGTGTTTTAAAAGCAGGTTTCACATCAAGCAAAACGGAAGAAGCCAGGTTTGTGTGATGCAAAGGAAAACATTAGCATGTAAAATACATATTAATGCCGTGTCAGTTTCAGAATGTTAACCCACTTATGTCACAATAACCTGTTTATTAATAATTGATAATGATTTGATCTGATCTTTGGACTTGATATATTGAAGCTTTTGTATGGTAGCTAAGGCATGGCCTTCAATATCTGGCTTTTGAATGCCATGCAGATTTTTTCATCTTGCATGAAGCCCAATATCAAATAAAACCATAGTTGTTGCAGTTATTTATTGGCTTAATCAGAGTTTCAGAAATCTTTGTCGAACAGTAAAATCATCCATGATTGTCACATATTTTCCCATGCACTGAACACAACGTATCACCCACAGAACACTGAGATTAAACATGATACTACGAGCAATGGGAGGAATTTATTAGTCTTGCCCTGATAGCTTAACTCAGGTTTGAATATCCTACTTTTTTTTGTAGAAGTAGCAAATCAAGCGTATAGCTACTTTCTGAATCTTTCTGATTCTTATCAATTAAGTATTCAAAAAGTTCAAATAAAAAAACTAAACGTAAATACATATACATTCTGAGCTGATCTCCGTATGCCTGTGTGTTTCAACTGTCTCTTTTTTTCCCTCCACTCTCAACCTGTTTTTCTGTTTATCTCTTCCTCCTTCCCACTGCATCTTTTTCCATTACACAGGGTAATAGGATTGAACGTGTCGGCTTCAAATGCTACAAAGTCTGGCTCATTTGATTATTTCACTAGCATGCTGGCAATTAACAACCAGACCTCCCAGTAACTGCCTTGTGAGTGAACTCTGGTGTTCTGGATGCCCTTTGGCTGAGGACAGGCAGGGAACCCTGATGACGCACACACACACACAGGCACAGACACACTCCTCCTAAATGAGAAAAGGCAGCGAGGCTTGAAGATGCCCTCTTTAATCCTCTCTCTTTCTCTCTCCCTCTCTCTCCTCCCCTCATCATTTCAGCCTGTACATTCCACTACATCATCCGATCCCTTCTCCCTCACGCCCTATCTTTCATCACTACTCTAAAGCAGGCCTTCCTAAAGTCTAATTTATCATTATGTCTGGCAATTCAGATAAGGGCCAGCTATTTAACGATTTGTTAAGCAGATGTCCTTGACTCTTCCACCTTTGTTCTGTTTTGTTTGTGCAAAGTTTCTTAGTCAAACTTCCTTTCCTTTTCATAAAGTTAGGTACTCAAAAAGCAAGGCCAGCCTCAGAAACAGCCTTGGTCGGGAATATTTTTCTCAGCTTTTTGTCGCTCTAAAAGTTTTAATGAAAAGATGTCTGACATTGTGGTGTCTGATTGAATGCCGAGGGGAGCATCAAAAGCTTTTTGTGAACAGTTTTAGGCCCGTTTGGTTCATCTGTTATGTATGAATGACTCTTAGCGACTGTTCTTTAACACAGCAAGTTAGTTGGTTAACAAAGTAATTGAATAGCAAATTAGCCTCATTATGCAAGTTGGACTTCATGCTGACACACACACGCAAGCCTTTGAACGTAATCTTCCAGCTACAGTAAGAAACATCTAGTGGCTTATGGACCTGCTGGTTCATGCTGTCAAAAGCATGCACATACACACACACACACACACACACACACACACAATCATTTACTTCTTATTGAGTATGAGTCAGAGTTGTGTTTATGTGGCGGGTTAATTGAGGCTCTCCAGAAGAGTTTTAACACAAATTGAAATGGCTCCTTATTCTTTGTAGTAGCTAACGGACCTTGTCATGATTGCCTCTGTAAGCCCTGGAGGGATGTGTGGTGTGTGTGGGTTTTGTAGCCTCTGTGTTTGTGTCCTTCAAACAGGTATCCTCTGACCCTCCGTTTGTTGTTGCACACACATACACAAACACACACACAGAGTTGAAGATATAGTTTATGGTTCAATTATCCGGCCAGCCTCCTTAATAGAAAGGACTCTAAATCTCTCGATCCATTGTAAACTTCTCCCTCATCTTGAACCATCATTCATGTCGCTGATCTAAGTGAACTGCTTCCTTGAGATGTGGAACCTTTTTATCCCCCAATGAAGAGCTGTTTTTTTCCCGTTCTTTCTTTCTTTCTTTCATTGAGCAGGGGGTTATTTCAAATAATTAATTAGGCTTCAAGAATATGTGTAATGAAGATTCATGCTTGAAGAAGTTTTACTGACACATATTTTTAGTTCAAGACCATAATTTCTATTAAGCATAAGAAATGGCGTGCAAGCTACCCGGATCGACCAAAATCAGATTACAGATCTGGTAATCTGATTCTTTACAGTTCTTTACAGAACTGTAATCCAGAGCAGTAAAAAAGAACATTCCAGGCTCTCCAGCTGTCACAATTAAACAGTCTTTGACTTTATTAGGGTTTTTTTTTATGTAAGCACTAGTAGCTGAAAGTGACGTGGCTAATATTTACAGTATGTGGACTTGCTGTCTTTGCATGTGGCGTCTTGACTTAATGTGTCAGATAAAAGCTGTAGCATTGTGACGTATATATTAAGGAGTTGACTGAATTACAGCTGCCCTGGCATCAAGCTAAGATGCGAACATGTCTTGTCATTTTGTCTTGATAGTCACCTCTGCCTCTCTGTGCTTCTAACACAGAGTGGGAGAGGTTGTATTTTGTATGTTCGAAATTAAACCGGCATGCTCCAAATTTAGAGGCAGCTAATTTGACTAAGTAGACATGGCGGCTGGCTACTCAAGTCTGCTCAGCGAGGAGCAGAATGAACAAGAACCACGATGGCTCACATGGATGTGAAAAGAAGGGAGGGAGGGGGGAAATGAATGTGTTCTGCTGCTTGTATAACAGCAAAAAGTGAAAATGAGTACTCGCCATCTCAATTAACAGATCAATCAAGAGCCTCTTCCTAAACTAAACCTCAGTTTACTGTCAGGAGACATTCTTACTATAAATATTTTCTGACATAATACATTAAACTCCCATGTAACATCTGTCTACACTGGTAGAGGCGGCACATCCACGTGCCCCCGTCAGAGCCCAGTCATAGCCATCAGAGTCACACTAGATCTGAAGACTGTGTCTAATTAATTAACCAAACCTTAGAGGAGCCTGGCAAGAATTAGAAAACTGTAAACAGTTACATTTTCTTGCCTGAATCCTGCTTAGTCTTTCATAAATGGTGGTAAATATTTTTACATAACTTAAGAATACAAATGCCTGTGCCCAAAAGTCACTTTAAGGAGTTCAAAGTTGAATCAGAGTGTCATTCTGAATGAAGCATTTCAGATCCACCTGACCTTTGTT
Source organism: Menidia beryllina (assembly GCA_013363375.1). NCBI lineage: Eukaryota > Metazoa > Chordata > Actinopteri > Atheriniformes > Atherinopsidae > Menidia > Menidia beryllina. The sequence continues at coordinate 9,060,264 of JABUIW010000011.1, read as the reverse complement.
TTCTCTTCTCTGTGCTTAACCTGGAGGTTTACTGCCTGTCTGATCATGCGTCTTCTCCCGCTGATCTGTGTGAATGACAAGACGGATTTAAAAAAGAAAACCAGCTGGACTTCTGTGTGAGATGGATTTAAAAAAGAAAACCAGCTGGACTTGATCCAGATGCCCCTCAGAGGCTTGATACATCTATCCATCTATTCTCTTAATCACCTCCCTTATTCATTCATAGTTGCTATTGGACCAGTTGTCATGGTTACTATGCCCTCAGCGTCGCTAAGCTCCCATTGTAACTTGTGCTGCCAGGAGCAAAGAGGTTTATCATACTGCATGTACACATTAGAGCAGACGTTCATAAACAGAGGATTCTCATAAATCCTCATGGGGCAAATCATTAGGATTTTCAGTCATCTGGATTATAAATGCACACACACTTAAAATACGGAACCCGTCCCCGTCTGTCGCACCGGCGTGGGTACGCAGGGAAGCTTTGACAGAGAGTCAGTCCCATTAATCATTGAGAGTATTTTGTGTGCGAGTCCATTGTATTATAGATAAGTCTGCATATGAGTGTTCTCTGAAATTACCAACCATCACAGTGCCCCATGATATGTTAGCTCTTGAATAAACGGTAAGATCCATTCTCATACAGCTTGGATGGTGTGAAGAAGAGGGTTCTGGCATCACGATGCATACTAACGTACAGTGTGAAGTGCTCTATTTATGCTGATGGGAGCAGGCAAATGTTACCTGGAAGCATTATCTAAAAAAGGTTTCCTGTTGTGCATGGCCTTGACTCCTGTACCCCCTCTTGGCTTACTGAAAGGAGCCTGGACGGCACAGAGACAGAAAACACAGTTGCCATAGTTTCACACCGTTTCTTCTCAAGGTTGATTAAGGAAAATGTTCCAACCAGTCCCTCTCATCTCATTTTGTATTTCATACTGCCGCATATACTGTTTATCCTCTTAGCTTTAACATCTGCACTTTTTTGTTTCCCTTTTTTGTTGGTTTTTGGTCCATCATTCCTCATTTCCTCCCGCTGTGTTTGATATTCTCAGCAGTTTCAAGTGACTCACCCAATGGCATATAACCTTTGGCCCTTGTTGCCATGACAGCCATGTCATGTGCGAGCAGGAAATGCTCATAACTATGAATTTCACCATACATTTTCCTAAACAAGTCAGTAAAACCACAGACCTGCCGATTACAAGAAAAATACTGTGCAGCAGTCATTTCCTGTGCTACTTCTGTGGATCTATGTTCATCTCATTAATATGCTATCTCTTTACCATCAACTTTCAGCTATTATGTAATCACTATCTCTTTGCAAAAGTACCAGAACTCTGTATGATGTTAAGATTGATTATGTATTGTACTAAATAAATCTTTAGATTATGTTGAGTTTAAGGATGCAGAATATGACTTTTCTCCCAGTTCTGCGATACTTTCAAATAGAAAAATCATACTGAGAAACTCTTTTAACTGCCAGCTCAGTTTATCGGTAGTAGCAAACAAAAAATTTCCAAATCAATTATTCTATTGAATATCCTGTATCAAATCGAGTACTTTATCCAGTCACACGTTCATTACACATTTGTGGAGCAGCTGTTGATCTAACTCAGAAGTTTCCCCTTCACTACTGTTTTTGGTTTTTGTCTTGCTTAACTCAACCAAGAAATGTAGTTGATTACAGATTTTTTTTTTTAATGGCACAATGAAATTATCTGGAATTGTAAGTTCTCACTGTATTTTTGTCTATAGTTTTTACCATTCATCGGCATTTATTCATCATAGTTTAAAAACTATTAGATATAGATATTCAATAGTTGTCTTGCGGTACTTTCCCACTGCACAGCGCTGTACTGCAGTTGCAGGCAAGATGCTTGCAGATTCAATTTTCACAGGTCACTAACTTTCATGTAAAATAACATTAAAGAAAAAAAATGTAATCTCTTTGTGGGCTCAGTGAGGGAGAGAATTGGCAGCCAAGTCATATTTAATCTAAACTATCTTTTTCTGACGTCAAATGGCATTGACCCGTCCGCACTCCGGGACTGCAAAGGTTGAAGACACTGTTGATTTCTTGTCGGATTTTATTGTTGGAAATCTCTGTCTTTGAACTTGAAGCTTTCCTTTTTTCTTTTTTTTTTAATATGTTGAGTTAGAGGAGGCAGTTTTAGTGCAGTGTAGTAGAATGAGTGTTTCTTTAACTGCAGATTGAAAATATCCTTTGAAAAGTCATTGTTTGGTGCTTTTGAGGGCTGAGTAAAGCACTCTTGAGTAGTCAGTGCCTAACCTGCAGCAAACAAAACATCCTGAGTTTACAGGATAATGGGAGAATTCTAACCACGGAGACGAGCAATCCATCTTTTAACTCTGGCTCGCCAGACCTCATGACTCTGTGGTGAAGAGTAAATCCGGGTGATCTTGATGTCTGAGAAATGATTGATGTCTAAGAATTGTTCTTGAAAGCTTCAGATTTTTAATGGAACCACTCTTGGAACCATGAGTGCAGTTTTTTTTTACATAGAGTGCCAAGAAAAGAAGAGTTACAGAGCCACATGTTTTCATTAATCAAATGCTGTTAGCAGATTAGAATCCAAATTTCCAGTGCAGTAAGAGGGGACGGAGAGGGAGAAGTAAGAGGAAACAGGAAATACTTCCTGAGATTTGGCTGCTGTGCATTGTTAGGCTTATGAAATTGGAAATGGTTAAGCTCAGGTGATTTTTATAGTGTGTGTGTGTGTGTGCGTATCTGCGTGTGTGTGTAGGTCTAAATGCAGGTCTTTCCTTGCTGCTGTCAGACTGCAGAACAGTGCCCGCTTCCACTGCAGTCGGCCTGCTTAGCTTTAACTCCGATGACCTCATTGTGTATATTACGAGCATCCTCTTTCCATTTTCTGTCTGTCTCATCCATCTCTCCCCTTTTATTCCATTTTTAGTCGCCCTTACTCCTCCCTCCTATTTCTGTTCTTATTTCATATTTTATTCCCCACGGCTGCTGCTGCTGCTGTAGATAGATATTACACAAGGCCATTAGGCCCCATGTCATCTGACCCAACGCTGAACTGCCCATCATCTTACTGCCATTCTTGCTGCTGCTATTAATATTACGGATACCAACACAGGATTTCCTGTAGCTAATCCTGTGTTCCCTCTGGAATACTTCCTGTTGCATCCCTCTTTCTCTTGTTGACGTGGTTAGTTACACCTGTTCCATTGAGGTGTCAGACATTTGCTGTTGTCGCTCAGTGATGCCTCGCTTGATTGTATCAAAATTACACTCGGACTAAATCTTGTACTTGTTTCTGATGTTTGATTCAAATGTTTATACATATTCTTGCTGTTTATAAAAGTAAGTGGGAGCTATGCTGCGAGCAGATTGGACAGATGGCGCAATTTGCCAAAGAGTGAATGTAAACAGCAGAGGTGCCCTCTATCAGGTCAGAGCACGTTGGCAGTGGCAAACCACCTTGATTTTTGTCCTTCATAGTGTAATATTCTTTAGAAAACAACTTCTTAATTTTTCTTTCCAAATTCTATGGATAAAAAAACCCCTGTCCTCCATCTTTCTGTTGAATGACAATAGCCACTCGGGCAGAGACAGAGCTAATCATATTAAGCAGTTGGGGATTAAGACTGTAAGTATTTGCTTTTCTGCTACTTTTGTGTTCTTTGTAAGCTGTTGGGGAAGTGTGCCACATTGAACCTGAACCTCAAACCTGATGTTTTGCTCTTTGTCTTTTTTGAGATCTGTTCTCAATCCCTTTTCCCGGTACGGAGCTTTCGCTGGGAAATGCTGACGTGGCTTCCCCTTTAGCTGTCATGGCTGTAACAGCAGGTGTTGCTCGGGGGTAAAAAGGGAACCAGAGAGGGGAAAAATGGACAGAAGAAACGATGACATGAAACAGATGGAGGGATTCAGGGGAAGTTTAAAATGTGTCCCAGGAAATCTGTTAATCACAGAAAGGAAAAATAAAACAGTTTCAACTTGATCTTTCCCTCAGTAGCTTTGTCCCACTCTTTAATATTGCATATTACTAAGGGGGATTAGTTTCAGGCCGAGTCAGTCAGAGGGACAGATTCCACCTGACAGATGTGGGTGTGCCTGTAGGTATGTCTGAACTCTCCTGTGGGCACATACACAAAAAAAATCCTAAATACTGATGTAGTTGTTGTGTAAAGCTGTATACAGTTCACTTCAGCTGTAATTATACAGCACCTACAATGTCCCACCAAATGTCATCTCAACACATTAAACAAACAATCTTAATTAAGTGGAACAACTGTTGTCAATATTATAACTTTGACAGCATTTCGAAACAACAATCTGATTGGCCTGGCCTAGTAAGGCACTATATCGATTTTGTACCATGATAACTGCCGTTTATAATGACATGATAATGAATAAACAAAGAGACATTAAAGCAGATTCTTGTAGACCGCTGTATAAAAGGCTAAGACTGATGCAAAATTATCATAGAGGAGGGAACACCAAAATGGAAATGTTTAAGCTTTTCCACCAAACTTTTCCGCAAACAGCGAGAGGGGTCACTGGGGAGCTGTATACCTTTCAAAGAGTCCCTTTGTGTGGGGATGTGTGCATACCAAAAGTTATATAATGGGAGGCCATAGCCATACACTGTCAAACCATTGCTCTGTTGCATATTTTTCAGTTTTTCTATCCCCTCTTTTTTTTTTTTTTGACAGGAATTTTGCACAAGAAAGCGGATGCTCTACTTGAGTGATCCCACCGCTGTTTTTCAAGAATAACTGGTGGTTTCTTTACTGGTTTCAGTGGAACAATGAATACTTTCATGAGGACAGCATGTTCCGTGTCAGTCCACAAAGAACAGTGAGGTTGGAGCACTCCAGAATCTGACTTAATCAATGGAGCGGATCTGCTCGGAGACCCATTCTAACAGTTAAATTAACATCCAGGAATATGGCTTCCTATAAACGTGTGCAAGGCAACTTCGAAATAAACTGATTTTACTTTGCAGAATGCCAAATCTATTATTTTTTTCATTTTTACGACAAATCTTTTTTTTTTTTATGTTAAGAGAATGTTGAATTAGTTGTAGGCCAACACAAGTGTGTAGGTGACAGATAAAATATTAATAAACTTTCAGCTCAAACCTTAAGGCTTGAGCTTCAGGGCCTTTTTGTCATTTTAATTGGAAAATGCTCCCTAAAAAAGTTATTCATGCCGCCTGCAGTATTTACAGTCTCTGTTTTAATTATGTAGATTATGCTTGTCATTTTTTCTGGTTTGTGCATGTGCTGCACAGACATAGTCTGGTGTGAGATATTTGTTTTCACAGTAATGAGACTGAAACCACGCTTGGCTGGATCAGTGTTTAGACTGCTAGCTCCATCCATATACGCTTGTCATTCCCGCCTTCTTTTTCCCAGCAGTCCCTCTCTGTTACAGCATTCGGAGCTGTCATCCCGCTGAAAAAATGCAGGTGCTCCTGCCCCATTTTCCAGGAAGGAGAATAAGCAGCAGAAAAAGGCACAGAGAGGGGGGAACTGTGTCATAGTTCCAGCCTGAATGAACCCTCTCTGGCTCACGCTTTAGTCTGCAGACCTCTGTCAGCTCACCGGAACCACATCCAGTGTTGGGTTTTTTATGACTCCTCTGAAAACCTTGACAACATTTAATCTGGCTTGCGGTGACTTTCATTTTAGGAAAACTTGAGCAAGACATGGCTGCTATGGGGCTTAGACCTGCATGTCCTTGCACTCGGTCCTGCACCACAACCTTCACCCTCCCTTTCTCTACCAGTTTATATCACCCTTTCTGTGCCAATACCAGGACTTATGAGGCATCAGCTAGCAATGTAAGCATGTCCTTACTTGGCTAAAGCTCCTATCTTACAAAACTCCTACTTGAGGCGCTGGCCATGGGCCTGACTACAGACTTGCAGAGCCCCCTTGTGTTTACCACAGAGCATTACACCACGCCACATCGGCTTTGTAGCGGAAAAAGGATGATTATTAAGGTGTAGTGTGTGACTCATATACTACCTCATCTTGGTGCAGATGTAGTTTGTTCATCCGTTTTGATTTTACAGTCCGAGGGTTAGTTCAGAAGTTTGGGTTTGTATTCAGATGTGACACCAAAGCAAACAGGCCGAATTGTCACTTCAATACAACCTTGAAGCCAGTTCCTAATAATCTTTGTTAGCCTGTTACAAAGACTTCCTTTACCAGAAAAGTCATACTTTGTGTTGGAACCATTCCATCAGACATTTTCATAGTTTCTTTTTCTTTGTATAAGAAAATGGTTCCTGCTGCTTTTAGAAACGTTTACTTTAACTTGAGATTCTAAGAAATAATTCAGTTATGAAAACTTCACTTCTTATTTTTGAGTGTGTGTGCGAGTGTGTGTGCACACAGATTTGATCTCTTGTGGTATTGCATACAGAAGGAGTTGGCTAACTGAAACACAGGCTGAGTATTTGTAACTGTGACGGCATCAGTGACATGGACATATCTGGACCCAGACATGTGGAGGCTCATATTTCGCACCAAAGCTCACACAACAGAGGCAAGTGGCAGATTATTTTAAAAGCATTTTTTAAATATTTTCTTGCTAATAATCTGCCTTTGATGTGAGGTGCATTTCTGTAAATGTGTGTGGGTGGTGGTTTTGCTGGGGGCTTGCCCAAAGATTGAAGCAGCTGTGTGAGTGGTGTGATATTCTTGGAGGAGAGGACTTTTTAACTGTGTCAGGCTTGCCAACATGTCAGCTGTGAATTTGAAAGATCCACTTTCCTCTTAATCATAAAAAGTAATCGAAAACTATCCATTCAGGCTATTAGAGCGTTCAGTATTTAATACGGAAATAATTCAGGAACAGGCTTTAGCTTTCCGTGTACACATTGCTGTGCGATGTAATACTTATCAATACAAATACAATTCAAATGCTAAGCAGCGCTATTGCCACTGTGCTCATGACATTAAAGAGTATGGAGAGGGATTTCAGTCTAACGGGGTCTGCAGACTGTTTGCTACATATTCAGATTGCTCACACATTTCTGAACAGTGCTAGCACCTTGATGTGTGAACAATCTGAGATGTTGGCTTAATTTCTAAATTTCTCCGTGCGATCTCTACCATTATGCCGGGAAACTCGGCTTCCCCTGTGCTTGTTATTGAGCAGAAAGGAAGTTCGATGGGCTTCAGAAAAGAGGAAGTGAAGACTCTGAGGGAAGATAAGTTTCCTGTGACAAATGTGGCAATCTCCACCAAACTGCTCTCGTCATACCTGCTTATCTGTGTGTGTGTGTTGATGGATTTTTGTGCATTTGTGTTGAGTACATATTTAAGAATGGAGGGAACTTCAGCATTGATGTTCCCAGAAAGGTATCTTAACTGCTGCATTCGCTCACTTCCTGTAGAAAGAGTCTCACATCACCTGGATAGAGAGGGAGTTTCCCAATTTTAAAGACCAGGTAAGCAACCAGCATTCCTAGCTTCTTCATATTGGTCCCTCTGAAGCAATACTGGAGCTTTTCATCCTCCTCAGACTGAAACTCACTTGTGCATTTTTATCTCTTTGCCCTCTACAAATGCAATCCACCAACCACACAAATATGAAGCGTTCTGCTTTTTAGGGCAAGCACTACAAATCAGATCCACTATAGCTCTGTCCTCAGCGTTTATCGGTGCATAAAGCCTTTGTCTCTCAGGTCAGCAGGGTTTTTATTGTATTAGGATAAGAAGACAGTGATGCAGGACGGAGAAAAATAGCACAAGGCCACATTAGAGCAGACAAGATCTGTTTTAAAGATGAGATGAGCAGGATTGCACTGTAATAAGGAGGAAGGTATGCCTAGCCATGGACAGGGAAATCTCTGTTGTCTGGGCAGCGAGAGAATTGCCTGACTCTTCTCAAGCATGCCAATACTCTGCCCAGAATTATGGGTTAAAGGAAGTGGTGAAGAGTCTTTAAATGTTCATAAAGCTATATTTTGCTTATTTTTTCTTTATATTAGCATAAAGAATAGCCAACATGGCAACTTCTATTTATTTTCTTTTTTGTTTTTCAGTTTCAGCCAGCCCCCCCCCCTTGTTTTTCCTCTTTCTGGTGTAATCTCTCCCTCTCTTAGCCACAGATGTGTTTGGGTGCTACAAGTTGGGTGCAGGACTGTGAGAATTGAGAGCAGGTTCTTCCTTCCTGCTCACATTTAGTTCCAGCTCACTTCATCTGTTGTGAGCTGGTGGAGACACACAGGTCTAATCAGACCAACGCAGCCAAGAAGATAGGGAGAAAGGAGAGGACCAGGACATGTAATGGGAAAAGAAGAGAAAAACAAGCATTACTGAAATTTTGAGCGGGGCGGCCCCTGCCAAACAAAAGCAAACGGGTTGAAATTATTTTTCTAAACTTGGCTGCAGCGCGAAACAGAAAAGAGAAAAAATGAGGGCACAAAAAAGTGTTATGTGCACTTGCCAAGACGAGGTTAAGTTTGAGGTGATTTATGGGAGATAGTGCCGTGTTTGCCTCGCTGTGGACGTGGGTAGGATGAGAGAACAGTTAGAGAAATGCTGAGATGGAGAAGGAGAAGAGCAAGTTCAGCCTGAGCCGCATGCTGTTCCTCTACCTGTTCAAAAAGAACAAGTCCCTGGCCGGCAGTCCTGCTCACTTTAACAGCTGCAGATCTACAGCTGAGACAGACAGCGACACTGGCAATGGCGTCCCAGCTGAACCGGGCAACCAGTGGACGGTAAAGTGATCCCTCATCATGTTGACATCTTGATAAGCTCCGGCCGACAGTCTGTGCGCAGCCTTTTTCTGGGGCTGTCCGTGTAGTTTTTCGATTGTTGAGCAGAGCTTTGAGATTTAGTGCCCGATACGTGCCGGGGAGGCTTTGTGTTTGTTGTTATCTGTAGCTGTTCAGCAACAAGGTGCAGCTGAGAGCTTGCATGTTCAACCAACTCCGCTTCCTGTTGTCAGAGTTCCAGGCTGTAATGGTCTGTGGCTGCTCTGTTGAGACTTCTCTTCTTTTTCTGTTTTACTGAAAGCTGAAACCATGATTGTCATGCTTTGATCATTGTAAATAGGTTGTCATATATAGGAAAAGGAATTCATTCATCCCTTCTTGAGTTGGAGGAACAAAGAAAAATATATCCATCTCTATCAGCACCTCTTGGCATAAAAATATAATTACTAATAGTTCTAGTTGTTTAGTCATAATTTCTATTCAATTAATATGCGCTGGCAGTTCTCAGTTCATAATCAACCACTTATTTCAAATCATTAGTGTGTGAATGGACACAGTTTACAGTGTATAAGGTCTCATTTTTGTTTACACAATTCAGAAAGGACATTTACTTAAATGCTGTGTACTAACTTAAATACCCAGTAGGTAACTCTTAATCTTTGTAATGTAAAAAGTACTTTTTTTCCCCAACTACATCGCGGGATTAAAAATGGAGCCCTGAAACAATCATGTTGTGTCTTCCTGTGGGCTTTAAGGGAGTAAGTGAAATGGCCATGCCCTAGAAAGAGCCGTGTCACACTGCTGATTTTTCGATAACTTTCTGTTGATGTGTTTTGGGTGAGGCAGAGTGTTAGCAGGTATGCAGCAAGTGTTTGTGTGCTGGAGCTGTCACAGCAACGGGGCCCCGCCCTGTGAGAAGATGTGTGAGAACGTGTTCTTAAAAGTCTCTGATCACAAAAGGCACAGCTGAGGTTAAACAAGTTGTTTGCAAGGGGGAATGGTTAACCATTACTGTTCTTTTTTTAAAGACGGCCCGGCTCTTTCAAAGTTACATTTTGTGCTTCATTTAGCTTTGCAGTCAATGAGTTCCAGAAAAGCCAAATTACACTTGCACAGTAACGAGAACCCACTAGTTGTAATCTCTCACACGTTTCTCTCTGCACTTTGCTTCCTCTTTCTCAGGAGTTATATTTTGATGTAGTGCTGTTTACAGCAAGAGCCACTCCCACCTCAAACTGACCTGTTTACACAACTTATCTGACAGAATCACAGAATTCTTATAAAAGATATGACTTTGCAACATTAATATAACAGTAGTATATTAATATTCCTGCATTTTTGTCGTTCTTTTTAGGAAGATGGAGACATCAAAGAGATCAACATCACACATGTGGTCAAAGAGGGCTCAGAGAAGGCTGACGCCTCTCAGTTTGAACTGCTCAAGGTTTTGGGACAGGGATCCTTTGGCAAGGTAGCAACACACACACTCACTTTTGTTCTGTCCTTCCCTCCCTCTGTCTGATAATGCATGTTTCTGTTCCTCCTTACCTAACTCATTCCCACACTCTCTGAGCTGTAAACTCGATGTTTCATTGGTGTGTTTTTGGTGTTTTCGTTTATTTTGCAGGTGTTTCTTGTGCGAAAAGTGACCCCTCCGGATGCCAACCAGCTGTATGCCATGAAGGTCCTGAAGAAGGCCACTCTCAAAGGTACAGATAACTTCAGCATGCCTGAATCGTGTGGCTGTGATGGGACCAAATGAAAAACTCTTGCTGCTCCACACCCTTTAAGGCTGTTTTGAACGTCAGCATCAAGTCCTGCAGCTGATCTGACACATTTAGTCAGTAACGGAAGTTAATCAAATGAAAAAAGTCACTTCCCGTTTGTGTCGGGTGTTTTGTTTGGTGTTATGATTGGTCTCTTGTTCAAGTTTTTCATGTGTTTGCTGGATTCTGATCCTTTAAAGCCAAGATTAGTTGTTTATCTTGTTTTAATCATTCAAACATTAAGAAGGATTACGTGTGGTGACTTCACATGAACATCGATTCAAAGATTAGAAACTACTGTTTGTTTCAAATAGAATTGTTTCACTTTTTTGTTAACATGGTTGTAGTTTCGGGTAAAAGGGTGTTTCCTTTCCTGCCAATTGGATGCAGTGGTATGCGAGCAGAGACCACTGCAGCTTTCAGTGGGTTTCTCACATGGTTGTGCACAAATGGTGTGGTCTCATCTCCTTGATAAACATCCGATTCGTTTTCTTTCTCAGTGTTGTTCTAATTGTGCTAATTAACAGTGTCTTCTAGATTTTAAAACTCTTTAAATATTACGCCTCTGTGCTTGACCATAGTAGATCAAAAGGCAGTTGTTGGGGAGTTCTGTTAGTGTAGTTACATTTGTGTCTTTTAATTTATTAAATCGATATGCCTACACTCAAAATGTTTTCATACAGAAAAAATGTACTATATGAGCAGATTGTTAGAAATACTTAGCATCTCTGCTGTCATTCGATATTTTAATCCCAGTTCCAGACTATGTGCACTGTTCATTTGATACAGTTTTTAGCTGCTGTTAAAATTAGTTGCTTCATGACACAGAAATTCCTATTTGTCAGACTAATATCGTGAGCTTGACTTTATTCCTACTGGACGACTTTGCACAGGGTTCATCACCCACCTCTTCTCCCGTCTGATTTCTTGTTTATCTCGTTTGTCCTTTAGTGAGAGACCGTGTGAGAACCAAAATGGAGAGAGACATCCTTGCAGACGTCAACCACCCATTTGTTGTCAAGCTGCACTATGGTGAGTATGTGTGATGCCGAGACATGACTGATCGGTGCTTTCAGACCTGTAAACTGCACTGTAATCATACCTTCTCACTTACCGTTATTATATTTTAATGAAGCCTGTGTTTACTTAGCATTCCAGACTGAAGGGAAGTTGTACTTGATCCTGGATTTTCTCAGAGGGGGAGATCTCTTCACTAGACTCTCTAAAGAGGTAAGATTTTTCTGGGTCTGAGAACCAACTTCTCTATCCTCTATAGTTTCTTATTTGATACACAGTATCAAAGTATCAAGTTGATTAGTTCACTTTTTAGAAAATATTGATCTAAACTTGGTCCATCACTCAATTCTTGTGATTTTTATTTACTGTCGTGATTGTCTTTTTCCTCTTGTGTCTCACTACCTCTGCATGTTTCAACACCTCACAGGTGATGTTCACAGAGGAAGATGTGAAGTTTTATCTTGCTGAGCTGGCATTAGGTCTAGACCACCTCCATAGCCTTGGCATCATCTACAGGGACCTCAAACCTGAAAAGTAAGCACAAATGCACACGTATTGCCATGAAAATAGAATTATTCAGAAAGAAAACAGCACGGCTCAAAGCACCAGTCACTAGAGAGAAAATTCTATTGCTGGCCAAATCCCGGGAGAGGGCCACCGATAAATGTAATTAGTGCTTTTTTTTTTTTTCCAAAAGCTTTCAAACCCACCAGATGGCTGTATACAAGCTTTTTATTGTTGAAGAAATGTAGTAACTGATGCATTTATAAAGAATCCATAAGCGGCACATACATTTTTCTCATTCAGAAGTAACAGATGGGTTGTTGTACTTAAACAATCATACTTGACATTCTTCACTGGTTCATATATGAATCAGAAACTATCTTATTCCTACGTCATAAAGCTGTCTGACCATGTATTGTTTACATTTGCTTGTAGTCATCATCAGCTCTATTCTCAAATGGAGCATTAGTACTCAACATTCTCACAGCTGTGAACGTTCCTTCCCCTATACTTGAGACACAAAAATCACAACAGATGCCCTCCTCACGTATGAATCTGTTGAGCAGCTGGTGATCACTCAGTCCAGAGAGGCGCTGTACACCAAGATTTCCAAGTGATTGAACAGATTATTGCAGAGCGAAGGAAGCAATAGAGCACCGTTTGTTCTGCACACACAGCACTGGATGTTTTCATGTTTTTAATGGGATTTGGTGCACTCTTTCCTTTCAGCATTCTCCTGGACGAAGAGGGACATATCAAACTGACAGGTGAGTGTCCTACACCTTTTTTTACGCTTCTATCACTATGGAAACACCAAACAATCTCTTTCCTCTGTGAACGCCTTGTATATCCTGTTCTTATATATCTTATATATACATATATCTGCATGTGGACATGTTCCCTGAGTTAAATATTGTACTTATTAGCATCCTCTGAACTGAAGATGACCTAAGTTTGTTCAGAGCCTCTGCAGACACAGATTACCTGCTATAGATTTGTGTGTGACAGATATGTGCTGCACGTTATTTAACAATGATTCAATGTTTTGGGGTATGCTTTCCAGATTTTGGTTTGTGTAAAGAAGCGATCGATCATGAGAAGAAAGCTTACTCCTTCTGCGGTACCGTGGAGTACATGGCCCCGGAGGTAGTGAACAGACAGGGACACATCCACAGTGCCGACTGGTGGTCATTTGGAGTACTAATGGTAAGGAGGAAAAAACATGCTGGCTCACAAATGATCAACTAGGAATGTTTCATATCTGTTTTTTTATGCAAAACCTTGCAGAATAACTGCCCGACCGCATGCATGAAATCCAGTTGTATTGACTGTATGTGCTTTCCCTGTTAGTTTGAGATGTTGACAGGAGCGCTGCCATTTCAAGGGAAGGACCGTAAAGAAACCATGAATCTCATTCTGAAGTGAGTACCATCTGGTTGCAAGAACAGTTCTAAACAAAAGCCTGCTGTCACATTCTGCCGCTATTCAAAATGCCTCTAGTGTAATAATTAAAGCTGCATCCTGCCTGTGTCTCGCTGTAGGGCACGTCTAGGAATGCCTCAGTTCCTAAGTGCAGAGGCCCAGTCTCTGCTCAGGGCTTTGTTCAAGAGGAACCCTGCCAACAGATTGGGTTAGTTTCAAATCAAGAAGAAGGCTTTCGCAGAACGGTTAAATATAGGACACAGTTTCAGGGAAGGGAAGTGATGCTGTCATTGATAGGCTATTGATGCTTTGCTCACAGGATCAGGTGCTGACGGTGCGGAGGAAATTAAACGGCACAGCTTCTTCTCCACTATAGATTGGAATGTGAGTCTCTGAGTTTTTAGCACTTTATAACTGTGCGTATGTTGAAAAAAACTGATGGTGTTCAACAATATGTTGTTTTTTCTACGTCTACCTTTTTAGAAACTCTTCCGAAAAGAACTAAAGCCTCCATTTAGGCCGGCTGTTGCACGTCCAGACGACACTTTCTATTTTGACTCCGAGTTCACTTCTCGCACACCAAAGGGTGAGATATAAAAGCTGAAAGTTCCCCTGATGCTGTTCCCCTGATAACTGCTCATTCGAGTGTGGTTTAAAGTGTTTATTTCACATGTGGGTTTTTTTCCCCACATATTTAAAATATTTGAATATGTCTAAACGTATCGTTAAGGTTCCTATTGCTTTGCAGACTCCCCAGGTGTGCCTCCCAGTGCTGGAGCTCATCAGCTATTCAGAGGATTCAGTTTTGTTGCATCAACTATGTTGGAGGAGGAAGGATCCATGCTACCTGTCCAGCCCCCGCCACACCCAGTGGTCCAGGTAGGCTGCTGGCTATCTTTATATTCATGCAAAATAAGGACTATAAAAAGAAAGAACTGTACTGTACCAAGGTAATAGATCACATTTGAGGACTGTTTGCAAAAAAGATTGGAAATATTTAGTATCTTTCATTCTTATTAATATTGTATTAGTGTGGAATTGCAAATTCAACTTGTGTAACAATATTCTAAACTGAGTTTGCTATCAGAGTAATCTCTAAATTTCACACACTGAAGGTGAAAACAGGAAAATGCGCTCATCCTTTCCTTTGCTCAAAAGGCAGCACATGCTTAATTTGTTTTGCTCTATATATTGCTATCAAAAGCTTAACATTGTTTGGTTAGTTTGGTCTGTGTTTTTGAGGCCATTAAACACAACAGATACTCCTTGGCTACAAATAAGTACATTTAGAGAATTGAATCACACTAATTAGCTGCTGATTTTAGCACTTAAGCTGTCAATGCCACGGTGCGTTACAGTTTTCGTTGACTGATGTGCCCTGTAACCTTTTTACCCTACGTTTAGTTTACCATCTAATGATTTGCAGTTGATCAAATTGAGATTTTAAATAACACTGCAAAAAACTGATATACCTGTGAAGTGTAGATGCGTATGTCTTGAACACAAGCTAATTTACTGACGGATGAGATCTGAAAAACCAAAACCTAGGGTCTGTAAAAGTGTGTAGGAACCTGGTGAAGGAATATAGAGAGGAAAGACTGAAGCTACAGGGCTTGACAGTGTGTTCTGTGACTGACAGAAGCAGCAAAGATCTGTGTCCTGCAGATTGAGAGTGACAGTTTAGACAGAGAACGCGTCTCTGCAAATAGATTGAGCTCCTTCCCGAAACCCATCAACGTCCTCCAGCCTTGTCAGATCCATCACAATCTGTCACACCTCCACCACTATTCCCTTTCCCATCATTTTTCTGTAGCAATTGCATGGAAAAAACCTGCTGTTCAGCGATGGCTATGTACTGAAGGAGGACATCGGCATGGGCTCTTTCTCCGTCTGTAAACGATGCATCCACAAAGCCACCAACACTGAATATGCTGTCAAGGTATGACATTTGGACATTTTTAATCAATTTTAAAACATGTAGTCGCATATTGCACATGTAACACAACTTAAAGATGAAGTTGAACATAAGGAAATCCTGTTTTTCTCCCGACTGACAGATGATTGACAAGACAAGCACTGACCCGTCTGAGGAGATTGAGATTCTTCTCAGATATGGACAGCATCCCAACATCATAACACTGAAGGATGTAAGTCTAAAAACACAGATCTGGCTGTTGTTTAATCGTGGGAGTGCACAAGGATAACCCTCATTGCTGGTGGGACTGTCTTTCCGTCTCAGGTGTATGACAATGGTAAGCAGGTGTTCATGGTGACGGAGCTGATGCGTGGAGGAGAGCTGCTGGATCGGATCCTCAAGCAGAAGTTCTTTTCAGAGCGAGAGGCTAGCGCTGTTCTTCACACCATCACCAAGACTGTGGAGTACCTCCACTCACAAGGGGTGAGGGCCCGCAGGCACATGGCCCGCTCTCCAATGCTTATATCGGAGTTTAGGATTTATCTTAAGTGTGGTCTTCAATGATTTTGAAGATGATTCATTTACTGCTAATCATATTTTGGTGCTCAATTTGTATGTAAAAGTAGTTTCCTATGTACATTTTCCCTATGGAAAAATAAATGATGGTTCTGGTTAGGCAATTTTTTTCCCCTGTATTTAGGATATTTCAGTAAGCTGTAGATTGCTTTCTGTCACAATGAATTACTCCCTGAATTATTCAATGGCTCAGTTTCTCCAGTTAATAGACGGGAGCCATTTTAAGTGGGCTGTGTATTTTTCATTTTCTGAAATGAGATTTGTCAGGGACATTGTCGGTAATTAGGGAAAAAAAACTCAAATTAAATAAAAAATCTAATACTATTCACACTAAGTGCCATTAGAGTTCATCTTCATGCTTTCCCTTTTTTCTCCTTTTTCAATTTGTCCCATCCTTCCATCATCTCTGAATGTCTTTTTTACTCACTATGATTCTTGTTGATCATTGTTATTCCAAGTCACAACTTTTTGGTGCATCAAGTCATGAAATCTGGACACATTTTTTAAATTACCTGAAACACTCGTATTCAGTATGACCCTTTTTTTTCCTATTCTAATGTCCTCTTCAGTCACGCTACTCTTGCTTTGTCTGTGTTTGATTCCCTCTCCTTCATCCTCCTGTCTAGGTTGTGCACCGAGACCTGAAGCCCAGCAACATTCTCTATGTTGACGAGTCGGGGAATCCCGAGTCCATCCGGATCTGTGACTTTGGATTTGCAAAACAGCTGCGTGCCAACAATGGTCTGCTGATGACCCCATGCTATACTGCTAACTTCGTAGCTCCTGAGGTGAGCTGGTCACATGTAGTCAGTGGTATATTTGTGAGGGTAAAGCTTTTCTCACTAAAAACCCAAGCCCTTGTTGAATTGAAACATTGTATTCTTGGAAATGAAATGATATGTAATTATATGTGACTTCCAGGTGCTGAAGCGTCAAGGCTATGATGAAGGATGCGACATCTGGAGTCTGGGAGTCTTGCTGTACACCATGTTGGCTGGGTGAATAGCAGCACTCAAAATATCTGATGCACATAATTACTCTTTCTAGTTGCTCTCTGTAATCCCTCTTTTGTCTGCATTTGTCCAACCAGATTTACTCCCTTTGCAAACGGACCTGAGGACACTCCAAATGAGATCCTAAGCAGGATAGGAAGCGGTCACTTCAGCCTAGCTGGAGGCAACTGGGACACCGTTTCTGATGCTGCAAAGGTGGAGTCGAGTTATTAGCTTCAA
The DNA here is from genome assembly GCA_013363375.1 of Menidia beryllina. Classification (NCBI taxonomy): domain Eukaryota; kingdom Metazoa; phylum Chordata; class Actinopteri; order Atheriniformes; family Atherinopsidae; genus Menidia; species Menidia beryllina. The sequence continues at coordinate 9,043,103 of JABUIW010000011.1, read as the reverse complement.
TCCCTTAAGGATGGTTTTGGTCTCTTTCTCTTAAGTGATTACTTTAATGCTTTTTCACTTTTAGGATCTTGTGTCAAAGATGCTTCATGTAGACCCCCATCAGAGACTGACTGCTAAGCAGGTCCTCAAACACCCCTGGATTATCCAGAGAGACAAACTTCCCAACAGCCAGCTCCCACACCAGGATCCCAAACTGGTCAAGGTACTCTGATTTTTGAAGTGTTGGATAAAAGTGATCAAGTTCTCCTTTGGGTCACCTTTGCCTGATGATTGTATCCAGTTATCTAAACAATAACACCCTGTATAAATAAACTACTTGTGAAATAATATATTAGTAGTAGTAGTAGTAGTAGTAATAGTATAGTCCTGTCCCTTTAAAATGTCTTTCCTTCCTTTTTCTATATTTGAACCACAGTAATCACCCTGTTCTCTACATGCAGGGTGCAATGGCGGCCACGTACTCTGCCCTCAAGAGTTCACAACCTACTCCAGAGCTCAAGCCCATTGAAAGTTCTTTCTTAGCTCAAAGGCGTGTGAAGAAACTGCCCTCCACCTCCCTTTAGAGACTCGAAGCAGCCTATCAGATCACTGAAGTCTGATCAAACCACATCTCCTGGCTCCAAACCACCAAGTCAGCTTGCTTGTGGATGTTGTGTCCATCCAGTAGAAACCAGCCAAGGAACACCTGACTGTGGTCCTGCCACCATCCTTTAACATCATGCTCGTGCTATTATTCTCCTTGCTCATCTGCTGCTGTTTGTCAGTCTACTTGGAGCAGCAAAACATTATAAAGATGGATGGGAGCAATAAGGGTTAAAGAAAAACTATGGATGCAAGTTTTTGACAGATGCGTTAGTGGTGTGTGGGTGTACGATGTGTGTGTGGGTGTGGGTGAGGGTGCGTGTACGACCTGTAACTGAATCAAAACGGCCATGTTTTTGATGGTGACAAAGAAAGTTTCCTCCCCTGATCATTGCTGTACTTGATTATTGCTGCACGCCTGTCCCCATCTGCCTGTTTTGCCATCTGTCTTCCTGTTCTTTTTGTAAAGATGATGAGCTTTATATTACTGGTTGTGCTGCCAAATCAACCTGTACCCACAGCACAAAACCACAGTACTGTCCAACTGCTGTTAAATGTTTTTCAAAGAGTATTATTAATCTGAATATAAAACACTTCTGCCATAAATGCCTCTTTGGCTTTGGTACAACCAGAATATGGTGATTCTGGGAAATGTCAAACGCTGATGTTTTGGATACTGTCGATCTAAACTTGTATTCGGTTTTTGAAGAGTGCATGTATGGGTGTGCGTGTGTGTTTCAGTTGCATGACGAGCAGTGTGTGTCTATACTGTCTTGTGGGATGCTGCAGAGTCATGTGCATGGTTTGGTGATGTAATGATGTCATGTGGCTGCTTTGTTTTTTGCTGCACTCCCTTTTTCTTCTGCTTGGTCAATCTGCTGGCAAACATTTGAGATGTCTATTATTTTTATTACTACAAAATTAGTAAAATAGGTGGCTTTCTGTGAAAGAAGACCTGCCCAAAGAACATTGTGGCATGTTGAAATTTTGCTATCCGCTTTGCTTTTGTGTTTTCTCCTTTTCTTTCCCCACCACGTTTCTTGAATCATGCATATTGACAGCTCTTTCCTGTGTTTGCTGCTTTTTGTTGTAGATTTGTTTCCTTTTCTCTTTTCTTTTGTTAAAAAAAGTTGTGATTTGAAATTGTGAAAGACATGCTGAACAGATGATAGATGTGGAATCGATGCTGTACACATCTCTCTTTCTGTTTTATAGAAGAATGGCAGATCATTTTGACTTACAAATTTTGTCAAATCACTGGTTGATAATCTCATACAGACCTGCCCTCATTGTGGAGTATCTGTACTTCCATTGATGTTTTAAGTTCCATTAATTCCACTGATTACATGACGTGTTTACACTTAAGTGACACTGAATTTGAGTTCTTCTAAAGAAGTGATAACACGTCTTGATGTCAGTTGCTTCACAGGGTAGGTCCTGCTTTCAGCTCAGTGCCTAGGCCTACTGATGAGGCAGAATGTCTTGCATGGGAAATGCATGAAATTCAAAAGATTCTGTGCATCTCTAGAAGGAAAGATCTGTGGCTGAATAATCTGTGAACCAGATGTCTTACCTCAAAAGGGATCAAAGTTATAATTCTTGTTTGGTGGAAAAAACTCTCCCTACTTCGATTAATCGTGTTATGGTAAGATGTTATTGTATGATAAAGATGAAGATTTTTATATCTTACATTATTAAAAATTGAGTTGCTATGACAAACTGTCTGAATTGTTCTTTGTTGTCAGTTTCAGTGTTTTACAAAGAATTCCGTATGTTTGCAGCTGTTTGTGAAATATCCTAGTTTTATGTTTATTTAAATGTTTGCTCCTTCCAGATTTTGGAATGCAGGTCATGTGAGGCACTGGCTCCTTCAACAACTATTGCCTAAATAGTTGTCCTCTTACAGATGGACCTACATTTTACAAGTGTCCAGTCTGGCAATGTTCTCAGGGATTTGCTCCCATAGTATATCATCTGTTAACATATTTGAGGGTAGCACTAACTGTTCATTTAAATCAACATCCTTTTTTAAGGTTTTTATTCACACGTATACATTCCCGTCACTTTCCTTTGAACGCAATTTACAACGTCAGTGATTATTGTACCGTGTTAACCTTATTAATGGGAAGAATCCTCAACACACCCACATGCTCAGACTGAATCATTCTGCAGCAGAGAGAGACGACTGATATTGATTAAAGGGTAGAGGAAAACCATAACCATTTGTCTGCACACCCAGAAGAGGACAGACTGGTGCTGTTTTTAAGCCTGTCCTGTCTCCTCATTTTACTGCTGCTGTCAGCTGGAGCTGCTCAGATGATGAGTCTGAATTGGCTTTTTTAACGGTGGGACTGTGTAGGTGTAAGTCAGAGGATATTTGTCCGAAAGATGCTGTAAAAAGGACATTGTAGACTCCCTTTTTAGGAAGGTTGTATTGGCTTTAGTTTCAATTTGTTGCTTAAGGCTCCCTGATGTGAATTATAGTTGGCTGTTGCTTGCTGTTTATGAAAGATCCTGTATTTCCATTGATTTCCATAGAAAAGCTAATGCTTTATACTGGATCTATCACATCAGCACATTCCCCAAGGTTAAGTTTTTATTTATTTGTCGGCTAAAATTATTTCCCAGAATTAATTTGAACCATTACATCCTCACACGTGGCAGATTATAGTAATCTTTAATAGAGGGTTCAGTATGAGAGACTGAACACAGGCTTTCACCACAATTTTAGCTCTAAAAGGATTGGTGATAGGTTTGTAGAATGTAAGGATTTGGGCACATGACCGTAATTAATTCTACTATTCAATGCAATCACAGCTTGTTGTGTGTGTGCATGATTATGTGTGTGCAGTGGTCTTGTGACTGTGGGGAAAAAATAGACAGTTTGACATGTAAAATTGCAATATCTTTAAAACATCCTAGAGTTTACAGGCAAGCTGATTCTTGCTGGTCTTGATATATGCAACAAATACGACAACAATCTGATGCTGAGCTCACAGGCAACATGGAGATTATTTTAGAGTGTGTGGGTTTTAAGTGTGGAATGTTACACAACTATTAGAGCGTTCCAAAAAAGGGCATTATCTCTCAGAAAGGACAAAAATCAACTCGACATCATTAATGCATGCCTTGGACCTAAATTCTTTATTTGGTCAAGAATTTGTGTACTTATTATGTGTAAATTGCAAACATTTCTAAAGTCAATAAATAAAAAGGTTTAGCCCATACAGATGGATCATTAATAAGACTGTCTTCCATTGCATTAAAATGACCAAAATGTTTGTCCCGAACTTATCAACTTTCTTTTTTAACTTTGATTACATTACTCATGGAATATTACGTTATCAAGATTCCAATTTTACATCCAACATCACCTTTAAAATTACATGCTTATTATTGTATTTTCTTTATTTTTTTAATTTTTTAATTTTTTTACAACTACATTGGTTGTTCAGTGCATATTAGAAAATCCCAATGCTGTGGTTGGACTAGGACAAGTCAATGAGTATGGATCCATTCCTCACAGCTTGGTTGATCCTGCACTACACTGCCACCATGTCCCCAGTGCAATCAAAGAACTGATCTTGGATCATGAAAATAACTTCGGACTGGGGGTCAATACTTGGGAAGTAACATGAGACTGACTGAAAAAAGGGATGATAACCGGGTGTACCATCTTAGTCATCCTCTTTGCCCTGGCAATGAACAGGGTAACCAAGTCAGCTGAAGCAGAACGCAGATGCCCTCTGACCAAGCCTGGCGGGTGGCAGGGCCAAGGAAAGTAGAGACACCAGCAAAGAAAAAACTCAGGTCTCCTCCACACAGCCCTGGACTGGCAGCTACACCTCAAAGGCAACAAAAAAACAACTGATGCTTGAACTCACTGTGGCAAAGGAAGAGCGGATGGAAGAGGCAAATTATATAACATAGACAAAGTAGCGGGAGCTGGTGGAGAAGGGTCGGGAAAGAGATTTGAAGACTCAATAAGAGCCCATAGAGGGGGGGGGGTTGGAGCAGTTTTGCAGGACCGTCACTCTTGCAAAGTCACCCAACTGGGCCCAATGACATCGTGATAGAGAATGTCAGCGGCTAAGAAGATCATGCGTGCCAGTGCATCCAAAAGATGGATCATTCAGATGATTCAGATACTATTTTGATCTTTCAGAGGAACATTTTCTAGCTTCCTGGATAGCAGAAATAAATCTGATTGAGCATAATGCAGGCCTATTTATTTGTTCTTTTGACAGTCCATTAGCTTTTTTTTTTTTTTTTTTTGCAGATTTCTGCACCACTCCCTCATCACTCTGCAGATCAACAAAGCTAAAAGCAGGATCAGGACAGTCATTGCTAATGCAATACCAGTCCTGAGATAAAAGCAAAGAGCTGAGTGAGCACTCAAATATGCAAGCACACAGATGCAGACACACACACGTACACACCCACCTCTGACCTCCTAAAAGCTTAATCTGGTTTTTGCCTCTCTGTAAAGGAAGAGTTGTTTCAAACATCACATCATATATCTTTGTGACAGCACGCTTACCCTTCCAGAACTTGTGTTTATGTATGTATTGGGGGAATTTGAGTGAACTGATACAGCAGTTTACTTCATATTCAAGTAATCAGACAATCCATTACAGGGCAGAGATAGACTGGCTGTTACAGAAAGAAGAAACAAGTTTCTATGAAGATGATGTAACCATTTGAATCCCATCACTATGCTTAAAAAGGAAAACGATTTTTGTGCAAAGATACTTTGTTGATGCTTTGATCATCCAAAATGGTTATCTGTTACATAAAGTAATTTGTTCAAGCATAGTTAGGTCTGTAAAGTAACACGCAAATACACATGAATAAAATGCATCAAAAAGTGTTTTATACAAAGTGCTCAAAAATCCTTGAGCTTCCCTCTATGCTTATGCACTGGAATATTACCTAGTCCTGATCATACATAAGATTATTGATTAGCAAGAAAAGTGTTGCTCTATTGTTCTTGACTTGTGATGCTTATTATTTGGACACTGATATTCTCTAATGCGCTCAATGATATAGACACTGTTCAAAGTGGGATTTCAAAATTTGGGCAATGGTTTGATAATCTCTGGAAATATTTGATAGTAACATTTTGTAATCTGTTTAACAAAAAAAAAGAATTGTAAATTGCTTTTACATTTTGTTTATTGAATTATTTCAAATTCATGTAAATAAAGTGTTGGGTGCATTTATCTATACATAAAACTATAAGAAAGCTTTTGCTGTCTAGAAACCATCTGGTGGACAAAAATAGATGAACACATGAATGTCGTCTATGTTTAGAATTTAGGAGTGCCAGTGTATAGTTAAAATCTGTCTTCTGTCAAATGACAGAGGGAATGTTAATAGAGATATAAAGTGGAACCTCACCCCTCCCTTTTTCCAATGCCATTTTATGTCATAGTGGTGTTGCTAGGGGCAAACATCAGAGAAAGAAAAAAAATGGAGACCAGCTGGGAAGCAGAACGGCATCCGAGTCAAGAGGGAAGGGGAAAGCATCACAAAGACGTCAGCCTGATGCCTCTGCAGCTCTTGACTGAGCGGAGCTGCAGACGAGGTCGATGAAGCAGAGCAGTGGAGAGGAGGACACGGTAGCCTGCCAACATCAGCAGCACAGAGAAAAAGCTGCCCAATCATCATCTGACATGCTCTTGAGATCAGCAGCCAATGAAATGCCAGCAGGCACCCTCCCCAGCACAGCCGCTCGGACGCAGACGCTGCACAACCCTGCCTCAGAGCATCATTAATGAATGGAACAGCTTCCAGGCTGCATCATAGCACCTCTCTCCCGCCTCTGCTCGGCTGCTGTCTCATCTGAAACTGGAATACTGGAATACAAACAAAAACATTAGAAGCAAAAGGAGGGACAGCAGCAGACGGCAAAGAGAAAAACGCTGGTTATGAAGGGACAGCAACGAAACACTGTGATGCATGATGCAGGCTCAGCTGAGGACATGGCAGCAGCTATTAAAGGCACGGACTCTCATCCTGATTTCTACCCACCGGACCCATCTTCTTCCTCCACTCTTCCTCCTTCAGCCATGCCATCTTCTGAGTCTGCGTCAGCCCTCCTGGCCCTGGCCTCTCCAGCCACCAGGCGTTCCATTTCCATGGGTGATTTTCGGAGGGTAACAGGGGCTCTACTGGCTGGTTCTGAGCCTCCTTCCACCTCTGCCACTGCCCCGTCCTCCAAACTCGTCACCCCTAGCTCCAGCATGGAGTTTGAGGCAGCTCGGCGGCGTCTGCTGGAGGTGGAGGAGCGTCAGCGTGTCATCAGAGAGATGGAGCGGAGACTGGAAGAGCTCAGGGAGGTATTTGTGCAGTCAGAGCAGCAGGTGGTGGTTCATGGGGAGCTGGTTTCGCGCATTACCGGTGCGGCCCAACAGGGGGAGCTGTACGTGGCAGAGAACAGCCAACGCTTGAAGAAAGGCCTGAGGTTCAAGAAGCATCGACCCACCATCGTCTTCTCCTCCATGCTTGGACTTCGTACGTGTCTCCCCTGGCCCGTGAAGCTCAAATAAGAAAACAGAATCCCTCCATCAATCTAGCAATGTGCTTTACATAACTGCGAGGGTAGGCCTTCATTCTTCAGCTACCACTCATTGACAAGGCTGCTCTCCATCTTCAACCTTTCTGCTCTTGTATCCTGAGGCTGGTCCTCAAGGACTTCAGAGTGCCTAGAAATATCACAGTTGCTCGTGAGGAGCTTCCTGCTCAATGTATTTCTGAGGAAAGAAACTAGCTAGAAAAAACCAATCAAGCTGGCACTAGTGCAATGTGTACAGGATGTCATTATGTCCTCATTGTTTTCATAGATCCTTTGCTTCTTGCAAATACTGTTAAGCTTGCTGCGTGAGATTCAGCTAGAATCCATGGTGCAGGGATGAGTCATATGATGTGGGAGGAGAGGTTCAGGTACTGAGAGCATTGCTGTTCTGGATCTAATTTTTGCAGCAGTAAGGATTATGTAATGTTAACCTCTGTGGAGAGACAAAAAAGAAAATAGTGAAATAGTATGAATGAAATTACAAAATAGAGAATAGGTTTAAGCAGTCTGCAGCTTTGGCTCATTCAGAGTTTAGAAGGTTGATTGTGTCACTGCGATATATAGAGTAAAGTATGCAGAGAAAGGAAATGTAATTTTTTTTAAATGTGCCTTGGCCATTTTGTCTAAAGCATAGAATTTTTTTAGGGCAGTATTTACAAGGAAATGAAAGAGAGTAGGAATGAAATTATGCTGGGACAGTTCCACCTGTGGCCTCTTTTTATCCAGTCACCTGACAACCACTCAACCCTCTATCTTAAATCCGCTTTCATAAACGTACTGAATGTAACCAGCTGAGCTCTGTAGTCAGCTGCCAGCTGAGGTCCTAGGATGAATTTAGTCATACCAATTATAGATTCAAGCTTTTTATTACAGTTGTCCATTTCCTTTTTCAAGATTTGGGTTTATTTGTATATTAATTCATGCATGTTTCAGCAAAAAATGTAGATTACACCATCATTAATGGCTTATAGTGTATTGGTGTTGTAAAAACAAAAAGAAATGAATAGTTGCACCTCGGTGGGTGGTATTTAAGTGTAAAGAGTCTGACCTACACTGTGTCATTCTAATCGTGTTTTGGTCTCTGAAGGTTTGTCCATTATATACCTCTGTTGCACTTTCATTGTTTATCATGTGTGACATTTACCACAAATTATGATTTCATTCTGTCTTTTACAGTTAGATCTTTGTCCCATATGCAGGAGATGATCTGGTTTTCACACGTAGATCACCCTTTTTTACCCTACTTTTCAATTTCCTCTTTCACATATCTCTCTCCTTGCACTGACAATGATAAAGTATATCTTAAATGTATCTTCTTACGTATATCATCAACCCCTCCCTTACACCAACTGTATTGGTGCACACAGAAAGCAAGTTAATACACCAGGGATATCTATTTTGGGACACTGGAAGTTACTGCAGAGATACAGGTTTAGTCTGAGTGCATTTATTGGGAGAAGGGCATTCTGGTTTCAGTGTGGTATTCTTTAAAAGACGGAATGTCGCCCGATTCCTGATAGTGCTTTGTTTGCCCTTCTGTTATGAATGGAAAGAAAAAGAGAGCGAAGCTGCTTACAAATGAAGCACATAATTATTTAGTTTGCTTATTGTAGTTATCCATAAAATCCTCATAATGTAGAAGGTATGACCGTTGTGATTTGTGATTGCTTCCAAAGATATACAAGATATTTTACTTCTTTCATTCATGTGAAATTGCCAAATGAGATACTCTGAGAAACAACAGCCTATCTCATAGGCCCTGGATCATAGTAGGAAGAGAAATACCGTGTGATAAATGTAAAAAGAGACATCAAGAATATCAGCACAAGTTTTAAATAGTAGGTAGCTGCACAATATTTAGAGTGAAAAGATAACTTAGATATGGCAATTTTCTAAGTTTGACATTAAGGGCTCACCTGATCAGTTTCCTGCAGTCTAAGTCTCTTTTTGATCAGATAACCATGAAGATGTTCTCCTTGAATGTTAACTAACTCTATAAGCATTCCACATGGCCAAGGTAACCACTTATGCTATCTCTGTGCACGTCTATACCAAACCATAATACACCAAATGGTTGTTGTAAGGCTTTGAGGAATAAGGTCTCGATGGCCTTAAACATGTGTTCATGCTTCTTTATATATAGCTACAGACATGTATTTACAACTGTCGTAATATGCCTTATGCAGTTTTTGTGTAATGGCATTTACAGTAATAGTGGTAGTGACTTATATGGTTAAAGCCTGGACAAAATGAACGAATGACCAGGATATTGAAACAACTGGGGTTCCAGCGCATTGCGCTGGGACTGCACATTTTCTGTTTTATATGGCTAGGGGAAAAAATATGCTTCCCAAAAATCTCTGGGCCCACTTGCAGAATGAATGTAATGTTGATTGTTACTCAAGCGTTTCTGTAGTTTTTCTTCAACTCTTGCTAAACTGTATAAACACATCTATGTTCTTTGAACTTTTAATCTGCAGTTCAGGTTGTTGTATTTATATCACACCTCTGGGATGGCATTCAAGCTAAGTTAGCTTAGCTAGACATTTTATTAACAAATACATGAGGAACTGTAAACTTCCATGATTATACCTCTTACAGCCCTTTACTGACACATTCACTGGCCAATCAGAGGTCCAAAAAATATCTTGCTGATGTTTGTCATGTGAATGTCAAGTGTGTATTTATTTTAGATTTTACATTGTGAGCACAGAGCATTTCCACTTATATCAGGTATTTAACACCTTTTTTTGCAATGTTTGTTTTGCTTTTTGAGAGCTACTCTTCACACTTTGTATGAATGTTGACTTATATTTCAAGTAAAGTGAATAAAAATTATGTACACTTAGAAGGCACTAATGATCTCAGATCCATAAATCTTTAATGAATAAGTACACATTTTAGCATCAAGCCTTGATGTTGTGGATGTAGTGGTCCTGCTTTTAAAAAGACTCCACTGCAAAGCAAAATAGTGAATGTCATTTTTTTATTATGCTAAAATTTGTTAGTTTCTTGACAGCATCATTTACTTAAACTTTGAGCTACAATGTGTAAGATTTGTTGATACATGATATAATTCTAGCATTTAATTTGTTTTTGTATAACAGCCAGAAGCAGAATAAATGCATTACAACTGTTGAGTTTTGTGACATATTTTTGTCTCCTAAAAAAATATTATGATTATATAATCATCAATGGCTCAGTTTATCATTTTGGTGGTTGAATTTGAGGTGGAGGAAATGCTTGGGTGATGTTGTAGCAGTTCACAGCAGTGTGGGGCTTGATCAGCACAACACAGCTCTTTGCGTAAAAAGATGCTGCCAGCCAGAAAGAAGCAAGCTGTGAAAAAGCTCCATCAGGAAATTAGATTTAGCATGCTATTAGCTATTTTGTTCACAGTTTTTCGCTTGTCCTTTAGAGTCTCTTTCCAGCTGATTAGGTAGCTAAATATAAGTCAGATTTCTCTATATTCCTGGAACAAGGCAGAATGACTGGATATGTGTCCCATTTTCAAATGCTTACCATTGCAAGCTTAGATTTGTGAAGTCGGGCTGATACTTGTTCTGTTGCACAATTGAAAAATGAATGTTCTGCCAAATAGAGCATTTTAAAAATCATCCATCATCTCTTTTATCTATACAACAGAAGCATGCGCACATAAACTCCACTGTCTTGTATTAGTAATACTAATAAACCAGAGCCAGACTCCTAACCCATTCAGATATCATACAACAACTGGGATTTTTGCTGGCATAACTCTGCCTTTAATAGAGTACAACAGTGTGTAAATCCACATTGTAAAACATTTCTGTATGGAGTCTGTGTTTGTAGCCATAAAGCTAAAACGGACAGAGGCACAATGCTAACATTTGTGTCCTATAAGCAGCATTTTACAGGTACCATCTTTTGCATACGTCGTATGCATTGATACAAGCATTATAGCTTGATGTGGAGATACATTCCCATGTGACATGGTGTTCTGTTCTGATGGCTGCCAGTGAGGTGGGTGGTTATGCAAGTGAAGAGTTAGAATTTCATCACTGTGCCTCTAGGACGAAGGGTCAGGGTAAAACAGCATCCAGTTGGATCCTTAATGAGGTTGAAAGGGGCAGGGATCTACATGAAAGTGTTAAGAAAGATGGCATTAGGGCAGAATCTAGGTTAGAGGAATTAAACAGCTCTCAGGATATCAGAATTAATTTGGCAGAATTCATTTGGTTAAAAGTGTTATTTTCTTCATAAATGTCTAAATATAATAGTGTTTCATTAAAATGTGACTGTTTGAAAGCCCCAGTTAAGACTATTTAAAAAACTACTAAAGCAATAAAGAAATACTTTTGGGGTATTTTTGGTCAAATACCAGATTCCATGTGCTAGCATCAGAAATGAACTGTATAGATTATAAATCTAGGAATATCAGTGCATACTTCTGGAAGAAAACAATCTTTCATGATAATTATTACATTTTAATCCACATGATTACAGTCCAAAGGTTGCATTTGTCAAATGTGTTCATTACACTCTGCAATGCAGATGTACAGAAGCCATTCAACTCTTGGCTGTGATCACTTTGATATACAAGGAGGACATTATGAAAAGAGGGGCAATAATACAACCATTTAGTAAATAATCCAACCCATGTGCACTTGACCATGGGGCTTAATCTTTTTTGTTTCTACACATATTTGGTATTAATGCCATTTCTACAAATGTTTCTCTTCATTTACATCTTAGCAGTTACTTAAAGAGTCTTTAAAATGGTTGTAACCAAAGTGAGCTGAATTATTTACAGCCTACAGAGTTCCTACTCATGCTTCCAGTCTGATCTAATCACCTGCTGCCGCTAACCCGCCTATCTTGTGAATTCTTTGTTTAATGATCAATACTGTTACCGGACAATAATAACAGAAACGAGTATGGGCATCAGTTTGTTGAAACTGATCACCTGATTACAAGGATGTAAACCAGGTCTTCGCTGTTATTAGGTTTATTGAAGACTCTAAATTGCACCCATGTTTATGTATGTGTGGTTGTTGGTCTCAGATACACTCCAGCCCATGGATAGATGGAGGATAATCTGACACAAAAGCTGACACAAAAACACAACCCACAGCTCTGTTTGTTCCCTTTTGTATTGTCCTAAACAGCCATTTAGACAACAACAAAGTAAATAGCATGTGATGTAGAAATTGTTAACAGAAAGTAACACTGTTCTTTACACTGAATATCAGGTGTGAAAAAAAGACTTATTAAAACAGCTATACAACTAACTGAGCATAATCAAGGTGAAATGTGTTATATTTGAATATTTTTGTTTATGATATCAAAGTGAAAAAAAACATACCGTACACTGCCTAAAATACCTTTTCCAACAAATGCCTGTGAAGCAGCCCTGCATGTAAACTGAATGCAAGTACATTGTGTATATCAGGCATACAAAACATGGTCATTCTCCATTCACTGTACAAATTACTGTGGTGGGATGTTGTTTAAGTGCCTTTTCCTGGCAGAATAGAGTCTGTTGTTTTCCCAGGTTCTCCAGAGACTTGCCTAGAGCCAGGAGAAACTGGATCTGCTACTCTCTGCAGCCCGTGAGTTATGATCTGGCTTCGAGGTGGCTGAGCCAAATTTTCAGATCTCTCCTTAGTTTTTACAGATGCCTGGCATTTTGTCTGGAGGCAGACTGGCTGGCAGGGTTGAATCCCATAAGTCTCAGTACACTGCGATTAAAATGACCAGATACTTTCCATGCTGACAAATAACCAGCTCCATCCCAATTCAGCAGCTGGCCAAGTCAAAATTTATAGCCCTGCTGATTCTTCAGATTCTTCTGAGTTTAAAGTGCCTAAAAGGTTTTTTTTTTACCCTGCAAGTTCAGCGTTAAAGGGAATTTAAATATCTGCTTGGTAAATATGTGATTGAACGGACACTAGTGCTGATTGTACCGCATCCGCGATGCTTTACCTTTGTACCCCACTTATGGTCCAAGGTGTACATCAACAGATAAGAGCTTTCATTTTCACTGTTGATTTCCAAGATGAGTCAACAAAAAGGTAAGTGACATCTTAAGGCTCTACTTTCAGGATAGTAGAACCTCCTCTGGAAATACTCAAACCCATAAGTTATATTCATGGTTACAACAGTCCTCCTCTGTTGATGAATTCCATTTGGTGATGCAGTTCCAAGTGTCAGAAGTGTGTTCCCCCCTCAGTCACTTTCTGTACATAGTTTACAGGAAAGGTCCCACTCCGGGAAGGCTCCCCCTCTATGTGGCCTACCTGTTAGAATGAGGTATAATTCAATGTTTAGAATCAAAACACAAATAGAAGATCAATGACTATGAGTGAATCCACAAATTGTGAGTTTATGGGGGTGTACATTTAGAAAATTATAAGGCAGAACTAAACTTGTAATGTCCACAACACGATCACTGTTCTCAGTCAACTCCATCTAATCTAATCTAATTACAGCCCACCACAGAATAACTGCCAGCGTCCATTCAGTTGAAGTTTGAAGCACAAGTAGCCGAACAAGGAGGTGAAAAAATAATTTGTAGTTGCACTCACCCACCAGTGGGGGTCATTGGTGGCCGTCACGACAATGACTTCATCTTTGAAAAAGGCAAGCTGCTCGGAGCTGACTGCTCTGCAGTCCACCAAAGCCTTGACACGCTTCTGTGGCCTGCTGCCAGAAACCTGGAGGAGACAAGTAGCACAATTCACAGTGTGCCTGTAGAAAACACATATTGATTGTAAAATCTCTCAGAACTGCTCCTTTTCCCACCAGGCTTTAGCCTAAAGACCGCAGACTGAGCGTAAAAACAAAGGGGTTGTATACCATGGCGTTCCTACGGGGTCGCGGCAAACAAGTCACTGTAGGTGAGGATGAGGGGGCCGGAGCAGGGGCTGGGGTCGAGCTGGAACTGTTCCCCACTAAACTGCAATACAGCTCCTCCTGGCTGCCCACACAGCTGGGAGACACAGCACTGCACTTCCCTTGGCTGCCCCCTCCACTGCTGGTGCGGCGATAAGACGTGGTCTTCTCTGAACTGGAAAGCAACACAGAAACAAGGGGAAATGACACTGATTTATTGGGGGGGGGGGGGTATTAATACATTTGTTCATGTGTAATTACCAATAACCTTAATTTGTGCAGGATTGAAGCAGGACAGACTTAAAGTTTTTTCCTCACCTGACGGGTCCTATGTGATTCTGAGAGGATGTTAGCGTAAAACTGCTTTGAGACCCAGAACTAGTACTCGGCTGGCCATCCCATGTCTGCCTCTGCGGCCTTTGCAGACACCCCTGTCCGTGCGGGGACCTAGGGGGTCTCACACTCTGGCCTTGGCTCTCTGTATTTAATGAAGATAAACTGGATTTGGATTGTGTCTGAGGGCTGGATGAGTGAGAGAATGGGTTAGAGCAGCGCCGTGAGGGGAGGTTGCCTTCTGATGGTGTGAATGATATCTGGGGGTCGGAGCGACCTGTGGGAGCCAAAACAAAAACCAAGAGCAGCAATGTGAAAGCAGTTACACAAAAAATAATTAAGTAAAACTACTCAGAGCTAAAACAAATCATTCAAAGTTGTTATCTGAGAAAGAATTCAGCATTGCTTTCTAAATCAAATGATCTTTCATTGAGGCTCATTAAAAGTTATGCTGCAAACAGCTGCCTACCTTTTTGGATGGATTTAGCTGGCAGTGGTGGTGGTCCAGAAGGGGGGCTATTAGCTGGAGTATTGCCATACAAAAAGTCGAGGTTCTCGTAATTCTGACAAGGCCTGCTACCCGAACTAGCACCAGTGGTACCAGTCCAGCGAGCGGAGAAAGAACTCCCACTTCCATTTGATGATGGAGAACGGTTTTTGGGTAATGGGCTTACCTGAAAAGAAACAACAGTAAAATGGCCTAAAAGTTCATTTTTATTGATTTTAATTTGTTCAAATTATTGAAATTTTCAACAACCATACGAAATGAAGACTGGATTGTGGTTTGTGTGTGACATACCCTTTCATCCAGGTCATCCTCGCTGTCATAGAACTCCTGAGCATGCGTCTCCCACATGAACTCCACATGGATCTGAGAGTTGAACTTCCCACTCTGGGCCAGCTCCAACTAAAACATACACACAGATGGGCACAATCTTCAGCATGCACATGATCTTTTTCCACTAATACACACTGGAATCAGCCATCTGAATCTTTAGTTTGTAGTTATAAAACCAGGCAGCACTTCACTTTGTCTACATTTATTTATTTCTACATCTGTGCTACTTTGCAGTTTGTCTCTGGCTTTTGCTTCTTGGCTTAGAACTAGAACATAATTTTTACGACCTATTCATGATATGTTTTTAGGACACTATACAAGCATAATACATCTGAACCTAGCATTAAAAAATATAAATTTTGTAGCACTTGTTATTCTTCATTTTGTTATATTTGGATACAGTTCACAAGAAAACAGGATATTGCATAAAGCGGATCTGATTTAGCCAAACAGATGGCCGGTAAGAAAATAAAACTAGCTGATAAATGATACACATTGGGGCCTGATACAGATAGAATGTCTTGTCATGGGAGTGAGTCCTTTGCTAGGTTGGAATGGCCAAGGAGTTATTTCAAGGTAGTGTTTCCAACAGTGGAAGTTGAGTCGTTTTGTCTCTGGAGTGGCATTCTGTGAGGTATTCTATTATTGCAGCTCATTCCCCCAGTTGACGATGCACAACCTGACAGTGTGTGTTCTTGTGTATTGAAATGGTTTTAACAGTAGAGGGGAACACATGGTCTTACCAGCTCGATGCAGTGTCCATGTTGAAGCCTTTTGGCAATATCTAAAGCTGTTTCTCCACCAGAGTTCACTACAGAGCAAAGAAAAAAAGATGAATGTTTTCCATACATTGTCGTCAAACAGAATAGTTTAATTATTGGTGTGAAAGGTACCGGTGTGAAGGGTCGCCTTTGCTTTGAGCAGCAACTTGAGAGATTCTGGTTTGTGATAGAGGACGCTGTAGTGAAGAGCTGTGTTCCCTTCTGCTGTCCTCTTCTCTAGACAGTTGCTGTACAGGGACCATATGGCATAGACAGATGGTGTTAAACATTACTAAAGTGGGCCGAGCAAACTTGCAGCACTTATGACTAGAAGCTAATAAATCATTCCACTTGTCTGACCTGTTCTGACAGAGGAAATCCACCAGCGCCAGAGAACTTCTCTCCTCCAGACGCACAGCAAGATGGAGAGCAGTCTCTTTCATCGCCTTCAAGAGGAAGAAAACAGGACTGAAGAGGGGAAATTTTAACATGTAAAGAAAATCCTCAAAAAGTTCCCAACTTGCATTGGAGCCCCAGTTAATTCATTCTCATTGACTGAATGTAGCTTCAATCTGGATCAGAAGATTTGGACTCTCTGAATCTCTTTCAGACTATGTCAGTATTTGCTATGTGATGGAAGGTAAAAAACATTCCTAAAGCTTCAAGGATTAACTGTTTATGTTCAATGTAAAAGGAGGAGTAGAGGCACGGGAGTAATTCAAAGAGCCTGTCTCATTTGCTCTCTAGAGCCATGAGCTCTGACCTAAAAGCTGAAATAATAAACGAAAGCCACCCAACACAAACAATCAGACACACAAAGTGAAGGAAAGCATACTGGATACACGGTGAAAGCTGACTAGGAAGTGCCTGACAGTATGAAAGTATGATTAGAAGATGAGGCATATGAGAGGGATAGCAGAGGAGGGGTGAACAAGATGAGAGTCTGAGGAAAGAAAAGGGGGAGGGAAAAAGTAGATTAGAGAGAAAAATAGATGGGAGTGCTTCTGACTGCAAACCCACACGGACTGTGAATAAGTACACAAAACTTTAGATTCTGCAACTGTCCACACAAGTCCTTCATACAACAGGGTGTGGCGTTTTTTAACAGTTTGACACTTCTTTTAAAGATCGCTTTAGAGTAAAACTAACACTTCACAAACATTTTGAAACATCACACAAAAGGATGTGTGGCCTCAAACTAACTGTGGGCGGCCCTGTCAGGATGTTGCTGTCATTCACACTCAATGCAAGACATCTGTGGGAGGGCTGCAGAATAAGTTTTCCACAGAATAGTATGGGTTTAGAACAACCATTCAACCCCATTCAGCCACTTCTCTGGCAGAAATGTAGTTTTTTTAAATCCACCTTTCGCTGTAAATCACCTTTGCCTGTCCCTCAGGGAGTGTGAGTGGCTTAGCCAGGTCGGCTCCCTCAGCATAGAGCTGTAGGAGCAAAGTGAGGTCACGGCTCCTCACGGCGTCATACAGCCGGCCGGGATTTGACTCTTCTCTGCACAGCACGTAGCGGCGTTCAGCATACTTTGTCACTATGTACTCCTTCCTGGCATTCCTGGTTGTTCAGAAAACATTCAAAGATCCAAAACATAAATTCATTATATAACATAAACAATCAAGTTGACTAATAAGAAACTCACATGTCACTTTGTGGTAGGGGTTTGACTGAGTCATTTGGGAGGCCTGCCTCCATGATGTCATTGAATCTGTTGTTGCCAATGCTAACAGCCAACTGGAAAAACAGACAATGCAGCATATGAAGGTATGTCAACGAAAGGCAGGCAGTTATGTAATATCTACCATCAACAAATCCTGACAAAAGAAATTCTGCATAGACTGGGAAGGCTTTTATCTAAAAGGTGTGTTTCCATGTGTTTATTTTGTACCAAAAGTTCAGAGGTGCTCAGCAGGTCGAGCGTGAGTGACTGAATCCTAGAGTAATGTACTCCCAAATCTCTGTGGATGCCAGAGCATTCTATACAAGTCAGGATGCCCAGGTTGGTGGACAGCCATGTTGGGTCTGCGGTAAGCACAAGAGAAAAATGGCAAAATTGACTCTTTAAAAACACGACTTGAACTATTGAATAACATGAAATGAGACTGGTGCAGGTGTTTTTAATCTTGTGTTGTACAATGATCACCACCAATATACCAACTGACCTGGAGCTCCACAGTCTGCACACGCCTCATTGCCCGGCATCTGTCGAAGCTCTGCAATAATGGACTGGGACAGTTCCTGAAGCCCGCTATCCTGGAGGTGCAGTTGATCTCCTCCCAACGCTGTGTTTAGAGCCTCCTCCTTACTGTTCTGCAACACTGACACCCAACTGAAAGTACAGGTACACATGAATGAAAAAAACATCTCTACAAGTTAGCCAACTGCCACATTTTGGAATAGCTCGCGTGAAGTGTGACACCCAAAAAAAATTCTTTCTCCAAAAGCGCAAGTGTTTTAAAACATGTGCTGCTATTTAGCAATAAGAATTCGTCCCTCTCCCTTTCTCAGCTTCACTCATGCTAAGAGTCATACTGAGTCATAGATTCAGTACTTTTTCTCCAACAAATCATTATCATCTCTCTTTGCCTCTAAACTTTCAGTACACAATACATCAAAGAGCATTCGTAGAGGCCCACTCAGATGGGAAGGCCAGGGAATAGATGAAGCCCCATTTAAAACCACATTGCAACACATAAAATCCCTTTAGTTGCCATCTGTGGCTAAAAAGAAAGGTCCCACCCAGATCATGATAGGCTAGGAGGACAGATCTTTCTTTCTGCACCCTCTAATTCATCTCCTTTTTCTGTACATTAAAAGCTTTGTTTGCACTAGACTGCAAATTACAGAATTGTCCCATTTGGCATGTACTTCCCATCTCTTGTTTTTGGATAAGCTCTTGACTGTCTTTGTAAATATTGCAAGGCTTTCCCGTCCAAAAAGGTTGAAGCTTAAAGATGAAGGGGAATTATTTTTTCAAAATTGCTTTACAGCAGGGGTCTTAAACTCCAGTCCCTGAGGGCCGCGGCCCGGCAGGTTTTAAATTTTTTCCTACTTCTGCATACCTGATTCTGGTTAAATTGGATCTCCTCTGGACATTGCTGAGCTTTACTAATGGCTCTTTGATGTGAATCAGGTGTGTTGAAACAGTGAAACCTCTAAAACCTGCAGGACAGCTGCCCTTGAGGACTGGAGTTTGAGACCCCTGCTTTAAAGTAAAAACAATGAGTTGAGAAGTCAATATACAGCCTGAGGAAGTTTCTTTGCTTACATCAAACATTCCTGTTCGTCCTCGGCCTGGAAATGATATGTCCGATTGTCTGTAAGTAAGGGAAAATGTGTTATTAAATCTGGGAAAGCATAAAGCATCCATAGTGTCATACGCTTAAAATATTGCAGGGTGGCCAAAACAACAAAACTACAACAGTAGCCACTTCTGATTAACCTAAGCAGAAGTCATCTGAACTGGTTTATTCACTCCAATAGTAAAATATAAGAGGTTGTTATTATTGTGGGACAGAAGAAGTACGCTTCTATACAGCTGCTTTGTAGGTGTAGAGTCATTAATCGTCATTTATCTGAGGTAAAACGTATGCTTGAAAAAATAAAGGCAACCTACGAGTGACCAAGTCAAAGGTCCTCCTGTCCTCTGGGTTTGGTCGCACCTGACAGGTCAGGAGGTTTAACTTTGCTGGTGGCCGATTGATCTGAAAACAAATGTGAATTCATCACCATGTGTAATTTTTGGAAGATTTGAAGATTTGGAGTTATTTTCAGTGATACAAATGTACTTTCATGTAATGGTTTGCTCAATGTAGACCAGGAAGCAATTAATAAAGTAAATAAAGTTTAAAAAAAAGTCCTCACCGTACTGTGGGAAATGGTCAGACATCCAAATTTGACACCACACTTCCTCTTCTGCCAAACCTTTCTTAGTCTGCAGAATCAGTGTCAATAAAGAAGCCTCTCATTAGTGAGAAAATGCAGACATGGTAATACTTATGGAACACTATCTCCCTGACCACTGTGAAGTGTTTTTTTAAAATGTGCCCTTGGATTAAGAAATAATCTAAACACAATGCTCTCCCAGAGCTTTACTGTTGTATTTATCATCTTGACTGAATCAGGTAAAATGGCTGACAATGTGTTCTGTGTTGTGTCAACTCTCCTCCTCTCTCCCATTCGCCCTTCAGGACCACATCCCCCACTCTTATCACACAGCAATCTAGTTGAGTGTGTGTTTTTGTGTGAGTGGATGACGCAAAGTTGGATTTGCTCAGTGCACCCATCTGCCAGAAAGCTCCAAAAGGAGGGGCTCCTGCTTGAATCTTCATCTAGCAGTAATGAAGAGCAGCTGGGGCAGACAAAGAATGAGTTCGCCCTTCCCTTTTCATGCTGTATTTACTTAGTTTTTAGCCAGTTGTAATACAATTATTCATGTGTAGCCTTTTCATCAGTTTCCAACTTTCTTTGACAAACATATTTTTCGTACACAGGTTAAAACACGTATTAGCATCCCATTTTACTGCTTCATTGTGTTTTGCCATTTCCCTCAAAAATCAAACCACACACAATAAAAGAATTGAGTCAGTACATACTGTATACAATTCTCATTCAGTACTGCTGTAACTGTTTTTACATTCTTTTACGCACCCATCACTCTTCTTGAGCAGGAAGCCAGATTTTTCTGTCCCATATTTTTTGTTTCCCTGCGGTTGGTGGATGTTATAGCCATTGCCAGAGTTTTTTCGGTTCAGGTACTCCTTGGATACAAACAGGGATAAAATTTAGGGGAAAGTTAGGACATCACTTCAAAAGCATCAAAGCACTTCAGCAGATTCTGAAATTGTATAAGAGCTGAGAGGCTGAGCTGAGTAGTTAGATTAACTTTATTTTAATGTTTAAGCTGCAAAGAAGAACAAACCTATCATATAAGCAATATCATTTTGATATTTTAAAAATACACATACTTCTTTGCCTTCAACTTGTAAAAGTAATCTGAGAGAGTCTCTCAATTGAGTGAGCTGTTTAACCTCCTCATCCTGGTCCAGACGCATCTACAACAAACAGCAAAAAGGAGTTTAGTTCCACAGTAATAAAGCATTACCAGAGCTGGATTCCCCAATGGTCATTAAGTCACATTCAAAGTCTTTTAGTTGCTCTTGGTGTGGACCATTATAAAACAGAGGGCGTTTATTCTCAGGCAGTGTGGTAGTGTGGCATTCTCATGTTAAGCATCTGCCAGTTTAACATAAATTGTTGTAAATATTTTTTTTAGAAATCAGCACACAGGTTTAATCTAAATTTCCTTCTTGAAGTTGCTATCTGGCAAGTCTGTGCGGGTTTGGGTTCTGCCCATGAAGAACCAGAAAAACCTCTAACGGCCCCTGTGTCACACTTAGCAGTCTGTCTCCAGGGCTCCAGCCAAAGCCTAATTTTATTCAAACTGGAGGCTAGTGGTTGGAGAATAAGGTGTGCACTAGGGAAAGAATGAAAATGGAAACAGGGGATAGCATCCAGGGAACTACAAAGTCACTTACTGTCTGTGAGTTCAATTTGGGGATATTACAGTTGGGGAGAAAGCTTGGGGTTTGGACTCTACTTTAAAGAGAAAAACTATTCTAAATAGCACTAAAGAGCTCCACTGTGTTGTTCTTTTTTCTTGAAAACTACTTTTTCATATTTTGAGAATAAGCTAAATAGGACAATCATAGGAAATGGGAGCAGAAAAAGTGGATGTGTTTATGAGTGGGTTGGGTGGATGGAGGGTAAGATAACATAAATATGAGCGGTATGTTCATGTGTGGGCATCCTGTGATAGCATCAGCTGGAGATAATAAGCACAACTTAGAGAAAAAAATCTGTTCTGACTTCTAAATCATGAGTCATATTCCTCGGAAATGTCCCAAAGTGACTAGGTGCCTGTGTATGTAGACGGAAAAACTTTAGCAGTTGGCGTTTACCGTGTGAATAGAAGAGGCAAGCTTCTCAATGAAGGGAGTGAGGTTTTCCGCTGCTTTCAGTCCATCTTGAAAGAAACTGAGATCAGAAAAAAAGAACAAATGCTGAGTCGTGATAGAAGTATGGTTCCTGTCTTTACCAACAAAAATAAATGTGAAGCTTTACAAGCAGCTCTGCTCCCACAAAAAAAAAAACCTTGATATGACTGAATGGGTAAATGGTTAGCAACAACTATGAGAGATTGTGACAGTAAACATAAGAGGAGGAGATCAAACTGACATGCTGTGTTAGTGGCAGTGTGACATAGAATGTGGTGTTGATTGAAACTGACCTGTGCTGGGCCTGGAAATATTTGATAAGGCTCTGGAGCAGATCAGGACCCTGACGCACCTTCAGCTCCTGGATCTTCAACAGATACTGTAACATAAACACATATAGTTCCAGAACTGCAGACCGGTCCACAAAAACATAAAGGTTCTATGTTATTTCAACACTCAACGAACTTTAAATGCTGAGGGCAGAAAGAGGCTTTGGTCAAACATGGAAAGAAAACGCACCAGTTTTAGCTCTGTGTGGAAGGAGTGACAATATTGTCTTTGAGCCATGTCTGAATCCATCTGTCTCTCTGCAGCTGAAGGAGCTCAGCAAAGTGTTATTCTTTAGAGCGTATTGCTGTAAGGTTCTGTGTGCTGTGTGCATGTGGGGGAATAGGAAAGAGCAGCAGAGTGACGGTTTGGGATGGCTTGCAACAAGTGGAAATTCCATTTTCTCTGCCTCTCCTTTTTGGTGTCAACAGCTGGTCTCAGTCAGGACTAGAATGTTTTTTCTCCTCTCTCTTCTGCAGCCATGTGCACACTAAAATACTCATCTTATACATGGACAACCTGCATGCAACACCTTTGGTTATTTTCTCAGCAGTTTCCACCAATTTGTTTAAAAGGAACTAATCTTAAATCAGTTTCTCGTCTTTAAAGTTAAAATGTTTTACATGGCTATGATTCAGCGCTCCTGGAGAGCTTTAAAAATTAATTAAATTCATATTCATACTTAAATTTCTGGCTTGTGTATACAATTTCTGGTAAGCCACTAAAGAGAATGACTATGGGTATCCAGTCAAACATTGATAGATGTATACACAGAGGAGACCACCCATGTGAATTAAATAAAGCCCACTGCAAGCATGCAAAAAGTGTCTGGGATTTGGTATTATGACTGGCATTAATCCCCCACCTCACACATCTGCATCTGGAAGATCCGCCGCTCTCTCTCCATGTCCTCCACTCCATCTGGTCCCTCTAACCTGATCAAACCCAGCTGCTTCGTCTTCTCCTTCCTCTCCTTCTCTAGCTTCCCTCTAATGGGTGGACGGAGAAAGTCAAACACCACATAAACAGCTATTCATATTCAGATTGAAATTTATCTCCATGCACAATGTTTGTCACAGTTTTTTCCCATTTTTACCATCCGTCTAAATAGTGAGCTTTCTGTCATAACACCTCTATGGATCAACCAAAGTTTCTTCCTCGTATAGATCTAAGAGGTTGGATCAAAGATAATAAGGGAATGCAGTAATCTCTTTACAACATTACAGAACCCTTTATACCATTGTCTGAGGATCAAATGATAGCTGTGAAGTGCAAGAACCCGGGCTATATTTCACAGAAATGTAATGGAGAATGGCCATGGGGAAAGAATTATTAGAAGAAGCATTGAGAGTTTAGCTGGTCCACTGATTTCTCTGTCTAAGTGAAAAAGTGAGAAAAACTTTCTCTCTAATAGCATATCTGTCACAAAGTTGTTTTTTTCCTTCAGAAAATAATAAGAACAATGCTTATAATGGGAAGCTCTACAATTTCAGGCAACATAATTAGTTACAATTTTATGTCGTAATCCTTCCAGCTCTTTTCCATATGTTTCTTCAGCTCCTGTGGACGGGTGAAAAACAGACATAATTACTCATGCTGTGTTGTGTGTACATGCGTTTCACCTTCCTCACAGTCATAATGAAGAAATATTCAGATGTGGAATCAGCAGTGACAGGAGCTTACAAATGCATTCGCCTGTAATCACTTGTCTAAAGGTAAATCAAAAGGCTAAATACTGAGTGAGACGGTATCTTCAGTACAGGAACACAGACAGGACTTACTCAATCTTACTTAGTCCGCATAATTAACCTAACGTTACCAAATATCTTGGGAAGCTTAAAGTGTCTGTAACGTAACATTCATCATCATCATCATCATCATCATCATCATCATCATCATCATCATCATCATCATCATCATCATCATCATCATCATCA
>JABUIW010000011.1:8998101-9018857 GCA_013363375.1 Menidia beryllina | reverse complement strand
CATCATCATCATCATCATCATCATCATCATCATCATCATCATCATCAAAGAACTCCACCCTTAAACAGACTCTATACTGCAGCATTTCAATACTTTTGGATAATATAAAGAAGATGTACACATGAAGAGGACTTTAAAGCCCATCAGGGTTCCAAAGCGCTGTATCAATGTAATCACAGTCACTTTGTTCATTTATGTGGGACTGATTTTATCTCTCTGTTCATGAACATAAACTCAAATTCATCCATGCACATGGCCGGCTCCTGGGTACAGATGTGAAAAGTCCCTCGAAGGGAAGCAAGATAATCAGAGTGAAGAAACAAAAACAGCCACAGACCACAAAGACAAATCAGATGAAGTGATTCACTGTTTCCAGTTCTGCATCTTGCAAAGGATGTTTTTCAATTGTCTGCATGTCTTGACTGTTGTCCTATGCATATTTTTAACTTCTTTGTTTCATTGTACTGTTGTTTTCTTTCTGGAATTCCCTTAGACTATATTATATGAGTCCTTAGACAAGGCCATTTATAGTTGGAAATAAAGTTAAACAAGTATTTCAGAGATTTCTCTCCAGTTCCCTACAAGATGTATTTCCCCCTTTAAGACTAATCAAGTAGGTCATCAGTTGAACACCAGTTCAGCCAGTAGTTTTTTAATTGGTGAAGAATCAATTTGACATGAAATCAAGACTTACTAATCTGCTGTCTCTGAGTTCAGACTTCAGCACGTTTTCCAGAGGAAATGCCATGATATTGTTGAGGTTTTGGACCTAAAACATGTAGAAGAAGAGCAGAGGGTGAAAATAATTCAAAACATTCCACTTAGCATCACATGTTGTTCCTATCAACTTAAGAATGAGCATTTAAACACACAGGCAAATTCACAGTTCTACACACTTACTGTATCTCACAGTAAGTTAGAATTTCTGGGAACTGGAATGAACAACCCCAAAACATGGTGATGCAGACATTCTTTACTGGCGACTCATAAGAAATGCTAATGGACAATATCGTGTAGTGCTACCATTCTCACATCCACGTGGCCACATGATGCAATCGTGTCATGAACTGTTTCTTCACAGTTAGCGAACCGAGATGAATTTCAGATTTAAACAGAGATTACATTAACTCATTAATGGATTCTGGAAGGATAAATCACAAAACAACTAACAGGTTGTTCCTACAGTGATACATTTTTACTACCAGTTTCCCCCATGTAAGTTAAATGCATGATTACATTGGCACGCATCCCAGCTGCATGCATGATTAATCATTTTCATGTGTCTCCAACTGCCCACTGTCCAAATTTACTAAATGATTTAAAGCAGTTTAATGGTTTCTGGAGAATTAAAAACAAGCTGCTCTCTGTCCTAAACATAAATAACGTCAAAACACTTCAACGATCTCTCCAGCGTGAACCTTTCTATATTGACACAGTGGGCCGAAGACCAATAAGACTGAAGATAAAACATGGAGTTTTGACACAGAAACACCAGCTGTCAACACATTATGTAACATCATGTCAGCTATTATGCACACAGCAAATCTGATTTTGCAGTATATATCTGTAAATCATTTTATTTGAGAATACTTTTAACATATTTCATTTGGTAAACTCTTTGTTGCAAGCCCCTGACGGACACCTGGGAGGGAGAGTGCAAGACACATGGTGAATGTGTGTGTGCATGCTGACTCACGCATTGAGGCCTGGGATGAATTATCATCGGCACGGCGACTATCAATGGGGGGTTTCCGCACTACCCCAGCCAATGGCCAAAACATGCAGCTGCTAAAAATCCCTTTTCCTCAACACGTCAGCGTATTTACAGACTATACCACGATTTACATTTGCTTTCTAAATCTCATAAGTCTCTCAGTTGCCGCATGTATGTGGCTGCGCCGTCTGGAAAAAACAGCTCAATTTGAGGACCTTTCTACTTTCTTTTCCCCTTTTTCATCTGCGCATTTTTTTTTTCCCTCACCAGATTTTTGAAGAGGGCTGTGACCTCTCTGGTGAACACAGCCAAGTTGAGGAAGCCTGTGGAGATTTCATTGTTGTCCTGAGTCAGATGGCTATTCCCCAGGTTCTCCAGCACTTCAGTATACAGCTCCTTATTTTCGACATGGGCTGAAAAGGAACACACAGCGAGTATTGATAAAAAGTTCTTTGACTTCAATCAGAAGCTAAATCAGAACATTTGAAAAAGGAAGGGAGACCTCTGCAGCATTGGGAATATTTTAACAGGTCAAGCATGTGGGTTTGATTAGTACTGGTATACATCCCTCCTGACACAGGAGACAGGCAAGCACATGAAGACCCATGGTTCCCTTTGGCTTTTAGGTCCTTTTACGGAGGGTCATGACCTCAGTGGGTTTCTAGCAGTTGAGTTAATATGGAAATAGGTTGATGGGACACAACAGTTTTGGCTAAAACTACAATAAACAATATTTTGCTAAAAAGAAATCAGATTTTCTGTGTTATCACTGCAGTGATACTGGAAAATATGGAAAAGCAGGTCAGACTAAAATAAACTGATGCTCCAGTTTCCGCTTAAAGACAGTTATGAAAATAATGAGCTTAAAATGGATGACAGACACTTTTTCTAAGTGAAAAGCTGTGATTTTAAGTTAAAAGGATCTGAACAAACTTGATGCATGAGACTCTCGAACAACCAACAACCGAGTCACCAAGGAGCCTGAGGATGGTTTTACAGTTGACCTTTAGCTGCCAGATGCCATCAGAGAAACTGTACTCTGTGACTGTTCTGCCAGAACACACACAGACTCGCAAGCCACAGCATCTTGGCAGAAATCTTGTACTTAGCATTTATGGGAAGAGAAAATGAAAGCGGAGAATATCCCACTGTGGGAGTGTGTGTGCGTGGTTGTGTGTGGGTGTGTGTTTGAGTGGCTGAATATAGGTCACAGTAATCAGAACATTAGACCAGCATGGGGGGATGCCTGCCAATGCCACTCTGCCCATTTACGTCATAACTCTGAATGACCATCTAGAATTAACATTGGGATTGATTAAGGGGTCCTGCAACATAATGAGTGAGTGAGGAATGGGCCTCCCATTGCCACATTAATGGAGCTTACCCATATGATTCTACTTACATCCAGTGGAAGTAAAAAGGTGGAGAGCAGAATGGGAGTAATGATGGAGCACTTCTCTGCAGACACTGTTGCTCGGCATGACTGTATCTGGTTGCCTAATTCTGTGCAGCTGGCCCACTGACTCACTTTTTACTAAAAACTATGAGTTGAATCCTCAAAATGGGAAACAGGATTCTAATCTAGCTCAGAAAAACAACTTCAGGATACGCCATTTAGTTCTACTGCACATTTTTTAGGCAAATGCTCACATCCGACAGATTTGTGGCAAGAGGGGGTCACACAGATCTGCGTGACGCACACAAACCCGGAGAAATCTGACCTTGCTAGGTCACCCAACTGAGCACACGCTTGTTGCCGAAACCTCACATGCCATTTACCTTAATGCAGTCATCACAAAAACCACACTCCCCCATGTTTTACATAAACACAATGCCTCATCGTCCCACACATCGTTGTCCCATAACAAGGGGCCTCTTTAATAAACCACCGCTCAGTCAAGCTTGATGATGTCATCTGGATGAGGCTCGTACAATGAATTATGTTGATGCTCCCTCGTGCTCTGAACAGCATATCCTGCCATAATAAAAGTTGACCTTTATCTAAAAACAAGCTAACAAGCATGCACTCTTCTTCTACTGTAGAGGCTCTGGTATACTGAAGTAATGCATTAATACAAGGCTAAATTTCTAAACTATGGTTTGGGAAAGCGGTCCTAAATTCAGGAACTTCATGAGGTTTGTTCCCACAATTTTAAAATGTATCCAGGGAATTAATCTAAAAAATGAGGGAAATATTAACACTTACAGAGTCCAGAAGTGTGTATGGATTTGATCATCTTCTTCATCCTCTGAAGAGTTGTGTTATCCATCTCTAGACACTGCAATGACACAGAGATTTATAGAAATACCTGATTGACAACTGTGCACGTCAGCAAAATAATGAGCAGAATTCTGCAATACATGAGACACAATCGAGAGAAAGTATTTGCTTTGTCTGCTCCGGCCCCATGACTAAGACAAACAGGTTTTTTTTCTGAGAACTACTGTCTGTCTTGCACTGTAATGTAAAACCCTAAATGATGTCAGATAATTTTCACCGGTAACACTTCAGGTTGAGAGAACACTTTTACAGTGTGTAATGATATGAAAGGAAATACAACGGAGGGATGAAGTGCAGCCAGTCAAGTGGCTTCACAAACTGTAAACGACTGTAAACTTTTTCAAAGCGCTTAGGTCTGAACCTACATCCTGCTTGTTTTCTCACAAGGCCCACCTGTTGCAGGGAGGTACACACAAGGCTTTTCACTTACATGGCAGCAGAAATAACTTTAACAAGCCAGTAATTTGACTTAACAGAGCCCATGCTTTGTCACATGTTTCCACTCCCAAGTCCTTCCCAGTCAGGTCCACTCCCAGAGACGTACCTACAGGCAGGAGGAATTCTCAGCTCTGGGACGCAAAAGTAAGTGAATGGAAAGTTATTTATTGGACACCGGTGTCGCCAAAGGACGCCGCAGCAATGGTTTCTCTGCTTGTTGCTGTCCATTTGTTAAAGCCAGCTGTCAAAGAAAAATCCGGAGCAGCGGGTAGATGTTCCATCCATAAGTGTGCTTAAGCTGGGACGTCTCTAACCGCCAAACTCTGCCCCCATGCTGGGCTGAGTATACCTGCTGTAACTAATGCTGTTGTAGCAGACTGTAGCATTCTAGGACTTCCATATACAGATCGACATTTACTAGTAAACGTGGCACCAATGGGGCTGATTATAAATCAGGAGGCGTGCAGCATTTCATGTCAATGTGTTGAAACCGTTAGTAAACCCCTTCATATCTATGGAGGATGAAAAATAATTTCTAATTACTTATGTCTTCCTTTAGCGGTGTCTCTAATCAGTAGGAAAAACAAAACAACAACAAGCAGCTGAGAGTACGCTTGAGTTAAATGGTGTCTCTGCCTCCTTATTTGCTGCCCTAAACCACTCACATGCCCACACATTACACTGCCCATTAATCAAGCAAGTGCTGGCTAGGCAGACTAAACATAATAACCATATCTATCAATAAAGCCTTTGCTGCCCTTACATCTGTTTGTCGGTATGCACATGTGTAGGCTTCCATTATGACACTCCCCTGATAGATATCTCTGCTATGCATTTTCCAGTGTGTCCCGTCCATAAAAGAGGCCAGAGATAAATGCATCAGACAGCTGCCCCAAAGAATTGTCTTTATAGAGCCTAGAGTTTCCTGTCACCATCCCAGTTTAGCTGGATTTCTTTCATCTCAACCAGTCCTTGAGACTGGATGAGGGACAGTACCAGCATATCACGTCCAAGATGTCCAATGTTCTCTTGACTTGTTGCCGTAAAACAACAATGGCTTAAGAAAATGTCTTTTGAAATGGTCAACCTGTTCCAGCAAAATAATTTTCAATTTGAGTGAGATTCAAACTGACGCAACGCCAACCAAAGACATAAATCCATCGTAAGCTACAGAAGAAAATGTATCTTTAACGTTTTGTCACAAGGGAGGCAGATGAGGAACGATCAACTCGTGTGTGACATGGATTATTTATTTCATGACAGAGTTCATAGCCACCTCCCTTTGTTTATTCCCTTCTGCATGAGGAGTTTTGGGTGGAAAGATTTCAAACAAACACAAACGCACACACAGCTCAAATAAGCCTTGAGCCAAAGCACCAGTTCAAACAGAAAAAAACACCAAGTGGCCTTCACATACAAGCTTGCAAACATTGATAAACATGCATGTGCGTGCTTATGATCACAAGCGCACCACTTCATTCTGTCAAAAGGTCATGCTTTCTGGCTCGTATGCTGTGACATGTGTTTTCCGTTTGTGTTCCCCGTTAGGCTGACTCCCATGAGACTGAGGACAACACCAAGTAAACGACTCATTTGCCACATTACCTTCAGTAACCTTTACTTTCTCTGCTGAATACAACTATCCAAACAGTACATGCAGAAAAACCTATGCGAGAGATATAAAGTCATGCACATGCCTGATCAAGAGGGAAAAAAACTAAATCTGAGTAGCAATAACCATCATTTTAATCACATGCCTGGACAGGCTTTGGGGAAAAAAATCAGCCCATCACGGGCTTTTCATGCTGAACGCAGCTTTTTTTTGGCAAGATATCTTTGCTCTGTTGCATTGCTTTAAGAATAAAATTACAGGTGCTACTGAAATCCAAACATTAACTTCCATTGCTATCAATGGAAGTTAATGTTTTATGACACTTTGTCTAATATTTATTGAGGAAAAGTGTTTTCAAAAAGGCTTCGGAAATTCTGCACATTTTGAGAGCTCTTGGCTTTAGGGCACTCTAGCAAATGTTATACTTTTTTTTTTGTCACAAAGTTTTATTCGGTAGATCTGTTGGAACTAGAACAAGACTGCTCAGCCAGAATTTTATGGGCATACTTTGTAACGTCACAGACTCTGAGAGGCCATAAAATCCACAAATTACAGGTATTTCATTATATGATCATACGTAAACACTAAGGTATTACCATGGTTATATAAGGATATAAAAGTGTTGTTGATGAGAATCCTTTTTAGGTGTTTCACTTGTGACAGTGAAAAAAAGATTTCAGGTTTTCTCCAAAATAACAGAATAATATCAAAAGTATAAAAAACCTCCACATTGGTGCAAAAAAGACATGCAAATACATAAATCAAACCCTGAGCAGAGCCCGTATTCTGTCTGTCTCTGTTTACCTGTGTGGACAGGTAAACAGGGACAGACAAAAGGTGCGCGTCCTGCTCAGAACCGCCTCCCTGCGCCACCTCTCACCTCCTCCACCGCTGAGACCGTGCTTCGACAATCACTCATTTTGGACTGAAAGCTGGAAGTCGCAGGCGAAGACAAATCCTCGTTTGTCAGCACCACGAAGTCCGAAATGCTTATTCGCTCCGGCATGTTTCCAGTGAAAACGAGTCCGACTTCCACTAAACAGAAAAGTGAGCCAAAGTTCCAAACGCGCAAATGATTCCCATTTGAGGAAGACGCAGTATATGTAGATCTCCTTCCCGTGGGTGGAAAAAAAAACGTCCAGCAAAAAAAGAGAGTGAGTTCTTAAAAACAACGTCTTCTTGGAGGAAAAGTTAACTGAAACCAGAAGTGAGGTTGGGCAGACTGTGGACTCTCAGCGAATGCGTGCGCGTGGAGTTGCAACAGCGCGCTTTTGTGAGTCCAGTGAGGGAGGGATCAAACTCCCTACTGTCACGTGGGAATGTTTGTGCATTTTGGCACATTATATAGAGTGTAAAATGTGTAGCTTTGTGCGAGTCTTTCTTTATTATCTCTCATTTCTATGCAAACTCCTCGCAGTCTTCAATGCGGTCACCATGGATATGGAGAATGCCTCATTCATGGCCTGAACTGGAGGAGAGGAATTTCAATGGATGAAGGAAGAGACGAGGGGAAACGTTGCAATGAGGCATTCAGCTCTAAGATTGTGCTCATAGCAGCTTTTAAAATGCAGAACACACTGTTGTCTGCACAAATAAAGCACACTCATATTTCTGCACAGTTTGGACACGTTATGCCTCAAAGGGTTGCTTCACCTTGAACAACTTTGGCTGGAGTTCCAAAGCCTATCGTTTTTCCCTTTCATCTCATCAAGAAACTTTTTTTTTTTTTGCTGAGGAAGGATTGCTGAAAGCTCCCACCCCCCACCCCCAACTCTGACATTTCCTAAAATCAGCTAACAAAGTGAAAGACTGCATCAGAGTTATATACAGCCAAAGTCCTGCATGCCTGGCATTGTCAAGCCTGTCAGCTCAAAGAAAAGAGGTGTATCACTGAACCTTGCCTCGGGGTGGGCGGTGATATAACACTCTGCTGCACAGAATGGTGATTTTAGGAAGCTACATCACATACATTGGCTCACTTTACCGCAAA
Source organism: Menidia beryllina (assembly GCA_013363375.1). Classification (NCBI taxonomy): domain Eukaryota; kingdom Metazoa; phylum Chordata; class Actinopteri; order Atheriniformes; family Atherinopsidae; genus Menidia; species Menidia beryllina. The sequence continues at coordinate 9,010,822 of JABUIW010000011.1, read as the reverse complement.
ACCACATATTTGCTGACATTGGCTGCTGCACTATCAAAAGGGTGGCAGTTCTGATGGCAACTTGAGGGTATCTTGATCGTATTCATGTGCAGCAAAATAGACCCGCTTTGTAGCGAAAGACATTTCATGCGTTCACTTTTTCTCCTCAAACTGCAGCTCACTAAGTCGCGCAGAATGGATGTTGTGTCTTAACTGTGTTCATCCACAGTGGAGCTGTGTTTACTCCCACAAAGACGCACAAACAAATTTTGTGTTGCAAGTATCCTCTTTAAACAAACAGGCAGACACCAAAATGTCGTAGTGGTGTTGCGCGGGCCAATGTACACAACTCTCGTAGCCTACTGCAAGTTTACCGAGGCGGTTATCAAACACGTTTCTCTGGAAACACAAAGTGAAAAATTCCATGGGACTCCAAACAAACATTTCTTGTATGTTTTTGCAAGTCCAAGCACTGCACATTTCAAAATGAGCCAAAAGTGTCCATAAGAAATGCTGCAAAGCTCCTCTTACAACCAATTAATCATTATGGGAAAAACGTCCACTTGTAAGGAAGTAAAGGCATGTGACAAACAGATCCATACAAACAGGGTTGTTGACCCGGTTTACTGATCTCTCGTTCACTCAGTTTGTCTGTTGCATTCTTAAATGTATGCAAGGAACGCTGGGTGATAGAAAGAGAAACTGTCAAATAGATAAAAACTACTTGCCCGGACGCACTTTCTTTTGTGCAACGTATGCGTGTCTGCATGCTCATTTCGGAAGCACACATTTTTCTGCAGGCATGTCTGGGCTGATGCTATGCAGGGGCTTGCTTTGCCCCGACAATACCCTCCTTCAGTTTCTTTGTGGCCCCTAGTAAAGAAGCGGAGCCTTTGTGTGTCCGCCAGCCTTTGAGCCCCGGCTCCCATTGTGAAATTCAGCAAACCGGTCTGCTCAGACAGTGAGGAAACATATACAAATCCAAGGATGAGGAGGGGGGGGGGAGAGAGGGAACAGAGAATTGAAATAGGAGACTTTCTTTCATTTTTCCAGTGATGGACAGGGTGGGGGGGGGAAATGCATTACTCCTTGAGGAGACAAAGGTGGACTAAGAGGAAATGAGAATAAAAAAATAGGCAGTGTTGCCTGTGCACACCAACTGTAGTGACTCATTTAATGTTTTCCCTTCTTGACTCCACCTTTTTCCTTTCCCAATACCACATGTTAAACCTACATTGTCTTTTCTATTATCAACAAACTTCCAGTCACCTCTTATGGAATCTCTTTTTTTTATGGTGAAGATGAATCATAAGTTTTCAAAGTGTAATTTTTCTTCGAAGCCTGTGAGTAGTGAATATTTAGCCTGTAAGGAAGTGATGGATAGCAAATACAGCTTCCCTCTTTCACTGTGACACACACAGCAGAGGTCACATCGCCATCTTCCAGTAAAGATTACAGCTTCCAGGATTTCCAGCAACCAGCAGACCAGAGAAGTCTGCTGTTTGCAGACACACACGCATGCACACACACACAAATAATCTCCCTCTCCTGCATTGCTCTGCTTGTTGACTCAGCGCTACTTCTCCTGCTATCAATTTACTACCCATGTCAAAGCAGGAGGCCCAGGCTTACCGTAAAATACTCCCTCTTTTGGTCGACAGAGAAGACCAAAAACAGGGAGACTGCAAAGAGAAATAGGGGGCTTAATTCATTTTGAGGGCCATAACCCAGTTATCCACTCAAGTAAGCATGTTGTGTGAATTGAGCATGGCCTCAATATCGAGAGTAAGGTGCTTAAGAACCTCTTCCTCTGAAACTTAAAGGGTGTCCAATATTTAGGAGCTCGATGTGAGCTACTGTGATCAGTGAGCTGACTGGCTGTAGTCCATACACAGATTGTCACCGTCTGTGACTCAGTTTCTCAGCCGGCACCATTCTGTACCTGCCCATCCACCCCACCCTCAAATGCCAAGAAACCCCAGTGTACAGTTGTTGTTGTTGCTACAACATTTTACAAAGGTGGAACAGGTTTTCGGACTTGTGTGATTCATGCACATTTCATTAGAAAATTATTCATTTCTTTCTTAGAAGCTTAACTTACCACCACCGAGTTTCTGTTTAACTGATAATCCACTTTGACAGAAAATTAGAAAAATCTGCCAGTGCAAAGTGTGTCCAGGCTAAACTGTGGAAGCTGGGACAGGATCCAGCAACACAGACGGATGTGGGTGGATGTCCATTCAAACATTTGTAATCACAGTCAAAAGTCAGTTGTGAGAGTCAGTTCAAGGCCTTTACACGATCCACAGTCACCAAATTACACCCATAGATCATTAATCCAATCCTGCCAGGTGACACGCAATGTTTGGGTGAAACAAACACCTCATTTATGTGATAGTGGAACACAAAGAGACCTCTATCTTTTAGGCAAATTATGCCCTGAGCTAACAATCTGTTCCTTAATGCTGTAGTTTGTGACAAGGTGTTGTACAACAGAAGTGAGCTGGGCAGCTCGTTAAATGGCATGTAAACCACGGTCACACACAACGCGTGTGTGTGCAGTGACTAACATTTCAACATTTCATTTAATGGTGTTGTTAAAACAGAGGAGGCACTTAGTGCAGCATCTGTTCACAGACACTTCACCGATTTCAGCTGAAACCCTCAGACCCCAGAGAACTGGTGCGTTGACAGTGTGCATGCAGACACAGAGGTCATCTTTCCTGCATGCACTACAAACCTCTTTTGTACTTAAGATTACGTAGGGAAGTGAGTCTTATTGAGCTTTCAGAATGTTCAACAGGACTGTCTGAAAACTGGACGTACTTTATGATTATTGACTTTGCTAATGAACATGAAAATGTAAATGTGCAGTATATTGTCCTGTGCAAGTATTGAGATACACCCCATGCCTTCATAATTTACCTCCAGGGATTTTTCTTTTTTACTAATTTCCCAATCAGGTCTTTGTATCGTACCTCTCTCACAGCCACTGCATCATCTTGATAGATAACATATCTACTGTCAACACAACCAATTAAAAAAGTAGAGGTTAAGATGCTAATATCAAATATTGAATTTATTGCTATACAGAATTATACGTGCAATTAAAATAGGGATTGCTGAAGACTTTTGTATATAATCAGCTTTAAGTCAGTGATATACCATGTACTCTTGCAATTCATTTTTCCACCGAGGCCTTAAAGATTCACTCTCTTTTTCGTGAAGCAGTTGTAAAAGCCAGATGTGATAATCAATCTTTATTGTCAGATACCTCCTTATGGCATTAACAAATCTTTGAAATAAGATATTGTGAGTCGACTCCATACAGCATGTTGACAAGAGTGATGTATTTTATTGTATGTATTCCAAATGTAAACAATGGCTTCAGTATTTATTGAATAACTTCCCAACCAACAGACCACAAAATATTAAGTGCTGAATCAATACATGAACTGTCAAAAATTAAATCTGAAAAAAATAGGTATAAATACACAACAATTTATGTACAAATACCAAAAAATAATGCTCATTGAAAAAAACTTTCCCTAATCTACATGTTAAAAACACACATGCACACACACTCACACCAACAGGAACACACCGTGACAAGCTTTTGCAAAGCTGTCAAATATACACACGCACACACATTTTCAAGTTTTGTTAGGACAGGGCAGTTAGCTTATCTCTGCGGTATAGAGGAAAAGCCACAAAAAAACAACTTTATCATGAAAACGTAATTTTCAAATCTCTACAACGCTTTTAGAAAATATCATTAAACCGATTTTTTTTAAGTAACAAACACAGCTGCTCAGACTTTGGGCTTCTTTGACATTCTTTCAACATGTAAAAGGCAACCAAAAACTGAACAGCATTGACATAAGCTCCTTACTTATTTGTGTTTCTTCTTAAAAAAAAACAACTTTTCACTTTAAAAAGAGGAAAATATATAATTGCTTTTCTAATTAAACCCTCACAAATCTCACCACACTCTGCAGCACTAATGATGCATTTAATTTACTTTACGTTATTTCCTAAGAAATTGTAGTATCACACTATTAAAGGGGGGGGATCACTTTTAAAATGAAATTCTAAAAATCTGATCAACAGGGGAGCATCTGGATTTAAAACAAAGCTGCCAAACCAACAAGAGAGAGACATCTACCCCCCACCCGTTCAAAGATTGTACTTTAAGTAGCCTTTAGCTATCATTAACTCATTAACTTAACTGGCACATTTTTGGCATACAGTGCAGCACCAAACAGGTTCAAGGCCTGACAGCATGCTAAAGGCAGATTATAGCAAAACCTGATCAGACACGAGCAACATGAGCAACTTCAAAATCAAAATCAGTTCCACAAAGTTCGGCACAGTTTGCACACCACGGTGCAGGCTGTGGAAAAAGAGTTCATTCACATTCGGTCGGAACACAGGAATGGTTCAAACCCGCTGCGTGTGGTCCTTATTGGCTTTAGCTTACTCTCATCCAGTGATTGAATCCTTTAGAACTGCATGGCAGATAAAGCTGACTTAATCCGAGGCTGCCCCCTACGGGCCAAAGACTGGCACAATCATGTTAGACTTTGGAAAGACATGAAGAAGAAGAATTCCTGAGTTCACTCTAACCACAGCTTCATACCCTCATGCAATCAGTTCCCTTGATATTTTTTTTACACATACTTCTTTTTATTGTTCAATTAATCTTTTTTTTCCCTATTCGTTGCAGTGCAGTGTGTAAATGTGACTGAAAATCCAAATGTACCTGCTTTTCAACCAGTGTTTCCTAGTTCCTAGTTTAGAAACTCTGTTTCTAAAAATCAGATAATCTTTACACTATTCACAAATGATTTATACATTCCCAACCTTAGCAAAGAAGGTGAATCCTTCACACGTAGCAAAACAGGTCATGGCTTCATAGTATTATAATTCCCGCCCCAAAAAGGCCTTTACTTAAATAATTGTTCCCCCTACATATTCTCACCCCTCCTCTGTATCTCAGCTTTTCAATAAATCTCCCAGGTCATATGTGTCGAAGAAATCTGACACCCCCTCGCCGTCCTCTAGGCTCCAGAGGTAATCGTCATGATCCAAAGGCGGGGAGAAACTGACGAAGGGCGTGCTGGGATCCGAGGTGAAGGAGGCGCAAGGAAGCTGGTCCTCGGTGATCTGCAGCAGGCCGGGGTGCAAACCCAGAAAACTCTCGACGTCAAGCAGAGAGGAAGTGGAGGCGGCAGCCGGGGCTGCGGAGGAAACGTTGCCTGTTTGAAAAAACAACAAAACAACACAAAAAAAACAGGAACACAGGTTGATGAACCCAGCCCAACAAATCCAGCAGTGACTGACTTTAGATGTCAACAGCGTGTCCTTTAATATCATCAGACTCTCCTTTTTGTTGCTTTTCCAGATATAGGCAACATAATTCATTATATTGTTTGACATTTAAATCAATGTGTGTATGCTAGATGGGAGAGTATATATTTTTTCAAAAAAATTATGTCATCCTCGGTTGCTCGACTACCATTATGAAGCCTTCAGTCACATCTGCCTAATCTCTGGTCATAAATCGTTTGTAGGAGTGAGGTTGCTTCGGACTGAATGATGAATGCATGTTCAGTAATGGTAACCCCCCTTCACTGTTGGTTTTACAAGCTCTCACCACTAAATAACTCACAAAATGAGACTGAGCTCAAGACCTTTTTTTTGTAGTGAAATCCATCAAGTGAGAAACCTTCTTTTTTTACCCCCTAAAACATAAAAGTCTACTTTGTTTTTTAAACCAGAGAAGTTTCTCCATGTTGGTCATGAGATAGAATGCAGGCTTGTGCTTTGGAGATCATGTTCTTTTATATCCTGAGGAGCAGGACTAAGAGATTGCTAAAATACTGAGCTGAACAGACTTTTAAACTACTGAATTTCTGCGGACTTAGTGGCTTCAAATACAAAACAAAATGCACCTCTAAAGCTGAACCTTATATGTCCCACAACACAGTTTTATAGCATAACACTTGATTTTTTCATCGCTCCAGCAGGATAAACCATAAAACCACCAGGCTGCTCTCATGGAGGTGTTAGGCACACTTTAACCTTTGCACAGAGTCCTTCTAATGATTCACCCCGGCCCCTAATTCCCATTTGACTCTAGACTCCTGCTTCTGCTGATGAAGGAATAACGACCTGGTTATCTACAACTTCCTCAATTACAGCCTTTGCGTATACCGTTTCCTTAGACTCAGAAATGTAGCCCATGACCGTGATGGTTGGGTGGAGGAATAATCAAAATAAAGAATATATGTGTAAAAGAAAGCAAACAAAACCAGGGTGCTGGATGCCCATCTTACCCTCAGCAGGTTCCTCTTTGACGCTGTAACTTTGCTGCGCCACTGGATTTGCGACCGGCGGGTTGAGGCTTTGAGGACACTCCTTCTTAGGGCTGAGGGCGCCCTTAACAGGGCTGGCGTCTTCGAGCCCCTCCTCGGGACAGAGGTAGACTTCTATCGGGCCATTTCTACTTTTTAAATAGATTTGCAAAGAGCCTTGCTGTAAGGAGACACAAAGAGAGAAAGATTGAATCACTCACTTGCCCACATACAGATATTTATACCTTAGGCCGAAAGAGAACATTGGACTCACCCCTGCAGTGTCGGGCACCTCCAGCTTGGTCTCCGCCGGGGCTTTGACAGCAATTACTGTCTGGTCTCGCAGGCTGCCGATGGAGCGGATGTCCTGGTACGTCACGTAGCCCAGCGTACAGCGAGCAGTCAAGGTTTTAGAGGAGCAAAAATTATCACAGAGGACAGACACAGAGGGTTGAGGCCGTGCGTAAAGGATATCTCTGGTTGTCTTTGTGCTCTGTGAGCTGTTTGAGCTGAGTGGTGCTGGACTGAATCATCTCATCCAGAGACCTCTCAGCCTTCTCCAGGTCTCCCAGCTCTTTCCTCAAGGCACAGGCCTTCGCTCCCCCGGCTGCGCCACCTTCAAATACGTTTCCCACACTACAAAAACACACACAGGAAATAACAAGTAAGCCGATTTACGCATTGGTGTTGTCAGAAGACAAGTGAGTTTTTGAAAACTGTTCGCTGCTCTCTGCTCATAATGGACGGCCTGCTCACTTCCACTAGAGGGCATTTAAGGGTGTGTAAGCTCTGAGCTTCAGAGCTGCCTACAGTTTGTAACATTTCTGGAAAATGGCAGAGGTCAAACTGCAGTGATGCCAACTTGGAATATTTTCTAAAAGTCAAAAACAAACAAAAACATTAGACTGAAATAAACTTTACTGCAATTCTCATCATCAGCCAGACTGAACCATTGTAGTCTAGTTAGCATATGTTGGCTGGTTTTAAACACAAAATGCCAATCTCACTGTTTATTTGTTTTTTTCCTTAGGAAACTCTTGTGAGATTTCTGAAGAGGCTTTAGATTTCAACATTGATCTTCTTCCAGACTCCGCAGGCTGGAGAGCATCTCGATCAGCCTCTCTGTACGTGGTGCCATCTACAAATCTCATGACCTTTTTCCACATTACCGCTTTTGCGATGCAATGTGAGACAGACTTTACCTTTACATCCCCCAACAGGTTCAAACTAAACATGGAGGAGCCCGTCTGTATGAGATACAATGAAAAAAGACTTTATTTACCCAACACAGATATAATAAAAAATCCTAACCTCAGGAAATGACGATTTTCTAAATGTTTCTTTAGCTTTTTGCTGGTCTTTCAAAGAGAAAGTGAAGATCTTTGCTTTGGAAATCATGAGTGGCGGTTGACATGATGAAACGCACTTTGCAATGAGTGAACCGTGACAGAAACTCTGATTTCTAATAACCTCCCTGTCCGTTCCAAAGCACTTTCCTGTCTGTCATGGCGAGATTGTGCAATAGTGCAAGTTTTATGGTGTGGTTTCAGTTGTTCTGGTCGCCAATGCTATAATTTATATCATCTTATATCATCATTTCGTTCTGAGGTCTTCTCGTCTGTCATTTCTGTTCAGCGTCAGTCCCCTGAGTTGGTAGAAAATGCTCAGTATTTTGGAACTCCCATGCCTTTTCTGGACATGGGAAAAGATCTAAAGACTCTGTAGCTGTACTGGATTTTAAGCAGCACATTTAAATACAATACTTTTGCTTTTGGTGTAAAAAAAACAAAAACCTTTGGTGATAATTTCTAGCTGTTGCTGTGAAAACAGCCCAACATCACCAGACACTGTGCTAATCCCCAACATGTGGTCCTGTGTTTGGTGTCTGGACTCACAGCCACTGGATGTTGTTCTTGGACTTCTTTCGGATCAGCTGGACGCCCTCTAGTACGTTGGTGATGTCATAGATGCGCCTCTTCTGGACCTCGAGAACTTCAGTGGCCCAGTTCAGATCGAGAACCCCATCAGGAGACTCAGCAATTAGCCCCACGAATTTCTTGGTCAGCAGACCCAGAGAGGTGTCGTATCGGGTCCGTTCACCCGGAGACTTTGGAGCTGAGAGTGGAGATAACCCCGGGAAAAGCACAGATGAGAGATTAAAAAGCGTGCATAGGTTGGCTGATCATTATCGCCTTTCAGTTCTTTGCATTCCTCATAACGTTTGTCTTAATACGACTTAAAATATGAACCCACACACACACACGCACATTTGAGCCATGAGGCCTACTCACTTCGTGGGCTTGGAATCCTTGCTGCAATGCAGCCTTTGCCTTTAGGTGTGCGGAACTCTGGCAGGTATAGAGGATCTTCTAGATCCAGCTTCCGTTTAGCCTGGAAAACAAAGGTTTGAGTGGATTAGAGGGGGGGAAATGACAACAATGAAGCCAGGGTGTGTCTTATAGGCATTCTATTTGCTGCGAAGCTGCAGCTCTTTTCATCCCCGCATCTACTGATAGCGGTTTATTATCCCGACTATTCAGCCCATCCATTTTCCCTGTTCAAACGCATTGTGCAGGCCAAGTCGAGACCCTGAAACCAACGCAGGCAAAATGGGCTAAATAGGGGTTTGTTACAAAGCCCTGTGTCGTAAATGTGCCAACAATCCTCAAGTGTCAGAACAAAGCGCCCCCCTCACACTTTCCCAAGCACTTCAAGAGAGGCTGATTGTGTGTGGGCAAATGGGGACGGAGGGGAGGAGGGGGAGCCAAGTTGTTCTCAACACACAGCCAGCCGAGCGCCAGGAAGTCCCTGGAATCACTCAATGACCTTTCCTCCCCCTCCTTAGCCTCCTTTCCCTCAGTTCCGCGGCTTAACTCACGGGCAATCTACATAAACAAATGATTAGCTGCCGATCACTGCGATGTGAGAGAAACCTTGCGGAAGCTCAAATCACTCACGCAACCTTTGCTCCCCCATATAAACCAAACATCATCAAGTTGCCTTTCGGTTTGGCCATGACCCATATGATAAGAGAAGCGAAAGTAAAGAGTGGACCTGCCCACTCGGTCTGAACTGGAGCCAACGGACAACAGCGGAGTAGGAAATCTGTCAGTCAGCCATGACTGTACTCCGTTTTGCAGAGACCGAGCTAACGCAGGATTTCAGCTCAGGCCTCCAGCCTGCTGAGTAATCTGTTCCATCTGGTTCGGCCCTCACCTACATGTGTGCTCCCGCGCCCTCCCGTTTCTCCCCGTGTCTCCCGGCGAACACGGGGCAACAAAAGCCCTCTTTGTCACGGCTATATTCATGAGGCTGGTGAGCTGATTTAGCCAACAGGTTTAGGCAACTGTCGTCTTTATGGCCGCGGAGAGCGCTGAACCCACTCGGCCATGTGTTGATGTGCTTATGTGAGTGTGGGGACTAAAGAACGTTGCCGTTGTCCAAATGTGCTTCCTGACACGTCCACCTGTTGACCGGCGACATCTGGAGCAGCGCTCCAAGTGAATGGGCTGTTGGCTGGAGGACGTCAATCCCTACAACATACGCTCAGAGAGAGAGAGAGAGAGAGCAACAGGACACACAGAGAGGCGCATAGCTGGACAGGCAGCGACGTGCTAACCTGACCGACTCTAATAGAATCTACTGAGGGACAGAAAGTGTCCACACCAGACGTCGTAGGGAGGAGTGGGATGGGACTAGGTGACAGCTGTGGCTTAAACCCAGAAAAAAATCCATCCAGTGTGTGTGCTGCTTTCCGGGGCCTTTGAGCATAGCGCACTCCAGACTTCCACAACCTAAATGTGCAAAGCGACCCGCACCACTTTCACATTTCATTCTGTTTTTGTCAGGGCCACAGCCGGCACGGCGGCGGGCTGTGAAAAGGGAACCGGCCGTTTCACTCTGCAGCTGTACAGCCTCCAAGTCGGGGGCTTAGGTGCTGATTTGCATGAGGGATTTCTCTGGTGAGTCAACCATATTACACAAGTTTCATCCGATGGAAAGATGGCCGGTTATTCTGAGGCGGAGGCTCCAGCCATCGGAGCTTTGTGCACAGATATGTTAAGCCCCTCACTGTTAAATCGGTCACGGACCACTTTTAAAGGCAGGAGTAGAGGTGCTGAAGGTGTGAGTCACATCCCCTCTCGTTGGCCCTTTATCTTCAGGACTTGCAGTATCACTCATGTTTGCAGCAACCTCACCCATGCCTGGTTACGCCCAAGCCCCTCACGTGGCTTCCTCCGTTTGCTCAATATTCTCTGGCTTATTCCCGCCACTGTGGGGAAATGTGGACAGTTCACACATGGAGCGGCAGTCACGTGAAGGGCTTGTGCAGTCAGGCCTCTCCTCAAACCAACAAACCTTACCGGTCAGGCTGCACAGGGCTCAGATTCCATGCCAGACAAAGGCAAGTTACGGTACGCCGGAAAATATCGGTTTCTCTGAACAGAGAAGTTCCCACAGTTCCCACACTTGCTCAGAGAAAGACTTTAAAAAGGGGATGCTTTGCATAGTTGATTGCAAACATGTCTATTAAGAGGTAAAAGAGATGGGTGAATCTTTCCATTTGCTGCTGGGGGGGAGGGTGGCTGCTTTGAAATGCAAAACTCTCCCTACAGAGGATCTAATGCTTAAGGGCGTGGAAAAACCAGGTGACTGCTAGGAGGAGTGCATGCACACAGCCGGCGACATGACAAATGTCACACCCGAGCATGGGTCTGAATGAGGGGTTAACCACAGGCACCCCGGGGAAGTCATTCAAGTCATCACAAGAAGCTCGAAGCAGCTTCAAGTATTTTCCCAGCAAAAGGAACAGAGCAAAAAAAGATTTACAGAAAGCTGACATCAGGGGACAAGCAGGCCGAAAAGCCGTTCAAGTTTGGCACACCATTCATTAAAATGCGGGAATTAATTAGGACATTAATTGCAGTTATTCAAACCAGAACTGTCCAGGGTCTTGACGTTTTACTGACACACACTGCAGGTTAACGGGTGAAAGAATTCGACCTCGAGGATCCCCTCCCGAAGCCCAAAAAACTGAAAAGTGGTGGTTATTTTTGTTGTTTGGGTCACAGGAAGTGAGCTGTATGTAAAATGGTAACATTTCCTGTACACTTAAGTGGAACAGCTGAACAGAAGACAGCTGTGACAACCCCTCCATTTTCAAGGCGGTTGATTTGTGATTTGCAGCCAAAACACTTAGCAAACAGGTCCTGAGTAAGCCCAGAAGCTCCATAGATTTATTTAACAGCATTTAAAACCCCTTGAGAGGGACAACATCCTTTGATCTGCCATTTTAGTTATGTATTGTGGGCTGCCCCAGTTCTTTAGGTCTAGTTTCAAAGGCTTTTCCTAACATAATTAGAGAGAAAATTAACTCATCTTTTTAATCCTCCATAGATTGATAAGGGACCTGGATGATGATGGGAACAGGCACCTGATATGATTGTAACCGCTTTAAAATAATGCTTTTTCTTTACACAATTTGTCTTCCACAGGTGAATGAATGGACTACACATTATGGTGGAAACATAGAGGGAACCAGCTCAGGTCATGTGACCTGCTCTTTGCACTGGCTTAACAGTTCTGTGTGTGAACTGAAAACAAAAGTTCCGCCTCGGGATGCGTACAAACCCGCGTTCGCCCGGCGACTTGGGCAGTGAGCTCACCACAGCATATGATAAGCCAGGTGGTTGCCTATGTCCCAGTGTCCAAGTAATCCTCTTGAAGGCCCTATTAGTGGAGGCAGGCTCTCAGGGCACGGGGTTAACATGAGATTTGAAGCCCCTGCTCACCCTCTAACTCCTAACCCATTTAGCCTTACTGCAGAACGCTGATGCTAAAACACCCCTCCCAGGCCTGGCTGGTTAGATTAAAAGGAATAAACACACACACACAAAACACAGCAACAAATAGCAGGTGTGGGGCCGTTACAGGAAACCCTCTCCTTTTACATGTTTATAGTTTTTCACCCCCACACATGACTGATATCTAAATCATTCTACAACGCAACAGCACACTGGGAAAAAAAAAAAAGGTTGTTCGGTTAAGACTTTAGACCTGCCCCTCCTTCCTACGGTTGTATGAACAGGTTATACAGGTCCTGTGGCGACGCATGAGGAGTGTGGCTGTCTATGGATATCATTAGAGTACAATTGCTGAAGAACTGCACTGTGTGTGTGTGTGTGTGTGTGTGTGTCTGAGAGCGTTGTTACACAGAAAAACTGCTGAAAAACAACACTGTGTGTGTTTGTGAGGCGTTGTTACACAGAAAAACTGCTAAAGAGCTACAATGTGTGTGTTTTTGAGCATAGATACACAGAAAAAACTGCTGAAAACTATACTGTGTGTGTTTGTGAGCGTAGATACACAGAAAAAACTGCTGAAAA
>JABUIW010000011.1:8978602-8998091 GCA_013363375.1 Menidia beryllina | reverse complement strand
ACTGTGTGTGTTTGTGAGCGTAGATACACAGAAAAAACTGCTGAAAAACTACACTGTGTGTGTGTGTGAGCGTAGTTACACAGAAAAACTGCTGTGAAACTACACTTTGTGTGTGTTTGTGAGCGTTGTTACACAGAAAAACTGCTGAAGAACCACTCTGTGTGTGTGTGTGAGCGTAGTTACACAAAAAAACTGTTGAAGAACTAAACTGTGTGTGTGTGATTGTGAGCGTGAGGTGACCTCAGTTGGCCTGGTCTTGCCTCCTTCATTGTCTGGTTGTGTAAAAGCAATTCTCTCCACATCAGGGTGGTGGTGGGGTAGGTTGCTAACTACCCCCCCACCCCCCACCCCCCCTCTCTGTCCCCATCAGAACCACCAGCCCACACAGGGCGTCTGGTCCCGGGCTACAGCTGGACCGTCCGGGCCCACAGTGGCCCCTCTGTGGCTTATTACGTCCAAACATATTTGAAGGCTTAAGCACGCGTGCCAATGGAAATGGAGAGAATTATTCCTCCCACGAACCCCACGAGAGCCCCACCGAACACAACGCACCCCTTATTATCAGCCGGCGTGCAACAACAACGTATCGGCGGAGTGCGTTTGATTTCTTTACCGGCAGTCGGCCGGAGGATGATCTGATGGGCTTAGCCTCGGGTCCGTGGGGGGTCGAGTACAGGCTGTTGGCTCTTTGTTCGGCCGCGGCGGTGTTGCAGATCTGGGTGAAGTAGCCGGCCGGCACGGTGCTCATCGGCGGGCTGGACAGTCCGCAGCTGAAGAAGTCCGTCTGCAGACCCCCGACGGGCACCAGCTTCATCTTCTGCTGGCCGCAGGGGAGCCCCGCCGCTGGCCGAGCCGACGCCGGACACACGCCTTTGGGCACTCGCATCATCTTTTTTCCTGAGTAAAGTGAATTGAAACCGGATTGGTCAAGCGAGGGGCTGAGGAGAGCTGAGGAGAGCCAGAGCGGAGGGAGAGATGCTTCTGGTAGCTGCAGGCTCCCAGAGAATGCACGGGCTGTCCCCTCAATAACAAAGAGAGCAAAGAGCACAACCCAAATACAACGATTCCATGCAAAATGCACCACTTCCTCAGGCAATAAAAGCGCCTCGTTTTGTTTTTTTATTTTTTAAACGGCCGGTTGAACATTTAATAGACCAGTCACTCTTCTTTTTTTCTTTGTCCCGGGTCAAAAAAAATGTAAGAAAAAGGTGTCTTACCGGTTACACAGATATGATCCTGAATAAATAAATAAAGTTCAACATCCAGTATTCTACAGTCGGACCCCACGGGGCTTCCAGGTCTGGGGCGGGTCGGGTTACAGCTGGAGATTTAGAACCTGCAGGACTCCCTCTGAGGCTGAAAGCGACCCGGTCCGCGAACAGAGTCCGTCCTCCTCTCCCCGTACGACAAGAGCCTGGGGACAAGAGTCTTTTTTAGCGCCAAACCTCATCCCGCGAAATTTAGATCTCCCGCGGTTGGAGCTCGCCTCCCATTGGCTGCCGGCACGTTCGGCTTGTCACATTTGCATAAAACAGTTGTACAGGAGAGGGACAGTCCTCTTAAAGAGACATCAGCCCCACGGGCTCCAGGGTGGGCTTTAACATAAGGGTAATTCAGACTATATGCTCGTTTTAAACATTTATTGGAACTGTAATAGAAATGTAATCACATCCCTATAACATTATTACAAGCAACAAAAGCAGGAACACTGTGTACAGGTTGAGAATGATACACTTTGTAAACTGTACGTCATTATATGTTGTTTAGTATTAACTCTTGACGTTGGGAGGATGTCATTCTAATTCAAAACGTAAAGAAACACTGTGACATCTTCCATTCATGACACAATAGCGTCATATATTCTGGTATTACCTTAAAATGGTGCTTTAATAATGACCTAAGCTTAAACCATTGAGTAACTGGTTGAATGGGGAATAGCCTCTCTGGTCAGCTATTTAAACATTAATGTGTAGGGGAAAAAGATATTTAGGAAAGCTTTCAGGAAACCTGATTTTTTTTTATATATATATATATGCATATGTTGTTTAATCTACAATAAATACAGATAATGTGTAGAAGTACAATGCACCCTCCTTGAGTCTCTCTCCTGGGCACAATGTAAGATTTCTTATTAAAGTGCATTGTGGCCAGCAGCAAGGTGCTGCTGTGGATAGTCTGTAATGATAATGGGATTCACCAGCACCACTCTTGCTTATTGGCTCACAAGAGATATTGAAAGAAAACACCCCCTCCCCCAAGAGTAGACCAAACCCAAGCCATATGACCATGACCCCCATTGGCCGAGACAATGTCGACTCCAGACCACAGCAAGACCAATTGTCATGCCTCAGTATGAACTGTGTTTCAAGTTGAATCAACGATATTCAAATTTTTTTTATGAGGTCATGACAAAATCAAATGGGCTCGATGTTCACTTTAAATTGTGGATTTCGATTTAAAGGTTGGAGATTGAACCAAAAGCGACTGCAATTCCTCGCTTGTAACATCAATTATCATTCTTATTGACCAGTTAGTGAAGAAATTAACTTGATTTCTTTAATCGACAGTGAAGACAAGGGCCAAAAACAGAACTGGGCCTAGATTTTACGTAATCTCTTTGTTCTGCTTCTTCTTTTAACATTAAAGGGGATGGTAGCACACTTAAGAAGTCAGAACCAAACCCTTTTTCTTATCTGATAGAGTGGTATTTCAGTTTTTGCCCAAGTGTTATAAACAGGCACAAGATCTCGCGTGATTACTGTGTAACCTTTGAAATAGTTTTTTTTTATGTGTTATCTTCTGCTCGTGAACAACTTTAATGTCTTATTACTGCTGAGTAGAATCCAAGTTGTCATTCTTTTTATGTGGGAAAATCATAATACGGCTTGGATCATGTTATCACTGTATATTAAAGAAAGGCTATGACCTTTTCATGGTTAGGGTTTGGTTATTTTTCACATTCAATTAGTGGAAAAGTTACAATTGCAGTTCCTGTTGTGATTTGTATAACACTTTGTTTAACACTGAACAGTTTGTTCAGTTATTTCTGTATATATGGCAACTTCTGTAATTCTGAAGTAAGATGATTGTAGCCAGAAACTGGCTGTTCCAAAAAGAAAAAACAACATGCATGACTTAGACATGCCTAAGTCATTGAGAACAAATTCTTTCTTGTGCACAACAGATAAAACAACTGCCTTTGATTGTAAAAATGTTATCCATTTATTTAATTCTTTATCTTTTTTTGCAGGTATTACTTTCAACATGAACAAGCTTATCTTGTGTTTTTTCCTCCTGGTAGAACCTGTTGTTGAATCCACATCCAACAACCCCATCTTGTGGTGTAAGCTGGCACCTGATCATCTCTTCTATGGTCACGAACAATGGTTATAATTTGATAGCTGAAAATATACATAAAAGAGATACTAAACTGTGAATATTATGTCTAATGCTGTTTAATTGTGACCATGCACTTCCAGTTACTCCAAGGATAGCACTCTTTTCTTAGACAATTCAAGTGGAAACATTTTTCTCGATTGTACAACTATGTATAAGACCACCAGACACTTGATCTCATATTTCACTGCAGTGGATTCAGGAAACCTGCAAATCGCTGCAGACACTTGCAAGGCATGCAAAAATACAGCTACCCAGATGAGCTGCAAACAAGAAGTGGCTAAATGATCAACTCCCCTGTATATGAAGTCAGGAGTTTCTTCAGGATTATGTGTTAATGATCCAGATTTGATTCATTCTTTGAAATGTCCAAAGTTTACAGAGAAGAAACAACTTTACCTCTGCCAGAAAATGTACCATGGACAATCCTGGTAAAGTTCTGATGAAAAACATTTCCATAATTTAGATTTTTTTAGAATTCCATTAAAATATTTTCAGATTTCTGCTTGATCTCTGCTTGAACTCATTTGAAAAATCGCCTGGATCTTAAATAGTTAATTTCATTGAACCAATTCTGTCGACTTTTTTAGGATTGTGGATTAAAATACTGTTTGTAAATCTGATTGTAAATTTTTTCATCAACCATTAAATCTGTACCTGATGAATGTGATCATAACATACCGTGAGGCCTTTGTTTCCATGCTCACATTTCGATTTTTATCATAAATATATATTTTTTCATATCCATATTACTTTGTGTAGAGGAATTTGTTGCGTTAATATTACTATATGGACCCACAACGTATATTTACAAGGACATTGTTTGGAAAAGAAAACTTCTGTATATATAGAAAAAAAAATTCCTAGTTGAATAAAGACTGAAGAAATTTAAATTGGCTTTAAATAGAGAAAATAACAGCTTTCACATCATTGATGTCTTCTCAAATTTGAACTATCCTTTGACAGCTTCAACTGCACTATAATAAAATTCCTCACATAAACAGAATGAGGAAATTCACAAACTTATTTTCTTTTACTATCTACAAAGTTGTGTGTTTGTATTCTAGTGGCTTGAACGTTGATAAGACTTGTACCTCCTTTTGACCACTAGATGGAGCTATGATTGCATATTTACTCGCAGTCTGAGGGTTGGAACATGGTCCTCGTGCTCTTGTCTTTGGTTTTCCGCAAAGTAGAGATAAATGTTTTGTTACTTTAACGAACGTTTGATGAGTTTTAAATAAAGGGATAGGCTGTAAAAAAAAAACAAATGTAAAACGTGTGATCCAGGTGTACTGATTATAGTTCACACGACACAGTTTGTGGGTAAATTTGACAGGTAAACTGGAATGTTAAGTTCTGAAGATTGCAGCAACATTTCCCAGACAGCACGTGTTACTGGACCATTTCTAAACTTATAATTCATAAACAGGACTCAAGATTTAGACACACGGTCTATATTTTTCTTTGTAATGTTAGTTCATAATGGGCCATTTCATTTCTGAACATCCTTTTCAGATTAATCAACTTCATAGAAAGTTTTGATCTACTTTAACTGGAAAAGTAGAAACAGTTACAGGAAACTCCCTTTGTTTGATTTCCAACCGCTCAACCTCAAGATTCATCTAAATACATCCTGTTGTATCAGCACTTTGTTGACATCCATAGACAAAATGTCATGTCAGCATCACTCAAATCCTGCGGAACAGCAGTTCAAACTCATTCATCATTTCACTCCGAAGACTCCACACCAGCCACAGTGCTCCACAGCATTATGTTTTATTTCATTACATAACATACATACAAACCAAACTTTATTATAAAGAGTTTATGAAACTCATAGCTCATGGTCTGTAGAAATACCACGATCCCTACAAACAATTAGAATTAACTCTAGTATAGAGTTTGGAATATTACAAAGAAAAACTCCCATGAAAAATACAGACATCCAAAACGACTCACACCTTACCCACAGCAGAAATGTACACATGCCTACATTTGAACAGAACCCAGATCACAAAGAGACATTGTTTTCGGGGTGATAACTATGTGAGGTGATACAAGACTTGTTGAAGATAGGCTCAGGATGGGCGAGGAGATCCGCCCACCGAAAGATCTGTTTGGAATGTGTTCTAAAAACGAATTGAAATAAAAAAAAAAAAAAAAAAAGACAGTGTACCAAATATTTCTAATTCTACCTATATGGAATCCCAGCTTTGTGAGGAAGACATACACAGTTGGTCGCTTTAACTTTCCCATCCTGGCTCCTGCTTTGGTGTGTTGATTTGTATGTCCAGTAGCCAAAGAGCAAATGTGTTCTCTTGCTCACGCACTGCTGTTGATCCCCTCTCATAGGAAACAGTCCGCGCTTTGCTCTTCCCTTACGCCCTCCTCTCTCTGCAGAAATACCTATCCCACCCTCTCTGCCCCTCTTGTCCTCTTGCCCGGAGTGAAGTGGAGACATGTGTTTCCCTGCACCTGCATGGAGAGAAAGGAAGAAAAGTGAAGTCAGATCTCTCCCTCCCTCCTCCCTGCAGAGGGGAGCAGACAGACTGGCGCCTGGCGTGGAACTTTCATTAACCCCAGGCAGATAGCGATGGATCCGCTCCACAATCACTGGCCTGTCTAATTGGAAGCATGGTGAATGTGTAGCGAAGGGGGGGGGGGGGGGTAAACTGTTTTCCCTTACACACCAGTGCTTACGCCAGGTTTGGCTCTAACTGACTTAACTTGGTAAGTTAAAAACCACCCGGATTTAGCGAGACGTGAACGAATGACCGAAGAATCTTTGGGTTGAATGACAGACATGCGTAGAGCGTGCGTTAAAATATGTTTTAAGACATTTAAAACTATTCTCGATAAGGCAGATCTTTAAAAAAAAAAAAAATACGTACCACAATGTGTCATCCTCATTGTAATGGCTCTTCTTCTTAGGAGAAATTGCTCGTAATGTCCGCAGCCTGAATGAATAGAAGAAAAAAAGACAGGTTTTAGCGTCTAGTTGGATTTAGGTTAGAATAGCATGTGTGACAAAAAACACGCGTAAAACTCGAAATCACGAACATTTAATGCTGAATATCAACATCAAGCAGACATGAGATGCTGTGCTGAGAGGAGCACCGAGCTTTAAAGACTATAGACCTCGATTCAGATCGAATTCCCGGTCACGATCTCCCGAGAGAACACCCACACGGTAAAGACCACAGAGTCTGGACACGCGAAAGAGGACGAGGACGAGGTCCAGCCCTCCGGCTCCCGGCTCACCTTTATCGACAAAACCATCTCCGGCGTGGCCTTGTCCTCCGCCTCCAGCGCGATCTGCAGGTCGAAGATGTAGTCGATGACGTGCTGGAGGATCTCCACCTGGCTCACCGACTTGTTCTGCGGGATGCTGGGCACCAGCTCCTTGAGCTTGGAGTAGCAGTCGTTCATGTCGCACAGGGCGCCCGCGGGCTCGTCCGCGCACGGGTGCTTATTCCGGCCGATGGCCAGGCTCTGCTCCGAGATGCAGCACACGGCCTTGTAGCAGCCCCTCGCCGAGCGCACGGGACTGATGGCTTTCATGCTGGCTGCTGCTGGTGGTGGGAGGAGGTTGATGGCAGAAAAAGTGGCGGACTATTTGGTTCCTGTTCCGTCTGGAGAGCGGGGCGACTCACTGTCCCCAAAAAGCTACAGTGTTGTGACAAGGAGAGGGCCAGTTTGGTCTTTATACGCTGCGCGCCCCAAAACGCCCCCTTTCTCGCATCGCGTTGCGATTGGCCGATGTCAAAAGGCGAACCCCTTCTGATTGGCTGGTGTCACCTTGTGGAAAAAGGCAGCGAAGAATGAGGAAATTAACACGGGATGCCTGAAGGAGATGGGCAGTAAGGTGGTAGGCTGTTAAAGCATACAAACCAGATAAAGTCTCCAACGTGTGGTAGGTTGGATGCGTCCAGAAGCCTCCCAGTAACACCAGATTACGTGTTTCTTACATTTTTAATGGTTAAGTGTAACCAACAGAAGTATGTCTACTAATATAGATGTGCCCTGTATCTTTTCCCCTTTGACTCATCTGTATTACATCCATTATTTTGGACATCTCGCTGTATGTTGGAATATGTTGGGTCTTTACTTCATCCAAATGAATCATCTAATTTCACGGGTTTCCACTTTTTACAACACACCACCCTCTAAAAAAATAGTAGACCAGAAAACGTGTGTAATATGGGTAAAAGGTCAACTGATATTCATTTTATTTCTATGAATTTCGACATAATGTATCATTCAGTGGCTGATACCTAAGAGCTTATAGTCTGGCTCTGGATAGATTGGGAGTCTACAAGTTTATTTCAGCCCTTTATACTCTATGTTGGAGGCTATTCATTATGTCTCTTTTTTCACATTGAGACCGAGAAATGTGCGCAAAAAAAAAACAAAAAACATCCATATCGCGTACGGTCTAAATCTAACATCCTCCGTTCGAAAGAGTGGCGAAAGTTACGTTTTAAAAGATTTCAAACGCTGCTCCCTTTTAGTTTACATCAAAGGACGTCCCGTTCTGCTCCTATTTGGATCTTATTTTCCCCTTTTCTCACAATCCTGTTTTGTAGAGGAATGCAGGCCTGAGCCAGCTGTGTGTCCTATCCCGGCCCAGCTGTGTTGATCTAACGCGCCAGTCCCAGACATGCTGGCGCCAGCCTCCCGACGTCATCCATTCACCCCGACGCGCACTCCCCTCTCTGGCAGACGGCCCGCCCTCCCCCGTCAACCATCTGAGGCCAAAGAATCAGAGGCGCTCAGAGATCCGATTGGCTGACTTAATCTGTCACTCACGGATTAAGGCTTCTATCCACCCGCCTTTCCTCTGCTCCTACGCTCGCGTCTGTGCTTGCAAACTTGCCAAATGAAGTGGTAACTTTCCAAATACTCCACAGCTTTTTGTAATGATGATGACGCTTGAATCTCTTTTTTAAGATTACATGGCATACGTCGAAATCATGCAACTACAATAAGTCTTAACCGTTCAGAGGGTGTGAACAATCCCCTATGTTGGGTAATAATATTGGAATTATGACAAACTGTCCACAGACTGAATAATATTACCTCACAAGAAGCAACACAGGATTAAGTAGGACACCCAGCTAAACTTACACCATATTCCTATCTTCAGCCTGGTCATGTGTTCGTAAATGCACACGGTCGGAGGAACCCCGGTTATACAGAGGCTTAACAGATGTTGGAGCCACATCTGCCCTCCCCGTGGCACCCCTCCCATCTCCTCACAACCGCTGACCCCGGGTGACAAGTCACTCAACGACCTCACTTTAGAGCAAACCATAATATTGAACCGTGAGACAGGGCTTCGATCGAGCGCTGTTTTAAAGATATATTGTGTGAGTGGCGCCAAGTATCCAAACAAGACTTTGACCTTAAATAGCTTTCTTAAATATGTCAAGAGGAGAGCAAATATTGCTTCAGATATCCCAGACCTTTTGGGAAAAGAGTCACATCTGCTGAATTGGTTGCTGAAACCTTACAGGGACAGGGCGATTTGGGATAACAAACCTCCACGTTGAGTGAAAATTGGATTTTAATCACCAATTTGATTTCATACTCAATAAAAGTGTTCTCAAATACTCTTCTTAAAATAATGAGACATTTAAATGAGGGAAAGAACATCATTCTTTAGCCAAAGCAGCAGATTCCAGACTTCTCAGTGGGTAAATCTGTGCGAAACACACACTTGCACCAGTGTGTCTGGGCAGGGATCAGGTGCTTGTCGGAAAGGGCCCGGACACAATCGGGTCTCTCTTTCAATGGATGGGAGAATTCCGAGGCCGGCGTCAGTGAGTCTGCCTCTCTCCCCGCCCTCCCTTTCCCTCTCCCCGCTCCTCCGTGCAGCTGGACGCAGACAATCAAGCCATCAACAATCGTCACGCATAATTAGCAGCACCCCCTCCTCTGTCCCCTCGCTTCCCAATTAAATTTGATTCCAGGATATTTTATTTACAGCTACCCCCCCATGACTTAAAAAAAAAAACATTTTACGGTAATAATCACCTACATCCAAACAGCACATTAATAACTGGGGTCTTCCTCTGCTGCTGAAAGAGCCCTTAGTTCTTGAGTCCTTTTTGTGTGTCAAACACCTTGTTTCTGGACAAACAAACTGTCTCCTTTTATTTCTGGAAACAACGAGACAGAGTGTGGATTAATGAGGACCATCTTGTGAGAGGAGAAGGAGGGAGGGAGCAGGAGGGAAGCCAAACTGTCATGTGGAGAGCCAGTGTTGTACCAGAGGAGTATCTTTTTCATCCACAAGTGCAGGTCCATCATGAGGGGATAATTGAGTAGCAAGAAAGCGGTGAAACTTAATTCTCTGTAATGCTTGGTGTGTGTGTGTGGGCGTGAAGGATTCCTCCTCCTCCTCTGCTCAGGGCTCTCACTCTGACTTTCATCAAAGGAGCTTCAGTCTTCTCCGTCAGCTTTGACAGCCTACAGAGCTGTGGAGCACAAGCTTTTGTCCCTCCTGACCCAGGCACTGACACAACGTTTTACACACACTGTTGTTTTGGATCAGCCAATTGTTATTAAGCTAATCATCCCTTGTTGAAGCCCGTGCATTGTTATCTTTTAAGACTAGTTATCTTTTAAGACTTGCAGATGAGAGGCCATCTAGGTCACCAAGGTATTAACTAACACATCAGCATTCCATTTACACTCAAACTCTTCTGTTTGAAAGTTGATGACTGAACATGTAGCTGCTCCAAATTTGCTCAAGACTGTTTATACAAGGGAACAGAGTATAAAGAGAAAATAATAATTTCCAACTTAAAGGGAAAAGTGGCTGAATACAGTAATATTTTTACTTTAGGTTTGTTCATTTGGAACTGTCTGTGACAGGGAGCGCTAAATATGTTTGGAATCATGATCTTTAATAAATAATATGACCCATCAAACAAGAAACAGGAACACCAACCACCTCTTACATATTAGAGTGTGGAACTTTCATCTTGTAACCCCCTGGCATCAGTCAGTCACAAGGTAACGGTTTTCTGGCTCAGCCAGCTTGTTGTGGGAATTGCGTTGTTGATGTTATCATGTTGTCAGGTGGCCCTGTCCACGTCCTTGACAGTGAAGATTTTTACTGCTCTCCCCATGCAGGACGAAAGCTGTGAAACTGCATAGCAGGTGGGGCTCAACCCACAGAAGGCCATAAAGCCCATGGCCGAAACAAAGGGGCAAAACAAGCTGAGCGCACTGCTCAGGGAGCACGGGCCGGCCGGGGAGAGGCTGCCAGGTGCCGGTCACACTGTTGTTTTGTCGTTTTCATCACCTGACTGGAATAGTTGGTTTATGCTGTAGCCACCCAGGGAGGAAAAACATCTGACTACGCGTAAGCAAGGCCACTCTTGGGGGACTGCTACTGTGGCCGACTGGTGTAGGCGAGCGTGATCTGATTAGTCACAACACCTTTCGTCATTCCTCCAAGCCACTTGCAGCAAGTTAGCATAGTCATTTCCGGTATAGAAACCTAGCTGTTTGGAAAACTGTCTTCCAGAGCAAGTTCAATTTTCCTGAAACTGGAAACTGAGCATCTACGGGAGAGCTCCCAGACAAAGTGGCTGGCTGTCTCCACACTGCAGCAGAATCCGCAGTCTGTGGTGGAGCCACACTCTCAACTCTGACCAAAATCAAGAGGCAAGCGCTCACTTGTAGATTACTACCAGATGAAGAACATATAATTATTTCTACAAATGCTCTCGTGTAATTGTTCCTCCTCCTGCTGTTATGTGGTAAATGTGTGGCCAAAAATCTTAAGCGTGAATTTCTAAGAGTTTCTAGATGGCGCACAAGGCAACTAAACTTTAAATAAACCAGTTCAAACAGTTCGAGACGAAGAATGTTTTTTTTGACAATTTGGACTGGCCAACATTCACTGTTAGAGGTGATCAAGGCCAAATAAAAGCTGTTTTCCCCCAGAACTTATCCCACATGAGTTCCGATGCCTGAGCATCTGTGAGGAGCAGACGTAGACTGTGGGAGTAAGTTGTCATCAGGAAATTAGTCGGACAACAGAAGCAGAAAAGAATTCAGCTGTAAAAGAATAGCGACAGAAGTGGGGGGAAGAGACAAAAGTGGACAGGAATACACAGATCGTACAAGAGTTAGACTCCGGGAATCAAAGTTGTAGGCTGCTCCTGAGGTTCAGCTGGTCAGGCTTCATGGTCCCTGGTGAGTATCTTTGCACCTGTGTGTGTGCGAGTGTCTTTGTGTCATGTGTTTCTAGGTCAAGTAAGTCTAGAAATCGAGTGACTTTCTCCGTCTGTCACTGTCTTCATCTTTTCTCTGCCCCCAACCCCCAACACACACACACACGGTTGCCACCCCTCCTTGTTTCTGGGGTCTGCTCCTGGTACTACTAATGAATTGAAATGGTAGGGACTGTGACATGATCCACAGCTGATACCCACCCCCTCAACACTCCTCCTCCACACACACCCTCTCCCTAATCTGGGTCAGTGGTGGTGGTGTCCCTCTTGGTCACCCCTGGCAGAGCCCTCTAGACGGAGGGGGCAGAGTGGGAGCAGAGAGGTTTGGGCTCCCACTGACCTGATTAAGATCTCCTCTGAACACTAATAAGCTCTGTACCTAGTCAAACACAAAACACACCCTGGCCTAGCAACTAAGCTCTTAACTGTTCGAGAGTATGGTTGGAAATATGAATATATGCACATCTGCATTTTTCCAATTAGAATGATTAATTGTCTATTTAATGTGATTTAGAGTTTCCTGTATATTCACAGTCTTAATCATTAACATGCCATCTACCTTCAGAGTCGCTTTAATTGTGGTGCTGTGATGTGAACAGCATCATGCAATGGACAGGCCCATCTGGCCATTTCTGCATTTGACTGTGAATCCTTCAAAAACATTATTTCAACTTCACAATGGGTAATTTTTAGAGATATCTGTTAAACTCATACTCCTATCATCTGCCATAAACCAGAGTTTAAGAGAGGATCCTCCCAGGATGGACCCTGGACACCACAGCCACTGATGTTCTTTCCACTTACAGGCCAAAAATACTAAAGATTTGTACAAACTACAATTCCTGAGTATAAAAGTTGAAGCAACTCAAGCAGGAGTCACCCCTAAAAGCAGTAACACAACCAGGAAATTCCTATATCTGTTTTGCTATGTCTTGTTTGTGTGCATTGTGTTACGGACATTTCCTGCTAACATTCCCTGGTTACTCTGTAATTACCGAGAATATCCTTGCTCCGCTAACTTAAGTGTCTGACCATTGCGGATGCTTAGAGCCACTCTAGATTTCTAAAAATGTTGCTTCCTCCAATTCCCCAGAATGGCCAAAAGAGGAAAAAATCCTTTGCAGACAAGTTCTCACAAACTTGAAGCACTTAGTCTTAAAAAAGAAACTATGTCACCGATAAGGCAACACAATAAAAATGACCACCACACTCTATATACGAGACTGGCAATTGTAAATTTGACTATACAAAACACAATCTGTTTCATATAGAAAGCAAGATTATAGGAATATAGTTAAATCATATGGGAACACAGTCAACATGAAAGAAAACTCTATGTACTCTGTATTACAAGTAGCTATAATTTAAGTGTATGCACTTGAATTTGAACTAGGATGACAAAGTTTAGGAGTTTGGAGAAGTGAATGTGGAGCTCAACGCGTGGTTTGTTCCAGACAACTGGACCACAGTAACAGAGAGCATGTTCTTTATACGTGGATCTGATTTTGAGTGTAGTTAAACAAAACACTACACAGGAGAAGGTCTGGATTGAATAGAAAGAAGCTTGTGAAGAAAATTATGTGCTTTCCTCTCAGCCATTTCAGCCAAGTTTCATTAAAGACCCATCTCCACTTAGTAAATCAATGCAGTTTCACTCTCTAGGTTCTCAGATATTAGTTTCTCAGATATTTACCCATTCATGTAAGACTAAAATGATTGAAAGTCCATTTGTGTTACTC
Organism: Menidia beryllina; assembly: GCA_013363375.1. Taxonomy (NCBI): domain Eukaryota; kingdom Metazoa; phylum Chordata; class Actinopteri; order Atheriniformes; family Atherinopsidae; genus Menidia; species Menidia beryllina. The sequence goes on along the minus strand of JABUIW010000011.1, from coordinate 8,984,704 downwards.
AAAGCAACAGTATGTCTCCCTTTAGGAGCGATTTCAACTTTGGCTTATTCCTATCCTTTTAAACAATCCTTAACGTCTGGCAGGTCCTCACTTTATCGACGTTTTACTCAAATTAGAAAACCCGGGTCCTGTTTCATATGGGCGCCCATCGCGACAAACCGACACCTTAGCAGCTACCGGCATTTTTTGAAGTAGCAGTGCTATTTTCAGTTTTAACAACCACATAACACCTACAACGTTCCTGGTTAGGTTTAGGAACACCTACGCCAGTTCACATTCAAAGGCACAGAAAACTTTGTCATGTGCTATCGTGAGTTAGTGACTGTTTCTTTAAGTGTATTCTGTTAAAAAGAAGGCAGGAAAGCCGTTATTTCTGTGAATTTACAAAGTAACTCAGCGTTGGGTTTCTTAAACTTGCTGTTTGGATGAGGCAACATTTTAGATACAAAAAGGGCCAGATGCTCGTTGAAGGCATTCAGATCTATTGGGTCAGGCACATGACCTCAGCACAGTGCTGTCAGATCAGGACGAACACTTCAAACACCACGGATAAGCTTCCCTGTGAAGGACACAGGGCAGCTCCTTGGGTCAAAACAAGAGATAGGCTTGACAAAGCTCAGTTTAAAAGAGGCAAGTGTACACACCGACGATTCTGCAGAGTATCTCCAAAAAGGCTGAGGGTGCTATCTTCTCTCCGATGTACCTTAATGTTAAACAGCTGACGATAAAAGTGTGGAAGTCTCCAATAGACAGGCCATCTTCTTTATCTAATCAGTGTTAAAAAAAAGAGTCAACAGTGGCATTTTGTTACTGAATAGGATTCGACCTAATGTGACAGACTAGCTCTGGCTAGTCAGAGTGTGTGAGTGTGTGTGTGTGCATTCACATCACAACGGCCTTATAATGACTGTTTAACAACTGGAGTAGTACTCACCTGTGTCAACGTGTTGAGTGACTGAGTTAATTATTGGCCTTCAGACGTCTGTGAGGCCTCGGAGAGACAGAGAGATTACAGAAGACAAACTGACGATTAGATAAACAGAAATGCTACCTTTCATTTAAATCCCAACTCAAGTCAATCACTAGATTACAGCCCCTCTCTACTGTTTGGATAATTGCTGATAAGCAAAAGCATCAGGGCTGTCATGTGCACTCTTAAGAAAAATGCATTTAAACTACTTTGCTGCTCGTGCCAGATGTGCGCCCTTCTTGTTAGGGAGGCAGATGATTCCACCCTCGCTGACCAACAACAACACCCCAGTGTTAGGCTAACCTCCTGGTGACTTAACCGCAGCATCTGGCAAACGTTAGGCTTCACCTGAACCCACCGTTTAGGCTGTAATCCGAGCAGCGCTCTTACAGATGCTGCTTCGGTCGGAAAAGCTGGCCGTGTGTGCTCTTGAGTGTGCGATCATGTGTGCGCGTTTGCATCTGTGTGCTTTCGGGGGCTCAGCCCCGCTTCGGAGACTTTAAAAAGACAATTGCTCGGTTCAGCTCAGGGTGGGAACCAAAGAAGCCAGAGCGGGCACAGCAGGAAAGCCCTTTTCACTGTGTGCACAATAACCATCCAGCCCCGGAGAACAGAGTGCCTGGCTTAGTGCACACACAGCAGTGACAGTGTGTTCCGCACGTGGTCGGGACGGGTCTATGCCTCCTTTTGTTAGCAGTGACTGATAGATGAAGAAAAAGAAAAAAAAAACTGACTAGACCTATAAGACAATAATCCTGCACTCCCTGCACAGCTGGCATATTTTCTGAGAAGCTATTTCCTGTAAAAATTCTGACATGGGAATAATGATGGCTTTGATTGGGCCCCAGCTAACGGGAGGCACTTCCTGTCCCTTTGTATTAGTTTCATTGTAAAGCGACGGGGTGGGGAGGGGGAGGAGCAGGCGAGGCAGGGTTTGAGGGAAACAGCTGTTGGAGATGACACAGTCAAGAACATCCCTGTGACCTCCCACCCCACAATAACGCACTTACACACACACACACGTACACACCCACACCCACCCCCAGAAACGTAGACACCGCCGCATTTCTCAATGGTAGATCCATAAACTTGGGTTTGGCATGATTTTCTGACTGCTGACCCAGTTAAATCACTTCTTAATAACCGCGATGGGTTGTGTCCGTTCAGGCTCATTAGAAAGTCAGAGTGCGGCCATGGAACCTTATCTCAATTCTCAGTATAATGGCCTCTCGGAGCCATTACGGTTCAAAACAAGAAAGATACTCAGAGAGCTGTCATCTACAGTTCCTAAACTAAACAGATAACAGCCATGGCAGCAGATAAGTGTGTCTTCATTTAGACATCAGATGGGTTTGTTACCTCTGCTGAGCCTAATATATCAGACTCCATGGTCAGAATGAATTTCCACCAAAAATTTCTTTCATTATTTTCATACAGAATAGTAAATCTCAAGGACTACTTTTTTCAATGTGATCAATGTGAATATTTGAATTCCTGTTGATGATTGTCATAACATTAAGCAGATGTTCTTTGCATTTTATGCACGCTTTAATTAAAGAGTTTGTTTGTTTCTTGTTTTTTTTACACAAACCAAATTTCTGACTATATTTCTAATGTAAAAACAGCTGCTTCAAAATGCTATTTAAAGGTTAGGGGTTGCGATCAAGTCTGCATTTTTTGCACATTTCTAAGGGAAGTCTCACTTGTTATCTGAAAAGGAAAGACTGTGGTTCTCGAGTTAATCGCTGCAGAGGCAGCTGTACTTCGTATTTAGTCTTGTTTTGGGAGCACAGCTCGGGCTGTATCGTCTTTGAGAGTATCAATTATTTATGAAAAAGTACATCCTCCACACATGTACGTCAACATATGCGCATTTTAACGCACGCTTGTGCTTTCATGTATCAGCACCAGTTTCTATCTGAGAGAGGTTTTCCATTAGTGTTTTTGCAGAGATCACAAGTTGTTCAGCTTCCTGCCACACTGAGTGTTTCGCCACAGAAGCTAACCAGCCTTCATATGCGCTTTGCTCTGCACTGAAGATGATCACTGGAAAATCATCAGTACCACAGAACACACACTCACACTCACACACACACACACCTGCCAAAAACACAGTTGCATGAACAAAAACAACAGTTAGTCTTCAGCTACTACTTAGCATTTATTTGGAAAATAACAATATATAAGGTCAAATGGCATTTCTAAAAATTAAATAAACCTACTTTTCATAGTAGACAATAAAAAATTATTTCTCCATGTCCTTCCTATTTCTTGTTCACATTATGTTAGTGTTGTGGTTGTTTCCTCTCCCAGCTCTTCTCCTCTTCTCCAGCAGTGCCAGTCTCCAAAGGAGAGCTGATGTGCGCTCCAGATGTTGAGGTAGACTGGCTGGAGACAGAGGGGGCAGAGGGTGTTCCCATGCTTAAACCTTTCCTTATGGTTGTATGTATTACTTGCTGCTGTGTTTATTGAATGGTTTGGCTCCAGTGGCATTAAAGTGTTTTTTTTTTTTCGCTCCCCCAGTCTCTTAACGATCACTTTGTAATTTGACTTCTATCTCAAATGCATTCTGAATCCAACTATATTTATAATATGAGAAACGTTATTTGAGTGTGCCTCAGAAGACGCCAAATTTAAGGGAAATTCAGCCTTTTAAATTGGAGGTAATTTGTACATATTTTAAAAAATGTAATGACTTTTTAAGGATTAGAACTTGTCTACAGTCTTTGTTAAAAGAGAGACATTTATGCACATTTCAGGGCTTTAGAAATACTCAAAGCAATGGCCACAAACTATTGTAAGCAGCTACAATCTGAAGAATTAAACAACTTGTGTGCACAAACAGAGAAAGCTACAGTAAAAACTATACAGTAAAGTAACAAAACCAATCTGGATACGACATTACAGCTTCTTTAACATCCCAATAAACACCACGATGTGCAGGCTAAAGGGATGTCCTTGTGTCTGAGTACCCTGAAATAAACATCAGTGAACACGTGTGGAAATACGTCCTCATATTTCTACAGAGCAGCATATGTGAAAAGATTCTCCCAGAACTAAAAGCATTTAGCTGGACGAACTGCCGAAAATCCCCCAACTACGACTGAGGGACGCTCAGGGGCAGGAATTATCAACATGATGCCCAAACTTCGGCTTGATATCCAAACATCGTGCCTTGTGAACATCATTTTTATCCATTCAGCTATTCACAGACAGACATCTTGATGAGAGGTGTCCCGACTTTTGCAATAAACTTGTTAGGAGAAAGATGGTGACCAAAGAAAGAAGTGAAGGTTTGAACTGTCAGAGGGTCAGTGGGCTAACTCTATATCTCCTTAACTGTTTTTGAGACTGTCCCCCATTATGCACGCACCAAGAAATTTCTGTCACATGACCACCATTCCTTACTTTGAATACTACTATTGAAGTTTTTTTCTTCACGTGAGGCCTTATTGGTTTGGTCAGAGGTCATTTAGCCCTGAAAGATAGCATCTCCCATTGTGAACATCAATCCATCACAGTGAATACAGTGTCACCTTTATCACCTCTCCTTGTGGACTCTTTGTCTCCTCATCCTTTCCTTAACCTGCCCTGATGTTTTCAACATTGGAACTATACTGTTTGAAAAAATAAAAAATTGCTAATTCACAGACAGTTAAGGCATGTTTTGCCAATTTTTCTGTGTAAACACGTTGTGTCATGGCAAGGATCATTCTGTGAGATCAGGCTGCACGCCGAGGCTAACTCGGGGTCACCAACGTGCACTACTGACCATGCATGTGAGCTGGCATATCTTAAAGTACTGATAAGATAATGTCTGTGTGTGTGTTGCAGGTAATTTGAAGTAAAATAACAAGCTGAGCAATAAGGTAGCCCTACAGCAACATGGTAATGCTTTAGATTACAGGAAAAGATGTTAACAGGCAATTTTTCACAGTTTGCTGCAATAAAAATCACTCAAACGTGTTGATTTGATTTACGTGAACAACTCACCACCATCAGCTGCTGTTTGGTCAAGCAGGCGAGGGGTGAAATTAGATGCAGGTCAACCTGCATGAAAAAGCAGCGGAAGAAAATGATTTTTTTTTTTAAAAGGAAACTATAATGTGAGACAAAACCTAAATGTTGTGTTTCAAACAGATCCCAATATTGCTTCATCTGGTTTGAAACCTAATGTTTTGGAAATTGTATGCATGCAATAAACAACAACTTTTTCTGTAATTCAATTTGTTTTACTTCTCAGAATAGACTGCCCATTATCTTTTGAGCCACATGAAGACACACCAGTGGCGTACTGACACATACATACAAACGTCCAACTATTCAAAGGTCACATTAGGTAGTGATTGGAGGCTTGGAAATAGCTGCTAAATCCACTTTGCTGTAATTAGAGCACTAACAAGAGCACCAATTTGTAATGCATTATTCCAGTCACCTCCATGTAATTAAGACATTTCTTTTCAACACCTGTGACCCTTCATCCCCAGATTACTATCAAGAGGATTTGATTCTTTTGCTTTATGGGAATAGAAAAAAATGAAAATATTCAAAAGAAAACGTCACTCTACATCGTGAGGTGAGATGTTGTTTTTATTCATTCCAAACGGTGGCCACTAGGGACAATACCAACATTTACTCTTTATGGATTTCCATGTAAAAAAAAAAAAAAAAAGATTCTAGAAAACTTAGAATCTGAGACCATTTCATTGTAAACTCATTCTTACTATAACTTTCTGTACTATCAGTCTTTTTTTTCTTCCAGCTGACACAAACTAAAATGAATAAGATTCTAAGTTAGAATGCTGGATGACAAGCATTGTTGTAAACCTTTAGGCATTTCACTTGAGCATATATGTACGTGCTAAGTTTTTATGGATATTCTTGTATATTACTGCTTATGTGGTTCTGAATGTTGTGGCACCCCCGGGTTTTATGGTTGAAGTCGACATTTAACCCATCACGTCTCCTAAGAATGATGTGAGAGATAAGGCTGACCGTTCCAGTCTGTTGCTGCTTTGATGTTCACTCATGTTGTCCTGATTGGCCTCCCATCAAACTCTGACCAACATGCCGATGAAGGGGCTGTGTGTGTGTGTGTGTGTGTGTGTGTGTGTGTGTGTGTGTGTGTGTGT
>JABUIW010000011.1:8915700-8978592 GCA_013363375.1 Menidia beryllina | reverse complement strand
TGTGTGTGTGTGTGTGTGTGTGTGTGTGTGTGTGTGTGTGTGTGTGTTTGTGTGTGTGTGTGTGTTCTCTCCCTCTGTTGTTGATCTGGAGCAAAGGGTCAGGAGTTGCAAAAGTGTTGGAGATGACTGGAATGACAGTGTCTGTGTGTGTGCGCCTGCCTGTCCGTGTACGATGTGCTCGAGACACTTCCTCTCCTATTTCCTTACTTGTAGCTTTCTGTGGTTTGACCTTTGACTTCACCATTTGGCCTTTCCAGTGGTGATCGCTACTTGGTCATCCAGCCGTGAAACGGACTCTGAAAGAGAGCGAGGAAAATGGTGCTCCTGTTACATCTTAATGGAGCTCTCCACTAAAAGCTTTAAGGCTGTTTGGTTCCTCATAGTGTGAATTCGTCAGTGGATTCCTTTTGTAATAACATCTTTAGGATTCGTTCTCTGAATATTCAAGTTGAAATCTATTACTGTCACTACTCCCCCCCCTGCAATCACTGCCCCCTCTGCAGAGTACCAGAAGAACTGCATTCCTTTTCTACCTCAGAGAATTGGAAGAAATACATCCGAAGAGTGACCAGATCAACAAAATCTGTGTCATTTTAAATCTGATCTGATCAAACAGGTTTTACAATGTCACTATTTTAACAGTTAACCAAGAGTTGACTAGCTGTGTGTTATTCCTTTCCATTCTTGTGATACATAAATAGTACCTCAGACAATCATATTTATAGGACTGCTACATATACACAGGAATAACCTATCAGTCCACATAGTGTTTAGAATAATATCAAACCTTTTACTTGAGACAAGAAACAGAGCACGGTGATTTCCAGCACAGTCATGTGGTGGAGCAGAAGAAATTTCATTTTAACTCTCATAAATATAGAATCGCATTTTAGAAGCCGGTCATAAAAGTTTGAAAAGTGGTCTCGGCGGCGTGAGGCCCAATTTACCGAGGCACTGTTACAGCTTTAAAATCCCTCTTTTTCTCCTCTCATCTTTCTTTCCTTTTGAACTTGTTGGGTCCCTAATACAGCACACAGGGCCTCCTTTTTGTCTCGCCTCATCCCTCTCTTTTTTCTCTCCTTCCTCTATCTCTCTCTTTCTCTGTCTCCCCCCTGCTAGGATCCCCACAGCTGCGCGGACCAGGTGCGTTCCACCCCGACACACACACACACACACATGCGCGCACACACACACTTACACCCGCCAACGGACGCAGCAGGAAATGCCTAATACCAGTTTTAGAATGATGCCACTATGCCAGCTTGACAGGGATGCTGCGGGGTCTGTCGCAAGAAAAAGCGACACAAATCGAGAGAGAAAGTCAGACGGATGGAGAGGAGCATCTCACGGAGAACATGGCAGTTGAAAGAATGCAACAGCAGATTTGATTAGTTTGAAGTCCAAACAGCTGGCACAACTTTGACTTCTGACTCCTTAACACTGTCCACTCATTGAGGTCCGTTCGCAGAGCACTCGTCTCTACAGAAAGGCCAGAATGCATCCAGCTACCCGTCTGTCCTGGGATCCATATTTAAAAGGGACCCCTGTGTGTGTGCGGGTGTCTGTGTGAGGCAGTGCACGCATGTGTGACTTTATGTGTGGGTGGATGCACATGTGTTTTTATAAAAAAAAGTACCAGTTATTTTGGTCTGTGGCTCACCACAGCTCACACTCTCCTCTGCCTTGTACTCATCTCACAGCCCCGAGAGATGAAGGGGAAAGCATGCGGCAGTAAGAGAGGCCAACGAGCAAGACAAAGGGCAGATGAGAATATGCAGAGGAAATGAAGAAGAGGGTGGTGAGGGGGAAGATTAGTTTGTCATCAAGTATTTTTGTTGTGTGGCTGAAATTTCAGAAAATACCCGATATGTCAGAACGATATGTCCCATTCATCTCTCATCACCCGCCTTCATAGATTGTGCTGCATTTCTTCTAAATACACTGACACATGCCTCCAGTAAAATTAAGCATTTCTATGTTAAACTGAACAAACTTAACATGTCTTATAGACGCTGCTTTTTTTCTTCTTTCTGCTTAGGATCAAACTGCAAACATGTCGCTTTAACTATGATTGAAAAAAGCAACGACAACATTTTTTTAATTAATGTGAAATAAAGACCAAATCTAATTTGAGCATTACGTTGACACGATTTACCTACCGAGAAAATAATCAAAACTTAAAAAAAATATACTCTGTCTCTTTTCTCCACTCACGTTTAAATCCTGGAATTGACTACATATATCATTTATATTAAAAATCACAGCAGAAAGTCTCCCCACAATCTACCTAAATTCAAATTTGTTTAATAATAGCGGTTCAGTTCAAATTGGCACAGCGGTAACGTGGCAGTCCATCACTCAGTTTCGGTGCGGAACACATGCTGTTCCCCCATCATTAGGCAGTGAGAAGCAGATCAGATGCACTCTGTCCGCTCACTTCCCTGCACCAGAAGCTCATGAAGGGAAAAAGGAAGGATGTGCCCCCAGTCATCACACTGTCAAAGTCCAAGTCAGAGCCTCCGTTTCTGGGTAACGTTTGTTCAGATGACCTGCAGGCTACAGTTCACATGTTTGGATGCACAGTTCGCAGCTGCACTTACAATGTTGTCTTTATGACAATTGAATGCTTCTTTAATTCAATTTCTTGACTTTATATTGATCTAAAACAAAGCATGCGCTTTCAGAAGACGCCGGACTAGTCTCTTGACTTTGAAATAACAGCACTTTTAAATCATTTAATTCAACTTTAATTTCATAATGGTCAACATTATTAAATTACACGAGTAGAATGAGATGTCACTAAGAATCTACAATGTGGTTTATTACGTCTATCCATAAGGTTTGGTCACATCTTGTATGCATTCTTAAATGAACAAATTTCACTTTGCACAAAATAGTATGCAGTTCTTAACATTTGATATGAAGGCATATAATGAATCAAAAATTTTCAACACAATCCACAAAAACCTAACTCAAAAATGATGAAAAGCAATCTAAGTTTGGGTCTAAACATGTATGTATGACGTCAGAGAAGCACAGCACAGCCGTCAGCTAACTGGAAGTTGGATAGCTTTGTGGTGAAATAAGCATTTCATTGTATTGGAAACGTAGAAAGACCGCCACACACATGTTCATCACACACACAATTGCAAACCCTGCTGACACTTCACTGTGGGCGCATTCTCACCTCAAACCTTTCCATTCACTGACTGACAGGCCAGTGTTTCAAACAGCGGATGTTTTTTGAGGTCATCATTTGTTTGAAAAGGAAACTGAAGGCCTCCGCTGGGCAGGAGAATGCTGCCTTTACTCGAGGATACCTGAGCTTCTTCTTTGAAGCTGCACCGGTGAGCCACTGTTCAGAGGCTCCGTTTGATGAACTGGTCTCTCATTCCAGCCTTTGCGGATTATTATGCTCGGCAAGTTTACGTATGACACTTCAGACAAACATTAAAAGGAAGTCATCAGATCGGAGGAACAGTCCTTTGACTATTTCCTTATTTTGAAGCATAATACAAAATCTATACACAAAACATAAACTACCTCTCACAGACACACACACACTCCAACAGGAAGAGTGTGGGTGTTTAGGAGCAGCTGCATGGAGAGGCATCAGACCCAGCTTCCTCCTGGTGCACCCAGCAGCATCTCTCCTCCCTTTTCTTTTTCTCTCTCTCTCTCTCTCTCCATCTACTCATTTCCTACACGTTCAATTATTCTCTTCCATTAAAAATGTCTATGTCAGAGACAGTTAATATCACACCACCGTCTCGTGTTGGTTCCTCACAAAGCTAAAGCGCCCTCGGTCTGCACCGTTGGCAGAAATGAGCTGGCTGCGGCACGCACACGGAGACATCGGTTTGTGCATGTTGCAACCCAAACGCTCTGTGTGTGTATGTGCGCGTGTCCTGTTTTTGTCCTCTTTCCCCATAATGGCGAAACATCAGCACTTGAAAGCCCAACAGTTGCACAACATTTTCCTGCTTTCAGCCCTAATCAAGTGCTTGTTGGCAGCGGTAGAACTTTACGCCACTTGCGCAGCTGTGCAAGGTGAGGCTGAGATGACTCAATAAGCAGATGGACATGGCTGATAAAAATAAGAAATGAACATTGGAGAGGTGGTTTGGAAATTTTACAGTTACATCAGCTCCTCTGCCGTTAAATGTCATCGCGTGAGATCATCTTTTGAAGTCTCTTCATTATAAAAATGATATGATAAACAGGATACTGAGCATAATGGCAAATGCCGGTTGGTGACATCTCCCAGCACAGGTGCATGTGCCTTAGTTTCTTGGTGTTTCACTTTCCTTTCCAGTTTTCTATTCTTACTCCCAAATGCTATCACCCGCTGTCATTCTGGCCAGTGTTCATGTCACAGACTTTCTTTTAACCCATCTACTCAGCCACTTTTCTGTCAGCAGCAGCACATTGTAACAGAGCTGATGACACTCAGCGGTTATTTCTGTCTTTCCTGTGTTCCGTGCGGTGGTAGCTTTAGCTAGCTAGCATGGCTGACAACACACAGGCTCCCAGGTGCAGAATGTCACAGAGTGGGCCGTCAGCCAGAAAGCCTGTGGGCCAGTTAGCAGTCAACTGGGTCCTGCAGCACGTGCTGCCCTCCACCCCCACCCGCAAGCCAACTCTACTCCCTCAGGAAAAGAGGAACAAGCTTGTGACATTTCCTCTTTAGGAACGAATGAACGCTGTGTACATGTGAACATGTGTGAGCTAATCTCACACATTCACGTTCCTGTTTTTTAAATTTAATTCCAGTGACTATTGTAAATCAACTTAACAGATTAACTTTACCTTTTTTTTTTATTATCTTTTTTTACAAATAAGTTTTAACTTATCAACTTCTGCACGGTAGACGTTATGTGTCATGACCTCCCCTTAGAAGGTCAGGCTGGACTGACAGAGCCAAACTCTGCATGCAGGGGCACCAGGGTCTGCCCTCTTCCCCCAGCTCGCCTCCAGGCCACAGATGCACCGACCCAGACAAGGCTGCACTTCTCTGGGCAACACAGAGACACTGCTGTGCTCTGGTTCCTGGAGCCCTGATGCTCTGATTGAGACCCTGCGCCCCTGCAGGAACCAGAGGGAGGGGAAGGGAGAGTATGGGAGGGGATGCAAACACATCTGGCATCTCCAAAACCCTGAACACAACCTCTCATATTATCACGAGAAACATGCAAAAGGCATTTCAAATGCATGACAATAGTAAAACCGCAAGTGCAGTTGTTGCAAACGCATACCCAAGGCGAGCCCAATGCCACAATATGTTAAAAAAGTAATGATCTAATAGGAAGGACAGGATGGCACTAACATTTACAAAATGAGCAGCAGATGAATTACAAAAGTTTGTGCCATCCTATTCAACTCACCAAAAAGGTTGGTGATAAAATTACATATATACAGTACATGTAAAGATGTACTGAAAGCAAAGATAAATGAGAAAGCTGTAAAATAAAGACACCATAGAAAGCATATCAGTGCAGGCAATTTGCGTGGGCGCATGTCTCTGCAAGGTGTCTTGTGTGCTTTTGCGTAGGCGCTGCCGTTTGCATTAGGCGGCACTACAGGACGGAGTTCGAGGTAGTTGTTGAGGTATGTGTTGGTGTGAGTGCATGTGCACGCGTGGGTATGAGTTCTGGGTACCTCTGGTAAACAACCGACACTTTATTGCTTCCTTCGATTCCACTGCCCTGTCCTATGATACAACATGTTATCACAACCCAGTCCTTTTTCTAAGACCCTCAAGTGAAGGATTCTCACAACCAGGCTTTTAAGGGAAGCAAACATATAAATAGACAAAAGCTTTTAGGAGAATAAAAGAACATGCGTGTCCATGTTGGTTTGGTGTGCATGTGAGCTCCCCCCTCTTTTCAGGGTAACTAAGTATAGGCCAGTGAGAGAGATAGCAGCAGCAAGCGGGAGCGGTATGCTCTTTGTGGCCAGCTGTGGGGCCATTAAAGGCCCATCTGCAGACAATAGGCTCTGTCTGAAGGGCACACACAGCCTGGTTCCTGTCCTGCCTTGCCTCACTGCGTTTGTGTATGGATGCGTATGTTAGAGTACCATGCATTTCCATGCCCCATTTTAATCCATCACAAAAGAATCCACAGACACTGTACATTTACTTGTGCAGCTACTTCTAAATGTCACTCATTCGTTCATGTCTGTATTAAACCTCGAAACTTCCTTCTTATTATCTTCTTATCACCTTAATGTGAGGTAACGCTTTGTAACTCTGTAGTGTAGCAGAAACAAGCACCACTTCGCTGTTGGCCATCGACGCAGGTGGCGGCGAAACATATCTGTGTGGTTGAAACTTCTTTGCAATCGTCTCTTCGAACCCCAAAAAAATGAAGATCACTGTATTAAAAGCGTATCTCTTCTCACTCAGAATGCAAAATATAAGCAGGCACTGGAAAACAGCTTGATGGCCCAACCACATACCACCCAGAGCAGTTCGATCAAGCAAGCCACTGCTTCACATGCCTCGACACACACACACACATACATACGGCTGCTGCATGCAGACACATGCAAAAATATCTGCCCCAATACTAAAATAGGCCCGGGGAGGTTGCACCTGCACCTGTGCCCTGGTCCACACCTACACACAGGTGTCAGGATGTGACACATACACACAGACAGAGAAAAGAAAGATAGAAAAAAGGGAGGGGAAAAAACAAGAGCGGGGTGAATCACACTACTGCGGTCTACCAAAAAGCTTTTTCTAGATATCATCTCTGTATTTTGGAGTCTAACCATAAGTGTGATTTTTCAATTTTAAATAGACTTTCCTGTCTGTGTTTATTTTTTAAAAGTACTGCACAAAGGGCTCGTGCGCTTGCTCTGAGCTCTGCTGTATGATACACACAGATATAAAGTGTTTAACGGGGCCTTTCTTCTTGATTATGGGTTTGGAAGAAGAGGGGTGTGGGTTTGATGAAAGTGGTTGTCGTATAGCACATATGAGTCCTTCAAGTTTCTCATTCAGCTATCCAGAGCAAAAATAAGTTGTCTATGAATAATTGTCTGAGTCATATCCATTTGTCATTCAGCAGTGTGGTACATCCCTTCTCAAATGGGGCAGAAAAGATGACAGATGATCTATAACATAGATGATCTCCATTAAAAAATTATTCATTGGCAGACATCTATATACACAAATTCAAAGCACAACAGAGAAATATTTTTATTGTCCCTGAAGTGAAACAAGACAAAACATACAGGCAGTGCTCAGATTAATCATTTACATTGAGAACAAAAGAATAAGACAGAATTCAAATGAAGCTGCTTTTGCTCTGTTTGCTCGCAATTTTCCTACTGACCATATTAAAATATTTATTTAAGAAATATGAAAATCCCTGAGTTCTAGCACCGTCACTGGGGTAGGATTGGAGAAATATTCATCCATATGAATTTCTTCCAGTTTATCAACTTCACATGGCAACGTTCTGTATGTTTCCTTTGCTATAACTTGTCAAATTAGAGCATCTGGAAGTCAACTATGTATACGTTTTTGAGAAATGTCGCCACCCTGTGGACGTTGCCTGCCAGTGCAGTCAAACATAATTTGCACCAGCTGCAAGTTGAATCATTCATTTTTCTAATCATTCCTTCTCAGTCATATTTTTCTTAAAATTACTATTTGAAATACATCTTAAGCCTTGAGGAAAACACTTTTTTTTAAAACACAATTTTATACTGTTACCTTTATATCATTGCCTCTATATTGTTACAGAAACTGTACATATCTCCCATTTAATGCTTGATTATTGAGGTTCTGAGCAGATTATTTCAGACTAATAATCTGACATTTATCTTACAATTACCTTCAAATGCAGGAAAAATGCATCAAAGAGAAAAAAAACAACAACTCTTGCCTTCTTTTTCTCACCACATCCCTCAGAGGTCTTCCTTGATGGCTCCAATGGGACAAGAGGCCCCTGTGCCTCTGAGGCCACAGTAGCCCTTTGGTACCTTCTTCAGATACTGCTGATGATAGTCCTCAGCGTAGTAAAACTGCTGCCCCTCCAGAATCTCAGTTGTGATGGGACCATAGCCTTTCTTATCCAGCTCCTTTGGGACAAAATGCAAACACAAACCGCCATGGTTAAAACTAAAATGTGAAGCTGGAAAACGAGAGCTGCTCTTTGTCACATAGAGAACACTCCAATGCAAATATCTGTGTGAGAAAATGACGTGGAATTTTTCCAGCCAAACTGCCTCAGACGTGAAATGAATTGGCTGACGATGATGCTAAACTACTCCACGATTGACACCAGTGGGTTTTCGCCACTTAAACACGTACGTGCGCTTTTATGGAGGATACTTCCTGTACACGGATTCCTCATGTGGGTTGTGCAGGCTGCTTCCTCTGTCATAGACAGGGCATAGATTCTGAACTACTTTCTCCAACTCTTTGAACTTCCTTAAAAACGAACACACCTTTTGAGCGCTTGCTTTATTCTGCAGTGTATTAGTTGTGAACCCATCAATGATACAGTGAACAGTCTCTGCTTCGCAACAAGAATGTGGGGTGATGCGGGTGACACCAGGGAGGAACATCTTCTTTTTCTAGTGAAGCGCGCCTTTGTGGCTCTCTGTGGGACAAAGCATCAAAGAGTATCCGCTCTCTTTGAGAACTCCTTAAGACACTTTCGCACTTTTTTCCTTTTCTAAACACCACGAGAGGAGCCTTTAAACACACAAAAGCAACACACTCTTTTACAGATGCACGTACACACTCTAAACACTTCTGACAGATGTATCAAAGGTGTACCTGCTGTGCTGAGTGGTTTTCTCTATCTAATAATACGATAGCTCAGTCCTCTATAGATCACTGCTCCTGGAACTGACAAAACAACAAGTCTTGGGAGCACTGAGAATGTCTATGGGCAACAAGTAGCTTACATGTAACAATCTACGCCTCAAAATGGTTTGCAGCTCTCGGGAGCATCGCTTTGCGGGGGCGTCAGCTGGGTTCAGCAAGCACTGTGAAAAAGGAGCTGAGTGTATTCAACATGGGCTCAAGCTGTTCTTATCATCCCATATTCTGTCTTTTTGCATAATTGTCAGTAGCATTTGGGATTTTTTTGCTCATCAGGAATTGATGAAATTAAACATTGCTCGGCTGGCTTCTGAACTGGCTTGCTGGCAGCAAGGATCCCATTTTCATTTTCAGCTAAAACATTTGAAAATGTCCTCTTTAAAAGCTCTCTAAATACAAGCGCAGTGCTACATCAGCTGCTTTTGAGTTTAACGTTTTTGTTCCTTTTTTTTTTTAAAACACGCAGCTTTAATTTTGATGAAGAGCTAATGAGCAGACACATGTTTCAGGCTGTAAAACCACAAGTGTTGTGCAGCTGCTTGTAAGGAGGAACCCACAGAGATTCATCGCCCACCTTTACAACACTGCTAAGCAGCTTTTAGCACATCATTTTGGTTTTATTGGACCTACCTTTACTGTTTTTGTTTTCTCTCTTCATTCTCATTAACCTAACTGCCAGCAGCTACAGAGAGACACGTGGCACACAAACACACACACACACACACACTGGCTGGTGAACAGATTTTTTTTCCCTTCAGTTTGTTGCTAATGTGTCTCTGCCGATTTACTGAGAACTCTCCCATCGCCACTGTTTATCTTGTAATCATTGGCCAACATTGGTGGGAGACGAATTTAACTTTAACTTTCCTCAAGTAAAAGTACAAATTACTGTTACAAAGTATAAGTACTGCACCAAAAAAAATATTGATAAGAATCTGAAGGTTCAATAGATCAAAGAGGGAAAACAGCCAGTTTCACCTATAGCGTTAATATTCATTGTATCACAACTGGGTTGTAAAGTTCCAAGTATCTATGGGCAGCATCTGCGGGGTAAATAATCATAGCTTAAATATTCTCCAATATAACATAGTCGAGCTGAACAATAGCGGAACACCAGAATAAATACGTGTATATCAACATTATATTTTAGAGCTTTTCAGTAAAATTCTGCAAATCCTCATGAAATGTGCTTAACGAAACAACTAAAATTGTATTTATAAAACCATACTTTAAACAATACATGGTGAGCTGCTCTGTACAGTTACGCTGCATTTGTATAAAGTGTAATATTTCACCTTGAAAAACAGTTAGGGTATGTAAAAAATATGAAACGTTCAGACCTCTATTCCAGTCAAGGACATGTGTAAACAGAGCAGGCACAAAACTGAAAAGTTTTGAACTTATTGCTGGTTATGAAATGAAGACTTTGGCCTACAAATGACCCTAATGTGCAGACAAAGTGCACAGCATGCAGCCCCTGGGCAACCCCTGCCATAGTACTTTTATTTAGTCAACTAGGACTAGGACCGGAATCCGAGTTTGAGGAAAGAAATGAAAGCTAAATTGAAAACTAAAAGAAGGCACGCAAACATCTTGTTAGCTGTGATATAACCTAAATGCAAGCTTTGCCACTGGCGCCAGCCAGGGAGAATACAAGGATCCCTTCGGATGGGGCATTTCGAGTAACAACTGGAAGAAAACAAACTATAAAATGCCCTACATCTATAAGGGTAGCGAATATCATTACAAATCTAAATATGGCACAGGTGGGAACCATTTGGGGCTCGATGTTTGAGGCCGAAAAGAATAAAGGGAATCAGCTGTGATCTGTTTTTCTGTGAAATCCAGCGGGGTAGTGTGCCAATCTGCCCACATGGAGGCAGTGTGGCTCTAGCTGTGCGTGAGGGAGCTGGGGCTGATGCAGTGGAGTCTGTAAATCAAAGCTCGGCGCCCGCAGAGAGGCTGAGGCAGCAGCTGACCTCTAACTCCTCAGCGGCTGCCGCTTCGATGCGAGGGCTCCCAACCTCCCCGTAGGATGGAGCCCATGTACACCGACTAAAGGACAGCCGTTGACACAGAGCCCGCTCGGACAAAGAAATATTTTCCTTGCAGCTGCAAAACGTATACACTCTGATAAAGAAGAAACAATTTTCCCCGCTTGCATCCACCAGGACAGTCGACACAAGCACACAGCTTTATACATCATGGCCTAATTAATCAGTCATCACTGCCAAAGCGCAGTAGCAGGGAGCCCTCCGGGGCAAAGGATGTTTCGAGTGCACATGGAACAATTGTCCAAGGAAAAATCCCAAGGAAAGGTTTGCCATTCTGAGCAAACACACACCTCCACCCTGACACCCCTGCTCCACTCCCTCGCTTTCCATCCAGCCCTCTAAAGCAGTCACAACATGGCAGCCATTTTAGATCTATAAATCAGAATGCATGGCGTCATGCCACTGTGTATAACCTTATGTGGCTTTGCTTCCTCTCTCCAGCTCACACTGCAGCAGCAACACAGGACTGGAGGGAAGAATATGGAAGGTAAAAATTCCAAAGAAAATCTAAACTAAACAAATTCGAGTTTTTTTTATGCTTGTGATGATGACATTAAAAATAATGGCCGACCGAAACAGAAATCGCTGTGATTGTGCATAAATTCATATGTGAAATCCCACATTTCACACAGCGACATGGAGAGAACTGTGTCCCCTACTATGAACAAGAGGCTGATCTCTACAACTGTCCAGGGTGGAGATGAATTGTTTTATTTCGGGGTTGGGGGTCAGACGCAGACTAATTGTGGCTGCGCTGAAAGTGAAATTCAAATAAATATAAGCCCCTCTCAGTGAGGAAAACACATTTGAGAGTGTGTGTTCAGGGCTGAGCTCACTCAGCCCAGTCAGCCTGTCCTTTCTTCACGCCTGTCGAAAAGACTCCCATGTCAAAGACATGGCTGAATGGGTGCATCTCTCCTCCACCACCTCCTCCTCTTTCTCTCTGACCGGCTCCATCTCCTCTGCTGCTGATTCTCTTGCTTTCTCCCTCCCGTGCAAGCACAGACCACTTCTCTGCACAACCACAGACCTCTCCGCTTGCCAGCCAAGCGAGAGAGCCCCTCGCCACATCGGCAGAGAGGCGACCCCAGGACACAAATAGGACCTGACATCCCGAGAGAGGGGCAGAGGTGGAGGAGGAAGAAAATGTACTCTCTCCTCCTCTCTTCCTTAGCCCACAGTCTTGTCTCTGTGTCGCCTTCCCTCACAGGGCCCACGGCTGCAGAGTTCTGGCAAAGAGACGTGCACTGACATAGAGTTTGTGACACCCAATGACTCACGGTGAAGACATTTGAAGAGGGATATGGCCTCAATTTGCTGATTTATGTAATCATCCATGAGTTCACTACTGTTACTGGTGTGTGGCTACGGCTTTTCTCCGCTTCGTCACTTTCTAAAGTTGTATACTTTAAATGCTTTTTTTGGGATTCTCATATTTAAGTGCGCTTTCAGTTCAGGGCTCTGAAGAGCAGTGTCACGACCATCTGCAAAGCTTCCATTCTGGGCCACTGTGGTACCTCACTGCCTTTTTTTCTTATGATAAAAAAAAACAGTAGCTTGACTAACATATGAAGATAAAATGATAAAGATTTTTTATTGTTCTTAAAGGGTAGTAAATGCAGAAATAGTCAACCCGAAGGTTTAGTCAGTAAGTCCTGTCAGCCTGAAGCAGAACTCTTTTGTCTGTGCCGCCGAACACCTCGCGGTGCTCAGTTTGCCCTAAATCGCAATCCTTTCATGTGTTTCGATTTGACGCGTTAAAAAAGAGACGTAAGATTAGAACAATCGTTCTCGCCAATAATTTTCCTCGCAAACTGCAACATAACTTCCTCCCAGTAGCAGGCGGCTATGCCGGAGCGCATTCCGCTCCCCATGTCACCACTGCAGTATTACAGATTATCATTATTGATGACTTACTGGGTGAGCCGCCTTTAATGTAGCGTCAGCTGTAAATAAGATTTTAAATGCATTATATAGCTTTACGGAGTTTATTCCATAATAATGAAGTAAGCTGATTATACGTTTGAGCGTTAATACATGCACTGTCAATGAAGCACCATGAGGTAATGTGGCTATGTAGAAAGAGAAATATATACTGTAAATGTTAAAGCAGGTTCACTCATTATCAAATCTAACAAAGAGTTTTAAGAGAAAGGACCAAATGTGTGTATTTTTCTCCACTGGGGATTGAGGTCAAACACAAATCTGAACTCCAAGTTCACAAAAAGCCCTTCAACATCTTAAAAATGTAAATAGAGTTTTGAGTACCACGGGCATCAATGCTGCTTTTTGTTGAAGCGGCGGTAATAGACACACTGTGGCCCTGCCTGAAAACACATAAAGCACACAGACATGATGCTTGTCGACTGGTCTGCAGCACCGTGCATACCCTCAATGACCTCAGAGAGGGAGCTATGTAAGGACGACAATACAGAATGAAACAGACACAGAAATGATGAAAAGTGAAGTGAAGAGGAATAAAATAGATGTTGATGGAATGAAAATGTACTATAGCGTGGTTCTGGAATTAAAAAAAAAAAAAGAAAAAAATATATATATTACAAAGAGAGAAGAGGACGAAAATTCTTGCTCACGTGAGGTTGTATGAAGAGCCCTGTATAAAAAAACCTTCCTGTACATCACTGTGTCTGTTTGTGCGAGTTCAAAAGGATGAATATTCCCCTTTATAACGCTCTATAAGTACAGTTTTTTTCCCCATGCCCTGCTCTCTTCATCTGTCTTTCCCTCCCTCTGCGCGGGTCAGGCATCCATTTTAGCTGGGCTCTAATCTTCGACGAGCCCTCCTACATTTTGTGAGCGGGGAAGCAAACACTCCTACATTTTGAGACGAGAGAGGATGCACGCACTTCGGTCTCGGAGCGAGGTGCTGTGCTCTCCCGGATTATTTTTTTGCTTTTGCTTTTTTTTTTTCTGAGCGCAGACAACAAGTAGCTCTCTATTAGAAAACAAACAAACAAAAAAAAATCAACCCTGTCCTGCGTGCTTGCAAAAAGCCTCAATGTTGAAGTTCTGATGAAGTCAACAACATGGATTGGGTTTTTACCTTTGGCGCCTAAAAAGTTATTAGTGAGCTCCTAACAATTTTCCACCCTCCCGTTTGTGCCCGTCTTTTTCACGGCTACACCATGAAAAACTTGAAAGAAAAGCAGGTCACAAAATAGGAGAGCGGAGGGAACAGTTGGTAGATGAAATCTGACTTTTGAAGACTTTCCAAATATAAAACGAGAGCTCTTACGACTTGAAGCCTGATTATGAGACTTGCTGAAGCTGTGCCCTGTTTTAACAACCGACGGGCTTCTCCTCACCACTTCAAACCCAAAATGCTTTTTTCCCCCCTCCACCACCATCGGAACCTCTGCACACCCCGCCTCTTTATCCCCATTTCAAGCTCATTAAGTTGGGATGCTTTATCAGAGGGCACACTCACCCCTCCAAGGCCCTACATGCATGCATGTGTGAATACACACAATATTCAAGCTGGCTTGATAAAACCTATTGTTCATACACACGCACGCACACACACACACGTAGAACCCCCGTTCATCCATTTTTCTCTCCAAACCCCTAACCCATCTCTAAGCCACCCCTTCCCCCACTCTCTTCCTAATCAACTCATCCCATCCCTTCTCTCTCTCTCACCCTCCTCTCAACCCCCGCTCCCCTCGCCCAGCTCTAGGGAGACACTTTTCAGCAGAGAGGGAGGGATGGAGGGAAGGAGAGAAGGGGAAGAGGAGAGATGGGGGAGACAGAGAAAGAGATGCACTCCTCCTCTCTGCTCTGCTGCCACAGCGGCTTGGCTACAGAAGCCTTTGATGTTCTGCAAATTTCAAATTTCATTATAGAGAACCCCCTTCTCCTCTGCTCCCCTCCCGTTTCACTCACGCGCTTAAACAAGCTTTTCTGTCTCACTCTCCCACCTCCCCCAAAACCTCCCCCTCAACACTGAAGTTAAGAAACTGAAAGCCCTGCAGAAGAGACTCTTCATATGGGTTAATTATTCATTGGGCTGCGCCTGTATATGGTGGATGTATGTCTGTGTGTGTGACTCATGGGCTGGCAGTGGGGTGGAATCTGGGTTTTGTGATGCCTGTCTTGACTCTGGTCGTCTTAGATCGCCTCCACCCACTCTCTGCGTTGTCACTCTACTGAACACACGTTTGCTTCTGCTGATGCTCTCCCAGGGAGCGCTGGCCTTTTAGGACAAGAGACACAACCTCGCACGCAAAGCCACGCAAACGGCGGGCGAGCCCTCCACGGTCCCGGTGCAGCTGCTTAGCCAGGCGTACGTGGGGCTCAGCGTCACTGCGGAGCGGCAACCATTTCAGAGGAGGGAGCTGCCATTTTGGTTCAGCGTGTGTCAGCCGCTTCGTGTCCCAGTGGCCCCTCAGATGAAACTGGGGTGCTGTTCAAGTGGTTGACAGATCCATGGTGTCAGCAGTGTTGGCGAGAAGAGAGGGGAAAATGAGTGAGAAGAATGGAACATTCTCATATCTTGATATTTGTAGAAGGGGGGGTTTCTGAGAGCATCCTGTGGACGGGATTCAGACTTCTCTGATGTGGAGGGAACAATAAAGGCCTTTTTTAGTGTTGGAACGGGAACCCTGTGAACCCGTCTGTTTTACAAGCTCACGTCACTGTGATCCACATCCATCCGAGGACATCATAAGAATATCATAAGATGAACCAATCAGAGATGTCAACTGTAAATGTTCAGTCTTGCTTTTTTCCGTCATCTTGAGAGTGTTTGATTATGGTTTAATAATACAAACACCATTACCATTTTATTCCACGAATAAAACAAACAAACAAATAAAGGTTTAATTTAAGGTGGGTTTTTTTGGCAACATTTCAAGTGTCATGTCAGTTGTCTAAGGAATCTGCAATTCTGCAGCTGTACATTCAAACAACTGTCAGTGTAACTAATCTTTCAAATTTAGCTGAACAGACAACATTTGGAGTTAACAAACGCAAAGTCATTTTAGAGCAGGCAGAAGGTGGATGTAGGAGCTGAAGTCATCCTTTGGGCCACATCCTCTGCATTAATTTAACTTTCCGCATTAATCTAACCTGAGTGCAGAGCTGGTGCCTCAAAATATTTAGCTGAAGTTAAATAACTTCTATATGAGTGACTGCCATTTGATGAGCTTCTATTTACATTTGAAAAATTTGCAGGAAAGTCAAACACTGCAGCATTATTGTGAGAAAAAGGAGCTTATAGCTAAATGAATCACTTGGAAGAGGGGATATGTTCAATCTGAAGTTTAAAAAAGGTGGTGGTAAAAGAAATGTATATAATCTGAAATTATAGTGGAACTGCGTTACATGTTTATCTCTCTATAGTTTAGGTAAAACATAAACCCATTTGGACTTTCTCACACACAGCTACCTCAGGTAATGTTGATGTTACTGTTTGTGGACAGTTTCGCTGCTCATAAAAAGGGCTTACAAACCTCAGTAGTGTGTGTTCTTGCTTGTGCACATGTGGCGTTGGGTCATGGTCAGTTGATAGCTTGTCAGTGACTGCCCTCTGATTGAGCTTGCCCCATCGTTTGATTTTCCTGCCCCTCACCCCTCTGGTCCCAGCTGCCACTCCTCCATCACCTCTGACCCCAGCCCAAGGCCAAGGTTGGGAGGTTGTTGCCACAGCAACGGGACAGCCCCGCGGTGTGTGACTGCTGACCCCGGGAGCCCAAAGTTTCCATGACAAAGACAATTTGTTCCCCTTTGCCCCTCGATAGCTAGTCCATGAATAGCATTTAGAGGAGAGCAGATACGCAGAACCAAATAGAAGTTAGGATCAGTGGATGGATGGATGGATGGATGCACGGATGGATGGACGGATGGATGGACAGATGGACTGGAAGAACAAAAGGCTGGCGCGTGTAGCGTTAAAAAGGAAAGCTAAAAAAAGCAGTTAATATGACCTACTGACCCTCTTTTTCTCTTTATACTTATGAAGGAGGGATTGTAGATCTGTATCTAAATAGAGCAGGTTTTGCTTAACTAAACAGCAAAAGAGGGTGACCTTTAAGTGCTGCCTTTTAATTGTCATTTAAATAACTGGGATATCCCCACTATACAGCTCAGTCTCCCTCAATGGCTAAAAAGCTTTGATACAATAGTTTTTAGTTCAGAAAAAATATATTTGTCCATGATGAGATAGAAACCATTGAAATATAATAATAAACTGCACAAACACACTTTTTAACTGTATTAAAATTAAACTACAATGACACATGTCAAGTTATGTCCCATCAATGAACGCAAAATTACAACAATTGTTGACACTTTTTAACCCTTTGCAAATGGTTTAATTACACAAAAGTCCATTGAAAGTGGATGGAATGATAAAACCTTTTATCTGCGTGTGTGTGTAACATCATACCTGCTGAAAGGCTGCTTTACTCTTCAGTGAAAGTTCCTGTTGAGCCGGGCTGGATGTGTAAATGGCTGAACGATATTGAGTGCCGTGGTCATTCTGCTGCTTCATACCTATGTGGAACACACATAAGCAGAAACACCACAATCATATCATAAAACAGTATCCAAAAACAAATCACGAACCCACAAGTTGAATTCATAAAGTCAAATGAATCAAAACATCTAAGTTTCCATGAGGACGCGCGACCTGTAGGTATAAGGGGACATGTTAGTGGTTGCATTTTCTTCTTTTCTGCCATCTTTGTTGCTACATTTTCATCATCTTTACATCAGTGTGTTTGGAGAGAGCCCACGCCTCGTGTACCTTGATTAGAAGGCCAAACATCTGCTGTGACCTCGATGCTTTTCAGATGCTGCAATCATGAGCAGCTCTCGCATCAATGGATGCATCGGCAGCGGGTCTTTCTGTTGTCATCTCACAATGTGTCACCCTCAGCGTTTGGTTTCTTGTTTTCACTCAAGAGAATCTTGTCTCTGACGGACAGTGGTGTCCTTTGTGCCTTTTTCCGTGGTTGCTTTTCATCCACGTGAATGCCATGTAATCATTTATTTGGTCACATTCTGGCAACTAGTCAGCCAAGCGTGTAATGTGTAAATATAAAGTGGCCAATTCTAATCTGGAAGTGAATTCAAAACCTTTTTTGTTGCAGATGTTTCTTGTTGTCATACTTAACTCCCTAACTTCTCTGTTGAGTTTCTTATTCAGCTGCTAATTAATTTTCTGGCTACTTTAGGGCCGAAAAACAAGCCGTAAACACAACAGTCGCTTGTTAATCACCTTATAGAAGCTGATATGCGAACATGCTGGCAAACAGTTGGCTGTTTATACAACAAACGCAGAGCTGCATTGGCATTCATTTGGAGTTGTGTTTGCGACCGTCAAACAAGTCTGAGTTTGAACACTCCTTTTATCTGCTTTGCTATCCACCGACTCCAGCGGGAGATTTCTGGCTTCGCTACGTTCACCAGATAGTTGCTCACAGGGTCGTTCTCATGTGTTGTGCCTGGCAGGTTGTGTACAGTTTTGTTTTTTCAAGCCCACAAGCTTTCTTTCTCTGCCACCATATGCTGTGGCTACAAATGAAGCTGATGAAAGCCACGACAATTAATCCGAACTGCGAAATTCTGCACCACCGAAGTACAATACAATTTTTTGACTTTGTGACTGAAGCCACAATTTAAGGGAAATGTGATGACCAGGAGAATATATCTGACATATATAAGTGTTTTTATTAGGCAACAGTAGAAAGCCACGATTCCTGGTTATTAATAAAAGGAGCCATCCTGGCACAAAACTGTGGGCAAAGTTGCATTGTGTAGCCTTGTGTTTGTGTCCCATTAATTGGCAGCATTACTAGCGTTTTTAGTAA
Organism: Menidia beryllina; assembly: GCA_013363375.1. NCBI lineage: Eukaryota > Metazoa > Chordata > Actinopteri > Atheriniformes > Atherinopsidae > Menidia > Menidia beryllina. The sequence goes on along the minus strand of JABUIW010000011.1, from coordinate 8,959,864 downwards.
AGACTAGAAGTGATCAAGCCAGGTTACCGGAAGCCTTGGTGGCTTGTATTTGACTAACTAATGCTTTAGAGATTATCATTACACAATATATCAAAAAGGTCAAAAAATGACTAATTCCACCCACTGTTTCAGACTTTTACACATAATTAGACACCTATGAGATAGTCAAGAAAAAATGTGGTTCATTGAATAATGATTTGAGAATGGCCTAGGGAATAGTCAATGTCATTTTAAAATCTGTATAGCAACATTGCTGCATATAAGGCCTGTTTTGCATATGTGCCTGAAAGCCGTTTGCTTTTAGGCTGACATCAGACTGTAAGTTACCCCATGTTGTAAGACGTCAACGGTTCTATTTACGTCATGTGAGAATAACAATTTCCACTGACAGTGCAGGCAAGACATCTCTCTGACACAATGATCTGCATATCTTGTTCTCTGCAGATTGAACGTTACCTTACATCATGGAGTGTCACAACCTATCTGCAACACGGCCTGTTCAAGCGGAACGGCCATAAGTATTCATTTGGTCTTCATTCAAATCAGAACGGACAAGCAGTCAGCGCCTGCTTTCCGACACACATTGAATAAACTCACAATAACTAATGTTGCCGCCTCAGAGAATTTGCTTGACTGAACATTCTCTTCCACAATATTAAAAGCCAGTGTGATTCAAACACAATAAAAAAATGGTGTTCGAGGGGGGAAACACACAACTAAAGGCATGCATACTGTCAGTATTCAAGAGCATTTCTGGAAAATGCAAACTCTAAACACATTTGAAATCTCCCGCAGAACACTTTACAAAGCTATGACAGTTAACTCTTGAAAATCTGCACAAACAGAATGAGTTTCTTCAGCTGATTACTGGTGCAAATGAAAACTTTAACACAAACTCAAGGCCTGTCCTCTATAGTATTCTTTTAACCACATGACATCATTACAGCTCTTTGTAAAAATCTCTGATTAAGATTGTAGAGAAGGACATGCTCCTGGGCTCATTCCTCATGCTTGTCTGTTCTACAAATGTGGCAAAGGGCAGACGGTCGGGGGAAAGCTGACAGAGAAAATTAAGCTTTTTAGTGTTTTGTTTTGTTAAAAAAACAGGCAATGTCTGGAAAATCAGGTCTGGTATTTTTCAGAAACTTTTTACTACTTATGAACGCTGCATTTATTAACAGGAGAGAATTCAAATTGATTTGTCTCCTCACACGCAACCTTTTCAGAACGCATACAGAAAGTTTCAGGGCATCCGTGCACAAGTGAAAATGGCATTATTTAAAGTATGTAACTTATGTGGGCCAAATAAAGATGTGATGCTATTCTTACAGCTTTTATCTAATTGAAACTGATTGTTTTGAACTTTCTGATGACTCTGAGGTAGATAATTGCAAAGAAAGTAAACAGCTTGCCTAGCACATGCTCTGCATTTTCATATACCCTTTACTTTAAACCATCAAAGTAACTAAAGTGTAAAAGATAACAACAATGAAACATGTAAATGTATGTGTGTATATACAGTGTCTAAGTTCTGTTCAAGTCATGAAGCTCCTTATGTTTCTGTATTTATCTCTATCCTCATACTTTACTCCATCTCTGCAGTGCTGGATGTCGGCCATCTTGCCCCCAGCCTTGTTGTTCAGTGACGGGGCTAATGTGGCCCCGCCATCAAAGGCCACCAAGCAATTGGCTGTCCACCAAAGCATTTACTCTGATTGGCTGGCTAGCAGGGTTGTTGTAGCTTTCCTGTTCTAGCGACCCTCCACACTGACCTGTGGTACTGACCACCCAAGCTACACACTCACATCTACTCATAGTTATTGAATATGGATTTTCATGCTCACAAACAAACAAACAAACAAACAAATCATGCATCATGCAAAGAAACCCACTGATGTTTTGTGAAGTTCTTGGTCTGGACTTGTGTGAATTGAATTTTTTTTAAAGCCACTAAAATTGTTCCCGAAAAGAAAATGTTTCACGTCTCATCTAATAAGTGAGGAAAACAAAAGTTTCACAAGAAACTGGCAGATACCACAACAAAAAGAAACACAAATCAAAGAAAGACAAGAGTCAAACACCCAGGAGTGGTAGAAAGTGTTTCCAACTAAATTAAGATTGATTTGCTTCTGAGATACAGCTATGAGAGAAGGAGTTACTACGTCCTCAAAACATTACCACCTTCTGAAATATAAGCCCATCCTTTTTTACTCTAACTCCAAATCTACTCTCATAAGTCATCAGAACTACGATGGCAACAAATACCACCCAAAAAAGACCAACTCTGGTTCTCGCCTCCCTGCTTCTGTGTCAACTTTCTCGTTCACTCCATTTTTAACAGTCCCCTTCGTTATTTTCTCCATCCATCAAAGGCAGCAGTAATTATTAATGAGAGCCTCCCTGTTCTCTCTGCATTATGCATGAGAGTCTTGCTTCTGAAAGCAGAGGGTAATGGGGGTGGACAGAAGAGGAGGGACAAAGGGTCACACATGCGCACACACATGTGCACGCTGCCTTTAGGGGTCACTGACCTATGCCCACAACGCTGAAAATATTAATTAATTACCTGCCTCTCCCCAAAAAGGGAAATGTTCATGTATCTCCATTAAAACAAATGGAGGACACAGAAAAGTGGGAGGGTGATGATTGGGGCTTTTCAAGTCTCCATGGGAGTAGCTACTATCACTAAGAGACATTCATGCACAAGCCTGAAGACTTAAATGTACACACACTTTTTGTTGTTCTCAAATCCGCTGAGAATTCCTGCAACTCTGTAAAATCTCTTCCAATGTTTCTCTAGAACCGAAAAAAAAAAAACATAATCTCCAATCGGCTTGTCCCTGCTGGCTGTTGGGGATAAAAGCACATAGTTTTCCCCTTCTTGCTTCTGGAATTTGAGTTCATTTTCAGAATCTTGTCTTAAGGCCTGCAAACATTGCCTTTTCCAGATTGCATTTGTTTCTCTTTGCCACATGTGATATACTCCATCTGCACATGCGTGTTTAATTGTGAGGTGGTTCTACTTGCATATAGGATTTCTGGATCATGAAAAAGAATATAGATTATTCTAAAATTAATCAGTTTGATGCTGGCGTCTAGCAATAATTTGTAAAGAGGCTATAGAGGAGGAAGAGTTCATTGTAAGTAGGTTTTTAAGTGCTTTTGAATCTAAGTGGCAAAGCCATTTCAATTTATTTCAGTCGATCTCTTAATGATTTCTATATCTAAAGATGCTTGTTACAAAACAATGTTTTTCATCCTCATATTACAACATAATTATACGCAGATGTTTTTTTCCATCAATTAATTACATAAATGTTATTTTCTTTTCATTCAGTTTAAAAAAAAATCTTATATGCATGGCTGTTCCATTGTTTGAGTGATGCATCTCAGAGATGTACATGTTACATATGAGCCAGATGCTTTCAAAGTCCACAAATAACTTGTAAGTTTGTCAAAGTTGGTTATTTTAAGCAGCAGAAATAAATTGACGATGGCCAACTAAACATACAGAACTACTTATGCCAGTCACCTTTTATCACTTTTGCCAAGATCATCTGTTTAAAACACACTGGGAATACTGAAGGGTATACTGTAGAATTTCTACAACCACACTCTGGGACATTGTTGCCACAAAGAATGGCTGTAATTTCCATTAAGTGACCTGTTATGATTTGAAGTCTGGCTTCAAAGTAAAAAAAAACACATGAAGAAAACCAAGGTTTTGTACAAATGAATGAAGCAGCTGATCTTCCCTCTTACTGAGGAAGCAATGCTGAAAGTGTCTGGTTTATTGATCCCACATCATTATTTCATGCATGCATGATGATGTTCTGTCATTTCACAGAAGCAGAGTCGTTCACGTCCACACCTTGATGCATTCCTTCCATCTATTCCTGTGAAAGACCAAGCTGGCCCAACCAAATGTATTCTCTCTGGAACCTTCTTATACAACAACCCTTTATTCATTAACAATCGCAAAAGCTGAGATCAGACTCAACTCTTCAATGCTTTAAGTACTTCCCGTTATCTTTTTTAACTCATTCCTTCCTCCTTCATCTCAGAAGTCCACTTAACACTGGAAGTAATGTAAAACAGGATAAGATTGCAAATGAAGCAAGAGGACAAAGGAAAAGTAATGATTTTATTATAGAGAAGAAAATATGACAAACTTTCAACAGTTGTGCTATTGTCAGTGTCTGTAATTAAGAAATGTTCCTGCATAATTGGTGACTTTCTGCATACTTCTGAGCATGAAGGAAAAACATCAACTGAATTCAGAATTACTGCACTTGCCAGAGTGTGCCAATTAGAGAGAGAAGGAGTAGGCACTAATGAACTATCTAATGTTGTTTCTTTTTCCGCGTCCTTTACCTTTTTTTTCCCTCCCCCTCCCACTCTCATTCTATCTTCATGCACTTAAAAGCAATATTTACACAATTGAGTATCAAGAGAGCTCCAACCCTGCCCTGCATCATGCCAAGATCAGCAAGACAATTATTTTGCGTTGATGGCGTTTGTATTTTTTGCAGTTGTATAAAGAAAGTACATGGAAAAAAGAAGTCTAATTCCTGATATCTGCAGTGCTCCCTGTGTGTGCAATAGTACGCAGGCTTGTGCCGTGCCCCGCGGTCCCATTACGACCGTGTGCGTGCCAGCAGATCTCTCTCATCCTCTCCTCTCTCAGCTGCTATTTTTGCCCTGTTCTTATGTAAGCTGCTCCTGACGCGCTGGAGACAGAGGCAGAGTACCGAGTTGGGATGGTGAGAGCATCCCCAGTGGACACACGCATACGCTCGCCGGCTCACGCGCACACGCATGTGCTGTGCACACACCCGTGCATAAACACACGGATACAATGTGATCTTTTCCTGGCTGCGAGATGGTGACACTACACATACAAAGGCAATCTGAAATCATTGTTGCTCAGCAAAACTACTCTGACTCTTGTCGGCCGCGATGCAGTTTGCAGCAGTGAGAACGTATCCCGCACAGGCTATCTCATATTGATTTTTACATGTGTGAACAAACAACAGCAGAGAGTTCAGAGTTAATGCGAGAGAACAGATTTAGTTTCGGTTTTATTTTCACTGTGCTGGAGCTGCTCTCTCTAACATGATCACTTCACGGTCCTGGGTGTGCTGTCAGAGCTCTGGGAATCTGGCCCTTTTGCTGTTTATTTTTAGATGCATCTAAATCTAACAAGTACTGTTTGCCCTCCTGTTGGACACAAATCAGTCCGGATGAGCTCACAAGTTGGATTTCTCGAATTATATCACGGTCAACATAAGGCAGTATTCAGCTCAACAGCTTCACTAAATGATGTTGATGCATTTTGATTATTCAAGTGTTTACTGCTTAAACTCCAGAATAATATTGACGTAACCTCCAAAATCTGAAGTAGTGCACTATGTGCACGTGTGTTTTTCTTTTGTCAAATGCTGCCAATTGTTGTTTCTTCGTTTGGCAAAAATAGGATCTTACATTCATCTGACAAAACAGCTTCAGTCAACACAGATATTTGGAGATATATGTCTTCATTTACATAAACTGTATAATGCCAATGTTTTTTTCTTATTGAGGGGAATCCTGTTCCTGTCACTGGCTCTTGGGTCCCCTGTTTTTTCTTTTTCAAAATTTGTCTCCATCCATTTCTTTTCTTAAAGTTCATCCATATACAGGGAAGATGAAACACACAAGTCACAAGAGACACTGAACGTTTCACACATTTGGTCCTACAAACGCAGGAGATTTTTTTTTACTTGTAAAAAGAACTTTCATAAAATGCATTATTTCAATCCAACCAGACGGACATGTGGAGCTCAACCCCCAAACTGCGCACACGTGCCACAATCTCCATAAATTAAGGCCGTCAGCATGTGTGAGGGAGTATTAACTGACACCTGGTAATGAGCACAGCATCATCAGCCAACTGCATGAGAGAAATGGGGTCGAGATAGTGTGGGGGTGGCTCAGGCCACAGGTCAGAGGTCAAGGTCTCCTCTGAGGGGGGTTTGCCTTAGATGACAGCAGCACCTCTAACTTTGAGGAATGGAGTGACACAGGGGAATATGGGGGTACCCCCAGAGGGAATTGGCGTGTGTCGCTGCCAGCTGGGGTTAAGATATTATATAAAGGAATATTCATGCTCATTTCAGCTGTCACAATGTAACTGCCACCAGATGGAGGACAGCTTGATTGATGTGCATTTTGTTATCGGACCCGAGAAGAGCTAAATCTGTGATGCTGTGATAAGAAATTTTCCTGATCTTTGTACAAAGTTGCACACCACATAAAGTGCAGAAACACCAACAACTCAGTAACGTTAGGTTGCGTAGTTTTCATACAGAATAAAAAAAAAAATCGAGCTGATCGCTAGAAATGAAGAAAAATGAACGCCAACATTTTATAACTTAAAATCTTAAAAAGACTGGAATATACCACTTCTATTTCCGTGACTCTGCCGACACTTGCCCACAAGGGTGAGCGTGCGTGTACGTGCAGACGTTATCAAATGAGGACAGCTGCGTCGGCCATTTTAGTTGTGCATTTGTGCTTTTGTGTCTATCGGCATACGCCTGTAATGCCTGTTCACTGACGCAGCATCAGCAGCCCACACCATAAATACTGCATGGCCTCAAAAAATAGAGAGGATGAAAGGAAAGAGGGAAGAGGAAGTGAAGGAGTGTAAAAGAGATGAGGAGGAAACAATAAGAAGGGGGAAAGCCTTGGTTGTTAAGATGAAGGGCGGCTAAGGGGGGGTTGGGGGGGGTTGAAGGAAGAGCTGGGAGGGCGCTGAAGATGGTGGTGAGGAGAAGGGGGAAGAGAGTGACTAAGAGATAAAAGAGAAGTGAGTGGATGTGAGTGTGTTTGTGTGATGAGCGGATGGCCTCAGGGAGTGGTCGACTCAGTGTGCTGCTCTGCGGATGTACTGACGGGCTTTGGGCCGTTTGCTCACTCACTTGCCCCTCTGCTCCCTTCGCTGCGAAGAGGACAAGGGTGGGGGGTGCAGGTGAAACGGGTGATGTGGGGGCAGATTGGGAGTTGACTATAAGAGAAGAGTTGACTATACCTTGGAGCACAGGCAGAGAGAAAGCAAAAAAAGAAAGATAAATGAATGGATGCATTGAAAAGTTGGCGAAAAGGCCACGTAAGATGTTCCATCCTCCATTATGAGATCAGGGGACAGAGAAACCAGGAAGGAAAACAGGCCCTAAAGGCATCGGTAACATGTGCAGCTGCATGGATGCCCTGCTTGCATAGAATGAACATGTGTTACGTTGTGCACTTACACTTCATTTGAGGTCAAACATGTTATCATGCATTGAAAAAAATGTGTTGAAGTCATGAGAAGCGTGATGGAACAGCAAGATGTGCTTACATGTAAAGAGTGATCATTTCAAATGATGAATCTTTCTAGACATGATGATTAAACACAACTGCTGTGACCCTCTGACAGGCAGAAACTACTCTGTTGACAGTTGTTGACAGAGCCGGGCAATCCGCACGCATTCTGGTGAAGGTGTGCTCTGGAAGAGATGTGTCAACACAGACATAAGAACTTATGATATGGAAGCGTGTTGAATTGGGGGGTTTATGCAACATCCCAGGGAAGCCAGCAGATTGAGAATGGTGTTGCTGAATATGGAAAGAGGGCATACAGCAAAGGCTGCTGGGAGTTTCTGATTGGCTGCTAATGTTGCTATCCAGGCCTGGATTGGCTGAGCTGACGCAGCCCGACATCACGTTGTCGGGACTAAACCCTTTTGAACTGAGGCAAAGCAGGGAGGCACGGATATCAAAACACATACGCGCACACACGCACACACTTGCAGATGCACACTCATATATATGAATTACAAGGAAGTACTACATGCAACGGAATATACACCTATAACAGAGTATTAAATAAACCTGGGCGCCGTGTTGATATCTGTCAAGAGAAAACAGAATACATAATGCTCCTAGGCTCGTCTCCATGTTCCATCTCCAGTAAATCTGTGCAGTTAAAAGGGAAAAGACTGAACTTCCTTAATTTCGCCATTCTCTTTTAAGCCCAGCTCTAAGGTGGACAGAATAAATTGGAGCTTAAGCATGCGTGAAGACACAGCCAGCGGGCCCCTTTCCACCACTCCACGCTACATTTGTCAAATCAGAAGAATTTCTGCTACATGTGAACTCCGAAACTGCGAGGAGAGAAGCAGCAAGGATTCATATTAAAGTCACGTACATGGAGCAACACTCCTGGCCAAAGAAAAAGTGTATATTTGAGTTTGGAGTTATATTCAAAATATGTCGCGTGCTCCTGACTGACAAAAAAACTGCGGAGTGCATAGACAATAAGCTGCATACAATTAATAAAACATGAGATGAGAGGAGGCACTGAGTCAGGGGAAATGTATGACTTCTCTTTTGGCCTCACTGCCCCTGCCCAGTGGCATGTCAGCTCAACTTTGCCTGCGCCTTTGCCTGCAGTGAGACGCATCTCTGCCCAAAGCTGTGGTGAACAGGGGACAAATCTCCTCTGATCAAGAGGAAGTGCTTCTCAGAGCAACTTCAAGTCTTATCTTCCCTTGGCTCCTTTCGCAATCAAACCTATATCTGCACAGTAAGTCGGACAGCTCATGAATGCATTTGTACAAGTAGTGATAGTAGACGAAAAACACGGTGGATATTTTGTTGTATTTAGGTCACACAGATGCAATCATGACGGATGAAAAAAGGATAACCGGACTGGCTCGGCCAGGAGCGCAGAGTGCGGTGTGCGTGCTTGTTTTAAAGCTGAAAGTTGGGCCTATGAATCTTTGATCCATCTCTCCCCAACTTGTCATCCCCCTCCCTTCATTCAATATGAGCGAGCAAAGTGCCACTTTGCCTATCCTTTCCCCTAACACACACACATGCACACTCTCCATGTGTCCTCCTGATGCATTAATATTCTTACATCACCTCCTTCAGTGAGCACAGAAAACAAGAGAGCTACAAACTTGAAGAGATGGTGAGATGTGTTCTATGGGGGGCTCTTATCGACATTCTGTGTGTGTGTGTGTGTGTGTGTGTGTGTGTGTGTAGCAGTTATATGGCTCACTTTGTGGAAATATGCATCACAAAATAAAGATTTAAATGAATAAGGCAACATGTTACGCCGCTGCTGCTCTGCTTTGGAAAATTCATAACCTTGCAATGATTGACAACTACAAAAAAACTGAAGTATAATAAAATGAAACATTCACATTCACATGATTTGACATAAAAAAACTAACTTAGTACAATCAACGCCTCAAAAAGTCAAACGCTCATATGAGAGCTGAATGATAAAAGGCTTTTTATAAGATAAAGTATGTGCTGTGCACATGCTCAGCTAGACTCTGGCAATTTGGGCTTTTACATGCAGCACACTGGTGTGTCCCTCCATGGATGGCTGGATCTCAGACACATTAACACTGTCTGGCGTTGACTTCAACCCATGAGACCTCCCCCCACGACAACGCACACACACAGGCACATGCCTGGGCATCATCCTTCTGCTCTAATAAATTTTGTGCCCCTGGGTCTTATTTGGAGGCGACTTTGGGGTTTGTGTGGGAGTGCGCGGCTACCTTGTGTGGGATCGTGGTTCTCCCAAAAGCGTTTGAGCAGCTCCTCAAGGCTGATGTCTTCAGGGGAAAAGACAACTCTCACCACCTCAGTGTGGCCTGTCAGACCTGGAGGGAAATCGCAAATTTGCATTAGTCACCATTAAGTTGTATCGATCTCATGTCCTCGTACCATTCTGTCCCTTATCGCTGCAAACACTGACCGAAAAAAGAAGTTAATGCAGAAATCCAGGAACCTCCAAGTTTAGAATTGCAGCGGAGAGGAAAGGAGGGGCATGCCACCCTACTGTGTGCACGTGCCACTGAGTGCATGTGCCACAGGTAGAAGAGAGTCAGACTGAATCCACTTTTGTTAAAACTTGCCCCGTCAGAGAGAAAAATAAGCAGAAAGGAAGGTAGATAGAGAGACAGAGAGAAAGTGGAGTAAAGGCTTCAGCATACAGTGGAGGCTGCCAAAAGCTCACAGACACTGGTTCCTGTCTGCAAGAGACAGGACACCAGACCTTCATCTATATGCCTAAAGGCATTTTCAGAGAGAAAATGTATACCAGGTCTGAAAAAGTACTAAATATAATGGTAAATTCAGCACACACAGATGCGCCAGGTTGTTGAAAATGCTAAGCTATGGACTTGCCCGATTTACCCATCTTGTGTAGGATCTAATTCCTCCTTTCACAGTGCAATCCATGAAGTTGAGCCTCATATTTTACTTGTTTACTTTTAGATTTTTTTAATAAGAAATAACGTTCATGTCCCCTTTATAAAAATACATTGAAACTGAAGTGTTACTCTGCTTGCAAAACAGATTGTCTCATGATAGTCTCATGCTGAATAAGCATGGGGCATAAGGCCTTAGTTAATAACAGTTATTAGCTAAGCCAAAAATGGCATACTTTGCACAGGGTTTCAGCAGTTTATAAGTATCTGAAAACAAATAGTTCCCATTTGCTAGAAGTGTTTGCCTTTTCTTTTTTTATAGAAATGCCAATATGCAAATAAATACTATTCTTTACCAGAGATCTAACCATGAGCCCGCATACACTTTGCTTAAAGACCTAAGTGAGTTGTGGGCAGGCAGCAAAATCAACAAAAGTGGCAGTAAGCAGAAAATTCAATTGGAGTCAAAGTCACTGTCAAGACCTCTTGGGGGAAAAAAACTGTGACTTTACACCATGACTCACCGAGCTTGTCCGGTTTGAAGGGGGTGAGAGGCTGAGAAGCAACAAGGATCAGCAGCACTAAAGCTGCTAGAGATTCAATTTTTGGCTGAAGGACCATTCAGCCTGGTGAATAACCTTTTGGTTGCTCCTGGCTACAAAAATCAACATGCCATCCCGATGCCCTTTTTTGGTTGAACTTCTCCCTGCTGCTCACAACAGGAATAAGTGATGCAGCACTGGACACCAATTAAAATGCTTGAAATTACCTTTAGCAACCCTTTTCTAACAAGTAACGGTCGCATGAGTAGGTACTGCCATCTGTAGAGATTTTTTGTGTTAAGAGGTTTTGATACTCGTTTAGGCCAGGTCCCTGTGAAGCCTATGGACTACGGGACATGCAAATTATAATTCTTCTTTCTGACCAAAGTTTAAAAATTATAAGCCACAAATTGTCTTGCTCCATATCAGTAACATCCATCCAGCAAAGCTATATTCTCTGCCATTGTGGGGCTGTAAGGCAGAGTTTTGACTAAGAGCTGGAATTAGTTTTTGGGTTTGAGTTTTACTTTCTGCAGAGATGAAGCACAAAATGTTTTAGTCTCAGCTCGACGGGCACCAAACACCCGGCTACATGGACTGTGCTTGTGCTGTTAATCAGGTGGGAAAATATGCTGATTGACAATACATTTTCTTCACTCTCTGCTGTTTGTATGCATGTGTCCTCTCTGGAATAATCTGACTGCACCCCAGCCTCTCCGGTTTATGTCTGTCAGACCATCCACATATCTGCCAGTCTCTCTATCCTCCCCTCGTCTCTTCTGACAGTTCCATCATCCTCCTCTTTCTGTCTGTCTATATGTCTGCCTGCCCTGCCCTGGCTGTGTTGACAGCTCCTCGGTCTCATGCTGTCGCAGTGTTCTGCTCCGTCACGGCCAGTGGAGCGATGCATGCACTCCCTCACCCGATGGCCAGGTAACTACTTTTTCTCAGAATTCTTTGTATCAAATTTCATTTGCTCTCAAAAGTTTATTTGACCCCCTCCTCTCCTCTGCTATAGCATTCATGGTCCATTTTTATGTCATCCGTTTACATCTCTGACTTCCTCCACAGCTGAGCGTCGTGTTGCTGAGGGACTTCTGGAAACGGGGGAAGCTACAGACAGAAATCGTGTGGTGGGTTCTGCTCAGAAAACCTGCCAGCCGATCCCAAAGCATCCTTCCGCCCTTCTCTGTGAGCCTCATGCTGTGACCGCACCTAGACTTTATGCCTGCAATGATGCGCCTTGAGAAATGGTGAACCCCCAAGCTCACAGCTCATGACTCCTTCAACACAAGACGGTGGCGCATGGCCAGACGTCTTCATTTCAATTATACATCCACTTCCCACATGAAACTGATTTGATACTGGCGATGAGGAAAACGGAAAGAAACAAGAAGCCAAACATTTTCAACATCTAAGACGGCAAACACACATCACATCCGCTCGTGTTTCAAGAATCATGTTTGTCAAATGATATTCTCTTGGAAAGAGGCACTTCTATGGCTCTTCAGAAGCAGTAACCTCTGTTGGTAAAAACGCCGCAGTACAGCACAGTACAGAGCCCAATCCTTACAAGTAGGTCATGGGGGGGTGGGGATTGGGGGTGGTTGCGGATTGGGGGGGTGCAGCCCATCTGGAGCAACGCATTCTGAGTAGTTGACTGCAGATGAAGGGAAGAGGCGAGAGGATGAGGGAGCTGCACATTCAACAATCTTTCTCTGTATTTTTTTCTTTATCCATCACCGTTTTAGTGTTGTGAACCTTGACTCACCGCGTCACATACTTGTTCACAGAAAGGTTGCGTGATCTAGTAATGTAAGTCAAAATGAGGGGGTATGAATACACAAAAATGGACAAAAAGAAGTACCTGAGCAGACCTCATGGTAGGAAGGGTTGGGTGTAAAACCACCGGCGTAGCCCACCTGTGTGGAGAAGACTCCTGGAAGTCTCCAAAACAGTCTTTCAGCTCCCCAGAAACAGCCCATTCCTGAACGTATGTGCACAAACACATGCACAGTCAGGGCGTTAACAGAGTAACAGACTTGTAACAGAGGATCTTATATTTAGTGATTCCTTCAATGGAAAAAAACTGTGTTTGTGTCTTCTCACCAAACATGATGGTCTCCATGCCTGGTGGAAAAGGCTCCACAGTGGGATTCCCATTGACTGCATGCTTCTCTGCTCAGGGAAACAGGGAGGAAATATTCTGTCAGGTCAAAACACTGCTACAAAACGGTATAAATTACAGATTGTGAGTAAAGAGATCTATTAGCGGCTTCAGGTCGGCCTTAAAGGCCCTCACTTCGTTACAGGCTGACCGAGGCCGGCGGATCAGAGCCAGAGGCCTCTGTGCAGGAAGATATTTAAAGGATTACACAGCTTTGACCGCCTTTCTGTCTCTCTGCTCTTCTCTGCTCACTACACACAATTAAACACACTAAAGGAGAGACTCCTGGATCTCTCTGTTACTCCAGAGAAAGATAAATGTGTTTGGTGTGCAGCTTCCCTCTGCGGAGCGTCACCAAACCAACTCCTGGAGACACGTCAAGGACAGGCAACTTTATAACCTCACATGCAGGGTCGTAGTTTGGCAAGGAGATGTAAAGTCACCCAAATCTTTGTCATATCAAAAATACCCAATAAGTAAAACAAACTACTGAGAGATGGCACTCCATTGGCAACAGAGCTGCATGGACTTAAGAGTGCTAAAAGGAAGTGTGTGCATGTGTGTGTGTAGCCCACAGATGTGTCAGGAGGATTATGGTTTAAGAAGACTGAGGTGACTTAGCGTGCAAATCTCCACTAAGCAAGGCTGGTTTGTACTGCAACCACTAATATTAGTCCACAGATAAACAGGGCACAGGGTACACCAACAGCTTAGGCATATACCCATAACGGATGCTTGCTGTAAGTTCAATGTGTGACTGCTTAGCGGCAGCGAAGAGATGTTATGTGTGACACTGACCTGAATACAAACAATCACTAATCTGATACAGACATAATAGTTCATTTCCTAGATAGGCCCGGGATGATCCGCGACTGTGACAAAAGGGCAAAGACCAACAGCCGTTTATGTCGACCCTAAAAAGATTATCATAAAGCCAGTCTGTATATAAGGGCTAAAAAGAAACTGTTACGCCAGGTTGGGATACTACAAATTAAGTTATTAAGGAATAAACGAGGCAGAAAAAAGCTCTGCAAAACTTAAGTTGGTGATGTCATCAGCATGTGAAGAAGTTGTACTTTTAAAAAAAATAAACTAGTAAAATTTGAGCTTATATGGCAGATATTGCAGAGGCATGAAGGACTAAAATGTCACAGAGGCCTGTCTGCCCACAGGCACTCACTACCTGCCCCCCTGCCGAGCGACACTTCTGCCAGGTCATGTTCCCCAGCACAGTCAGCTGCAACCAAAGGATATCTGTGTCGGTGACTGTGCGGGCTCAAATGTTTCCGGTCCAGAGGGGGGAATTAAAAGTGTTCTGTTCGGAGGACGTTGGAAGTCTTCATCCTTCTTTGGTGAAATAATGTCTTTGTCCTTCGCTCGCTCTCACCCTCTTATCCTGTTTCTGGCTGCTGTGATAAAAGGTACTGATGTTGCCAAACAACTGTGGCAGGGAAATAAGGGAGTGAGAAGAGACGAGTGTGAGATAAAGGAGGAGGTGGATGAGAAGTGGGTGGAGGACAGACCAGTGTGCTAAAACAACGAAAGGAGTAAAAAGGCAGTGAGACGCAACAGATGACAGTAGCGGGGAGGGAGTGAAGCACTCTTTCGACTTTAAGACTGCCATACCTTTGGGTGCTGAAGAACAAAACTACGCATTCATCCAAAAGAGAACACAGACGAACAATGAAGAAGAGGTAAAAAAATAAGTTGGCCAAGAAGCCAAACCCTTCCACTCATATATATTCTCCATCCTCTTTCCAGGCTTGCTCTCTCTCTCAAACCACCTTCATATCATCCCTCACTTTCCTGAGTGCACAACCACGTGCATGGCTGTGTGTGCACACAGAAACACAATATGCCACACAGCCCCTCGCACACCAACCTCTGCAGTGGGTATTTCCCCTGCGGAGCATCTGGCAGAGGTCCAGAAGGTGCCAGGCAAGCTCTTTTCACTGTGCCTAGTCCCGTGCCCCCGGACCCTCCCTCACCACACCACCACCCGAAACCCCTTCTGCCAGAATCACCCCATCTTACACACACACGCGCCCTGAGAAAGACGTGTCTGAATACCCTCACTACACCAGCAAAAGAAAGAAAAGAGGGCGACAGAAAACAAGCAGGGAGGGTGCTGACTGAGCTTACAATTGAAGGAACTAGGCTGAATATGGGGGAAGGATTCATGAAAGGAATTTTTTCCAACTTGGAGGAGATATGGGCGTAATTTCTATTGTGCGCCTTTGTTTTCAAGGATATTTGGAAAGCGCAGTTCACACTAGACAATGCTTCAGGACTGAAGCGAAAGACTTTGGTCAGCTTTTGTTGCTTTTAGCATAGCAGTTGTAGGCGGCTGGATCAGAACCAAAACATCAGAACGGACACCCCGCCATTCTGCTTGAATCAAAGGTTACCACCAGTCTGGGGCACGGCGATCTCTCTGCTGTTTAGCGGACAATAACACCCAGTTTGATTTCGCTTCGACTGGTTTTGAGTCTCTGCTACCCTCCGGTTCTGACTGTGGTCCTGTGTTTCTCACCCGTAAAACTGAAGTCCAAGTGCTGCTGCCTCCTCGCACAGAGACATGGGGGAGTGCTGTCCCTGGATGCCAAAACTGGTGATAGAAGGTCGATTTCCAGGCTGCTCTGATTTTTTTCCTTCCAAAAATCCTCTCTTCCCCTTTCTCTTCCCCTTCCCTCCCTCTTGCTGTTTCTCTTTCTAGCTTCACACAGGTTGGCAGGGAGTCAGGCACGAGTCGTCGGAGGAGGCTGATGCTTTATACTGTTGCCAACTACCCTCTGTTGCAAGGGAGGATGGGTGGGGTAAGGGGAGTGGGGTAAAAAAAAAAAGGGGGGGAGGGGGGGGGCAACATTTGGGAGAAAGGTGATCCATTTTTAAGGGCAGAAAAAGGTAAGAAAAGAAAGCTCTCGGTGTTGCCTTTAAACAGCTGATCCAAGTTGGTATCGTGGCATATGATTCAGCCGTTTCCATCCGTGGTCTGAAAGCTGTCCAGACTCTGAAGAGCACAACTTTCAAAAAACTCACACATTCTGGGTATCTTAGCACTGGAAACGGCTGTCACGGGGAGCACTACCCTAAGGACCACCTCTATCATCTACTTCCAGCAAGGTGGAAGGGCGTCCTGTTAGGCCTGTTCAAAAATCATTCAAGCTGGTTTTAACTGAATAATAAAAAGATCTGCATTAAAACTATACAGTTAAAATGCAAGGAGAAAATAAACTGAACAGCCAGTTGGAGAAAAGCCAGAGCAGATCCATCCAATTTCTACACCACAGAGCTTAAGTGCAAAAATGTACTGGCAAAACATGAGGCGTGCGGAATGATAAAGAAATATCTAATTGAAACCTAAAAAAAAAACATTAACAAAATACTAATGAAAAGAAATCTTATTTTCTCTCTGTCTCATGATATTTTGCTCATTCCTTTAAAAAAAGAAGTTAATGCTCCCCCTAAGCAGCTGCATCATTAAACGCGACGCACCACAGATCAGATGATTCACCATAACCATAAATATGTCCTTCACAATAATGTGATGATCTTATTTCATCATGGTTCAAATCACATGTATTAAAAGCATTTCTAAACTCAATCAGGCAAAATCGAATAATTCCAGGTCCTTATGCAGTGGAAATGGAACTAAATCGTGTTTCAGTAATGTGCCTTACAGCCTATATATTTCTATATGTATTTAAACATTTTCCACATGTCTACAGTTTGGAGGAAATTAAAATTCATGTGGACTCCAGTTTTAAGTCAATATGTATTTTCTGGTGTTCAATGCAAATTATTTTTAGAGAGCATTAGAACTTAAAGTCAATATATCAAGCTGATAATATGTTCTTCTTTTATTAATTTGTATCTAATAAAAATGTAACCATTTATCAGTACAAGTGAATTGCAGAGTTGGTGTTCAGTAAGAATCAGATATCTAACTTCATAAAGTCAACTGGTCATCCAGAACATCGTCCAGAAGACTGGGACATAATGGATGTGTAATCACAAATGCGCTCTGAGGAGTAAATGACTGAATGTGTTGTGTACTTTCCCCAATGGCCACAGTCCTTTTGCACATTCTGAATGCTGCGTTAGTCATTTGCTTGACCCCATGTGTTTTCCGTCATGATCAGATCAGCGAAGGCTTTTGAGATACGAAGGAACCCTTGCACAAAGATATTTGGCCTACAGGCAAGCTTGGGTTACCTTCCTTCGCTGTGACACCAGCTGTTATCGCTGAGGCATGGTACTACCCACAAACAACATACCTTTCATTTATTTATCTCATGTTTGTATGCATAATTTGCATGTTTTATAAGTCGCTTAGACATTCTCTACCTCCTCTCTAAACTCGTTCAAAAACCAAAACCAAGGACAAGAGGAGACAAACAGAGAAATAACACCAAGAATATATGTCTTCGCCGTGAACCTTCTTTAAAGAGTTACAGCAAGGCATATAACAGAGATTGATTTTGGTCAGCTGACTTCCCCCATCCTGTTCGGAAGAAATATTGGCAGTCTATCCTGCACTGACTCAAAATAATAGCTACTGTGCCCCTACCATGTAGCAATCTGCCACTGGATCATTCTCGCCAAGGTCACAGAGTACATGACGCAGAGTGTGGCGAGGGAGGGGACGCAGGACCACAGGACATCTGAACAAGGGACGAGGAGCTTTTTTAAAAGGCCCGAGGGGCTACGGGAAACTTTCAAAAATTAGTGATCGTCACTGTACGTAGGGAGACAAGTTTTTAAAGCCCACACAAACGCAAGGCCGGGACTGCACGGGGCATATGTGGAGGCAGTCCCCGCAATCCTTAAATTACTCATGCTTACAGGCCCACACCGACAACCCCATCCCCATCTAAACTGCCCCCACCCCCTCCCACGGTGAAAGGGGAGGAACAGATTTCTGCCATGCCGTGTCTCCGAGCTGCTCCGACAGACGGAGAAGGAACTTACGACGGGGCGGAGCCTTCATGCGCATAATGCCCAGATGGACGCTGCGGCACCGTTTCCTTCTATGCGCTCACACAAAGCTCCCACAATGCACTTCGCTGCTGCCACAGTCTGAGCAGGTGATGGTTTGGAGCACCAGGTTTATACTGCACGGCGTTTCTCAATTGTGGCACACCAGCCCTCCTGTCCCACAACCGAAATGTGAACAAGTGAAGGAAACGATATGAGACGGAGTCGTTTGTCCACTACGCTTCGACTCCAGACTGTTAAGCAAAAATGCAGCACAAATACAATGGTGCCATTCTAACTGCCTGAATGGAAAGGATGCATGAGCAGAAGCATCATATTTTGTAGAAGTGCTACTAAAAGAGCTGAAAATTTGATCAGCCTTGACTTATGTAACCCCTATTTAATCAACGACTATTGGATGCTACTATTGGAGGCCCAGCAGGCCTCTGCTGCCGCTGCAGATTAAGTAGACAACTCCCAAATTTCAAAGATTAAATCATGAAAATTCACCCACTGGGGTCAAATATATTGGAACAAATGTGCTCTTGGCACATTTGGACCCAAAAGTATGCTTGATTAAGCAATCCCAGACAAAACAACACTGATATAAAAAGCCATGTGGACCAGTTTTGTTAAGAACCAAGTCAACTCCCATCATATTCTGCGAAAGTAAAGAAGACACTGCATTACTGCTTGTCCACTAGTGCACGGCTGGACGTCCGTCCAGAATAATCCACCATCTAGTGTCCTGTCTGGCAGTTCTACATGAAGAGCCGTGCAGCAGGGTACAAAGAAACCGAAAAAGCGTGTGTGTGCGTCACCGTGTCTTTGTTGTATTATCAGTCAGGCCCCCGACATGTTTGGGGTTATCGAACACCCGAGATGATGTAATGGATGTCAGCTTAAAAAAAGCATAAACAGAGAGGAATGATTTTATAGGTAATTATTTTACCAAAGCAGGTTTCACTAATTATTTGTATACCCCCAAGTCCCTTGGTCACCTTAAAAAAAAGGCCCTGCTTCTGTTTCTCGTAAACCATTTCTTGCTCAAATACAAATCTGGTCATACTCATCCCAAAAACCCCAGAGAGACTGGAGTACGCGCAAATTGCAGCTTGGGTCTCAGGAGTTGTGAGGCACCTTTTGAGAGGCACAACAGCTCTGGATGAAACGCAAGAAAACTGCCACTTTTCAAAACATGGTTTGAAAAGCTGTGTTTTCCATTCAGACATGTTTTTTTATTATTTATTTTGGTGGTTTGGATTTTCAGCACAAAACTTGTGTACTTTGTCAGTTCTAGGATGTTTAGTTTACCACACAAACGGGTAAACGTATAAGTGACACATTCTGTTTAAAAAAAATAGAGGAAACCATAATTGAAATAATTGCTTTCTAATTAATGAGGCCACAATTATTTTCTGCATCATCTGTTCTGACTCAGCTTGTGCATTTCTCAGGCGTAATGGCACTAGGTACAGTTTGAATTAAAAAAGAAAATGTTTTAAAAACCTCATATAAAAGTTGTTTACTTCAAACTTCTTAGAAAATGACAATTCTGCTAAATATGCTGACAGGAATTTGGGAAGGGAAAGAGCAAGCAAGCTCAGGAAGAATGTGACCACATTATGGAGTGAAACTACATATAGATATAGGATGTTGCACATGGAGCACTTTAAGGTCTAAATAATAAATGTAAGTATAGGATCAACCTTAATGGAGAGAGATCATTGAAAACATAAGCAAAAAACCCACAAAGGTGGATGATGTCACAGGCTGCTCACACTCAAACATATGTATTTTTATTTCCAAGAATTTCCCAGTTTGTGAACATAAATAGCTTGCTCTCCTCTTCGTTCACAAAGGGCGGTCCCGTGTTCCCTTTGCTTTAGGAGAAAATAAAACCGCCGAATTTCTTACTATTCAGAAGAAAAAAAAGGGGCTGCTTTGGTAATGGCTGCCTCTTAGACACTTCCGGGTCACTGAATTCAGCCCAGGACCTTCCGAAACAAGAGCTACTTCTCGACCAGACCCTCCCCCTATCGCCTCGTCATTTTACCAACTCCCCACCGTGTTATTTACCTGCCACGACCATTTTCTCCTGCCTTCCCCTCAGAGCTCTCTCTTTGCTCGGCAGCTGAGTCTTAGCTGTCATTATATCAGCGGCAGCGAGCGACACATAAGCTAGGAGCAGCCAAACGCTGTGTTTTCCGGTCTGGGGAAGCAACTGAGCCTTCCGGGAAGCCTCCATTGCTGCGCGGCTCTTACGTTGAACAACGGGGACGGGATGAAGTGGGAGGGGTGGAGAGACGGCGGAAAAAAAAAAAACGCCATCGATATGAATATTCATAGCGCGTGGGCAACGTCGTGCACTGCATATTAACTAGTCAAGGGGTTAATATGACTTTGGCACAAAAGCCTGCAGAGCACGGTGTGCAGGAACGAAATTAAATTTAAATAAATATCCCCTGCATTCGGCATGCAAATGAGTACTCGCCAATTATCTGCCTTCACTCGGTGGGAGGCGCTTCTGGTGGACCGGGTTAGAATATGGATGAAGAGCTGGTTAGATGCCTCTTTCCACATATAGGAGTGGAAGAGAGGGGTTAATGGTTGAGTAACATCTGGAAGAGTCAGCACTCCGTTTCTCCTAAAAACAGCCATAGCCCTGCTTTCTCTGTACATTAAAAAACCAAAAAAAGCTCTCACTGTTCAATTTGACATTGGCCTAACTCAGCTAGCTGTGAACCAGTTCCCGATAAAGGCTCAACTAGACCCTTCCTGACTGAGCAACATTTATAACGTTTAATCCCCACAGGTTACTTTTGGGTTCCTCTATTTTTATCTAATTTAAAACTAATAACAGTATTTTGCGACTCATTCATGTGCTGCAGGCAAATCATTGGCAGAAGTGTTTAAGGGACAGTAATAATTCAGACCCCCTTCATGGTAAATTTGCAATAAGGTGCAAACTAATGTCTACTGAAGCAAACTGAGGAGTCAATCACCTGAAAACTGTACACTACTAAACGTTGATGTCTTTGATCAGAAGTGAAGTTAAAAACAGAAAGAAACAGCATCAGTAAACAGAGAAAAATTTATTAATTTTGGTTGATTTTGTCCCATTTAAATCACTATGAACTGAACATGTATGTCACACATTGCTTGCTAAAAATGCAGCGTCATCTTTTAAGGAATGTTCTGCTTTGACTGTGGTTAAATTGGTCAAAATAATTAATTTGAAGATAAAACATTTGAACAAAAAAAATTAGAATAAAAACTGTCTCGTCTAATGGCTGTTTCCTGTCTGATTTGCTTGGAAAAATTAAAACCGAGGTGAGCCCCCAAAAGTGAGTTACTCTGACTAAAGGCCAGTGCAGGGCCTACATTATTTCAAATGCAGATCTGATTTTGTTCTGGCTTCACCTTCAGGAAAAAAAAAAGCATTGTGACAGTAATGATGATTATTTACGTGTTGGAACGTTAAACATTCTTGAGTTTGCTCTCAACCTGACAACGACAACAAAAAGAATATAGGGCATTGTTCCCATATCCTGCGAGCCAGAATAACATCACACTCTGTTGCAATCCTCCTTTCCTCTCTCTCTCTCTTCCTCTTTCTCCCTCTTATCTGCCGGGGAAATGAAGCTCAATCACCTGCGGAGGAGCTGAGGGCGGCACAGGGGACTTTGCAATGCAAATGCCAGGTAATTACCCGAAAGCTAGAAGAGTGGAAGCACATAGATGAAAATAGAGCAGGCAGAGTGAGAACGTGAGGGAGAAGGCACAGTAGACAGAGATGAACCGAATGCTAGGTTCACATGCCTGTTGATGCAGGAGGAATGGAGTGTGTGTCAGAAAGGATGTAGGAAGATCCAAAACGGGGCGGGAAAGGTGAAGAAACCCTTGAGAATGGACAGGAACATCATACCCACACACACAATATCTCACGCCGTTGGTTCCTCCTTGTTGTTGTGCGTCCATCTGTAAATGTGTATTCATTAAACAAATCAATAAATGTAACATTTTCTCTCTCTGCTCTGCTGTGTGTTGAGGATGGTGGAAAGATGTACTTTTAATTCAAAGGAACATCTGTGGTGAGAGAGTGGAGCAGGAGTGGATTTATTTGTGCCGAGTGCTTTTGTGCACATAGGCATCTGTGTATGTAAGAAGATGTGTGTGCACTCCTACGGGCACTTGTGTTTATGTGTGTGCATGTAGTGTGTACTTCACATGTTTGTGTGTTGCAGCAGATGATTTAGTGAGCGTGCCAGCTTGCAGCTGTTTGATTGTTAGTGAGTGAGAGCGAAGGTATGTGCAGATGTGAGAATCAAAGAGATTATGAAATGACCTGGAATTAAAGACTGCAGCGTATTATAACTGGGTATCTCTCTGTGTTTTGCCCTCTGCTTGACTGGGACATGGTTGGGAAAAGGCGTCACATAACTGGTGTAGATGGAAAAAAGCAGTTTTACTTGATATGCTTATTTGTAATTCAACAAAGGTCTGAAGCGCTTGTTTGTTTGTGTGCATGTTTCTGAAGATATCACCCAGCAATAGTGTGACTCACAAGCAGTTTTGCACCTCGACTCAATAGATGCCTCTGATTAACATCCGTACAGAAGTGGAGCCAGCCGACCAGAAAACTGTTTTGGCGATTTAGAGTAATCGTGATTTTGCTAAAGTCTCACTCCGGCTAATTAGAATAATAAATCATGCCGCCTCGTTGTTTTCAAAGGACCCTCCATCGTCTCGCCAAAGCAGGTGGGATTGTGGGATGGTGTGAAAAAACAAAGAGTTTGATTGCTCTGCTGAAGCTACAGGCAGTTGAAAGCAAATGTGTCCCTCTCTGGGGATTTATATTCAAAAGTAAGCCGTATGAACTCACAGACCAGAGTGGCAAAAGCAAACTTTACAGATTTTGATTCATATGCTGACCCATGCTTGACTTCACTTGACATAAATCACTTGGCTCATTGGAAAATGGAGAGAAGAGATGGGGGCTTGTTTAAATTACTTAAAAGGCTGAGAGAAGAATACATGGTGTTGCCTTCCCAGGATGGTTGATGTGCATTACATGGAGGGTATGCACAGTATGGGTCACATTACAATGTCTTATACGTGCTGGTCACAGCATTTGTCATCCCCTGTCCTTCATTGTCTTTCATAGCAGTAACTTTCACTATAGATATCTCCAAAAATGAGAAAAATATTCATTAAAAAGATATTAAACAAATATTTTTAATGGTTAATTTGTGGATAATTGTCTTGAATAATGTATTTCGACCATAACATATCCAAAAATTATTTAAACAATCAACAGCTTACATTTGATAGATTAAAAGAGCAAGCATCCAATTGCTGTACGTAGCAAATTATAATCGGAGGCTAAACAAAAATACAGCACCTGCGTATTCATAAATAGTCCATGACACAACTACATTTTTGTCAGGTTTCTCTTGTCTGCTTAAAGAACTTTCCACACTGAAGGAGAAAGTGAGGCAGTCTGTGTCAAGCTGTCCTGTTCAGAGTCGATTAGACGCTGCTGTGATTTGATTTCTTTTTATTTGACATTGAGACTGTGCGCTGTATACTTGATGTGCCAGCGCTTCTCAAGATATAGTCAGCTAATTAACAGTCCACTTTAGAGTCATGTGGCATATCTTTTTATTGTGAGTTTAATATTATTTGTGTCAGGGATGCAATAATTAAATTAAGTTCGTTCAGTGTTTTTTTTGTGTGGTGAATTAATAAACTTTTGTGCCTTAGTTTACATAAATCGGAGGAGTTCTCATCACTCGATAATAGAAGAGTCATTAAGCCCTTATGCTCAGTGTGAAAAACAAGGTCCTCCTCAAGGCATCTGGTGACTTTTTGATGTAGTTGAATGTCTAAAAATTTGATCCGTTGAAACATTGCCTTTCAATAAAAGCAATGCAGGCAAATAACTGGAGTTGTTTTTTCAGCCTCAGGGAGAGGATAGCTTGAGGTCACTGAATCTACCATGAATTCTGCATCATATGAAAATACATAATTTTAGAACAAACATAATTTTCCTATGCCTTTGCATTGAAATACCCCCTTTATCTACTGATCATGTTTCAAAGAGAACCAAATGTGACATAAAAAGCCTCCAATTTTCAAGTGCTATAACAGTTGTTTAGCATGGCTGAAGATTTTTCTTTGATATTTACTTTTTCACTTTATTTTAAGGAGAAATATATGTCCTAATATATTTAAGAACATTTACTTCAAATGAATAATTTCTTCAGGAAATAAATATTCAAAGCATAAATCATACTAAATATTCAGCAAATTTCTGATTTAAAAAAAATCCATAAACATCAAATAAACCTGTCGCAATTTGAAATTACTGTGTTTCTGAATACTTTTCATTTATGCTTCTCCTTTTCTTGTTAGTTGGCATTTAGAATTTAATTGCATTGAACTCATCACTGGATGTCACGCACAGAGAATAGGTGGATGAAACGAGAGAAAGCGAGGGGTTATTTGAGTGCTGCTGCACAAAGCCAGTCCACTTCCTCTCCCCTTCTGGTTCTAGCCATGCTAAGAGTGGCTGGGCTAAGCTACTCTTGCCCTACATACAGCTTAAACAGCAGATTACTGACTGCCCCTCTAATCCCATGCACCAGGGTTTGTGCCACTGTCACCATGCACCAGCCACCCAATCGCCCTGCAGCCACTGTCACACGCCGCTGCTGTTCACTTAGATGTGCGACACCCCACCCCCCTCTTCAATCCTCTGCTTCTGTTTTCGGTCAGTCATTTTGGATTTTCGCTTTAAATTCTATCTGAAAAACCTTGCTTCGAGCGGAGATACTAAAAACCTCATTCCCCTAGCCTCTCTCTTACATTCTCTTCCCTAGCAACACCCTGTCCCACCCTGATGCTCCCAGTGCCCCCCCCGCCGCCCTCCCTTCCAGTTTTAACCTCCTCATGACCACCTGCCATGGGACAGCTTCCTTCAGTCCCTCAGCCTCACCTAAACCACCAGACCTGAGATTAGGGTTAATCTGGACCTTGTGTCATCCTATATCTATCCACCACCCCTACAGCCCCATTCTTTCCTCTCAACCTCCCTCCCTCCTCTTTACCAAAGAGGCTTTGGTTTAAAATCCTTTATTGTGAACCCCCACTCCCTTTGCAGTGTCTTTCTGCCTGCTGCCAACTGCAACTTTTCCTTCCGCACCATATCCTCAGCCAATCCCCGAATAGACAGTGGTAACCTGTCCCTTTAAGCTATGCAGGGTATAAGATGCAAGCAAAGGCTTTTTCCCATTGTCTTTCCACCCCAGAATAAATTTTGAATAAACCAAGAACGATCAAAATTTGAACACAGACTATGCTGAAATGAAATGCTGGATTGTATGAATGTTTATATGAGCATAATACATGACTATACATAGAAGGGTTATTTGGGATAAAGGATTGCTCTCAAGCTAGTGAATATGCATGTTTATGCCTGATTGTTTGAAAATGCTCACATTTCATAAGTACAAAGGACTTAGATGAGAGGCTTGAGAATTCATCCCCTACTCCGCTGTCCCAATCACCCTACCCCCAGCACATTTACCCAGCCATGGTCCTCTCAGCCTGAGGACGGAGTAACGGCATGGAGGCCCGAGCTGGATGTAGAGACTCTACAATGGTGGAGAGAGCAAAGATGTGTGGAGAAAGAAGACAAAAAGGGGAAAAGATACAAAGCGCTAATGCCCCTTTTCATTTTTTTTTTTTGTCTGTGGAAATAAATGGCAAATTCTCCCTCAAGCAAAGTCTCCTGTCTTCAGTTGAAAGGCCAGGAAAAAGCACTTGGCTGACAGATACTGCAAGAAAAGGAGAATGAGAGGTAGAGAAACAGCGACAGATGTAGGCCAGTGAGAAAGAATAAAGAAACTTAATGTGAGTGGAAAGAAAGAGACCCTTGAGCACAAGAACCTGCATGAATTGTACGCTTTAATGATAAAACAGCATGGAAGATACACTGAAATGATCAGAAGATGTCGAGTTTATAATGTTAATGTCAAATTCCTTGTGCAATCATAATTAGCCAGTTTGTTGAGCACTGTTTAATCTATTCTGATTCCACACGGTGTCTTCTTTCGTTTAAAAGAATGAGTACACGTAACATAATTTACGGGGATCATTCACATAATTCAAAGCAAACTAATTTCTTCCGCTCTCAGACACCGAGAGGCAAACAGCATGTACAAAAGAAACACAAAACTTGAACTTTTTTAAATGACTGTTTGTATATACTAAAAGTCATTGAAATGAATCATGAATACAGAATCCAAGCATGGGAAGCTCTCGCAAGAGGGAAAACGTGTAGAGAGAAGGAAAAGTCGGGGAGTGAGGGGAGAAACGAAGAATGTTCGAACTGACTGTGCAATAGCAAAAAAAAATGTCCACAGAGAGCGGGAAGGAAAGAGCAGGCAATGTACTTAATGGATGTAAATTAATTGCTGTCATGTGGATTCTGATCCCAATAAATCAGGGTCAGTGTGGTCTCCGGTGCCATCTCCCCGTGGCTGCAAAAAGGCAAGAGGAAGTCTTGATCTGATACACTGAGACACACACTGGCACATACACTCGTGTGAAGAAATCTCAATGTGATCTACAAATACAAGAATTACTAAAGAAAGAAAACAATTAGCAACTTTTTATCACACAAATTACAACTAAAGTAAACCAAACTAAATGATAAAAATGACAAAAGTGTGGGGAAATTATTTGGATGCTAACTCCTTTCTCTTGGGATTTTTTTTATTAATAGGAATAAAAAATAAAAAATTAACAATGTTCCTCAAGTCAAAACAGAAATCAGGATGCACAACAACTAGTGCAGATCTAACTGGGTTATAAACGCAATGTGGTTCAATGAATTAGCTATGGTTATTACTGAAAATTACCACTGTGCTTTCTGCTTAGCAAGGCTGCAAAATTGATTTACCTTATTTCTTCAGTCTACGACCATAACAAAGACATCCTGTTATTATGAGAGCTTTGAGAATTATTGTACGTGTTAATCAGAAATTAGGTGAACCATGTACTTTAATTACAAATCATACATGGGCAGTTTTAAAAACAAAAGCTCCGTAATGTGTTGCCCACACGTTAAAAGAAGCTGCTTCACTGCGACGGTGCTGAATCGTTATTCAAGGATGGAAAAAAGGTTTGGAATATGTTTACATTCCCAAATTTTTAAATACAATTTACTGTGGACTTTGTGCATACTGGATATTACACACTGTGTTTTATTTGATACTGTATGACCCACAGCAAATCACTCATGTTCAAATAATAATATCTGAACACGAGCAAAATGGTGCAAAATGGGAAGTAGGTCACATCGCAATTTATTTGACAAAAAGGGATGGGGGTGGGGAACTGGGGCATGGAGTATGCAGAGGCAGCAGCAGAAGGAAGGTTTTTGGGACCACAGATCAGATAGTGTGAGGTTGTGTGTGTATGTGAGAGTGATTGATCTTGTATACTGCGCGGTCAGCCTGGAACTATAGCCAAGACTCATTTGATTGGCTGGTGTGAAACTGAAAAAACAAAACAAAAAAATACAACTTCATGCTGAAAATAATTTCAACTTGTTGAAATTACTTGTTGTTTTTTTCATTCAGTTTGATAAACATGTGCATTACAAATAAAATACATTAATTTGTCACAGTTTTGCCTCTAAAAGTGGAGTCACCGGCTCACATCTGCCTAACTGACACAATGGAGAATGTCAGAAACATCGATCAGTTATCAGTGAACAGCCCCACTGCCCCCACCTCTCACACAACTCATCACAGACACACGCAGACGAACCATGATTATTTAAGAACCGAAATACCAAGTCCACGCAACCTGCAGTAAGTATGGGTATTCCCCTTCACAGACACCCACGCATTCATAAGCTCTCCCGCTTCTTCTGATCCAGTTTAAATCCTGTCATCACGGAACATCATGTCTGTATGATTCCTAAGTGCACGTAGGCCATATACCTTGTTCTGGCCTATGGTGCTAAATGCTTTGGCTTATCGAGCTGTGGTACTTGAGTAAAGTGATGCTGGATTTCCCTGTAGTTCGGAGACCTCAAGGCCGGAATGTTGAGTAATTTCGGAGAACTGGGTTGATCACATTTTGGTACACAAAAAAAAAGTATTTTCAGTAAAATAGGAAATATGGTGTTGTTATTATGTCAAATAAATTGTGACACACACAAATAAAAATATTAGAAACAGTGTTATGAATATAAAGGGGGGATTCCGTTCCAAAAATGAAAGCTGGATTGCTATAACAAATATCATATTCTGTTTTGATTCCCTTGGGTTACAAATTATTATGAAGCATTTCAATTTGGAAGCTCCGTAACCAAAACAGACAAAAAGAAAAACTTGTTGGTTGACATTTGAAAATAAAAAACACAGATATTTAATTAACTGTAAAATAAAGATAAAGATAAAATTCAGATCCACACTAATTTACCCCTAACAAATCCGACCATGGAATATTAGTCTTATGCGGCACCATTTGCATTTTTAAAAACTGTACGCTGTACATACTCTCGACAATCTGCACAGACAGCGCTGAGGACCTACAAAGCCACATTAACACATGAGAGAGGCTCTGGAGCGCCAGTCTTTTCTAATGACTCGATAATCCGACCCAAATGCTGCCTGCTTGCTAATCTCTCCATCAGATTACCAAACTGGGGACGAGCACTGCCTATTTGTCCCGGCCTGTCTCTCTATCTTCCTGTCTCTCTGTCAGCCTGCTTCTTTGTATAATCGCATGACTCTTTCTGCTTGTGTTTCACTGTGTGATAAAACTCTTTGCCTGCCTCACTCTGATCTTGGTTGCTGTAAGGTTGCACGCCTGTTCGACTGCTCTCAGCCTCACTGAAAGAGTGTTTGAATTTAAGGGCGAGGTGGTTGGACATCAAAATGCGGCAACAAATCTTTCTACTGTCAAGCCATCAAGCCAAGGGCTAAAAATGATTTACGTGAAGCTATGTCTACAGAATTTGACAAATGAAATGCGTGCAATCAAAGCGTATAAACAGAAAAGCTTCCTGCTTCACTGAAAAACAGACATGAAAAATTTCACCCAAATTACAAAGTTCATCCCATAGAAATTAATAAAGGAATTCATAGAACATTTTTAAAATGTCTTTCGTATTATGAAATCTGGCTATCCTTTACAAATGCAAGACTGGTGATTTTTTTAATTTGTTTTTTGCCACAGAGCTCTTCCATTATATTAGTGTGCATATTTATCACGTCGACCATGTTAAATTTAGCCTTTAAGAAAATAAAAAAACACGAGACCCCTCAAAATATCTAACTGACTCTAAAGAAATGACTAAATATGCCTCTTGGTGTGTGTGTGTACACCTGTGTTGTGTGTGTGTGTTTGCATATGTTGGAACGGTGCACGGATCTGTCCGACGTACTGAAGCTAAAGCTGCTGCTGACAACTAGCAAAGAAACTTTTACAGTTTAGATTTTTGTGTGAGATTTTAGGCAGCAAATAGAAGGTGAAAAAAAGAAGTCTTTGAATCACTCCTTTTTCATCCCTACATGCGTGAGCGAACTGCAGATACAGTGGAGTCAGGCGGCGTTTTCCGTGAAATGTATCAAATTGTATTTTCACTCCACTGAGGAATGTCGTTCTGTGTGATATTAGAAGTCGATATTTTAGACATTTTCAAAACTGAGATGAAAGGGTGTGAAATAAGTGTGCGTCAAATTGCCACTGTGGAGATACAGTTGTTTAGCCTGTTCATTTTTGGTAATACTCGACAAATGTCTCACCGACTGCAGTGGTCAAACCACACGATTTCAACTTCCAGTATTACTTTAAAATGCCAATATCACAGAAATGTGAACATAAGGTTAAGAATTCACCAGCACTGAACAAAGAAAGCAGGGCTACTTTTGTTAGAATCAGCTCAGCAATGATTTTTAAGGGTGTGTTTTTAAATGTTCCCAGGAAAAAAAATGCAGATGAAAAAATTCTTTCAAATGAATAATACCAAATGTCACTACTTCCACTGGCACTTTTACTACTAGATGTAATATGTGACTGCGCTTTAGCAGAGATCTGAACAGTTTTGGAAAAAAAGGAAGTCAAACGAAGACAGACAGCTGTTATAAGAAAAAAGTAGAATACAATGGGATGAGTCAAGCACATAGAAAATATTCTCATATTGGATGGATTTCTTCCTGGGTAGATATGACAATTGTAGATGTCGACACATTTCAAAATAATGAGAAATGTTAGCAGCGGGGATATCGGGATGAGCTAAGTGGTGAAGTGAGGCATGATACGGGGAAGAGCTGGGGGAAGCAAGAAGGGGTTTAGTAATGAGAAAAGAAAAGAGTGGTCCCTGCCATTTCCGGCTCGGTTAGTGGGGTTGAGTCTGCACGAGCGTGCGGGTTTGACAGCGAAAAGGAAAAAAAAAAAGGAGGATGTGATACCGAGGCCGCCCATTTACCGGGATCAGCTGATGGCCGCGGATGATGGAGCGGAAAGGGGTCAAGGGTCAGAGCCTTGCATTGTCAGCCTAGCCCCGATCTCCCATGGGGTTCCCTCCCTCTGTCAGTCCCCCTCTTCCACCCGCGCCCTGCTGCCTGCTGCACATTTACATACGTTTATTAACGCCGTTTCGTCGTCATAGTGCATTACTGGCCGGCTAACCCTGCAGTCTGTCTCACCGCAGCCTGTGCATCCGTCCAAACCTCATATATGTGAGCATTTGTCCGTGTGTCCCCTCACCGCTGCGTGTATGTGCGTGAGGCTGCATCCGCTGTTTGTGCTGTTTATCTGGACAAAATGTATGTTTCCATGCACATCTGTGCAAGTGTGTCCGCCTATGTGTGCATGTGTGTGTGTGCGGGACAAGACAAGAGACCCCCCCCCCCGCACCCAGTATTAGGCCTACCCTCTCACCCCTCATCCCCCCTCCCATTCCCATCACCCCCACACACACCTCCCCCACTCTGCCTGTGTAATCCCTGCCAGCTGGCCCTGTTGGCTAATCCCTCTGCACTGATCAGCTGGGCCACGCATCCAGTACGGGACAGGACAGGGGCAGATAGGGGCGGGACACTCTGTGAGTGTGTGTGTGTGTGTGTACGTGGCATATCTGCATGTGTGTTTGCGTGCATGTGTGTGTGTGTGTGAGGTGGGGGGTGGTGTCGACCAGAAAGCATAAATTGAAGCCCGTGCCTTCACCTCGGCGCAGTGTGTCTGTGTGTGAGCCAGTTGCCTGCCCTCCTCGTCCGTCCATCCCTTATCTCCCTCCTTCTCCTCCTCCTCGTTTGGATCCTTATACATATATACCGACCCGGCTTATATATGTATGTTCTACATCTTGGGCTTTTTCGTCACCCTTTTTGGTTTTGTCCAAATGGAATTTTTCTAATGGTGGTGACTCGGTAGAATTCAGCTGGGTCTTTTTTTTTCCCTTGCTAACCTCTCCTCCTTCCCCCCGACTGCATGCGTGATACCCGCCTGCCTCCCATCACTTCAACCCCCCTTGTCCATCATCCCACCACCCCCCGTATGCCTGCTCCCTTGCTCTTCCCAACCCTGAAGGACCTTCACAGGATGGAGCTGCGCAGTGACAGCTACAACTACAGAAACAACAATAACAAAACCAGGACCGAGGACCTGAAGGCGGAAATACTCTGCAGCTTCCCTGCTGTTTTTTCGTCTCATCTGTAGAGAGGAAGGATTTATTTGATCGGCAAAAAAAATGTATTTGTGCTACAGTAGTATTCTGTAGGTTAAGAATAGAAAAGTGAGCGTCTTTGTCAAGAGTTTAAAAAAGAGCAAGTTTAGATTAAACACCAGTTTGTAATTGTAAAAAAAGCCTCAATTTTTCCTTATTTGTGTTTAGCAAAAAACTTTAGTTTTTCTTCTTTCCTGAGTTATCTTTTTGCGAACGTTGTCATTGAAGACAAGGTGGAGATTGTTATTATTTCAATTGTGTTTTCAAACCTATATACATAGCTAGAGTTACATGCGCAGAGTGCACAGAGAAAGAGAGAGAGGGAGAGAACAGTAAAGGGATGGAGAGTAGGAGGGAGGGTAAGAGGGAGATAACGACACAGCTTTACCAACTGTAATGAAGGACTGCTTGGTCTGGTTAAACCGTACCAAGCTCTTAAACATAAAAGCCGAGCCAGTACTACAGTGAAGATGAGGCATTGCGGTGCACCGTAGTGTGTCCTCATAAATATCTAGTCGTCATCCTTTGTTTTGCTGTGAGGGGAAGATGGTCCGCAGGAATGGTAGCAATCAGGTAGCTGTGCTGCTGCTCTCTTTATGGTGCAACAAAGGTAGCTTTGCTTGCTTGCTCTATCTCACTCCGTTTCTATTTGCTCTCATCTCTTTTTTTCAAATGATGTGCTGTCCTGTGTTTTAACAAAGATGATCTGAATGCTGTGAATTCTGCTTTTGATGATCATTAGATGTTTGATTTTTTTTTCTGTCACATTGTGCTGCTAGGAACACTTTTTTTTTTTTTTTTACATCCATAATTGCATGTTTCCATGTACACGCTGTGAGCTGTTCAGAAGACTCACAATATCTCTCTCATGTCTTGTATTCTTATTT
Organism: Menidia beryllina; assembly: GCA_013363375.1. NCBI lineage: Eukaryota > Metazoa > Chordata > Actinopteri > Atheriniformes > Atherinopsidae > Menidia > Menidia beryllina. The sequence continues at coordinate 8,927,288 of JABUIW010000011.1, read as the reverse complement.
TTTTTTCCTGTATTGCCTGTATAGAATACGTGTTTTCATTATTGAGGGAAAATGCATGTTTTTGTGGGATTAGCATGCAATGCAGTTTGACATGTGGAAACACCGCATAACCGCTTTTGAGCCTACAGGGATAACAGATCACAGGTGTGGAGGCAGGAATGAGAAAGTCAAACAAGGATGGACAGAAGAGAGACATAAAAAATGTGCACTTTAACGACTGGGGGAAAAAAAAAACAGCCGTAGAGCGTTATTTACTACAGTAGCTCAGAAGGCTTTGTAAGTTTGGGTTTGAGCTCTTTGTGTTCACAGTGGACCTTGATTTAATTTCAATACAATTAAGGCACGCGGTGAATGCCAAGAGAGAAACCACAGTCCTCGCTCACCTGAGACACCAGCAGTTAAGCTACCGGGCAGGAGTGGTGCCTGCCGATGAGTGGATGTTCCTGGCAATCCAATGAGATTAACAAGAGACACAGGAGAATGCACATTGGGGGGAAACTTACAGAACAGTGACCTCAGACAGATGTACAGATCAGGCAAACGAGAGAGGTTACATTGTTAAGACGTGGAGGGAACACTGCAGAACCACCGACGACATTATCACCGGGCACCAGTTTGTTAATATACTGGTTTCCATAATGTCAGAACAAACAGAGCTGTAGGCAGTCTACCAGTGCTGCTGCTGCGGCCAAATGGACAGAGGGATCACACTAGGGGGATTTACCATGTGGTGACAGAGGGCCACTTCAAAGGTCTGTGTGTTTACGCATGGGTACAGAGGAGAAACAGAAAGAATATGCTATTTGAGCTGCTGGAGAATTTTAAATATCCTCCGCTATTAGTCCCATCATAAAATCTAGCAACCTCCTCAATCGCTCAACCGTGCGTATGTATATATATTTCCAATGAACAAATTTCCATTCACCACGAAATACAATTTTTACTAATTTCAAATGAGAGTTTTTGTTTGTTGGAGTTTTTGTTCTGCGAAACATCTCAATAAAGAAGTCATTTCATGGATTGCATTTCTATCTGTGGTATCTAGTGTTTCTTGTCAAAGTAAAAAAAGAAAAGAAAAAAAGCCCAAAGCGTCAAGTAATTTAAATAATGAGCGTCAATTCTCCTCCTATAATCACAGTGCTGCATCAAATGATTCAAGCTGCAAATTGCTGCAGGCAACAGAGATGTGAGCTGACCTACATCTGAGATGATGGAGGCAGAATGCACACACGCACGAAAAAAAGCTGCAAATTACTGTATGAATCCCTTTCAGCCTATTTCAAATTCTTTCTACTGACATTTCTGCCGTTGTGTTAAAAATTCGGCTCAGTTTTTAGTCACATCACATCATCACATTAAAACACAAACTTTCAGCTGAGTGTCTTCAGAATCTAGGATATGGATATTTTAAGAGAAAGCTTTAAAACATATGCATATAATTTATATTCCACCTATATCTGCTTTATGTTGATATGCCTGACACTAACACAATTAGTGAGCAGGGGGTGAGTGCCACATATGTTGATACAGAGGTCATCAACTGCTTTTTGGCCCCGTTGCCTGTCTATACATTATGCATTTTGAAAACACTCAATACAATTAAGAGACTTAAAGAAATGAGGGGGTAACACACAATACACCAACAGTGCAGGACCCCTGGAGATAGAGAGCAGGTGACCGTGTACACACCATCCCTCTCCTGATAAAAACATTCATCATCATGTCATATTTTTGTACATAAGTAGTACACATATTATTTCAGCTGCTGTGGCTTTCAAATAACACACCGAATAAAACTAGAAAATTAAGTAGTGTGAATTTACAGACCAGGAAATTACATGTTTTCATCTATATTCACTTTTAGCATTTCATTGCACATTTATTTCTAACATACACAAAAAAATATGTGCTTAATTTCATATATCTGCAAAATAATGTTAGAAAGAGCCCAATAACTGATTATATGAATACATACGTAAATGTTATAGTTAGCACAACAGCCTGTGCAGCTTTTATTTTAAATAGTTTAAAAAAAAAACTATTTCAGCTAACATATGGATTATATGGAGCACTTTTTTTTGCTTTCACATTTTTATATGCAGAGGCGCCTTTCCTTCCTTTCATACAAAATACTGGAAAATAGAAGAAATCTAATTTAGTCTTGTAAATAGATGTCGGGTTGGCGACATGGTGAAGCGTCACTAATGGAAGAAAGAGATGGATGCCTTATGATAATGAGGGGAGAATAAAGCAGAACCATGACCTTGCAGTGCAACATGAAGCCAAAGACACCACTCGTTTACCACGAAGCCTCTGACTGAACAGCTCTCTTCAAAGGATGTAACATCAGAGAAAAAAAATGTTAAATGTTTGCTTTATGTGAAAGAAATGCAGGCTTCTATGCTCGTTTGAAAGGAAAATGTATAATAATCTCTTGAATCGGTACTCTACTTGCATTCTGAATATTCTACAGTTTTATTTGGAAACCCTTTCCATTCTTTATGTAGCCTATGTGGCCTATGTAGCCATTTCTAAAGTCAGATAAAGAGAAAATGGCCTATGATATTTCAAGTGACCCCTGCATGGTACACAGTCAATACTGAGCTAGTGGAAAGTACAGAAGTCCTTCAGCACGCACACGACCACGGCCGTCCGTCACCACCTTTATTTTGTCTCCCTCCATCTCCCGCACGCACGCGGCTCCGCGCGCGCTCCTCCCCACCTCCTCCTCCTCCACTCTCCCTTTCTTCTCCTCGGTCGTCTCGGGAGCCTGGCATCTCCCATGGCCGCTCATTTGCATCCCAGGAGGGGCTAACAGGCGTCCCCAGGGACGCGCGGATAGGGGTCACGGCAGATCCCCTCGAGGCAGCGTGCCTGCCACGCACCCTCCACGCGCACGCGGCACGTGCCGTCGGTCGCCAGCCAGACACGCTCGGAACAAGCACGCGCACGCGCGAACTTGTCCCTGCCTCTGATATGAAGTTTTAAAGATTTGTCCTGGCTTGGTGAACTCCCGTTTGTGTCAGGACGGACCGTTAGACACAGTCTGGTCCGGTTACCGCCTCACGCGGGCCCCTTTACCATTTACTAGAATTATGAACCCAGAAATGATGTGAAACGACTAAAGGCCGGACCACAGAAGACCAAACGGGATTATCGTGCTTTAACGTATTCAGATTTTTTCAATTCACAAGGACTCCGTAAATTCCTGTTTTTAATTAATAGCCTACGCTTAGAGCCGCGAGAAGACGTAGTCTCACGCGTTCTGTGCAATAGAAACATGAGCAGGGAAATGTAGGTCATGAAAGACAAATATACTTAAACGGAGTAAATGATCTACAGCCACAAATAAAACCCGAACTAAGGAACGCATTGAAGCCCTAACGTGATTACACGGGGCCTTTATGGGCCGTGTGTTGGAACAGACGAGCCCTGTGAGCAGTGAAGGGGTCTCTGTCGCCCTCTGGTGGCCGCGCCCTCTATCACATCCTGTTCTGCGAGGCCAGAAAATGGCGGACAGAAGCTAAATTCTACAAAGGCGTAAAAATGTATGAGGGCATTTTTAGCCTTAGAAGCTATGATGTTCACTCATCTAAGATAACATCAAATCTGGCCCTTCGGTCATATTAAAGATCCCTGTCCCAGAGTTACTGCATCTAACCGGTTCACAATTAAATAGTAAATAAAAATAAAAACTAAGCAGAATGAATAGTAGCTTACACATAACTGATAAATAGGTAAACTGGTGGTGCCTGGAATACAAGCCCCCCAGAAAAAACAAACAAAAACAAATAGTGGCTGTTGTATAAATCTCAATCACAATCTCAACAAATGTACTGCGCACTTCCATAATTCCTGACATGCATTTTCCAGCCCACTAGATCAAAACACCAACCACAAACACACTGAAAAGGTACAATAGGCCAGAGATGTCAGTAAAAATCGCCAATGAGGAGAAGAACCCACTATACTTTGTGGAGCACTTTTATTATGCCACAAATAAAAGCCAGTAGTTCTGAAATAAGTTTTTTTTTTCTTCTTTTTTTTCCTTTTTAAACCCAATGACATTCTGAAAATGGATGCAGCTGATTGTGGTTTGACTGGCTAAGCAGAAACAAAGATCTGGGAGTGTGGAGGATTAGGAGGGATCGGAAGGCAGAGAGGAAAGAAATACACAGTATCGATGGGTAAATTGAAGTCTCAGCTGGGTGGGATCACAGGCTAAATATGCGGGTGAGCAAAAATCAACCACTTATACCATGTGAGAGAAGAAAAAAAAGTTAATGCACAGAAACACTGCATGACAAAACTGCTTTCCACAGTCAAACAAGGGGAATGCACACCGTTCTGCTGAGTATACCACATTTATTACTTTAGAACTGATTAATAGAAAGAGTGGGGGCAAGGCCACTCACATAAGTCTTAAGAAAATGGAGGAAAAAAGGAAAAGAAAAAAAAGCTGCCCATTGCAACAATTAACGTATCCAAGAGAAAGAAAGAGGGTAAATCAAGTCCAATGAAAACTGTCAAAAGAGGGCCCCATTATTTCTTAGACCATAAAATTATACAGTGAGCAAAGCTCATCAACTTAACGTTTTCTCTCAATTTTAACACGACCTTGTTCCCTACCGTTCCTCTCCAGGTACCCCTGACCCTACCTCCCCTACACACTCCATCCAAAACATAGGGAAACAAAATGGAGGGTTTTCTGAACATCTGCAGTCCTCTCAAAGAAAAACATGACAAGCATGTACAAAAGATGCAATAGGGAGCGTAGTTGGCACCGGCCCGTGTTGAAAATCTGCTGAAGAGTGATCTCCGCTGGATCCTGGTTGAAGGTTTAAGAATCCTTTGAAGACGAGGCCAGGGTGGGATGGGGGGGGGGGGGGGGGGCTTACAAAAAAATGAGACAAACCGCCAATCCTTCACTTTGGGACACCACTATTCACCAAAAACACTATGAATTCCTATCAGATTTGTGTGTTTGTGAGAGACTTACAGACCTGTTCTTGGATCATAAAAACAGATGATCCTTTCATTTAAAAAAAAAAAAAAAAAAAAAAAAAGGAAAGAAGAAAAAGCAGCATACAAGGGAAAAAGCATATGTAGTGGAATGGGGGTGGGGCAAACAAGATTTCACCTAAGGATGCTATGCATTTAGTTGTAGTCCTATGAATAATCGTTTCCTTTTTACTACAAGTTCGAAGTAAGTCTTTAAAGTCAAAAGAAATCAAAGTCTTCATTTAGTTGTTTTTTCTTTTTTTTTGTCCTTTGTTAAATCTTCACCCCTTTTAGAATTTCTTAGAGAGCTTGATGTAACGATGTTCTGGGGGTGGAGAGGGCTTTTGGGGTGGGGGCCTTTGCAGTCTTTTGACCAAAGCACCATCTGCTACTTGACTCGTCCTTGGCGCTCCTGGAAAAGGAGGAGAGAGAGTTACACATCTGTCCACCAGGGAAAACACTGACATTTAAAGTATTACAGCTTGGATTAGAACTCTCACATAACTATGTGTCTAATTATTAAAATGCCTTAAATCATATGCCAAAAAAATACCCAGTACTCATTATTGCTGTGTTCAAAAGATTAAAAACATCTCTAAGACTGCTTCAGGGAGTGAGAGAAAAATGAAAGTTACCTGAAGCCTGTAATGACTCCTGTTGCTGGGGTTGCTGGGATATGGCTCACTGCCTTGGACCTCCACCTGTCACACACAGGAGAGAAAACTGATCACAGCTGAAGAAAGTCTGATTCAAACCAAAGCTATACATATCTGCCAGATGTTCAACATTAATGGAACGAGAAAGATTCCTTACAAACTAGTTTAAGAAATAAAATTAAAATAAAAGATACAAAATCATTGAACGGTAACAAAAATAATTTATCCTGCAAGACTTGCAAAAACTAGATTTACTAGCAGGGTCCACAGTTGATGCAAATAAAAAACTATAAAGTCGGGTCATTTGACAAGCTTAAACAATGGTGAAAAAACCTTTAGAGGGCTGTTGGTTATTCATGATGAGATTGTGCACACTTCAAAAAATACAATAAACATATCTTGAATGGAAAAACTGTTAACAGCTTTCCAACACCAAGACAAAGAACATTCAAATGAATGTTACTACTATGGCAAAAGCAGTCATTCTTTTCAGAAGGCAAGTGTCGACAAAGCCAGTAAATCTTTAATTTGTTAACCTCCAAATATTTTAAAACTCTAGTCAACTTCATGTTTAAGGTCTTCTTGTGTTCTGACTTTTAAGCCATCAACTGGAACCAACAGGCAGCACATATCTGCTGCTTCAAAGTTGTCCAAATGTCAGTGGAATAAAGAAAAAAAAAAAAAGGGGGGGGGGGGCATGCCATTTTAAACACCGATACATTTATGTACATAAGGTCCAATTTGTTTAACTAAAAAGGAGAAAAGGATTCGAACAAACCACTAATTACACAATGCAAAATGCTTCTTTGTACCTTCAGTTATCAAACTGTGCTCAGAGAACATGTTTACCACCCTCCACCCAAAAAAGGGAAAACAAACAGAGGAAAAAAAACACTTTCATTTTAAAGTTAACTAAATATTTCCACTTTGAAATATAAAAATGAATACCACGTGAGAAACAAAGTTATTCTGTTCAATGTCATGCTGTTCAATTTGGTGACTGGAGAGGATGACTTAAGAAGGCCTTTAATGACTTTTCATGGTAGGCTACTTATTATTTTTTTATCGACCATGCGATAGGTGCTGTTAATAGAAAAAAAAAATGGTATGCATTTCTTTGTTAAAATAGGGATTTACTTAAAAATAAAGCTTCATGCACAAAATTGTTCTGCGTAAATATCTACATATCTGCGTAAACATCTATCACAACACGGCCAGCCGCAGCTTATAAAGTGCTGCGGCCTATATATACTATAAACATTTGATTTTTTTCTAAAATGAGTTGGTGCGGCTTATATTCAGGTGCACTCTACAGTCTGGAATTAACAGTACTTAGGGTTCCCATATTAAAACAAGGCACCATGACATAAAGCAGGTACAAAGTAAAAATAAAGGTTTAAACGCAGTTGTAAACACCTGAATCTATCCTCCATTTTTCTCATTGAAAAGCCAGGTCCATGTTCACTCCTTAAAAACAGACATTAAACACAGGAACTTTTTCCAATACAAGAGCACACATGATTATCTCTCATTTGCCATAATTTTTTTTAGATGTATTTATTCATTTTTATTTATTTATTTTTACCTTTTTCACACACTCTTCCTCCTCTTGACGCTTCTCGTAGTGAGAAAAGTCATCGAAGATGGAAGTGGTGTGTTTATATCCAGCGATGATCTTTAACACCTGCCTGGCCTTGTCCAGTGGCACCTCCTGTGTGTCCCGAGAGTTGGTCACTGGCTTGTTTTCGTTGTTCTCCAACCGAATGTGCCTCAGTTGACTGTTGGGAACGTCCTTGACAAAGATCCAGCGCACATCAAAACGACCCTTCCACTTGTCCTGTGACCACACGCCAGCAGACGTGTTGTAGTCCACGGGTGAGCGCATCTCCGCTACACCACAGAAGTGACCACTCCCATTGACACTGAACAGAAGATAAAGCGGCCCTTTGCCACCCAGTGAGCGGTACGCTGCATCAAGCCTCTTGTTGCCATGCTCCGTGCTGCACCAAATGTTGTACTTGATGGAACGGTGGATGTCGTCCTCCGAGTAGCTCTTGATAATAAACACCCTGCCCTGCTTAAGGTTCCAGTCAAAGTCCTTGGGGTTATAGTTGTTGACCATGCGCAATTTCTCTAAAACAGGGTGAGGTTCAGATGGAACGCCAGGGACCACCCCCACACCTGAAGGAGTGGGAGGAGACTGGCCTGTCCCACTCCCACCTGCATCCCCAAAACCATTGGCACGGTTTCGTGGAGGGACCCAGCGAGTCGGCTGAGAAGGTTGCTGCTGTTGGTTTGGTGGGGGAGGATGACCCTGGGAGGGAGGAGGCTGTGGCATTGGAGCCATACCTGGCTGACCAGGGGGTGGAAGTTGATGCTGCCCCATTTGGGAAATGGTTGGAACCAGCTGTCCATTGCTGTGGGGCATTTGCGGGTTACCTGCAGCTGTGGCTCCAGGCTGCGGGGAAGCCTGGTTCGGCGGCTGTCCGTTGCTGGGAATAGAGGGCACCTGCTGAGGCGTGGCAGCTTTGGGCATGGTGCCCTTGTTGTCCCAAGTGCCAATGTCCATGTTGTGTTTGATGGGCGGAGGAGGCAAATTGGCACCTGCCATGCCACCCTTGGTTTTAAGCTTGGGCTGAGGCTTGGCTGGTTTGCTGGCAATATCAGCCCAAGAGGTGGGCTTGGCGGGGGCAAGTGAGACAGGAGGCATGCTGGGAGGTCCAACAGAAGATACAGAACCAAGGGGGCCCCCACCAGGTAAGCCAGAGCCAACCACCTTTGGAGCCATTTCCCCATTACCACCTGGACCAGCACCACCAATCTTAAGCCCCGCCATGCCCTGATCAAGGCTGTTCATACCAGGGGCCTTATTCAGGGGTTCGTTGGTAGCAGGTGCAAATGGGGACTGTCCATCGATCATGGCACCGCCAAGTGAGCTGGGAGCATAGGCATAACTGCTGCTGTAGCCAGAGCTCTGTGGTGTCCCCGACTGTCCCTGAGAGCTGTTATTGCCCCATGCTGAGAAGTCGATGCCACTTGGAAAAAAGTTGAATCCATGTTGGCCAAGGAATGGGTTGCTCCCCAAGGGGCCTGGTTGACCAAACATAGCGTCCGGGAGGTAGTGGGGTTCCCCATTGCTCAGCTGTCCATAGGAGGCCAGGTAAGGCATAGGAGGGTCCCCACCTGTGGACCATGCTGCCTCATTTAGGGAGTAGGAAAATCCTATGGAGGGGCTGTAGTAGCTGGGCATGTACGAGTCCGACATGGCCGTATAGGCATTGCTCTAAAAAGAAAGAATAAGATTTACTGACCACTTGTATATATATATATATATATATATATATATAAATATTGAGCATTAACACAGTACATGAACCAACACAGCAGGTTTAGACGGGATATGGTGGCCCCAGTGTTCTTCATTATTGTATCATGCTTGTGTCGCATACAAATGACATCACAGTCAGCCTGTTTTTCACTCAGACCTCATTTTGATAAAAGGAAAACCACCTAAACCAAATAAAGTTGGTTAAAGTAAATGCGGGATAGGGCTGAATAGATACCAGTGGAAGACCCCATTACTGACATCTCAGTTAAAGTGTTGGTAGTTTTATGTCAATATTTAGTATTTCAGGTATTTGGGATAATTTTGAGGATATTTTAGTAATTGTGGTCAAAAATGACCAAAAGAGAAAAATGAAATACAATAGTGGTTTAAAGCTCACCTGTCTGGCCTGAGTATTCAGGTAAGGCTCAAACTCATCGTCATTCAAGGTATCCTTTTGGGTAACAGCTCCGTTTTGCACTGAAAAGACAACAACACTGATGTGAACAGGACAATCCAGATTTCAGAGACCTGCGGAAATCTGTAACATACATTAGTTCAATTTAGATCAGCATGGACACTTATGTAACAGGACCACTCCCAAAAAATATCAGTGTCACAGGACCAACCTGAGCAAGGTTTACCTGATACCATGTCTAATCAATGTACTTAGGTAACAAAGCACAATAAAACAAATCAAGCCCAGTGTAGAATCAGATTTTTACACTTATTAATCTGACAGGGAATTGGACAGTGGAAATGTCCAAATAAATCCTGACTCACATATTCAAAGGCAAAATATTATTCAATATGGTCTATGGTATTTATAATAAATCAAGAGCTGATTTAGTTGTTTGAGAGTAAAGCTAAAGCCATAGGTGACATTAATGTGAGTAATGATGAGAAGTTATATGAAAGGTTTAGATGAACTTAAATCAATATAGAATTATAAAACCTCGAGTAAATAGTCTGGTTCTTTACACATGCTATCTGAACCTAGCCAAGAAGGCGGCAAAATACGGAAATCAGAATAAAGGCATGTCGGAAGACGTGTCATTTTAGGTTAAATTAGCAACTAGCTAACGTTAGCAGACTAGCTATGTGGTCAGCTGCGTGCAGTTAGCAGCGTCTCCGTGTTAACGAGCGCCAAGAGTCCTTTCAACTTGATGGACTTGGCTAACATTAGCAGGGTGCCCAACGTGTTTGGATGGCATCTGTAGCTCAACGTCACAAAAATGTATTACACCCTACGCAGAGTGGCAGCGATAACTAACAATGTGATCTTGGATTGATCAATTTTGGAAAAACCGGACAGTTAGAAAAAGGGACGGTGGCGTGCATCATTTGGCCATTTAACATTAGCTAGCCGAGAGATGGCTAACGTGATGCTACCTGTGGGATCATTTTGAGGTACACTAAAGAGTTGTAAAGCACACCCAACGCTGAAACAGGGTCAGAGCTCTTAAAAACAAACTGCTACTGTATTCCGTGCAGATGTTAATTGTAAATGAAGACTATTTTACATCAACAGCACGCAGACAGGCCTATTCGTCAAGAAGCTAGCATAATTCATGCACGCAAGATTTTCAAGGCGCACGGCACGCAACAAGATCCGCATTCACAAGTCAATAACATTCCACAGTTTGTGCCCTTACCTTTATTAGCTTGGCCTTTCGGTCTCTGGATTGGGTCCAGGTGATTCATGAAGGTTTGATTTATGAGAAGAGAGGAAGGGGAAAAAATAGATGAAGAGATATATTTTTCAGCAGTCAGTTCCTTTAGCAGGTGGTCAGGCCTACTGCACAACTGAGCCACAGCCGCTGCCTCTGAGCTAAGCTATCCGCGCTAGCCGTCGCGATGCTGACAAATTTGGCCCTCTTAAATGTTCAGAAAATACCTGTCTTTACCTGGTCAAGAAGGCTGCTGGCTGACATGTCTTTCCCCCCCGGAGCCTGTGTAACTGTATTTACACCTAAATAAAAGTGGCAGGGTGTAGAATGTGTCTAACTAGGAAGGAGTTTCAGCCAAGCGCCCTTATCTCTCTACAGAGCCTGGTTTCTACACAATGGCGGGCTGCAGTTTGCTTGACAGACTCCTCAACATGGCTGGGCGGCCCTCGTCAACTCGCGATGGCATTTATTCACAGCGAACAGGCGCCACACAGCGGTGCGGAGGAGCGCGAGACGTGTTTGGCAGTGACAGAAACATTTTCGATTTTTAAAAAATATGAGTGATCGTGTAAAGAAATGTTAAGATTCTGGTCAAACCGTCTTGACCTATTAAGTTAAAAATGTAATAATAATATAAACAGATTCCTCATCCATCATGAATAGTTGCTTAACAATACGAAAAATGCCAAGTTGTTGTATGGAGAGAAGATATTTAAATAAAATTAAATGAATTGCTGATTAATGAACTGGATACAATAAATACATTGTGAAGATATTGGAAATACATGACAATTAAAAAGTGATTTGATCATAGTGCTCCTACAATGGAAAAATAATGATGAAAACACAATTCCATCCATCCATCCATCCATCCATCCATCCATCCATCCATCCATCCATCCATCCATCCATCCATCCATCCATCCATCCATCCAT
>JABUIW010000011.1:8879071-8915690 GCA_013363375.1 Menidia beryllina | reverse complement strand
CATCCATCCATCCATCCATCCATCCATCCATCCATCCATCCATCCATTTTCTTATTCCCAAATGGGGTACTGGAGCCTATCCCAGTAGTCCCAAGAGGCATGATACACCCTGGACAGTCCAACGCAGGGACACATGGAGAACATGCAAACTCCACACAAGGGTTCCAGTTCCTCCCAGGGACTTGAACCGGGAACCTTCTTGCCGTGAGACCACACCACAGTGCCGCTACATTCTTTTTCAATGTAGAAATTAGACTGTTAGAATGAATATGAATTGAATCATGTATGTTCATGCATGGAAAGATTTGGCTGGCTCACTTGAGGGATGTTCTACATGCTATATGTTGGAGGTGAACAAACTAGACAGGATGGGTCAGGCAAATGAGCAGACTCAGAAATAAAATGCTAATTTATTCACTCATTTATCATAATATCAATAAAATATGAAGACCTGAAAATAGCCATTGATGTATGTTCCTGACAGTGGACAGTAACATCTTCCCTCATTGAATAATGACCAAAGGGATTAAATTTTGATCAAAGTATTCTCTGTTCTATTGTTAATCATAGGATGTCTTTGTGCAAGGAGCTTTCTTGTAGAAAAAAGGTTTCAAATGATATTTAATAGCGAACACCAAGATAGATCTGATAGAAACAGTGAAACAGCTTCTCTGTTAGCCCATGTGGACATGACACCAACAACAGCTGGACTGTGTCTGTACAGTAGAGGCTATTGGGGAAATCTCCCTGATAAGATTGTTAGAAAAAAGCTTTTAAAAGCTGTTTCTTGTTAGACAGAAAAAGGGGGGGTTGTAGCATGTCATTTTGCTCACCTGCCACAAGATGGACCTAGAGTCAATTTCATGATCAATATTATGAAAGAGAAAAAAGAGGAATAAACCCAACAGCAAGACTTGTACAGTATGTCTTCAATAACACACACAAAACAGCATTCTAGTCATGATTGTATGAATATTGAATTTATCTGAGATGTGTACACTTTGTGTTGCAGGTCACTGAAATATGGCATAGATCTATGCTAATTGTCTTTTGACTGTCATTTTCAATGCTTGACATATTCTTAAATTGTCTCTCATTTTAGTTTTTCTTTCATTTTTAGTTCAACTGCACTTTTGCTTTTATTCTAGGACATTTTTTATACCTTAAATGTAGGGCATTGGGATTAAACTGTGAGCCTTGAGTTTCCACATGGCTTCTGACTGAGTTTCACCAACGAATACAGGGACAGGAATAACCACATCCATGCACATAAATACACACGCAAACTCATTCACATACAGATAAAACATATTAGTGCTCGGAAGAAGGAACATGGTGGATATGATAGGGACAAGCTGCATCTTATTTCAAATCACAATTCATAAGCAATACTACAAAAAAGGTTACTCAAAGTTGGAGCAAGAGCAAATAACAAAGTCATAATACTGGTGATAAAGCATAATGTTTGTGTTTCAGTCACAGAATACACAACTGATTCTCTGTAACTAACAAAGACAAATAAGACTTGCAGACTAATAGCAGTGACAAGACATTTGACTTGTGAAACATGCGTAGGACAGTGGCATGGCATGCATGTATCATATTCCACCTTTCAACTCTCAATCATTTTTGGGTGCTTATGTTTTTTTTCCTTTTTTTTTTTCAAAGGGGCTAGTTGACTGGTGGGGTTTGGACAGGTGGCATAGCACGGAGAGGACTTGGACCATTCCCAGCCAATAAAAATAGCTGTGGTCTCCATGATGTCATCGGTGAGTAAATCACAGATCCTGAGTGCAAAGGGAGAAATAAAATGAGATGCATGAAAAATCTGGTGGATTTTTAAAAAATCTATTTATGTCTATATCATGCCAATATTGTTCTCTATATATGAACTGCTTTCATTCTATATTTTATTTAATTGTTTTCTCTCAATCACATTCACAGTGCACTCACTGTTATTCTCTGATTTTCCCCAACAGTGTTTTTTTGCATTTGAAGAGGCATGCTCATGTCCGCCTCCTCAAACATGTCGGATAAAGGGCAATGAAAGACTTTCACATTCCCCCATGCAACCACAAGTGACGCTGCCATCTTCAGCCGGTCACGCCGGCTGTAGTTGCCAGAAAGGGTGAACAAACTAAAGCTGGAGTCTGATCTCACTCCCATACCTGGCATTCTGAAGCCACAACACCATGCTGGTGATGAGGAACCTGATCAGTCGTAAATCTCCCCTGTTTGACCATGTGACATGCCAAATTTGTGAACCTGCCCTCTGTCCACCCTCCACATCTCTTTCCCTCCACCCCACTGCCTCCTCCTCAGGGAGGAAGGCGGCAGTCCCATGTGCCCACATCACTGATTCTGTGTGTCCTTTTCTTATGTTTGTCTGATTTCGTTGGCTTTATATGAGCATATGCTTTTGATCGGCATACAGATATGTTAATTGTGTGTGCCTAACTCGTGTGGCTCAGCAGGAAGGTGGCAACAGAGCTGTTTTGGTAATAGAATATTAGGAATGTAGCACTCGTCAGCCTCTCAAACGATGCCGTTTATTTACATTCTGTCCATTTCAGAAGGTTAGACTTTAATAACCAGTGAGCTGTTACCTGTTAGGATGCTCACTGTCATGTGGTCTTTAGAATGCTCTTCAACTCAAGGTGATTCGCAGCAGTTAACAAACAAAAGCAAGTATTGGACAGCTGTCACAATTCTGTCTTTGAAGAAAAACACAAAGGTATTTTTTTTTAATGTATTACATTTAAGTTCTGAAAGTTTTGATAGCAGAGTATACCAATGATGAGATAGGTTATTCAACAGTATGTTGAAAATATTACTGTTGAATATGTAAAATGTTGGGATTTTTTGCTTTATTATTATTGACTTCATTACAAAAAAAATCTTTGTCATTACATGCAGACAGAATTTAACAAACATTATTTTGTGTCCTCTCCTCAAATATGTGAAAACCAGGTCAAATTTAGCTTGATAATTAATTGTTTCCAATGGCAAAAATCACACCTCAGTCGACAAGTAGTAAAAAATGTTGTCTCGACAAGTCGTAAACTTTTAAAAGTTTGTTTTTTATATATTCAAGTTAGTCAATTGAATTAAATAATTGACTGCTGCCCCAAGTACTTCTAAATCCTGCATGTTTGTCTGTTGTCTGCTCTTGGTTCGACCTGTACTGATCCCTCACGGGATGAATAAAGTTTATCTTCCATCCATCCACCCATTTTCTGAACCGCTTATTCCCAAATGGGGTCTCAGAGGCGACAGGCGGGGTACACCCTGGACGGTCTGCTAGTCCATCGCACTCACACTCACGGTCTGCCAACCACTCACACTTACTCCTGAGGGCAATTTGGAATGTCCAATCAACCTAACATGCAGGTTTTTGGACGGTGGGAGGAATCCGGAGAGCCTGGAGAGAACCCACGCAGACACAGGGAGAACATGCAATCTCCACATAGAAAATTCCTGGTTCCCCCGGGGACTTGGACCCAGAACCCTCTTGCTTTGAGGCGATGGTGCCTTAAAAATATCATACATAGAAACTTACAGAAATCTGACAAGTTCCTCAGATAAGTACACAGTATTCAATGGATTTCGTGTAAGCTGAAAGTAACAGCATCTAAAAATGTTTTCAGAAAGATCTTAAAAATAGCTCCACACATAAATTTCTGACTTGGTATCAATCTCTATTTAAAATCCTGGATGTAGTTTTTTTTTATTATCGCAACCAAATGAAAATATGCTTCCCTGCTGTTTCATTGTCTGAGGCTACACTAAAAATAAAGGAACAATATCTTATCTCTTTGATCTTAAACCCTTTAAAATTAATTTAAAGAAATGGTTCCCTAAACATTGGATTTAATTAATTCAAGAATTAGTATTGCTTAGGTGTGTTATGGTTAAAAATGCATTAAAATAAGATGTGCAATTTCTCATTTCATGGATTTTGCAAGTGTGATCCTTAGCATTCTTTCCCATTAAATGGACTTCTGGTCTGTGGAATCTTGGTGGTCTGTGAGGACAATGGGCGAGTTGTTTAGGGAAGAAAATAGCTGCACACTTGCACATTCTATCAGAGAGGATTTATCACCAACATTTGTGTAGAAGGTTGAATGAGCCAGACCTGTCCATATGTGGCCCTTTGTGAGTGTGTGTGTGTGTGCCAGCACGTCTTTCTGATGACACTCTGTGATGATTCTGAACAGCTGAGATGAGTTTTGTGGAACTGGACAACGAGGCAGCTGTACATCTATCTGTTGGACATATACTCACATACACATTCACAGTGAGGCACATAAACAACAGTGGAATCCCGATGTCTCTCCCTCTTGGGACCAAGCCACACTGAGACCTTAATAAAAGGCTTGTTGTTTCAGGAGGTAGCTTATATGGTTTCAGATTCACACTGCAGCTAGCCCCACTTAAAAGACCATCACAAATTAACCATTAGAAAAAAAGACTTTAGTTATAAAGTTACTTCATGTCTGACAATATAGCTTTAGATGTCTTATAAAGTACTGGCAGTACTTGTACACATGTATAGGTATTTCTTTAAAGTATTTTGGCATATTTAGCTAATATTATAAACTATTAATGGTGATGTTGCAATTTGAATAGTGGTCTAAATAAAGCCAGGTTGCTATTACTCCCTCAACTGGCCTGCAACATCTCAGCCAATGAAAGACTTGTCTGGTCGGACCTTTTTTAAGGGGGGTGCGGCCTCGATGTGCTGAAGGGGTCACAAGGAGTGATGTAACCTGTGTTTATTTTCAGCGTATACAAGTAAATGTAGACACCTCCACACAGAACTGTGCACAGAAACATACGAGAGCAACTGAGGGCTCTTGAACATACTGTTCTTCACATGCAAAGTTTTTAGTATGCACTGTCCAGGGTCACAAACAAATACTGCTTTGAGCACAGTGCCATGCTTCCGCAGGTTGGCCGTCTCACTTTCCTTTTTGGTAAAGGAGATTTGAAATGGTCGAATTTTGGTAATATGAAAAAGGATTGCGTGTTTCTATGTATGCGTTCTCATTGGTGCATTCACACGTGGAGAAAATGCTTGTGTATCACAAGGGGAAGACCAGTGGGAGGCAGAGAGACGGAGAGACAGAGACATTTTGTCATGGCCATTAATACTAATAGTGGTCTCTCTTCCCTTCCGTCAGCTGCAGCTGTTGATCACGCTGGTGTAACAGTGAGCTTTCTGGCATTGCATCACTCTCTTTCTCCCTGACTCCTGTGCTGTCCTGCATTACCCTGCATAATTATGGATCTAGTGGCGCATATTGCACATCTTACTACGAAGGTAATGGACTAAAGTGGCTTTACAGCCCCAATAACGGTACTAATGGTCCCTTTGAAAAGTGTATTCACATACTTAACATTATTCATGATTTGATGCAAATACTGACAATGATGCTTCTATAATAGTCAGTGATATCAGAAGTATTATGTTGCAGAGATGCACTGTAAAATCAGTTTGAAACAACGATGCAACAGGTCAAAACACGAGCTTACTTGTCAGCTTCATCCACTGCTATTTAGGAGCATGTTTGATTCATCAGCATGCCAATAACCTGCTTCCAGATATTCATACTATGTGTGATGTATGCGTAGCAAGTTGTTGGTCATGTTCTCCATCTAGAGAACGCAGCAGAGGGACGATGTAACTTCCAGAGGAGCTCGTCCACTAGCATACATCAGAGACATTCCACCTCATCTGACACTCGTCCATGGAATTCTGCAAATTTTCCACACTATTCTCCCAGGCGTTCTGAAGTGCCTGTCAAAAAGACTGGCATGCCTAACCCCCAAGAACCTGCAAAAAGGAGAAATAGGCAATGCTTTTAAGAACATGTATCTTCTTTGTTTTTGTAATTAATTATCTTTTTAAAGCCTTTTTGCATATGGATATGCAATGAATTTGGCACTCCTGCAGTGTTTGTGATTGTCACTGGGTATGTTTGTGTGTCTGTGTGAAAATATCTTCTGTTTGCTCTGCTGATAGGTGATAATTTGTCATAGATTTGGGCAGAGTCCCTTTCTCCTCCATGTTGGTATGACCAGTGTATGCAACCTATAGTTGACACCTATGTGTCATTCTGGGAACACACTAAATACTTTAGATGACTAGAGGGTTTACTTGGCAACCGATGGCTGTTTAAAGACCATGGATACACTTTCAGGGACTGAGCGCAAAGTTTTCAAGTGTCCAAAGTGCATAGATTAATAAAAAGTCCAGCTGGTTAGCTGAGGGACTTGTCTTAATCTATTTGTCTAAATGGAAGACAAATTTAACTAAATTTGACACAGGAATAAAATATTGTGTGGGGAGGGCACAAATAGTCAGAAGTTTGACAGGAAAACACTCTTGACTGAGTTTGATATTTGACTGGGAATTTTGCATTCCCTCACCTTGACCTAATTTATTATTTCTGATATACATAATCCCCATGCTTTTATATTTTGGAGGCTTAATTTTTCTCTTTCAAATGAAGAAATCTGTTTGCAGGTAAGCAATAAATAAACTGATAGCACATGCGATGGATGGAAGTGGGCTGTTGGGTTGATAATGTGTGCGTGTGGGGGGCAGAGGCTGGAGAACGTGGGAGGGGTTGACACAGAGATGTACAGGACAGGACACCCCGATGCTTGCTTCATAAACCTCACCGCATTTTGCCACCGCAGCTGTTCTGGCGCATGCAGTGAGCTGAGAGGTGCGCTCTTTCTGGAGTGGCTATGTCAAGTCTGGCTCGGGCTTTTTTTACGCTTCTCCGGGATCACTAAGCCCGTTTTTCTCTTCGGCTTAAAAGACAAAATGCTGTCGCACTCTCGCTCACTAAGGTCGGTTTCAAAAGAACAGTGACGGCATCGCTCATTTACCATGAGCTGTTTGGATGTTATGTACCCAGCCTATGGACATTACGCAGCGTACGCACCGACTGCTCCTGCTTTTATCAATAGCTTACAGGTAGGAAGTGAGCTAATAACTTATACCTTTATTCATTTTCATTTGCAGGAGAATACCTGAGATAAGATCGTGCTTAGGCAGTTTTCCTGTTTTGAAAAATTGTATGTAAAAAGTTTAGGGTTCAAAATGGAATATTAACGAGTAGTTTTCAGTTATTTTTTTGTATTTATTTGGACTCACTCCTGCTTGCGCGCAGCCAGACATATGCCTGCGCACTCACACACAAAACACAGTGTAAAAAAATGTCTCAAACTCAGCTCCAGAAGTGTTCTCTGTAACACCTGTCTTAACCCTGTCCCCGCACCCCCCCACCCATTTCCCCTAACCTCCCCCCGAACAGGCTCCCACAGGTCTGAGCAGTACTTCGCCGCGCAGCCGGGATTTTATGGACACTCCCAGCGTTCCCGAAGGGATGTCTGGGGGCCCAGGCACTGGAGGATCAACTTCCTCATCCTCTTCATCCAGCTCTTCTTCTTCCTCTTACACCCCTGCGGCATCAAAGCCGGAGGAGGGCCCCAAGGAGAAGCAAGAGGCCCCCGAGGCTGAATACCTGACTTCTCGTTGCGTACTCTTCACCTACTACCAAGGAGACATCAGCAGCGTGGTCGATGAGCATTTCTCCAGGGCCCTGAGCTCCTACATGGACGGAGAGGGCAAGCGAAGAGTGCCAGACCAACAGGCCACAGGTATATGACATGAATGCAATAGCAGTACATTTGTTTTGGTGAATAACACAAATTTACATCACATCTCAGGTATTTTTTGACACAATACATTGAAATGAATAAAAACAGTGTTCAATAATAGGAAATGACAGAAAATTGATTGGCCAGACTCTGTGAAATCCAAACACAAATCTAAATAATCCATGTCCAAACTCAATTTATGGTGAAAAATGTGGTAAATGAATGAGAAAAAGGCAACATCTGTTTATGTTTATTAATTTAATTAGATGAGTTTTCCCTTGAAATAATTTACAATGATTCTTTCCCACAATAAATTCCGTTTTAGAATTGAGATGAGATGGTTACTCTTTTGCTCTGGGGACAGGAAGCAGAGTCATCAGAGTTATAGTATCTTGTCATTTTGAGGCCACACAGGGTGAGTCCGAATCCCTGCAGCGCACAGCAGAGGGGGAGACAGGTGATGTGATCAGGTGACATGACCGAAGGGTTGCTTGTGGGAACTGTTGTATGTGAAGAGGTCAGGGCAAAAGGTCATGCAGGTCAGGAGTTTTTGGCAGTCAACAAGGACTTATCTTAGTCCGGATGGGCTAAAAACTTAAAGACAGAGAATAGAACGCTGTCTTTTGCGTTGGTCATTTCGGATGGCTATTCAACAATCTGAGGTTAACATAGATAGATGATCAGCCTGGATAAAAGATTCTGGACGCACATGTGCACCCTGGCAACCGGTGGGACCCATAAGGGTTCAAATATTATCTTATGTTAAAATCTGATCTATTTATTTTGCTTAACTTTGATTTCACTCTGAAGAAAATTGAGAAGCTCCTGGATCCCTTTTCTGCTATCAGGTTGAGGATATCCCTTCAATAGCCATGTAGGGCCTGCAGCTTCCACTCACTCCCTCGTGCTGCCACGGCCGTGGTCTCCTTTCTGGTTCAGCCGAATGTCTTCATTTTGGTACCGAGGCACGCTCCCTGCCTCACAACAGATGCTATGTTTATACACGGCCGTAAGTGTACAGCCTCGCTGGCGTATCCCCTTTAAACGTCTCCATGGCTGCCATTCTGACTCTTGCTCCAGCTCTTGCCCCACAATGGTTGCACAGTCAGTTGCCCGCCTGCCAGTCAGATTTATATGTGTTGCGGTCAGCGTGATAGGGGCAGTGGGAAACACTACCTCCTAGGGTGAAGCATGGTGTCTTTTTTCAGAGGAATAGCTAAATATAAAACGATACAGCTAAAAACATAGTATGGCTTGCTGACATTTTGTCAAGGGCGAGGAGAGCGCGGGAGGGGGCCGAGAAAACAACAGGTGGGGGTGCGAAAGACAGAAGAGAGAGGGGCAGTGGGTGTTAACATGGGGCCAGAATTGCTCATCTGTGTGTGTGTGTGGGTGAGCGAGTGTTTGCTTTCGTGAGTCGGTAGACTTTCAGCAGTACTGGGCTGACATGAGAGTGAGAGGTGTCACCATAGCAAGTGATTTAAGACTCTTTGAGCCTTGGGCTGCCTCCAGGTTACAGCGTCTGCCTTATATAGAATTCTTGGATATGGGGACGTCTCTCTTTCTACCTTGCTCTCTCTTTCTCACTTGCTCTGTCTGCGAGAACGTGGTTGTGTTTATTTCTGTGTCTTGTTGGGGCTAGGGCTGTGTGGCAGCATGATCCAATGGGGAAGATATCTGGGCCAGAGGGTGTAGCAGTCATGTGAGTGACATCTATGTTTTGTTGCACACGTTGCCCCTCTTGCACAGCTCCAGCGTGTGCATTTGCGCCTATAAATCAAGAGATTCACTACATAGCGTTGCAGCTGTTCTTGACTCGGTTTGTAAGTGATCATTCTTAACCCGTGTTTCCACCCTTTACGCTCTCTCCCTCCCCCATTAGACACTCCGTCACCTAGTAGTCGGCGAAGCTTTCCCCCGTCCTTCTGGGACAGCAGCTACACGTCGCCCCAGAGCCGCCCCCACTGTGAGACGGGTGCGCCCTCCTATTCCATGGACCCGTACGCATCAGGGCTACATCCAGGCCTCCCTCACCCACACGCTCATCCTCACCCCCACGCTCACCCTCACGCCCACCCACACCCTCCGGAGAGCTGGGGATACTCTCAGGCCCAGGCTTATGGGCCTCCACGGCCCCTTCATGAACTGTATTCCCCATCAGCTTTGGAGCCCCACTATGGGCCCTTGCTCATGCCCACTGTGAGGCCACCTCATCTCCCCACCTTGCCGAGCCACTATGAAGTAAGCAAGCTGGAGCACTCTGCCTCATGGCCCAGTCTGCTCCCCCCTGGAGATGTCAGCCAGACTCTGGCACTCAACATGGATGCAGGTACGTCCATCTCAAGATCATCATGTGCAAAAACACGATGAACAAACAAGCCCTCGTGTTTCTCTCCTTATACTTGGTACACGGCTTCACTATCGGAGTGGACAATTTTCAGTTAATTTAATCTGAAAATCTATAAAATGAAAAAGAAGGCAAACCGCTTCATACTAGCGTACACACAAAAATTGTTATTACCTTTAAACTGTGAGTGCCAATTAACTGCATGAACCACATGGAGAGATCCAAACACGCTATGTAAATCTGCCCCGTGAACACCTTGTTGCTACACACACAATACATCATAATCATCAGGGAAGTTGCCCCCCCACCTTTCAAACAGGATGTTTGGCTAAAGTAGGCTCCATGACAACCTGTGTTCTGTTGTTCACTGTTGTGGTCCTCATTGTTTCCCTGTCTTTTTCTTTCCTCAGGCCTTCAGCAGCACAAGAAAGGCAAGGAGCTATACTGGTTCTAACGAGCCCTTCAGTCACACTGACCTGCCATTACCAGATCCAATTAGTCCCTGGACCTGCTCCGCTATTGAAGCAGCGTGTCCCTTTATCCCCCCCACACACTGCATCCACATCTATCCACCCCCATCCCTCTGCTCGTAGCCTCTCCTGCCAGTATACAGCCTTGCTCCAGGTCGACATGTGTGCACCATGGAGATAAAGCAGAGAGGGAAAGAGGGAGTAACAGGGTGTCTGAACTGGCTACAACCTGTGCTGCTGCTCTCTCTTTCTTCATCTTCTGCCGCTGCCTGTGCAACACAGACCCTGGCAAGGTGAGCGCTGCAGTGACCTGTTTGGACGGAGAGACAGGATCACACCAGACTTTCACAGGGGACACAGAAACAGAGGGATGGATAGAGAGGAAGAGGGATAAATAGCAGCGAGTGGGGATTTTTCTCCAGTGTCCCCAGTTATCTCCATTTCTGGCTCTGTCGGTATAGTCGTTGTTCATTATCCACTTATCTGCATTTCACAAATGCAGCATGCAGCGATTCAAGAGCAAAAATCATGCTGGTTTATGCTTTGTGACTGGCAACATGAGGCCTTTTTTGGTTTTTATTTTTAATGATATTTTGCTCTGAAATAAAATGTTTTTATTTATTGGTGTTAATGTGCTTTCTCAGATGATCTTTTGGCCAGTGTTCTGAAATGATTGTGGTTCAGTTTATTGTGTTTCCTGACAAGGACGGGTTATAGGGCTTCCTATGCCACTTGCTTTCGGTGGAGTCTTAGGCCCAGCTTTTGTCAGAATATTGTCATAGTCATTTATCCACAGAATATCAAACACCATTCAACCTGAAACCTATCAGATGAGACTGTATTTTCAATTTGATGATGTTCCATTTTAGTTCTATTCCTCTGTCATTCTAAGATGTTTTGAATTTGGAATTTCTAAATATTATGGTCTTTTGTGTGTGTTTGCATTTCTCATTTTTGTTGTCCAGTGTTAATGTCAATAAATATTTTTATGATACATTGTCAGATCACTTGGATATTTAAGTGGCACTTACATATAGGACTTTGTACATAAGGGAAGTTGGCATTTTAATAGTTCTAGATTAAATAAAATGAATAAGCCCTTTTGGGAAGAGTGAAACAGGTAGGTAACGTAAGTTTTGTGAAGGTTGATTTTTCGTTGTCCACAAAATAGTGACACGTTTAGATTTAATCAAGGTCACTCTATACTACTCATCTTATTTTAAAGGCCTTCCATTTGAATTCCTGCTCACATTTACACTTTGTCACCTATAAAGTGGGAACACTGGTGAATGCCAACAATGTGTAACCAGAGAAGCTAGCCATCCCAGCAATGCTCAAAATGTTGTTCTGTTATTGATCCGATAATAAGATTATGTGATAAAGCATGCTAGTCTACGCAACTGTCTCAATTTAGGGGCTGTTACATTATATTTGACGCCCTCTTGAGCGAGGCCAACTATGTGTTTGGCTTTAAACTGTGGGAGGATGCAGTGTCATAAAATAAGAGCAGTTTGTCAAGCACAGTCTTCTTTTCAGATTGAAATTCCAGCCATCCTGGAATCTTTTCAAGTTGATATTTTAGAACCTTAAATCATTTTACCATGTCCTTTTATATTTCTTGCCTATTAAGCAAGAAATAGTAGTTGCTTAATGGGGAAAAATATTAAAGTTTATTTTCTACGTAATTTGTTTTGGTTCCTACACTCACACCTTTTACCCTTGTTTTGATTATATTTCTCATCAAACAAAAAAATTCTACCTCTTTTTTAAAGAGTAGAAATATTTAATTGAAATTAAATTGAAATGTTAACTATAGTAATGATCGAAAGTACAAAGATAAAAACGCAGATTGTAGTAAGGATAGTGATTTTAAAACATTTCAATCATCGTGTCATTTTCAGGTAATTGCAGAAGATATAAGTTATGATAGATCAACTTTTCAGGCGGGGCAAACTGACTGGAATATAACATAAACGTTAATGTAAGCATGAACTGAACGTCGGGCCCCTCGTGGCTCTGGATTTCCCTCTGCTGCTTCCTCCATTTCGGGGGTTTGTTGTTTTGCAAAGCCGCGCGGAGCGTCTGCGGGTCGTCATGTGACTGCCTGACGCTGCCTGATTGGTTTACGCTGGTCACGCCAGGGAAACTTTCGAGGTACTTTTTCGACAAAACCAAAACAATCAGGCAGATGATAATATAGTTTATTTTTAGGTAAAAGGAGTTTTAAAAGTAAAACATGGAATGTTGCGCAGTGTAACTCACTCAACGAAGCGTTTCTTGTTTTATTTTTATAAATATACTCAAATAACAGCAACACACGTTTTGCATAGAATTTACAAGTGCAGGCTATCCAAAAGGTTAATACATTTATAGAACCAAATTCTCCTTTTCATTTTCCTTTGGAGAGGTGTCTATCACATGAGGAAAGTCTGTGAAAGGGTCGCCATCTCCTGGTGTGTTTTTAACACTGCAAAAGCAAAGCCAGCTGAGGGAGGGAGCAATAGTTACCGTCAACTCACTCATCCACTATGATCAGCTGATAGCTGCTATTATCAGGTGTAACATGATACCAACGTCTTTAGTCAGTTATAGTCAAATGGATAATTTATTCCAGTTATGTAACCGTCAGACTGAATAAAACCTTCAAGTTAGATTTTCAAAATGTGCATTTGACTTCCTGCTACTGGATAAATATTACCAAGAAATATCATAAGTACAACCCTCTTACTGTAACCTTAAAATTTTCAGGGGATGTTACTGTCAAGTATTTCCTGAGAACAGATGATCAACTCAGCTGTTTTACAAAATGAAGAACGTGCCTAAATAAAGAGATGAGTCATTCAATTCTAGTCCCTCTTATTCATGAATAATGCACCCAGCTGTTAACCGGCTGAAGCAGAAAGCATTGGTTAACCTGTTGCTTTGGTGTTTAGGTGACAGCTATTATGTGATGTTACAAATAAAACTTGTGCTAAACAAAATGGACGTGGTGGGAAAAATAGAAATCTTTTTTTCCCCCAACGCAGTTACTTTCAGTTTTGGCTTAGCAGAACCAGCTCAGTAGCTCTTGCAACCTCTTTTGCACATGTGCTAAAAATATTCCCATTCGTTCTAACTCCATCTATTTTTCAGTGAACAGAAGCAAACCTCCATCACTGAGCTTGGACAGTGCATCTTTGGTTCTTGCTCTTCTCCTGGCTCATTACTTGATATTTTGCTGTATAACACAGCACTTAATTTCTAAATCATAAAAAATGTGTTAATACTGCTGGCCAACATTTCCCAAATTTTCCCCATTACTTATAGTTGCAGTTTAAAAACAAGAACATTTCTTAATTCTGAGTGAGGTGGACCAACTCAAATATAAAAATTTAACAACTTAAACCAAACTGCACTTTTCGTTGTGTTACATTCACAAAACATCAACACCAGCAGCTACTTAACTGACAGATTCATGCAATTCTGCACATGAGTTTAAATTCTTATTTACAAGAACAACCCCTCAAAGGCATTGTGAAAATGTAGTGTTCAAAGATGAATCTCAGAGCAACAGAGCAAGGTTAATACACTTTTAATCACTGGTATATTAGTGATTTCCATTTAAGAATGTTTGTTTGAACATGGTTATAAAGATAACATGTTATTACAGAATGCTCTGAATTGAGGAACATTGGGCTCTGTCCGTCTTCATCCTGCCACCAAGATAAAAGAGAAGAGACTCAAGGAAAAAGCTAAGTCTTCACACAGATGGACAATCATATTAGAGGACCAGGGACCAGTTAAAACAAAATGAACACACTCACAACGTATTTGAGCAGCCGTGCTTGTCACACTTAACCACCGATTAGACAAACTAGTTTTGAAAGAAAGGCACGGAGTTTCAGTTGAAACATGATCTGAAGAAGACAGCATGATGTAAACCTCTGTGGATGATGTGCAAGATAAACAAACATCTTCAAACACCCATCTCTGTATAAAAGCATGTAGTATTACTGCAGTTTCTGCTTCAGGAAATCCTCTGAGAGCTCTGAAGAGCCCTTCCATGCATAGGATTTAACCTTAGACAGCCATGACCTTGTTAATTCATGTATCACCAATCTCTTAGAACGTATTTGGTACAAATCAATCATGAAGAGAAAACACAGAAATCTGACATTTTTGCTTTAAAAATATCTATTTAAAGAAAACATTAATAAGATAAAATCCGTGTTACTTCCATCACATATGTTGCTAGATGAAAAGTATATCTCAGGCCCAGGAGGCATTTGTTTGTTGTACAATACTTTAGCACAAAATTTCCTTTTTACTGGTTTGCCTTATCTTAAGGAAGGTTGGATGAGTTATATATAATTTAATTTGAATAATTCCTCTTGTTTTAATTAAAAATAACACCAATTATGTATGTTTCTGAGGGAGTTTGACCCATTTTCCTTTCAGAGCCATTGCAAAACTAACTCTTTGCTCTTTCCGATGCAAAGGACCTTGTGTGCAAATCTAGTTTTTGTAGGAGATGAGCATCAAAAGAAGGAAGATACAAGTAAAAAAAAGTTAAATGACATCTGTAAACTTTTAGCTAGGGTCTCAGTTTTTTTTTTTTTACCATTTCACAGCAACTTTATTGTCTGCAGCACTGTTATAACACTAAAGGCCTTGTGACCATCCATGAGACAGGTAGTCAGATGTCAGTTTGTGATATGCTGCTTTGACAGAAAAAAAGTTCAAAGATCAATTACAAACAGTTGTTGCCACCATTTCCAGGGCAAAATATGATAAACTGATACATTAACTCCCATTTGACATTTCTCAGCATTTTCCTTTTGATTAAACGTGGTTACTCGCCTTTTTCTCAGTTCAGACATTGATTCCTGGCAATGTAAATCAGAAAGATTGGCTCATTACAGTTCTTACAGTTAGGTTTAAAACACAACAGATCAATATGTAGAAACAGATAGGAACTCATGAACAACCGTTGAAGGGAAACAACCATGAGTCACGACGCAATAGCAACTGCAAAGTGCTTTTTTTCCTGAAACAATGCGCTGTGCTCAGTGTTTCGAAAACACAATCTGTATTGTTTGCTTGAATTTACAAGTGTGTCCCCATCATGAGATTATTTAGATCAAGAGTTTTTTGAGGGGGGAAGATAATTTAACACTTAAATTAAATCCTGACATTTCATGTAAATCACTCAGGTTTCAGTGGGTGGGAGGCAGACGAAATCAATCCTACCTTTACCAAATAGACCAAAACATACTATCTACCTACATACACAAGTTTCCAGTGTGTCAAAAGTTTGCTTATGAGGTCTCAGACAGCACACAGTAGCACCGCCATGGCTTATTGCTTATAGTGTTAGCTCAAAGGTTGTTTTGACAGGAAGCTCCTCAGGTCTGACTGCACTAAAAGAATTTAAAAACTCCCAGCCGTGGTTTTCTCTGGAAAATGTAACCACACAGACAATTTATTCCTCTTTTGACTTTGTCAAACCATAAACTTTCGTGATCATGAACATGGTCATGCTGTCATCAAAAGTTAAAGCATTGAACATTATAATGAATTTTATTTCAGTTGTGGTTGAACATGATGGGTGATCATGCTCATCTTCATAGTCATGTTTTAATTTCTTAGCTCCACCCTCTTCTGTAAAATGATTGACTCACAAAGTTTTTGTTTATGAGCTGCTGACAGTCACCTGACTGGAATATGGCTGTCATAATTGCAGTTCTGTATATAAGTACTTCTCAGAACAGCTCTCAGAGCAGCTTTCTCACAAGCAGGTGTTTCAACCTCAGTCTTCACTAAACCTACCAACACAGAGGAAGGTAAGTGGCTGAAGCACACACGAGACAAACAGAGAAAAAATACCAGTTCATTTCTGCTTTGAACCAACATTGAGCCTGAGGAAGTTGGGTGCAGATATGAAAATGAGAAACAGCTGTGTCTTGACATCAAAAATCATGTCAGGAAACATTCTTGCGGCAAAGCTGAGATAAAAGACATCACCTTCAACCTGTGCGGTTTCCTTTAAGTCACAAATGATCTCTGTCTTTTCTTTTCAGTCAAGATGAAGTTGCTGCTTGTAGCGGCTGCTGTTCTGGTCGTGGCCAGCTGTGCCAGCATCAGCCTGGAAGACCTGGAGTTCCACGCTTGGAAACTTAAATTTGGTGAGATATATCACAGCCCCTTGCTGTTTCCTTTACTTAAAATAAGTTGATAAGGTAAGTAAAAGTGTGATTCTCCTTCCTCTCTTTTTTCTGACAATTTAATTCTGTGGTCGACAGGAAAATCTTACAGCTCTCTATCAGAGGAAGTTCAGCGCAAGCAAACCTGGCTTAGCAATCGTAAACTTGTTCTGGTGCACAACATCATGGCAGATCAGGGTATCAAGTCCTACCGCCTTGGCATGACCTATTTTGCTGACATGGTATGAACAGAAAAACACACGTGCTTGGTTTTTGTTACAACGTAGCTTTTGGGAAATTGTATGCAGTTTCATATATCGAAATGACTGTGTAGGCACACCATAAATAGGGATTCTCAACTTGAATTTGCTAACTCTTTGCCAGGAAAATGAAGAGTACAAGCTCCTGATCTCTAAGGGCTGCCTGCACTCTTTCAATGCCTCTGCGCCACGTCATGGCTCAACCTTCCTCCGCCAGCCTGAGCTTACCGATCTGCCCAAAACTGTTGACTGGAGGGACAAGGGATTTGTTACCGATGTCAAAGATCAGAAGCAGTGTGGATCCTGTTGGGCCTTCAGTACAGTGCGTACAAGAGTAACCTAACATTTAGGAAGCCGCCATACTTTACTCTTTTCAGGCTTAAAATTCTCTCCTCTGCTAGACTGGATCACTGGAGGGTCAGACTTTCAGGAAGACAGGAAAGCTGGTGTCTCTGAGTGAGCAGCAGTTGGTTGACTGCTCTGGTGATTATGGAAACATGGGTTGCAGTGGCGGCCTGATGGACAACGCCTTCAAGTACATCAAAGAAAATGGAGGAATCGACACAGAGGAATCCTATCCTTATGAGGCAGAGGTAAAGGAACAGTTATGGGTTTAATAAGTATGGTGATATTCCTACAGACGTCACCAATAAACTAAATGTTCAGCAACTTGCATCCATGTAATGGCTCTGGTGGAGACACAAAATGTGAACAGTTTTGGACGACTGCAGAAGTGGTGCACAATACTGGCACCTTGTGGTCAGAATATGTAATGGCATGCAACATTGAAACATGCTGAGAGTAAAGCAACTAAGACCAAAATCAGAGCTGCTCTTCAAAATCTGTTTTCTGTCTTTAATTTAACTGGCTTTTATCAATGTGTCGGTAAGCTAAAATAATTTTTTGCCTTTATAAGGATGGACAGTGCCGCTACAAACCTGGTAATGTCGGTGCCACATGCACAGGCTACACGGATATCAGTGAAGGAAATGAAGATGCTCTGAAGGAGGCTGTGGCCACTGTCGGACCAATCTCTGTAGGCATTGATGCTTCTCACTCCTCCTTCCAGCTCTATGAGTCAGGTAGATGCTTTTGAAAACCATTTGACATTTGCCAAATAACACCCAACATAAACTAAAGAATTCAATCAATAAGTGAGTTTAACCCGTGTGTGTGTGTGTGTGTGTGTGTGTGTGTGTGTGTGTGTGTGTGTGTCTTAAGGAGTGTATGATGAGTCTGAGTGCAGCAGCTCAGATCTGGATCATGGCGTTCTGGCTGTGGGGTATGGTACGGAAAATGGACATGACTACTGGCTGGTCAAAAACAGGTAAATCATACCTCTCACTCGCATGCTGCTCCCTTGCTAATAGTAATCTTGTTGTTTGGGATTGAACACAGCAAAAACAGGCTAAGTTGTTGTTTTTACAGAGTAGCTTTAACTTCTTGCATGTTGCTTCCAAAATGAAGGTGAACATTTCTGCAATTTGTATCTTTCCATAGCTGGGGTCTTGGATGGGGAGACAAGGGATACATCATGATGAGCAGGAATAAAAACAATCAGTGTGGTATCGCCACTGCAGCCAGTTATCCCCTGGTCTGAAAAGGTGAAATAAACTTGGTTTTACTATGCCTTTTTTTTTTTTGCAAGCCATATGAAAATTGACATTTCAACATAAATCTCAGCAAACTAGTCGCAAACACGTGCATGATCACTATAGTTGAGTAATGTATTGCCTATGTCTGTTTGCAGGTTGAGGACTGTCCTGGAAGGGAGAATAGTGACATCTAATTTACTTTGATTTTTATTCCGTGAACAAGCAGCTGATACGTGGTACAAAATGTCTTGTTTCTTTTCTTCAGATAAAGTTACAGGTGTACATCTCTAAGCCGCGTTGCACTTCTAATGTAGCAGTTTTTTTTATTAAGACTGTAAAAAATGTAAAGAAATGTTTTACAATGAAATAAAAAATTGCAGACATCTCCTAATGTGTGCTCGTTCCATGATTTATAACAAATAGAAAGATTGTATTTGTGATTTAAAAACGTGGTACATCAACAGCAATGCTGACTGAAATATTTTACAGTTGTGCAAGAACATCATAAAAATGCACCAGCACACAAGGCTGGTGCACTAACCTTACACTCTTGGGTTGTTAGGGTTCCTTCGTAATTTGCACTCCTGACTTTAAAACATCATAATCTTTTTCTGATACCTGTTATGCTTGTTGAAAAGAAAAAAAACACACGGATATTACCCATAACAAATAGAGTAAAATAATCCCACTATGGTTTCTGGTCCTCTTTCTACAGTAATTTGTAATGCTTACAGGGTTTTGCTTGTAATCCAAGTAAATAGCTGTGCTTAAGTAATTTCATCACTCATCTCTACTGAACCTTGGGCAGTAAAAGGTTGCTTAACTCTACTGCAAACCATAAAGAGCTATAAATAAATATATAATGCTTCAAATGATTTTCTTCATTAGTCATGGGCTATTCAGCCCTACTGCATTTAATTTCACTGCATGTAATGAAGGTGAAGAAGATCAACACGCAAATCTGTCCTTTGCTCATTTGAGAAAGACGGTAACAGATGATGTTTCATTCTCAATTCGGCTTAAGACATTTCATAGCCTTCCGGAGAAAAGGGACTTTGCTTTAAATTATTTCTACTTTGATGTGGGTGACATCTGTTTTAATCTTTTACAATAGATTCTCCAGTGTAATTAATGGAATTGTATTAAGCCCTTGCAATTTGCCCATTCTAAATGTCACATTAGGTCTGGTTGTGATAATATTTGATTGGAACACCGATGCAAGGATACAGAAAGACAGGAAACATATTAAGGATTTAATCAGCTTGTCTGACAAAATGTGACCTTGACGTCTCATTCTTTCTTTCCTCAACTTAAGCAACAGCTGCATCAGAACAAGCTGTAGAGTGGATGCTAACACACACGGCCAAAGTAATTGAGAAAGATTTAAATAACCTTTTGTCATGTACTACACATCTAAATAAAATATCTGTGCCGTTCTATCAGAACCCCCAGTGTGACAGTATTCAGCCAATTAAGCTTGAATGATTGTTATCTAGTGACATTCTCACCATCATTTCTTTTATTTTTGGGAATATGAATGAGGGTATTAGAGAGTTTGAAAAGCAAAAGATGAAAAAGCTCCCGGACAGAAACAAAAGGAAGACAGAAGGAGGGCGCATAAGAGGTGAGTCAAATTAATTGGTTTTGCTAAATCCTCCTGCAACAGCAGAAGCCAATGTGGTTCCACAAAAGGCCATTACCGGTAATCAATTTAAATCTGTTTTACCCTTCCCAAGGAAACCAATTAGGCAATTTAATTTGGCTTTTTTGATTCACAGCATAACTGCAGAACAGGACAGGACATCCAATTCACTTCCTGCTGGAAGGGACGTGTAAAAACACTGGGAGGTGCTACTAAAACAAACAAAGCTATTGATCTGTGGGAGGCTGAGACATTCAGCATGGAGTGAAAGGGAGACGCAAGAACTGGCAGGATGAATGCATTTGTATTTAATTACAGGAAAAATTAAATTGCATCTCTCCTGTCCTGCTGGGAGCAGGACTAAAGACCTTTCTTTTTAAATAAAGTTGAAGACAAGAGAAACCGTTTGTTTAATCCACTGTTTTATTGCAAATGTGACACTTCATTTTTTGCAGGTTACCATATCAATGTTCAACATTCATTCCTTTGTGCCACTTGGTGGCAGCACTTGACTACTGATTATTATCTCAGCACTTTGCGTCACTGTATCCAGTCCAAAATCATCTAAAGCTTAAAGTCAAATGTGTTCCTATGATTCATTCAGTCAAATGTCCTTGGAACACTCATGTTCCACGTTAGAATATCCGTACAAGACACACACACACGCTGGATGCGATTGCATTTCCTTGCACCAGTGAATCCATTGCATTGCAACGCCGCACGGTCTGCGCACTGAATGTCTGCTTAATCAACAATGTCACAGCACAATTTCAGTAGATTGGCTGAAGTAGAGTGTCAGTCAGCCGTGGCACCCATCATAGTGAACAAACAGTCTCTCCCACGGGGATACAGATGAGGCCACAGCATTTCTGCACCAATGTGTTATCCATCTCCTGTCACGGCTCTCTGTGTGAGAGCATGTAGGCTGTTCCTTCCATGTGTGCGGAGTTCATTTCCATGTGTGGAAACAGGATGTCAACTGGTTTATCAGGATAATGGGAAACATATGGGATTGTGATGGACAAGAGCTCCGCACAACCACTCCCAATGCTGATGGAGGAGCACACATTCAAAAGCCTTACGAACTGAATCAGAGAGGAAGAGCAGCAATATCTAAACATCCAATAGAGGATGCATACAATTCATATTGAACCCCAATGTTTAACTTTAGTTTTCCTCCATTTTTCTCTAATTTTCTTCCCACTCTCTTCACTAAGCCTTGGACGGAGCATCTGGCTGCAGACTGAAAGGGGTGAGTGAAGCTAACTGTTTGAGAAAAACAGCCATGGTGAGGCCAATTACACGCAGACAAAGCACTTTGCGTGTTATTGCGTTAAAGATTCATGGTTGATTGACTGAATGGGTTCTAATGAGGCTGGGGAATGATGTGCATGGGAAGAAGAGGCACTCCTGAGTTTCCCTGATAGAGCGATTCAGCTGCACCCCGGTGCAGACAGACATAGTTGCTGGTGACAGCTACAGTGCAAGGATGCAAATTCACACTGGCATGAACATGGGGGCACATACAAATCAAATGTCTGTTTTCTCAAAATAATTGCTACAAAGTGTGTACAGTGCTGGTCTGTGGGTATGTGCTGTGGGTGACAGATGAAATGGTATCAAAGTGGAAAGGTAACTCAGCGCATTGCCTCTGCAGATGGCCCTGTATTTGAAAGCTTAACTCCCACTAGCATCTTTTTATAGTATCACTTGACTATAGGCTGAGTTGCATATAGCGACAGATAGATTGGTGAAGCCTTTGCAGTTAAAATGTTGGCTGGGCTTGTGCAGCAGCTGCTAGTTTTAGTCTTTTGTACGGTGCACTGGGCCTGAACTCGTTTAGTTTCATAAGATTTCCTCTCCATGGAGCAAAATTTGAAATTTATATTGCTAGCCACAGGGAAGTAGTAATAACAAAATATGTCTGCAAGATTTCTGTCAGAAGCTCAAGAAGTTCAAATGAAATTAACATGCACCAGAGGTTTAATCAGTGATTCTAAAAAAAGCAAACAAAAACTTATAAGATGTGGATTAGATCTGGAGAAGGACTAGCTTACACATCGGGAAACACATCTTATTGACTTTTTAAATGTTCCCATCAATATTCACATGTATGAAATACAATATACCCAGATTATCAATTTTTGTGAACTTCAAAGATCAGAGTGTGGAAAGACAGACTTCTTCTTTGGCCATTCTGTGTTTATTTGTGAAAAATTCGCACCTCAACAATGATAATGTGTATTTTTGTGATAGTCTTTGCAGTCAATATATTATGAAGCTTTTTGTGTGAGTATTTTGGGACTTCATGTAAATGTCATCCGCTCTTTGAAGTTGCTAATCTCCGAAGGATTCTGCCCTTTATGCGTATTCAGTACTGCTTCTCCATGAGAATACAAGACGAGAATCCCCCAAAGAGGGCCAGCAGTAGCCCTCTCCTTCCTCAACATTTCCCCTGTGTTGCTTACCCCCTCACCTGCTCATCCTTTTTTTTTCTTCACTTCTCCCCCTCAGACATCATTCCTTGTTGCCCATCCTTCTGCTCTCAGCTCTCTCCTCCACATCGTCCATCTCCCTTGCCTTACAGAGGTCACCGTCAGGGTGAGGAGTCAATTGCCCAGGTGCACCGCAGAGCCTGTATTTGGAGGAGCAGTCATATATCTGAGCCACGTGTGTTTTTTTAAACTTTCTATCAGCAGAAATTTCTTTCCCTTAACAATGTTAAACCACTACTTGCACACTTGAGTTTGAATACACTGTTGTTTGCGTGTCTGTGTATTTTAGTGTGCCTCTTCACTACCCACCCCTTTACCCACCTTTGTTTATTTACCCTGATAAGTTTCCTCCTTTTCCCTGACCTTTTTCTCTCACTGCTGTCGCTCTTCCGTCAATAGCCACAGCTAATAAGGCAATTAAAGCCTAATTAAACTAGTCTTCAGAGGCAGGCAGCTTCATGAGTGAAAGCAAGACTTGTATTCATTTGCAAGCTCCCTCTCACTCTCTTGTGACCACCACCACAACAATATAACAAAAAGGCACAGAGATAATAAAAGGTCAAAGGAGCATAATGAACAACAATGCCCTCACTATTTCTACCGTCTTCAGTCATTTTTGGATATTCTTAGAGCTAGTTCAAGAAATTGGTAACACAAGGTATCTAGGCAATTTGTTCCCCCTTTAGTACACTTATCCAACCGGAGCCTACTCAGTAACGACAAATTTACTTGCATAGATCAAAGGGCCAGGTACCAAGTGTGAGCCAGTCTACCTGTGCCTGGCAATCTGAAACAAAATAATGGATTAAAAAGGGAGGCAAGACAGGAGGAGAATGTGGTTCAAGGCCATGTTAGGCATGATGATCCTCTCCTTGGGAGTAGCTGGTCACAAGGGTCTGGTATGGATCTCCGTTTTATTTTTAGGTTTTTATCGTGCGCATCCCAAAGCCCCTCTTACACCCTGATGTATACAATCACTGTGTGCACTTGTAGTCTGAAACAAAATCTTTACCCCTGATTTAGAAGGCACTTACAATGCATTAGCCTTGTGGTAATTACTAGAAACTCAATTAGAAGAAACCGCTGAAGACCCAAACCAAACTAGAGGGCTTAAGCTGCAACGCTGGTAAATGGATTTGGAGTTAATTTAGTGAGTCAGAGGGCGAAACAGCCATCAGTGATGTTTTAAGCTGCAGCAGCAACCTGAGCGCTCACAGCTCTCTGCTGCGGGTTGATCTCTTGTGCATTCGGCTCTCAATTGGCATTCAGCTTTACTTTGAATTGAGAGTTACAATTAAAATGCTGGGGGAGTTTATTCTAGCCATCTACATGCACAACCCCTGTGTCCATGAATCCCAAAACTATCATGTCTACATGCTCCTCTCTGGTTTATATTTTTGAGGTACATTGTTACTGACTGCGCCTTAGATCTGCTTCAGAGTAAAGTTGTATATTTTATTCATGAATATTTCTGTGTTCTTGAACATGCCTCTGGGCATTCTATGGCCTTAAGAATTGCCTGTTTGTTTCCAGTGAAGGGCTGTATCAACTCTGCTTTTGTCTGTTCATGATCCAAATCGGGTTCAGTGTGTCAGCATAAACTCACAGACACATTTTGGACAATATTAAAAGCAATTTATATGGACCTTTAATGGGAATTAGTTTTCAAAAAAATGTTTTCTTTCAGTTACTTAAGTGTACCATTGGCTTTTTATTGCATTGTATTATACATATTGGTCACTCTCTTGTGGCTTCTGTGTGTACCTCAGACATCTGTACCTACTGAGACAGTAACACACACCAAGCTGGCAACTTGCATTACATATTGGAATGCCATCTAAGTATATGGAGAGAGCAGATGGACTGCACCTCGGAGAAAGAGTGGGTGGAAAAGCCTGGCTGTCCCTGTATATGCGCTTCAGAATGCTCCTCATGGCGCCAGCATGGGTGCTGGCATGTGTATCCATGTTGGTGCAACTGCAGGATCTTGGCTTTAGCTTTGGAATGAAGTTGTATGAGAGTGTGTTTGTGTTTTGTGGGCGGCAGAGTGGGTGTGCATCGTGAGCGAACTTCTGTGCCTCCCTCTTCTGGGGACCAGATGGTAATGGCCGCTCCTTTCAACTGTTTCTGACATCTCCACGCAAAGAAAGACAAAAGGACAGACAGAGGAAGAATAGACAGAGCATTTAAGCTATGCAATGTAAGCATATTAATGTTGGGAATCGCAAACTCAGCACAGAGAGTGCCGTCAAGGCAAAAAGGGAGAAACTTCTTGATGAAACATAAAGTAGTTATAGAAATTCTTAAACACAAACATTTTGGTGTGTCTGCCATGGCCTTTACACATTATAGGCGGCTGGTTATCATATCAATCTCGAGTTAAATTCCCACCGTTGCTTCACTGAGATTGTATGTGTCTTTTGGCCTTGCACATTATTCTCTTACGTAAGGCATGTGTATTAATTATGTATGCACAGGGCAAAGTCACTGTTTGATTCGATTTAGATAAAAACACATGAACATTTTAAATTGGATTGGAATGACATTAAAAATGTCACAACATGAAAATAGTACATTTTAATATTTTCACAGCTCTAAAACAATGCTCCATGACATTGTTTACATTGCTGACTGTAACATAGATGTATTTTTCCGTCGTGGGAAACAAAAGCAAAAAAATTCTTAATGGAAATTAAAATGTTAAACCTGAACTGACGAATCACAGAATCATCTTGAGCTCATTCTGAGCAAAAACTTCCATTTCAATCACTTAGAGACAAAAACAATATTGTCATTGAAATAGTCCTTGAAATAAAACATTTGAGTGCTGGTAATTCATCTACCTGGCTGTTTTTTTGGCCGACCCGGCATTACCATATTGCGTGTTCCATTCTCACAGATTGGTAGAGTGGTCCTGGAGCAGTTCCAAAAATGACTGGTTGTTTGTAACAGAGTACTTTGAAGTAAGTCATTATGTCTGAGACTGAGACAGAACACAGTAAAGACAATTTAAAAAGTGGCTGGAAATTCAGGCGAGTTAATACAGCATTAGTCAGGAGTGCTTGATCAGCAGGGTATTTCACTTTTTCCTTCAATTCACAGTTCAGGTACAGGCTGTGCAATATGATAAGGACAGGTGTGCACATTGTACAAGGAGAGCTAATCACCACCCACACTCAGTTGACAGGCTGATGCTGGCTTGTGATGCTTTGCCTCCACTTTTCTCAAGAGAGTTTCTAATTACATGTGATACTGTGGAGGCAGAAAAATTCTGAATGAGGACATATGTCTCAGCTATGCTAAGGACAGGGAATTACGAAATGCCAACACATTCATGCCTATTTTTTCTGACTCATATATGAAGAATTTCATTATTCAGTGCATGGAATAAAAGTCAATTGTTACTGTATTTGAAAAAGATGCAGTGAAAGAGCTAACTACAAAGATGTCTCAATAATTACGGTAATAACACGAACAACATGAATAAAGTTTATTGGAATTGTGTACGGGCAATGCTTCATATCACAGCTCCATATAGGAAATTAAATCTCAATTGATGCTATGACTTTCATTTTCTCTCTGAAAGACTGAGGTTCTCCACTACTCCCAGAATCCCTCAGGTCCAACATTACAGCCAGTCTTCGGTGGATTAAGGCACTGCTCACACGTAAAGGTCAAACATGACTATTAATGAATGTCTTTGTTCCAGTCATAGTCTCTGGAGCTTGCTAATTGTACAAGTATATTTTCCCTTTGTCCCTTAGATATACTATATGCCGATGCAGGAAGAGACAGTGTACAAGAATATGTCTTTCGTTTTTTTTTTCTCTCTCTGGTGCTGCTTGCTGTGATGAACGCAGCGCCAGACAGAGGCGTCCAAGCCCACGACTTCCCCTTCCTTCACTGCCTGGCGTGCCGTGCAATGGCCAATCAACTGCTCACACAAAGGAGGAATTAACATATTCCTTGGCATAAAATTGCTCCCTTAATTGCCACTGCATTGAGTCTGTGTTCTCCACACCTCCTCTCTTTTCTCTTTTCTTTCACCCCATCATCAGCCTCTCCTGCTGCCTTTTTTTTTTGTGCTGTTATTTTTTCACGTTTCCCTTCGTTCCTCCTCCAATCATTCAGTCCTCATCAGACAACAATTGTGTGAGCTCAGGGGGAGAACACAGAAAGAGAAAGATGGAGGCTGGAAATGTATTTGGCATGACGCACTATAGGAACAAGGTTGTCAGTCTCAAATGATGCTCTCATAATCAGCACATTGGAGCTAGGCGGCTGTACAGAATGACAATATCAGCCTGATGCTATGCCTTTCTGTGGCCTCCCTTATGGCCTGTCAATCTTTCTCTCCATTTGTGCTGCCTCTCACTACCTCTTTTTCTGTCCCAGAATCTTGTTTGTTCCTCATAGACTCCTTCCTTTTCCTGCTTCCTGACATGCTTTGGTCTTAATTAGTAAATTTATTTTAGCTGGCACTCAGCTGTTGCCCCAGGTGTTTAATCTCAATCTTTTGCTCATGCTTTCCTTCCCCTGCCTGATTTACCTGACTCCATTTACCAATTTCCTTCTTTATGTTCTTGTCTTGCTCTTTCTGCTTCTTGTGAATGGCAATGGCAATAGTAAGGTGGACTTTCTTTGAAGCTAGATGTTTTGTTGATCTGCCGGCTCATATGTATATATTTTTTTCTTGAAATCTTGTCGGTCGTTGCTTCTAGAGTCTCAGCTCACCACAACACAAACCGCAGTTGCGATTGAAGTTCCAGTCAAACTCTAAGTCACATTACCACTGCCTCCACCAGTTATCTTTCAAAGTTTCCTCACCCAGACCTGCCTCCGCACTGTCATATTCATTTCGATCTTCTGTTCTACTATCACACCGGTATATGCGCCTCCTAACTCCATCAACATTGCTGGGCTCACACACCTATCTTTGTGCGCAGCGTCACAGCTTTATCTCTCCTGTCGTCTACTGTCAGACTTGTGGTGTGCCTGTCTGCCTCTGTGGTTGCTCATAGTTTGTCTCTCAGCATTTCTGTTGTGGTTGCAGTGTTTATTCTGCCAGTCAAAGATGAGGCAGAGACAGGATCAGTCATCGGAGTTTTGAGGGTGAGAGAGAGCAAAATAGGAGGTAGCAATCACAATCCAGACTGAGAGTCCCAGGTGGTTACGCAGTCATGTATTTGAGATAAGCTTTAATATAGAAACTCCATTTACATGGTATACTGGTGCAATGATAGAAGCACAACTTAAATGTTTTTTCATCCAGCACAAGTTCCATACAATGCAGCAAGGCTCAACCAAACAGCAGTCTTTTCTAAAAATCAAACCTCATTTTAATCTTTTTTTTTAGTTATTTGTTACATGTCCGGAATCTAAAATAGGACCTTTGAACAATAAAGGGCAGCAAATGTTTTCAAATGTGCAGAAAATAATTTCATGATTATGAGAAAATAACCAATAATGAATTAATAGGTAAATATTGATTTTTTTCACCACAGTGACAGAAAATAACAGATTACCGGCCTTCACCGATTAGACACACAGAAAAATAAAATAAGCCTTTCATGGCCTGACGAACTGTCCAAGATGGCCGGATGACATCAGTTGACTGTCTTTCAGCTGGCTTGGTGTTAAACAATCCACTCCTATCCAAATGGACTTTATAACTTTTCAGTTGATTGTTTTTTAAACTACATTATGGTGTTGGTATTTCTGAACTATCTTAAAAGCTACTGTTCAGCTTGGTGTGGGCAGTTCTAATGTCTCTACTCATCCACTGTCTCTTTGATCATTTCCAGCTCCAAATGTCACAAACTTGTTTGCAGCATATCAAGACTGCTATGATTACAGTGAAATACTAAAGTAAAGGGCACATTTTTAATACGATCCATTTCTTCATGATGCTAAGAGGTAATTCCACATGTCTTTGCTCTTCCTCATATCTACTGACAGTCTAATTGTGTAATCTAACTGGTTGGCAAGACGTGGGAAATGATATGACGGGACAGTTCAAAAGAAAGAGGAAGTCTTTTTTCAGAAAATTGGTCTGCTGATGATTTGTTAGATATAGCACTATAATGGAGCATTTAAATAGACACAGCAACAAAGGTCATACATGCTGTGTTATCAACTTAAAAAATAAACAATCATTGTTCATTTTAGGTTAAATGTGCTCTTCATTTCTTTGCCACCTTCCTTAAATTATGTTTCATAAGAGAATCTTGATGATATATCTTAATAAGTATCGCACTGTGGTAACAGTGTTTAAACTGGAAGGCCTGAACAAATAGCTTCTTTATTAATAATGCTTGACACGCTTTCTGGTTGGGAGCTAAAGGCTCATTAGAACATACTAACTAGTCCCTCGTAGCAGAGACGCATGGCTGCCGCTGCTGGTCTCTAATAAAGGAGAGACTAATTGGCTAATTACATTCACAGACAAAGCTCACGAATGCATCACTTACGGACCTCATTTCAAAGGGCTAGTATAAAAAATGTGTGGTGTAAAACCGGGGTCACTCTTAAGGAGGCTTGCTGTATAATGAAGACGCCTCCATGCATTGACAAATGCATTTACAGTTGCCAGCTCCTGCATACAAACATGCACAATGTGTTTGCAAAATAGGGGGCAGTGACTTCACATCATCATGGTCATTAAGAAAAGCTACTTCATTAGCATGTTTTGTGTCTACCCTTTTAGCAGCCATGCGAAATAAATGCAGATCTGACTTGAATAAAAATGTTGAGAGAGCACAAAGTGGCGTAGGCAAGAGTCTCGTTCTGCTATGTAGAAGCATATTACCATGAAATTTCAAAGTTTGCTCCAACTCCTCAAAAAGGTCCCAGTGGCAAGCTAAATAAAGAAGGGATGCAAGAACGGTGGGGTGAAGAAAAAGGCGGAAACTGGGAAAAAAAAGGAGTATGGTTGACCTGACAGGAAGTCTTTGACAGGGACCCACACGGCAGGGAGCAGAGGAGCAAGACTCTGACACTGAAACTAAGCGCACAGTCATCCATCACCGAGGCAACTCTGGCTGTCAGTACAGCAAGCTGAGGGACGAAATGGTGGTGCTGGGGCAGATGGGAAGGGAGAATGAGGCCCAGTGTCCTCCACTGGAAAACCATGGTCAGACGCAAAGACAGGATGAACATTACACACACACTGCAAGCACGCATTAGTTAAAATGGGGGCTAAAATGTGCATTGACCAATGCCCTTTCTTGTCCCTCTGTCCCCTCTGCAGACGTGCTGTCTGCAAGAAGTAGATACAACCCATTCATCACCGACCTTCTCCTGTCTCTGAGATGTCAAACTGGGATGTGGTCACAGTGCATGTGTGTGTTTCTGTGTATGCGCATTTGGCAAGGGGCGTCCGCATGTGTGCATCTTGTTCCTCTGTCCTCTGCATGCTTTTCCTGATTAACTACAGCTATACTATGGCAAATTGTGTAAAGAGAAAACATCCCTTTTTAACATACATCATTGCTGTTTCATTAGCAAATGGTGGTAAAGCAGAGAATGAAAAGCTTTCTAAAAGCTCTGTTCACCTCTGATGTAGTCTTAAGGAGGGGATTGATTACCATTTCTGGCAACACAACATTGTGTTTGGTATAATGCTTCAAGCTAATCAATAATAATCAGAGTTATTCAGATACAGCTTGAGCTGTAAGCGCTTCCCTGCTTATTGGTTATCACTTAAAATCACACCGAACTCCCCACCAGCATGTAGTCAAAGGATTAACAGAACACAAACATTTTTTGTGCTCAGATTAACAAGGATGAGTAAACAACCAGGCTTTCATTACAACATTATAAACAATTATAGATAGCTATTAGAGTTGTATTTTTTAAAGGGACTGAACTTGTCGTTGTTGTGCCTGATGAAACTGTGCAGTGTTTTGACACCGACATGGACAGTTCCAACATCCCAAAATCTCTCTTCTTCCAGATCTATTTCACTGTGTCAGTTAAGCATAAGTAGGCTAATTTACTAATGTTAGATAGTGAATGTTATGGCGTCATGATTTATCTAAAGATTTGTCAGTGTAGATTGTCTTGAGGTGAATTCCAAGGGAAGCCGATGTAGTGAGAATTTGGACGTTGATTTTGATCTTTTCAAACCAACAGATTATTTTTTCTGTGGTCCTGTTAGATCTAAAGGTACCAGAGTCAAGGATGATCTCTGTGACAAAATCCCTGGGAAACCTATGATGAGACCTAAGGCCCAGCTCACAAAACTATATCCAAAATGTGCCAAGGGGATACAAGACAGAAGGAAACAGCCCACAGACATCAACCAGTTCTATGTCCCATAAAGCCAATAGATAGTTGGACAAATTCCAAACATATATAGTATCAAAGTAAGAATATTTAGCTCCTGAAGCAATAATCTGAGAGTGAAAGACATTTTTAACTGCAGCCATTTATTTCTTGTATCAGAATATTGGAAGCGGCATAGATTATTCAAGACGTACAGAAGCAGAAAGGGGAGGGTGGTTCTGCTTTGATCGATCCATCTCATCAATACTGTATTGGCTACATGCATAGACTACACAAGGCTTGGGCACAGGGGGTGAGGGGAATGGGACACATAAGGAAAGCAGGTGTTGAAAAGAAAAAGAGAAGAGAAGCAAGGTATACACAGAGGTGGATTGTGAAGTTAAACAAGACAAAAGAACCTGAATTGCTAATACAGCCTTTGGGAGAACCCCAAAGCACTGTCTATGTTAAACTAAAGATAGACATAATCACAGGTATTGGAGCTTGCAGAGCATTAGCTGTAAATACATGTAATAGTAATCTCCAAGCAGTAACAATCCAATTTTATTCATAATAAGGATGTCTTTAATGCTCCCAAAAATGTATTTGCAAAAGAAGCACAAGCAACATTAAGGACTAATTGATAAATGTTGATAAAGGCCATAATGTTATATATTACATCTTAGAGAAATGTCTTTAACAAAAGTTCTGAGAACATCCCTTTTCAATGTGTTCACCCTCATTTACAAGGATTAACATATATATATATATATGGATGTACGTGTGCATGTGTGTTCATGCACCAATCACCCCAATAGAGCAACACAGACCACTCACATCTGTGGCTTCCCAGTCCATTAAAGCTCTTAAAACATCAACTCAACAGGCATTACTGTGGCCTGCTCCATTACTGAGGCACAAGGAGTGAACATCTAGATCATAGTAATCACCTCCTGTTGCTCTTCAGTAGTTTGAGTGATGTTCCCCCGAGGTTACTGTACTTGCGAGTGTGCGTGGAGGACGATAGGTGTGAATGTGCAGGCACCTTT
Source organism: Menidia beryllina (assembly GCA_013363375.1). Classification (NCBI taxonomy): domain Eukaryota; kingdom Metazoa; phylum Chordata; class Actinopteri; order Atheriniformes; family Atherinopsidae; genus Menidia; species Menidia beryllina. The sequence continues at coordinate 8,883,711 of JABUIW010000011.1, read as the reverse complement.
TTTGTCTTTTTGCCATCTATGCATATCTTGAGATTTGAGATTCAGGGAACAAAAGGAGTAAAAATGGTCAGATAATCACTGTTTTGATTGACATGCTTTTATTTAATTTTGATTTGAATAGTATAATTCATTGGGTATTCATCTTCAGATAAAACCATGTTCACTCTTAAACAAATGGCGATCATGCTACTGTTGTAACTCTCTTCATTTAGACAAATTGCTCTCCTTTAACTAATTGCAACTCAATGCCTCTCCCTTTACTTGCAGTTGCAGAGGTGGATACAGAAGTACAGGAAGTCAGGCCACCAGCTGTACATCATTGTTACGAGCCAACAATTCCATAAAACATCTACCATCAAAATATCAGGAGGTAACTTTGTGCTAACAAACGGTACAAAGTTAGCTCCTCCAGATGTCTTTTTCTAAGCACTGACCTTGACCTGCAGGTAAACAAAGTCAAGGAGTTCAGGAACAATCAAGAGAGAAATTTGGCTGCAATTTGAGAGGAAAAGACAGCCCTGCTCAATGAACCTCCGATCACACTCACACTGGGCTGTGATGTGGGTCCACTGCTACTGTCTGATTCCCCTGCTGCAGAAATCCCCACCTGCTGAGCTCATGACTTCCATCTGCCCTCTGTAGGTTTGTCCTTTGTTTTCACCAACGTGTTTCTATTTTGAAGCAGCTTGTAAATCAAGGATGGTATATATATATATAAATGGAATAGTCCACTTCTCCTTATTATGGTTCTACTCATGCTAGTAAACACTACACTATAGAGTTATTCATGAACCATTCATTGTTATTATTTATTTTTTTAACTGGCATTTGAGAGGGGCTTTTGGATAATAAAGCACAAAGCAGAATTTTGCCAGATTTATCATGAACTTGAACTCACATGATTGTTACTTTGTGCCTTGAGGGCTTCCATGATAATTGTGATTGAAATCTAGACTGATGTTTATGACATTTTGAGCCAACATATACAGACGATATTTGTGTGCTTCTCTTGCCACAAGTGTGCATCCTTTTCTGTGAAGGTCTAGCCTCAAATATCTCATACATAACCCGCTTTGAGAAATAAGTCTGTCATTAAAGAAAACATGCTCAACTGTGTCTTCTTCTCACTGTGATCTTGTTTTTTTTGTTTTTTTGATGAATCATTTCATTAACCCACATAGATTTGCATCACAAAAATACAATGCATCGTTGGGAATTACCAAATGGGTTCTCAATCTCATTTGATAATCATAATAATAGAGGATTGTCTGTATGTTTTTGTTGAAATCACAATTCCATACCAAAAAACATCACATTTTACATTAAAACTTAAACCAATCTTCTCCACTTCTCTGCAGACTGGCTTTATTTCTTTGTGGTGTAAACTGCATTTTTTAGATTCCAATAATTTATTGAAAGAGACTCTAGATTTATTCATGACTTAAGACAGAAGTGAAAATCAAGCTTCTGCTTGCATGAGTGCGCACACTTTCAAGATAAGTGAGATTTATCCATAAGGGTCATGCATAGACACACGTTCACAAAGCTGGCAAAAGGAATGTATAAGGAAACTATTTTAGTGTGAATTTATGGATACTTATCCATGTGCCCAGAAGTTAAAATGGTAAAAAAGAATCATGATAACCTTGATCTGATTAGATCTGATGAAATAAAATTGAAATAACAAACAAAGAAGGATACATATATATAGTTATCCATGTGCCCATGTGTATCCATATATATATATATATATCACTTGTTTATCTCAGTTTTCATTGAGAATACAATTTTGCAGAAGGTGACAGTTTTTGTTTCCTTTCCCCTATATGGAATTTATGTTTTAATTACAGCAGCTCTCTACTGAAGCATCCGTGTTTTTCTAAAACTTGGTTCTGGGTCTTGTTCGCCATGTGTACTTTGACAGATATGAGAGAAATAACAACAGCTATAGAATTACTGTCAAATACAATGTTTACTCCTCTCTTAAACAAAAAATGCAATTGTATATTACCATCACCGTCATAAAACAGTGTAGCTGTCGCTTCCCTTAGTAATAAGCAAATATATTTGTATATGAAATTTAATAGAAAGCCATCTGTAAGCAGACATCTCCACAGCTATGCAGTGACTTAATCAAGCATTAATGCTGAGCGAGCGTCGTAGCAATAAATACTGCACGTCAGGCATAGAGGATACTAATTGACAAAGAAGTTAATGAGATTGATTGATTGGTTACTCTTGTTGCTAATTGCCTTAATGAAGAATTAATATCTTTGCTGAATATTTGTGAGAGTGATTATATTAGCTTAATGTTTCATGATTGTACCAAAGGAAATGTGGATGGTCTGCTGTCAGCTACCTGCTGTAGACTGAATAGCTGCAAACAAAACATCCGCTATTAGTATGGAAGTCACACTTCTGGATACACAGCTAATTAGTCTCAAGCTCAGTATGGGAGCAGTTCCAATTATAAGTCGATGTGCCCTTTTCAGTGCACAGCAGTCGCTCTCATGGCTGTTGTGTGTGTGTTCCCTGTCTGAGTGGCAGTGACAGGACGGCCAGCAGTGGACCAGCAGCTGAGAGGTGATGGATGCTTCTCAAGTGCAGGGTTGGACAGGAGCAGCTCAAGTCTGTCTGAGACTCAGAGATTTATTACACGATCTACTCATCACAAAAGCACACAGCCAGACGTGGACATGAGGAATGGTCACTTACAGCCCTGCATGTGCGTTCACATATCACAAATCAGAAAAATCATTCACTCACGCATGACTAATCCCATCTTCTGTGATATAAAACAAGTGTACTTGTGATACAAGCTTGATTTATACCGCCACCAACTCTCCAGCCTTTGAGTGAACATTTTGCTGGATTTTTTTTACATCTTGACGTGCTAATGGAAGCTGCTACTGTGTGTGTTGTCTCCACACATCTTCCACTGTATTGTGACGTGTATGATTCCCGTTTAAGCGACATGTGAGTGAGAATGTGTTGGGCAGTGGCAACACTTCAATTTGGGGAAGCGTTTGTTCCTGCCAAACAGATCAGCATATCCAAAACAGGTTTTTTATGAAAAGAAGATGCGTCGTGTGTGTGCAGAAGACAAAAAAAACATTATTGTGCATTTTTACAAGATCATTACCAAATGCAATGAGAAGGCCAATATCACAAGTTTATGTCTACATGCCTTATTTCCAAACACCCAATGATTCTAGTTTAGCTCCTGTCTCCTGACTCCAACTCCAAATTGCCCAATCATTTCCGTTGGTTAGACAATTGGGCTGTAAAATGGAAAGGTGCAAGACAAGGGTCCCTATTTACACTCACGCTGTGCTCAAATTGTCTGCTCTTTCACTATGTAGTTCGCAATACAGTGAGTCTGCCAAGGTGCTGTTTTGAAATATCCCCAAAAATATTTTCTCTACTATTATAAAAACGCTGAGTGATACATTGGGAGAAAATCATATAATGTGCCTTTGAAACCAGGAGCTAATAAGGCATGCTAAGAATTCCTGATGAGCAAATATGACCATTAAGTAATAAATCAGCTATTGTCCATTTTCTCACAACGCACGGTGTTATGCTATGTGACCATGGTGACACAAACCTGTGAGATTTAAAAGCCTATGGTTTGTTTTTCCTCTCTTCTGTTCTCTTTTCCTTTGAGGTCATCTCATTCATCTTGAGGCCTGCTGAAACGTCAGAGCGGGGTATGGCTCAATCGATCAGGAATTGTAACTGCCCTTTGTATGTGTATTTCCTCATGCATGAGTGTACACACAAGAGGTCTGACTAGAGCATTTTATTAGTGTCCACAGGGAAAAGCAGCTGTGCCCTTTGCCTCTTGCATTACTTTGTCACATTTCTCCTCCCTCCTATCTATTCTTCACTCATCTTCTCATCTTCTATTGCATTTATCAAGCTTACAGTCTCCCTGCTTCCTAATTCCACCCAATCCCTTCATCCGCTCATCATCCTTCCAGTACTCATGACTCTTTCTCTGACCTCTACACCTAATCTGACTCATCTTCTTTTTATTCCAGTCTCCCTCTTCTTTTGCCACAAGTGAGACAGTTTTCAGCTTCATGGCTTTATCTACCGTGAGTTTACCTTTCATTTTCAGTGCTGACATCCAATTAGCCACTTGTCATGAGAGACGGCTGGTTGGAGGAGACACAGCGTAGAGGGATTACTTTACAGATAACAGACATCAGGGGCTGGGGATGCAATGAGAAGGCCAAAGCAGAGGATAGAGGGGAAGTAAGAATAACAGAGGGATTAAAGTGTGGAGGTGTGGATGGGTGGGGTGGAATAGAGGCAGGGTGACTTGAAGGGGCTGAAATGGGATCGGAAGACAGATTGGAGGGTATGAGAAGGAACAAATAAGTTTAGGATCCACAATGTCACAGCTAAGTTCTCAGCTGAGTCCCTTGACAGTCACTGAGAATGACCTAATAAAATATGTCATCGCCTCAGTGTCAGAGGCAACCTCAAATAAATCCCTGCACCCCGACATGCACAGACATAGTTTGCTGCACAACATGATCAATCAATCGATCAATCGATTGATCATCTATCTATCTATCTATCTATCTATCTATCTATCTATCTATCTATCTATCTATCTATCTATCTATCTA
>JABUIW010000011.1:8807109-8871907 GCA_013363375.1 Menidia beryllina | reverse complement strand
TCTATCTATCTATCTATCTATCTATCTATCTATCTATCTATCTATCTGTAAAAGCAAAAAGTATTGACACGTGATCAGTTGGACGCATGAGATGTGCAAAAAAAGAGTAAAAAGTGCTTGCGTGTATCTGTATGCACATAAGTGGGTGGCCACCTGGTCGCAGCTTCCAACAACCTCTCATTGATAAAGGATGAATGGCAGTAATTAAGAAAGCGGAGGCTGCTAATAGCGAGTGTGGGCAGAGTACATACTGTATATGAATTGGAATATCCTCCTGAAAGTGAATGAAGACATCTGACTCGGCTATATAAATACTCCAACTTAAAAGCAACTTTTGTAAGCACTACTGTCTCTTACTAATTTTGGCTACAGTAGCTGGTTCGAAATGAATAAACCTTGTGGTTTCTCCTAAACTCATAGTGTCCTGTTTTCAAACACAGAATTGTTTGATATGTTAATGATTTGACTGAGAAATTTACAAACATGGTCAAAAATCTGTTGTTATTATTCATAGATGAAACAAAAAGAAATGGGAAAATATGATATTTTTTTAACAAGCAGTCAGTTGCCCACCAACATTATGTCGCATTAACTCATAAACATCCTTGCTGATTGGGTACAGCTTACAAATTTCAGATGGGATGTTTACTGACTAGCAGAGCCTTTTGTTGATGTGGGTTTATATTTGGTCCACAGTGGTTTTTAATAGGGAATTAGCAGCAGCACTGAAATATTTATTTAGATTGAGCCATAACCTGAACCATAATTCAACGCCTTCTTGAATTCAAAGTTTACAGCCTCTTTTCCTTATAATCTGAAATGGAAAATAATCATCACCCATTGTTTGTACATTTCTAAAGAACAACTTTACCAGAACTTTTGAAAAATGTGTTCCGTAACATCTATTTCTTCACACCCTGACTCTGTGCGACCGCTGCCCATGTGTGGGCTCTTCCAGTTCTCTAAAGCTCCACCAGCGTGTCAAGTGGATGATCAAACAGTCAGCTTTGCTTTAAAGCGCTTAGAAAAGTCCACTGTAAAATGCTTTGAACACAGAAACACATTACACACTTCATCAAGAGGTCCTCTGGGAATCACACAGCAAGACGTGTGTGTTAAAGCCAGTGTCTGCATGTGCTAATTGCTCTCTACACAGCAAAGAATCATGTCATGTTTTAAGTGCTTGAATCAAACTTAAAAGAATGGTTAAAGTCAACACTGAATGACAGGTTCCATTAGCACGTGGGACACGAGTAGACTGGCTAAAGCCATCGTCATTTCGAGCCTATCACAGTGTTTTGATTTAGAGGTCGGACATCTTGGACCGATATTGACAAACCTTCTTTCTATGGACAGAATAATTTTGAAGGAAGAGTTAAATAACAGCAAAGACATATGAAAGACATTAATAAGCCGAAACAGATGGAAACGTGTGTGTTCGCGTGGTCAGGTATGTGTGAAAAGAATCTGAACAGCACTGGTGGACGGACAGCATGTGGCCTGGAGTAAAACTGTTGGTGGTCACACTTTGGTCTTTAAGTATGGATTAACTGCATTCATTTCTGGAAACATATTCTTGGAAGACATTCTTAATGAGTACATAAAAATTGACAGGGACTTAAGAGGTCTGTCACTTATTCACACTGGAACAGCATGAGCACATGTCTGAAGAGGGTGCACTTCACGGAGGTTTCAGAATATTATCGATACTGCTGTTGACAGCAGCGGAAAGACACTTAAGATTTGCTTATTTTATACAACAAACTTTTTAATTGGATATTATTGATGCCTCAGTCCCGCCTTTAATCTTTCTGTGACCTCAGGTTGCTTAGAAATGTGTTCCATGCTTTAACAGCACAGCAGACCCAAAAACCTTGGAAGTGGCAGCAATATCTTAGTTGGTAAAAAATTACTGATTAAAAAAAAACACTGACTAAATTTGGCAGGTCTGTAATATTTTAAGCAACATTTTTTGTTTTTGTTTCTTTGATCTCTGAAGTTTTAGAAATAACTGAAAAAGAAAAGGGCCTGAGGTTACATTTCCTACCAGCACAACCCCCTGGAAACTATCACAACCAGCCTATTTTCAGTCGATATGTGTGAAATAAGTAACATCCAATTATATATATGTGTTTCAAGGTTCCTCCACAGATTTTCAATGAGGTTTTGGTTGGATAAATGGGGTAATATGAAGTGTTGTGAAGCTTGCATTCGGAATTTTCTGGTGTGCAGTTGAGCCCATTCTCTGCTCTGTGAGATATTTAACTGGCAGCACGCTGTTTCCAGAAATGTTATTTATTGAAATGCAGTTAATTTTAGGAAAACAATTTCTATTCTAATTTCATCCCTGTGCAGGTCAGTTTAGATGGATGACAGCTCAACCTCCAATCCTTTGCTGTCAAGCAGAAAAGTGCAGATTATTCAGATGCTGCTGAATTCTTCTGGTAGTCTTTTGCAGGTGGATCAGATGGTCTGATTTGCCTTTCTAATAATTATCAAGCAAGCTAATCTCTGAGAAAACTGATCTTACTCTTAAGAATCTACATTCTCAAAATACTTTGCTGTCTTTTTTATCCGGTCATTCATTGAAGTTTTTAAAAGAAGTTTAGAGATATAAGATCCTTGTCTGTTTTAGTGTTCAACAGAATGGCAAAGTTGTTATTTCCGTATACTGCTCTCCGCTGCATTTGAAAAAAACACATCTGAACTTGTGCGTGACCAGAATGAAATTTTGTCTCCTCACAAAGAAAGAACTTACATGTATTCTGGCTTTGGGCACATATGATATCAAACTTCAGATTTTTTGCTTTTGTTTTGATGTTGACAATCAAAACAAAAAGCAAAAAAAACCTCACTATTTTCTGAGAGGAATGTGACAAGAGAAACTAAGGCCACCACTGATGATAAACTGATTCTCCCTCCATGGATTCCTTGCATATTTTTTGGAACATTTACATCAATACGAATCTAATTGCAGGGCTAATGGTTATGAACTGCAGAATGTTTCCTCATTGCTGCTAAATTGCTCTGCATATTGTTGCTGAGTCCACAAAGTCGAACTCGCCATAAATAGAGCATTTGAAAGAATGATGATGAAAGCAAAATCATTAGTCCTTTTACATTTAGATTCACGTTTACAATTGTAGGATTATAAAAAAAAAGATATCCTGATTACAGATATCCACACATTAAATGCCCTATACAAGTTTTTCTTATTTCTTCTGTTAATTTATAAGCTTCGTTCTTTCTACTTTGCTCCCCCCCATTGCTCGGTGAAGTCATGAATATGGATGGAGGCTACAGCAGATAGGAAAATGGACCAATGACTCACAGCCTCACTCTCTCACACACACACACAATTTGTATTTGTGAAAGAGCTTGTGCCTACTAATTCCTTCTTTCCTCCCCTCAGCTTCATTTGTGTGCATAGAGTCACTCTTTGTGAATTCTGTGGCATATTGATTGGATACTGTACACATTTGCCCTTAACCTATTAACCAACTGTTTTGGGATTTCTTTGTTTTTAAGGTCAAAACTCAACTGCTGATTTTGTCAGTCGATGACTTAGTGTTTCTATTACAAGAAAAGATGTGGAAAAAATATAATAAATGTGAGGCCCGTGCTACATTTGGTTGACTCTCTGGTGTCTGCCTATTTTTGGGCCTCCAAATAATGTAGATCTTTTATCACAACTGAGCAGAAAATTACCCTGAGGTGTTAAAGTGCTACTGCCTTATGGGCTACCAGATCAAACGTGGGAAAAATTGGCCTCATTTTACTCTTTTAAATTCAGTCATAAGTGTGTTTTTATAATATTTCAGAAATAATACATATTTAGTAATATATTTTGCATCTTGCTCAGTGGTTATATCCAGAAATATAAACCATGCTTTATGCTTCATGTCATTTCAAGGTTTATGCAACATTGTAGATCTCAAAACTTTTAATATATGATTGGTTCAACAAAACTGAGCTTATTTGGAAATGTGCTCTGATATTTTCTCCAACTATTTACCCCAATCAGAGTTACCCATTCATAAAAAATAATTCCAGAATGTTACATTTTGGTCACTAAAGCACAGAAAAGATCATTGAACATTTGCCCTACGTACTAGTATTTGTTATTCAACTTAACGTTCTTTCTTGCCAAAGTTCTTAAATAGAAAAACCCTGTTTGCAGTCCAGTGACAGCAACACATTTCCACAACTTAAATGCTTGTCCTGCAGCTTCATTCACTTTTCTCTTTTTTCAGTCCCAGTAAAGGACAGCTGTGATCATAGAGCTCGGTGTTAAATCTGTCCTTCAGTATGTATTAGATTGCTCTCATTTATAACAAATAATTCTACTGATTTTGGTGATGTTGGAAGAATCTCTGCACTGTTAGGCCTTCACAGCAAAGTGTAACAGAGATTAATCACTCAAGATGAAAGATTTGTAACTTTTGCAGATGTGTGCAAAAGCCCACAATGAGTTTCGATGTAATTGCGCTGCTCTGGCAATTTACTTCACATTTGGCCTAAACGCATCATTAGAAAAATTCTTGAGCACAGTGTTTCAGTTAAATTACATGCAATGACTCACTGAGGTGGAAGCAACATCAAAATGAGATAGGGGAAAAAAGCATACACCTAAATGGTTTGCCATCACTCCTTTTTCTGTGCAAATCCAAATCTAGATGAAGACATTTTTCCATAACAACAATATTAGGAAATTGAGCAGTCTCGGGACAGCTTCATCTCTGTGTTTACCAGTTTCAAAATGGGCCAGGTGATGAGAAAGAAGACAACTCTGGTCCATCAAATTAGTGAGTGAAATCAGCGCGTCTGTCCCACTGTGCAAATCTATCTGCAAATTATACCGACCCACTCACCCACCCCGTGAATATTTTACAATAACTGGAACAACAAGAGAGGAAGAGACAGAGGGCTAGTCAAGGGAGGGAGAGAAAAATCAGTTTTATCATAGAGCCTGTAAATTACTGATTCTGTAGACAGCTTGTTAGTTTCACCGCCTCTCTGTCTTTCTTTTCTGGAGCAATTAAACCAGACAATTGCTCCCCTGGAATTGCTTGTCTGAAAAAGGCTTGATGCCAGCTACTCAGGAGCCAATATCCCTCTTGCTTTTTACTGCCGCGGGCTAGCCGGGCTTCTCAAATGTGATAACATGAGTGGCCAAACAATGGAAGCAAGTTCCTGCCAATCACAGTCACAGTCAATCAAACACAATTGGCTTTCTATGTGAATGACTGCAATAAGCACACAGCAGTTCTAAACTTTTAGGAGAACAGGATTTTGACATCTGTTATTGTTGGGAGGGAGACAGCAGCTTTCAGTGTTGAGCACAAAGGCAGCAACATGAAAGAGACTGAGCCGCTGTTGATGACTGCTACCCCAACTCTTTGAGTGCTGTATAATTTTCCCTGGAGACTTGCACATATATACTGAGAGAAGGAGAGCAGAATTTAAAAGATCATGTCGTGAAGTTTAACCTTTCCAATTGCGCCGGAATTCTGCTGACTCTCTTGGGCTGATGCATTTTTATGCCGCTGACTCTTTACTCAACCTTCTGTTTACTCACTCGTTGTTAGGGTGACTGAGACTAAGAAATAATTAAATAAAAAACAAAACAACAGTTTCTGACAGGAACCCACAACAGCTGTCAGGGGGCCCCGGCAGTAAATACAAAGTGCTACACTGTTTCAAACGGGGAGGCAAAAGCATCTTTTGTTTTTGGTACCTGACTTGGGTACGGATGAGATACGAAGAAGCTGTGACAGAACTGGGGTGAGAAAACATTTCAGGGAGGTCCCCAAAGATCCTAGACACAAGTTGTTTTTTTTAATCAAAAAATAAAAACAGAGAAGATTTGGCAAATCTGGTTGTTTTACCTCTCACAATTAGTCTACAGCACTTCAGTGTCTCTGTCTGTATTTCTCTGTGTGTGAGGGCTTGTGTTTGACATTTATATCCAGCCTTACTTTGCATAAAAACAAAAACCAGTGAGGAAGGAGAAGTAGTTTATGTGTCTGTGTTATATCTACGTTTGGACCCTCGAAAGTCTGGTACAGGTATGTTAGCAGTGGATCAGCAGGAGCTGTAGTTCATTCTGAATTGGGCTTGAATCCTGAAGATCAACCATATGGGAATTTGCGTATGTTGAAAGAAGTTTGAACACTTCAACTCTGTATCGTGTACTTTTTTTGTGGAGCCCGCTGTGGTCCTGCTTGAAGTGGCTGTAGAGAAGTGCAGTTGGCACATAGGTGGGTGTGATTGCTATGCAAATAAAGTTTAAGTGGGTGGAAAATGTCAATATAACTTGTAAATTTTAGTGGGTACATTTTCCATGCAGAGAACTGCAATCCAAGGAAGATGAGTATTTTGCCCACTTTAACTTTAGGTGCTAAAATTGTGGTTGATATGCAAATTAAGTTTTTTAATAAGATCATACAATTCCATTTGTTTGATTTCTTATATATTGTTGAATTTCATGTTAGAGAAACGAGAGCACAATATATATTTAGATCCACAAGAGAGGCACACAACAAACATGTAAAACTATCCAGATTCATAATGACATTGGATATGAAATGCTTCAGTCTTACAGATAAACCGGATCATGACTTAAATTATTCACACTTGATACTCATAGGCTTTAAGAATGGGTTCAACAATAATCCAATGCTCACTCAATTCAATTCAATCTCAGGTGCTGATATTTCATTAGGCACAAGTTTAGAATTTCCATATTACAACAGTTCAATTTTTAATGCAGAAAAGAATTTGCATATCATGATTCAGATCACAACATTCTGCAGTTTCACAAATAATCTTTGAAGATTGTACATTCACTAGGTTTCTCTTTTGCACCTCTCTACCACAATCCATCTTAATATATAGTTTACAAGTGTTGTACAGGATTGTGTGTTGCTATACAAAAATCTTGGACTACACAGCCAAATGCTTGATGGTAGCAACTATGATTTAAGCAAAATGACTACTCAAATGCTGTCCTCTTCAACTTCATAACTTTGGATCGATGAACTGAAAGGATTTGTGTGAAAATTTGTTACTCAACATGTGGTTTCTCTAATGTAGGGTGCATTCAATGAGTTAAGAAGGGCCTGATTTTCAGCAAGTGCATGTGGATGGCACTGTATCACGGTACGCTCATGGACTCAGGTATTCTCCGAGTCTTTGTGGATAAACTGTAGCACGACACCGAATAACCAAATGACATAATCTCTGGAAGCTTTGGGAGGCAGAAAGAATTACCAGGCCTCCCAGCGAGTTGAGCAGGTGACCGACAGATGGAGCTGGGCTGACTGGTCTGCTGACCAGCTGGCCCTCCACTGCAGGGCGGCCACTCTCTCCCTTCACTGAGCTACTAATCCTCCTCTGCCACTTCTAGTCACAGCCCCGACCTCGTGATCTCCCACTGGCGCCTTAGTCACTTGCTTGTGACTACAGTGCACTTCTACACAGAGAAATGTCTTTGCTGTGTCATAGGGAGGTAAAAAACTCAGGGTGTGTAAAGGCTTTGGAACAGAAGGTTGGCAGAACAATCTCAGCTGGGAGATGGCGATATGATTTGTGACAGCGTGATAGTCACTGACATTATTTTCCCCTCACCAGCCTCCTGCTGTCTGTACACAGGGCTCCTGCAGTTTCAGTGCCACATCCTGATGATCTGTGCCTTACCTTTGCTCAGTGGTCGTACTTCTACTGATTTCTTCATGCATGACATCTTTTCTTATTCCTTTTAGCTCCATTTTATTTTGGATCTCAGCACACAGCAAATTCACTTTTTTCCACTCCCCAGACTGACCTCAAAGATAAAAAACATTGTTAAACAGCATCCCATTTGTGACATACAGTTGTCAGTACACTATTTTTTTCCAAGTCAGATTCTTTCTTTTTTAATAATGTCTCTAAATCTGTTTCAAATGGCTTGGTAGCTGCAATAGATTACCACAAGTAAGTTCATTCCACTAAAATCCCAGGATTAAACTATAATTTATGACCAGGGATCAATACTCTCACTCGAGACTTCATGTTCTTTATTTCCTAAAGGACAAAAACAGCTGCTGCACACAGACATTTAGAGGAAAACCAGATCATAGCTGCAAAACAAGAGCATACTCCCTGCTTCACCACCACTGCTAGATGTTTGATAAACATCTCTGACTTGCTTTCACATACAGCAAATGTATGTGGAATTTGCCATGCAATAAAACAGTAATCAAGAAGATTGAGTCATGTCTGTCCCATGTAATTGCCTCCAAACAGCAGAGGGTGGCAACGTGTCATCCACGGGCTGACATGACCAAAGGCAAAGTTGAAAAGGCACAAACTAAGTGACCAGACTTGCTTAACCAACCGTGAATGACAAGCCATCAGCACAAGCCTGAAGACTGACAGATGCATGCGCTAATGATGGACAATAATTATGTACTTGTGCATCTACACATAGGAAAGTCTTATCAAGGATACCCATGGGCTCTGTCAGTCTAATGCAAAACCCTCATTAGAGGGTGTTACTATCTGTCCTCCTACTTATGCCGAACGTCCCAAGAAAGACTTCTGGAGATGGGGCTAACGAGCTGTGTGGCAAGGGAATCCTTTTAGGGACAACACAAACAAAGTGCCTTTTGATGCGAGAGATTCCTTTGTCTCCACGGGAATGCAGGGCTGTTCCAAAGAAGCGCTGAAGGCCCAAGAAACGCTTCATCATTTATGTGAGGAAGCCTGGTGGGTCATTCTCTGCATGTCTTTTCATGTTGTGGAGCAGAGAGAGGATTTCTCACATGGTCCACAGATCGCTGGGCTGTCCTCATTAAAGTCTGTAAAGTCTCAGAATCTGAAGCCCAGAAGCACGAGGCCTCATGTGAAAGATTTTTGATCTGTCAGCTGTCATTAGTCATACTTATGTCATGAAATATATGTGCACTGACTGTGTTGTGTGGCTTATTGCATTACCATGGCAGCTGCATCAAATGGCTGGGTTTTTACTTTGGATTGTCATACAATGAATCATTTAGTAGGCCATGATATTGTCTTTCCTAATGGAGATAAAAGCCATCATTGAGAGTTTAATGTCTCCAGAATAAATTACAGCCCCCTGAGTGAACTGACGTACTTGGACTAACTTTCTCCATAATTCACCAGGATCCCTCTCAAGGGCACGTTTAGAGCCTCACCTTCAACAACACCCAAAAAGAAGAACTCTTACAACTCAATTTATGAAGTTCAGCCACTGCACTGCTCACCTTCAAGGTACAGAGACTTTGAATCAAGAGGTGCTCAGCCATGGCTGCATGCACCTCTGCACATAAAAAACTCAATTTTAATTCATAACACAGGTGAGTGTAAATGTACTTCTATTAAATTGAAAATGGCATTGCAGAAAACACAAAATTACAGTTTGCCACAAGCCAAGGGAGAGATTAGGGAAAGCAAGTGAACTCACTAGAGCAGTTTAATTGAAATGAAGGGTGGAAACATGAGTGAGGGGAGAAAACATTCCGTTTTTGAGCTGGAATGTCATTTTTCACTCACTTCAAAGAAGAAGGTCATCTGGTATTCCGCAGTATTAATGCAATACCATTGATGATTGGTTTTCAATCATTCATTAAAACTATCCATGCTTCAAGGCACAAATATATGAGTATGAAACAATTTCCCCCCTCAGACTGGCCATCAGCCCTTCCCACTGCTCCTGGCTCGTTCATCCATTCTCTTTCATTATTTAATTCTTTATTAACGCACCTGCAGTTATGCCATATTCTTTCTTCCCATACACTGTATTTTGCTTCTCTGTGTGGTTACAGCCGAATTAGTCAATCTGATATTTCCAGTCTACAAGAAGTCTGATTGTCCACAAGTTTCTCTTCATCCTGCTTTAAATGGTAGAGAGGATCAAATGACCTGAATATGATTGCCAACCTTCTTCAAAGCCTGCACCTTTTTGACATCAAGGCACTGAAAAATGACTAATTGATAGCTTTCCACCTAAATTAATAATTCTTTTTAAATGTTTGATAATTAAGAGTTTTGAGTTTTCTAAACTAATGATTGAGTATGATCAAAAATAAAAGTTAACTTCAACTGTTAAGAGTAGATAAGAAGACTTTTAAAAAGCTTTAGGGATCCTTAAACAAGAAGAATTGGCTGAAAGACAGAGAAGAAGAGGTATACTCCAGACCATGAAACATAGTGAGTTATTAGAATGCAACAGGGATTAGTTGGTGCATGGATCAGTCATTTAGAAAAGCTTTAAACATTTAGCACTCTCTTAAGCAAAATACAACTCATTGCTGCATAAAGCAATTACAAGACCCAAAGCAAGGAATAAAAGAAAGCATTGAAATGCTAGAAGAATTGCCACAAAGCCATTTGCAGATAAGTTGTATAACAATTTCCAGAGGTCTCTCAAAATATATTTTTCTCTATCTTTATGAATACAACTGCTGATCTTTCAGCAGCAGCTACTTTTGTATTTTGTCAAACTCAAAGGTACACATTGCTCTTAAAATCCTAAAAACAGTGCACAGAGAATAGTAGTTTTGCACTTATGATAGAAGATGAAGTAACTTTTAAACCTTCAGATCAGAATCAGTGATGGGCTGAATGCATTTGAGTTTCATAGAGGTTTGTGCTCATAACTACACACACAGATGATGGATGAGTGGGTAAAAAATGTATCAAAGTGCCCATGATACTTTAAAAACTTTTTAAAAATGTTTCTTAACATCACAGTTACTTTGAAAGAACTTTTACAACTTTAATATGAAGTGTTCTGTTTAAAAATGAATGCAAAAATGAGTACAGCTTCTAGTTTGTTCATTCATTTGCATGTTAAGTTAAACTTAGTGTGCAGCTCTGTGCATGTTCTAATGTTAAACAACTGTCTATGCTGATTTATAAACAATCAAATGAGCTTGCTATTTTTTGGAAGCCAGTGGTATTGCTTTTTCTTTACCATCCAAAGGCCACAAATGGGACGCGAACTCAGAGAAGTGTCAATGTTACTGAAATGTTCAGAGACAATGCTACAGTCCCACAGTACTACAGGGCTTTGGTGGATCTAGAAATGACCAAATATGGATCATGAAGTTGAGCTCTTAGTTTTCAGATTATATCAACACATGTTAGATTGCTTGGTGAGCGATGTGATACATAAAGCAGTCCAACTTAGAACATCTGACCATGCAAAATCACATCCAATCTACCACAGTATTTTTTTCTCTTTCTGTTATTTGCTGATAACTTTTAAACAAAAAAAAAGTTAACTACAAACACAGAGTTTTTTTTCTTGCATTGCTGTGTTGGAAGAAGTCATTTGCTGTGCTGTCACATCATCTCACTAATGAACCTATGGAATACCGCAGGGGTTTGAAACAATGTGATTGCTGCGAGGTGAAAAGGTCACACAGTGTCCGAGTCCCTCACTAATGATGCCACTAAGTGCCTAAATAAAACCAACCAGGAAAAGTGCTGACACAATCCATATTCATATTCTCTAACATTAACTTAATTTTCAAGTTAATACTTGATTGTAAAACCTTCACCCGTTTGAGAAAGACTCACATTACATATTCAGCCTTTCATATGGGATAAAAGTGTTTGTGAGTAATGATGTACAGTCTAATAGCAGATTTCTGCTTCTGTCAAATGAGACAATCATTAGCTCTTCCAAGCTTTTCCAATTAAACCCTCTGATTAATGTGCCAATCAATTAAAATTAAAGATCAATGTCATAAAACAATGCAACACGGCACTGATAAACCTCATTCAGGCAACAGGAGGTTCTGATTAGTTGGATGATTACACAATAAACTGTCAGAAAAGCTGGAGGCACCTATAATGAGGGGGAATGGTCACCAAAAAAAAAAAACTGGAAGTAAAACGAGAGGGAGTACACATGATTACTCTCACTAAGTGAAATGCAAGTGAAATGTGTGGAAAGTACATTTATAAGAAGATTGGTCCAAAATTGAAGACCAAACTGAGCTTTGATGTTTCATATTTTTTTCTGAAGAAATATGTTGTAAATATGTCGAGTAGATGACGCATTTAAAAGACAACATATGAGGAAACAGCTTTGAATGTCTGGCTGAATATTTACCTTGGCATTTCTTCAATTAAATGAAAGACCTAGTTTTTTTTTTTTTTTTTAAGACAGTCACCTGCTTAGCACATCATCACTCAGAATTTTGGAGGACAGTTCCCCAGATAAACTTGTATTTCACTTGGAGAGCAGAAGCTCCTTGCACCAAAACGACATGATGTGGTAGCTCTCACTCATATTATACCAACACCAGCTGTAAGATTCGGCACTCTGCACTGTGGTCGTTTTACCTTAGAGAAGAAAGGAACATCAAACACAGTTTTGTGTTTTCACACAGATGAGCGGCCAAAATGTGTGTGAACATGTTCAAAAATGAGGTGAACACAAGACTCTGGCTGTGAAAGAGGTTGGTTTCTCTTTAAAACATATTGTGATATATGTGGAATTTATTTCAAACTCTACACTTTGGTGCCAGAAAAAATCAATATAGGAGCCACAAAACAAAAAGAAGGGATTTGCCTTGTCAAGCTGTCTTCCAACTGAAAATAGCTCATAGGTGGTTTGGTCTGCCTTTTAATGAGACCCATAAAGGAATCTTGTTAAACTGCCACTTACATGATCACTATCTCACTCATCATTCCCCCCAGAATCATCATCGAAAGACAAAAAAAAAGAAAAAACACTACAATTTCTAACCAACACACAGGGCTAGAATTATGGCAAGAATGTGGAAAGGTTTCAACCCATTTTCAGCCACACTATGAACAACCACAGGGTGTTATGTGCTCCTTTGAGTATATCAACAATATGTCACATGACTTAAAGAATAAAGAAATGCTCTCCCAGCAAAGCTTTTTCCTCATTTTAAAATCTTTAGTGTCACTGGAGATGTTTAAAGACTTAATGGGTGAATGACATCCACATAAAATTAATGTGAGACATGAAGCTAATTAATAAGATATACAACAGTTAAAAAAATGTGAGTAAAACTTAACTTAGCTATGTGTAGCAATGCAATGGCTAATAAGCCAGACTCATGTTTTTATTTAAACTATTTTCTTAAGGAAGGTAAAACCAGACTTCCCAGAATGATTTGAAATACATATCTTAAAGAAAACCAAGACTGAAACTTACACAGAAGCATTAACTTTAATTGAAACAATAAAGTTACCAAAAACAAAAAAACAAACATTATGTTTTATGCAGTTGACAGTTTTAACCATAACAAATAGCTTAAATAAAAAATTAAGACATTGTTGAAACTGTTCAACATGTTATGCATCAGCTTGTCAAAAGTCCAAGATAACTGGTCAAACATCAGGTCAACTGACAGTTAGTACCATTTAGTTAATCAGTCACATTATTCTTTATTTCCAGTTCTTCAAATCATCTCCTTTTCTGCAAACCACACAAGTGAATCATAACAATGACAACAATGATAATAATCTGATTTGGCCATGACAAAGATAAAAAGAAATCTCTTACAACCTCTTTCAACAAATTGCAACACCAAGATTTAAATGAATGCACAAGCTCTAACAATAGAAGTGTTTCCTGGATCTTTTTCATGCATGCATTTTAATACTTCATTGAGCTCATTAACTTTTGAGTCCAGGACTTCATCAGGGGTAATTCATCAACAACAATGAGACTTCCAGTCCAAATCAAGTTTAAGTTTCAAATTAATACATTTGACAACAACAAATTGGAATGATAAATGATCATTCCCTCAGCTTACTCACCTTATAAAAGATCAGGCATGTAAAAGACCATTGTGAGTCAATTTCTTAATTCTCTTATTACTTTCATTGTAAAAGCAAAAGTCATATAACTTTATGCTTTCTTCATTATCTGTTCTGTCATTCAGTGTTCAGCTGTTACATGCCTCTGTGAAAATAAAAATAAAAAAACTGTGAAGCCACTTTACTGGTTTGGCTGTTTGAGAGGAGCCACAGAGGTAATTCCCTTAACTGTAATTAAAGCAACAATTATTGATGCAGTTGTTGCGGTCCTCTGAATATATGCAAATGTCTGGCCTTTCTCTACAAAAAAAAACAAAACAAAACCAAAAAACACGCTGTTAAATTGTGGTAAAGAAAAAAATACCAGAAAATGATGGACTGAACAATTTACTACCTCCCCTGTTCCTTCCTAAAAACCCTAATATTTTGTTCTGACAGGCATGTATTACACTGATACAATTTCCTCTGTCTACACACCCCTCTGACCTCCTCCCATTCTTCCTTTTGGCTTGAATTTGCATTCATGGTGTGAAAAGCCCCGACACCCAGTGGTTCGACAGGAAGAGAATCCCAGCGGGATGGGACTGAGAGTCTTGCCAACACACTGCAGAGTGGGTGCCTGTGGTGGTCTGTGTGGACCTTCAGATGAACAGAACAGACAGACGGATCCTCCAGTGACAATCAACCTCTGTATTCACGCGGATCCTAAATGAGACATTCTGCCGGTGATGGCCACTGCCTGCTGGATTTCATCTTGCACACAAACATGACTGTGCAGATGGGAACTGATGTATTATGAATGTACACTCCTCCATGGCTAGCTCCCTTTTACCTTCTTGCTACACAACAATTGCCCCCGCTTCAACTTGGACACATCATTAGTGCGATAATTATACACAGTGGGGTTGCTTTTGGGTTTTCCTGCAGCTCAAGCCCCATATTTGTCTTATTAGGGCTGATGTATGCTGTTATCCACAGCAATCTAAATCAAGTTTCCTTTCTCTCTCAAGCACACATAGAATGGATTGAAGCTGCTTGAATGTCTTTTTTTGTCAAGGTTTTCCTGACAAAACTTGCGACAAAGATTAAATTCTTTGCCTCTAATTTGACTGAGAGGCCAAAGTTGATGCAATTCCTCAGCACTACATGATGGTAAAGGTTTTTCATTTTGATTTGATCCCAAATCTGATTTTTTTTATGGGATGTTTCTTGTTATCAGCAAGAGGAAGTCTGTAGAAGTCAACAAATGTCAATTCAGTGCAGTTGACCGAAGAACTGTGAAAGACAGGTTTCCATTAAACCATTTCCATGACCTGCAGCACTTTTGTACTATTCGTCCACAAACCATAATCAGGTATTACTCAAGTGAGTGGCAGAACTCCTATTTACCAAGAGTCTGTTTTCATTAAATGCCAAATGTCAAGTTGTTTGTATGTTACAGAGCCCTGAAATCATTCACAAATATGCCACCTGCTCTCTCAAACACGCTGGTGGGAGGAGAAACCAACAACTGATCACAGTTATTAAAAGATAGGTTGCAGCATGGAGGTAGATAAGAATTAAAGACTATATTTCACTAGCTTTTTATATCCATTCCTATTGTCTTCCTTTGTTGTGCCAGTGTGTTTTTGTTTGTTTTATGCATTTTCCAAAAGCAGAAACGACAAGGTTGAAAGCAGTTATGATCTCAAACCTTTGACAAATCCATGTCTGGCATATTCCCTTTCATTTTACATGATTTTGGTATTTCACTCCAGATTAAATCCAGAGTGTGATACATGTGTGCATCCATGTGTGGAGAGTGTTAGAGTGGTGCAATGAGATGTGTGGCCTCAATTTTAGAGCAGTGAGGGATTGACGAGTAGGACTGAACAATATTTATCTACAACATAGCTGAGGAAAATAGGTTTGTCCCTGATGACATTTTCATTGATTGAAACATGTGCTGCCCCGGTAAAAAAAACAAAGGAGGACTTCTGGTCGTGGTTTTGTTTTTGGGAGGTCAACGTGCCATGTTCACATGAGACTGTGGGCTTTAATTCTTACATGGATTTCTCAATTTTGCCTGGAGATAAACCGAATGGAAAGAAAGCCAAAGAAAAAAATCAGCTAAATAAAGTGAAATCACAAAAATAGTCATATTCTTATTCATCCAGCAGTTTGCAATGTCACAGATTTATGGAGAGTAGAGATAACTTTTTGCTTTTTGAATCTTAGATATGAATACATGTATAACAATCAATATGTCACATATATTGACATGAAAATGTCGATTTAAACCTAAATGTGTTCCTACTGTCTATGAAATGGCTTCATATTTCTATGCTGTTACCTGACTCTGTAGAGCAATTGTTGAACACAGCTGTTAGGCCCATTCAGTGGCTCAGTATTCAGCAGATGGAGACTGTGATCAAACCCATTCACCTTAAAACACATTTATCTAGTCATTTCATTTTCCATGAATTGATGAATCAATTAAAAAACTGGCTTTCATTTGCCTTTAAGATACATTCGATTTTTTTTTTCATATTCCAACCTGAAATAGCTCTGTGTCACAGTAGTGAAGACTGATGTAACGAGGACCAAAATGCAGACACTGAAAATGACCGGTGGAATGAAAGGGACTTAAACTGATTTATCATTGAATAGAACAGAAAATGGGACTGAGCTGGGACACAAGAAAACTAACAAGACTAAAGCCCAAGTAGAGGCAAACTGCTGAAAACAAGATTCTAGAAATAAACCATAGGAACAGACAAATGTCATGTGCTATGGCTTTGGAAAAAGACAGAACATGAAGAATCCAATAGCTTAAACACTTTGGTGGGAAGTGATTAGTGAGAGATTACAGCTGAGAGATAGACAGGTGTGGCAGTGGAGCTGATGATGAACCAGGAGGGGACTGAAAACTATGGATGAGAGTGTGAAGCACGAAACAAAAGAGAACTACCACAATATAAGTTGAACTGATCAGTAGAAACAAAATACCTGGGAAAAATCTTTGAACAAAAAGAAAAATCAAGACAGAACAAATTCAAGCAAACACCACCCTTTTATTTCCGCCATCAATTGTACTCAGCTCAGTTTATTTAATTTCTTCAGTAGTTCTCAATAACCTTTTTCATGTATAATTCTTCTTTCTGAAAACATTTCCTCCCAAATTCCAACAGACATGTGAGCACAACCCGTTTAATGAGTGCCAGAACCAAGCCTCAGTCACATAAGCACCAAGGAATAAGCCTTGCTTTGTCGTTAGACCTTCCTTCAGACACATCTGTTTGTTCATGGCTCCCAAAAGGGTCATGTTGAATATTTACACCTCTCTGCTGAATTCAAGGTAAATTCCAACCACATCTGGCCAGGGATCAGTGAGCATGACGAATTTGTGTAAAAAGTGGCACTCAGCGTTACTACTTTCACAGTGTAGTTTCTTATGAAAATCACTCAACTATCCTGTTGAGAAAAGCCTCAGCAGTTTATGTGTGGAGACAAATCTCGCAGAGTCCCATCCAACTCCCTGAAGAGAAGCAGATTTGAGACGCTGTGATCGTGCCAATATTCAGTTTCTCTGAAATTCATTTGAAACTCCTCTTCCCACTGCATCGAAGTCACTCACTGCCAAAAAAAGCTAATGGTTTCCCCTCAGCAGTATCGGGGGAGACTGACTCATTGAATCACGTTATTAGATAATGGTTTTTGAGAAGTCATTTAAATAAACATAGTTCCTGGATGTAAGATGGAGGCAAAGAGAGAAAAAAAAGTGTATTTATTTATTTTTTCTTTGTGGGGATACCAGGGAATTTCCAGGATTGCTGCTGGGCCCATCTGTTGTAGATCGAAGCCGCATTACACAACCAGTGACCCATTCAGCAGCTGCCCTGTCACAATATTGCTTTTAAAAGGTATACCACAGCAGAGATCTGCACCTTACACCACTGGCACTGTTACAAGATATTCTCAATGTAATGCCAATAGAAAAGAAACAGCAGCCCTCAGGCTGGTTCACAGTTTACTTATTGATCAGCTCAATTCCCCAGTGAAACAACAGTGTTTTAGTATGTGTCTGGGCTGTATGATATTGCCTTCAGCATGGCCATCCACGATTGCATTTCATCTGTAATGTAGTCAGTGAACATGATTATTAGCTATAATATTAACAGAACATTAACATATCTTAAAATGCAGCCCATCAACACTGTGAATAAATTATGCCCATGTGCATCTCCAGAACTGCTGCCAAGACTTTAATTTATTATGCAGGATTATCAAAGAAATGAAAAATACGTTTCTGCTCTGACAATTAACCCCCAAACCCACGGTGAGAAGAAGAAGACCAACATTCAGGTATAAAGAATTTTCAATCATTAGTTTTAAGCTATTTCTGATCCTGCTTATATCAAATGATCCTTAAATGTGTATTATCTATGTATATCCCAAGCTCTGCAAAGTAAATAAAAAGAAAAAGTGCCTTTCTTCTGCAAAGGATATGAAGATCTTGGGCCAGAAAATTCCAAAGAACCACAGCAGCTGCATGATGGTTCCCAAACCTTCTGCCCACTTCACATAGAAATCCTGTCCATGAAAATTAAAGACAGTGAACAAAGCCTGGTGTTTGGCGCAGTCCAATGCAAAACAGGAAACAAGTTCCACTCAGGAAATAATCCAAACACAACACTTGCTTGGATTTTACAGGGATTGAAATGCTTGTAAATGCAATCCCGGTACACCAAACTCCATCAGCACACTCCAGGGAATTCAAAACCCTGTTTATAAACAATCGGACATACCTGATAACAGTGGGCAGAAGACTGCGAGACAATAATTTTACCTTTTGCACAGTAATAAATGATGAATAGTCAAAAATGATATCTGTTTTTTTCACATGTTGCTAAAGGGCCAAATAAACACTTTAAAAAAAAATCTCTCTGTTGTTACTTGGATCAGGCTTTAAAAGGTTAATTGTGACAGCTTCTATCATGGTAGTGGATGAATTCTGTTGACAAATAATTTATTTATATTAATGCTAAACCTCCAGAGATCCTATATTGTAAGATAGTTGTCCTTCTGTTGTCAATCTAGATGTGGAGGGAATTTTTTCTTCTTTTTTAAATGAAGCATTTTTAAGTTATATACCTGCATGTTTGACTATCTTCCAAGTTTCTGACTAAACTTGTTAATTGTTTAGGTTTTTCAGATAACCAACAATGGTATGAATGGGTGTATGAAAGTAAATCGCAGTCATGGGTTCCAACATTTTAATATCTTTATATGTCTAACTTTTGTCACAATTCCTTAATTTTCAATCTGGTTACTCTCTCATGAACAAACTATTCCATGAATCAATGGTCATAAAACAAATAAAAGCAGACTGCTCTGACCAGGCATTCTTGACACTCCTAATGCTCGCGCTGTAGCCATGTTTGATAGCGCTCGCCCTCTTTCAGTATTGATGAGGTGAAATAAAAAGAACTCATAACTAAAGTAGAAGCCAAATCTCTGACGTGCAAGCTTTTCCATTAATCGTCAGATCATTGCATTTTTTATTTTTTTGTCTGACTGGAAAAAAATATGATGCTGAATTTAAGAGCAGTAAATTAGTGAAAAAAGACTGGGACTTATCATGATAGGCCTTTTAATGTTGCTTCCAATAACTACTGAATGGCAGGATTTTTTCATCATCATCACACTCTGCTTATCTAACAAGTACCTTTCTTGAAAGGCTAGATAATTTAGCACTTTTCATTTTTTACAATATTTCTTACTGCACTAATATTTGGATTCTTTCTCCCAGTGTGTGTAAATGCCTGCGTGCTGTCATATCGCCATGATCTTGTATGGCCCATTTCCTTTGCGTCTGTATATAGTTTCAGGAGTAAATTACCCTCTAAATGTTCTCGATTGTTGTTGTTTTTTTAATGTACTCCAGTAATTGAGGGATCAATGCTGGTTGCACACTGGCCACACGCATGCTGTTATAGACAAGAGAATACAGAAAATGTATCTTACATTTGTACTCGGCCTTGGGGAGTGAACATATGCGTGTGTTTTTATTGTGTGCTGTTGGAGCCTGTGGCGGCGCAGTATTGACAGGCTTGTGGTGGCAAAGCCTGCCTGAGAAGCTCTGAGGGCTTTTAGTTGTGCCCTCATTTAGACTGCTTTGAAAAGGGGAGCTTGGCCTCACTATTTCTTGCTGGCATTTTGGAGGGATGGAATATAGATTTATCATTTCCATCTCCCATCTTTTTCTTTTCTTGCTTTCTTGTCTATCTGTCCACATTTCTTCTGCTCCCTTTCACACTCTCAATGCTGCCCTTGTAATATTGACAGCCATTCATATTGAATTTCTTTATTGTCTGCAGGTGATGAGGCACTGGAGGGCAGGATGCAAACAATCGTGGGGTGGCAGTTTATCAGAAAATAAATCCCACCAAGGATGGAAGAGGTGGTAGTGGGAATAATGAATAATGGAGAAGAAAAGATGTTCATAGCATAGTAGGACGGACACCTTTCTTTGGAACGGCAACAAGTTACTCTAAGGCACAGCTGGGTGTGAAAATAAAGGTGGAAAGTGGAGAACATGGGATGAAAATAGAGAAATGGAGCACCCTGACTGGGAGGTGGAGCGAGGCTTTAAAGGAATGACAGGGTCAGGAAATCCCAAAGGATAAGAGGAATGAGAGAGCTCATGGAGGAAAAAAGTGGGATGAGCTCCACTGCACTTGGCTTCATACTCCAGCGACCTGTGCGAGTGTGTGCTGGGTCTGCGCATCTTTCTGTTATTGGGTTGATTTGCTCACACTCTTGCTGTATTTGACAGCAGACTGTCTATAAGTAACCTCCTTCAGTTCTCTGACTGACAAAAAGAAAATATCCTTTAACAGGAAAAGACAAAGAGGAGGAAAGAAAGAATGACATTTTAAAATTATGGAGTAATAAATAGGAAAGCCATCCCTCTGACCAGTCTTATGCTGTCGTTAGGCTTACCAATACCGTAGATGTGGCAAGAATACAAAAATTCTCATTTTGTCCAATGAGATTATTAGTGACAGGCCAGGAAACTTCAGTCTCCACTCCTCATGTATTTGTAATCTATATCCAGGTCTGTACTGGTGAAACTCTCCTACATATTGCATTATTCACTTCTGTTTAAAACACTGAGACAGATGTTGTACCTACAAGATATCCTCATTTACAGGTTTAAAGTATCAAACCTCTGTGAGGCAATAGTAGAAAAAAATGTGGGTTCTGATCAAGTTTCTGTACGCTTTTTTAACTGTTATCTCAGGTTTCTGAATGCAAGACAAGCTTAAAAAATAACTTTGCTGTTTTTATGTTTTGTCGTTGTTTTGTAAAATTTTATTTACATAGTCACAAGGTTTACAAGTACATTTACCCAGTTATGAGATAAGTATGCTTCAGTATCCACCGTATTTAAAGAAAAACAAGATTTTGTTCAATCTTATGAGTAAGAGTTCAGTTTTCAGTTTTTAATTTAGGAAACTTGATTTCTTAAGACAGCCCTAAGTGGTGGCAGACATTCCCCTCAGGTGGGTTAGACTATAAATACGGCTGTTCCCATTGTTTTACTTGAATTTTGCCTCTCATAGGAATTCTGTTGTGTATTTTCAAATTGTAATCCCAAGTCCCAATATGTAGCCAAACTGAGAAAAACCCCCAAAAGTAAAATGTAAATAATTAAAACAGTGTTTGATGGCTCCTTTAATATACAAAAAAAAGGAAACAAGAGATGCCATGCCATGAATGCAGGAGGAGTCAACGATAATTAGTTTTCGGAAATGACAAACACTTAATTACTATCAAGATTACCTGCCTGCTCATTTTACTTGCCTTTGATGTGCAAATGACCCATGCAAAAGAGCCGAGAAAGGACCAAATGAAACACATGAGTGTTTAATCTTAAATTCTGGAGACTTAAAAAACAACCTGACCACCGCCTATAGCAGCGTAGTCCTGGAGTTGAGTTTCCAGGACTGATGAAGCTGGAGTAGATGTTGGCACCCAGCTGTGCCTTAGTGTAACTTGTTGGAAGGTAATTAGGTCAGCTTGTTACATCAAACGGCACAAACATTCATGGCCCTGCAGACCTCTGCATGAGGCCAAATTAAGCCAACAGCACCGAAAGGCAGACGCCTCTTAGAGTTCCACATGAAGGGACGCAGACCAGTCAGAAACCAGGGGAGTGTCTTCAAATGACCTCCATGACTGCTGTGTCATAGAGAGTGGTGTGAATCACAGATTCTCATCTCTTGTACACTTGAGCAAAACACTGTGCAAAAGCATTTATCCATTTAAAACAGAAATGATGCGCTCATGCTTCCATGAGTCTTCTTAGCAGGTTGCAGATTTCAATAAAGTATTTTCTTTGACGTTTGACAGCCAGATCTTTCCCCGGTGACTGCAAGGCTACTATGGTAACTTCAAGGACGCCAGCTGAGACTCCATTTTCAGTTTCTTTTTCTTTTATTTCCAAGTCCTCTTATCTTCAACATTCATTGAGGCAATATCAGAGCCACAACTCAAAATCTATTGTATCACTGACCATATCTCAGTCACTGAGCAGGGATTAGACTCATGATAACCGGCTAAAGCTAAAGGCTGTGGACTCACCTCCATTAACCCTTTCTGCTTTGGTGTAAGGAAAAAATAGCTTTGGGAAAATTGATCATTCATGCTGTGATATCCTAAAGTATTCTTTGAGCTTTGACAACTGTACTCGAATTGTTTTTTTTTAAGGCAGTGGGTCTGATCATAGATACGTTACCTCCTCCTTGTACACCACTGGGTTCAAATACCACAATAGGTCACTAAAAGAACGTTTACCACTTTAAAAGAAGTGATAAAGCATTAGAAAGCATCTCTCTGAATTAACAATGTGTTATGTGTCTTCATTCAGTGTTATGAACAAGAGGTTAAAGTGGAATACACTTGTGGAAATAAAATTAACTAAGAGTAAAGTACAAGATCAATTCTACTTGAAAACAACCAGCAACACTGATTACAAACCTTACTTTGAATCATTGCAAGTCAGAGAAAAGATAATGTATTCGTGGCATTTACTAATCATTTATGCTAAATTTTGACCACATTTTAATTGTTTCAGCAATCAGGATTGGGCATAGCAGTGTGTTGGACCAAACTCCCTCTCAAATGTTTGACTATCCCTAAATTCCCCTGAGAAGGTAAGGTCTGATTTTTTTCCACGATGATCCTATGTTATTGTGGCGAGCTGTGTAATATGTTTCCATTTTGCACAATTCTAATGTCCCGTTCACACATTGTGACATTAGTTTTAGTGTTTGCATTGCAACTGAACCGAACAAATCCAGGTTGCCCTTACCTTCAGGCAGCTACATGACAATGGCTGCGGTAATGAGTTATGTCCCGTCATAATCATCACCAACATTAGAGTTAGCAGCTATTTGCAGTGATGTTAAATGTGAAATGCATATGTCCTTCCATCAGCTGAATTGTTATTGTCCCTGCATTAGCATCATCTCGCGCCTCCCTCTTATCCTTTGTTTCACTGAGGGGCTGATGAGCAGCTTTTGCTCTGCTTGTTCTGCAGACTGGCAGGAGCGAGGAATGCTGTCCGCCGACTTTGTGAGTTTGTGGTAATTAAAGCTGGATAGAGCCCTATCAAGTAAAGCAGCTTATGTTTAATACAGTCAGCCATGCAGACATGGGCCGGCAGTGCAGGGCCCAGCCCAACTCAGCGGGGGGGGCGGCACGGCACACAGCCTCCACGTATAATCCCACCCAGCGCAGCGGCATGAGGGAGAAAATGGGAGGAGGGGGAAATTGTGATGGTGGGTTGTTGCACTTGGGTATTCAGCAAAGTTAAAAAGCATTTCATTGTGTGAGAGCGTGCAGACGAGTGGTGTTTGCGTGCGAGCTGCTCAGGCAGAGAGAGGGCATAGGGGGTGTTGAGATAGGAAGGGGCTCCAGAGTGAGGAGGATTTAGTTTATGCCAGATAGACTAACTCCATTGTGTGGGTGCTCATGGTGTGTGCATCAGAGACTAAAAGTGGGCCCTTCGCAGAAATCAGCTGGCGTCTCCAACAAGGCAGCCGCTCCCTCATTCGCTGCAATGCACAGCTGTGCAATACTTTGAAACCCCAAGCACAATAAGATGCACGCAGAACTGTGGCAGTAGTTTAGGTTTTTCTGCACTAATTCTTCTCACAATCAAACAAATTCAAAAATCTCCAACACTTTTTTTTTTAAAGGCGACAGATACTCTGTAGTAAACTACCAAAGGACCTGTTGACATCACAGATCAGGTCCCCTCAATCACAATCAGAAGTCCAACTGAAAAAAAAAATGATTACATAAATCATCCTTGGATTTGTGCTCAGCAAAATACAGAGGAATTGTATTCCGTGACAACCTTTTTCACCTTCAACAGCAGGCAGGGATAATTTCTCACTCTTGATTGGAAAAGCCAACCTCTTAAATCCACCTGTCCAGATTCAACCTGAGAGTATGCACCTACAAAGATTGCAGACGGATGTCTCTGGTATATATTATGTTCAACACCTGCTTATTCTGAGATATAAAACTCAGACAGTTTTTCAATCTCAAGCCGGACACTTATGTCTCTCAACGTGCTCCACTAACACTTCATTTGCAGTTGACATGGGCTTGCTGGGCCTGGAGCAGATGATATGTGGTAAATCAGTGATGAGCTGACAGCAGCTCAGCAGCGGAACAAACCTGTGAAGCAAATACCAAACATATACCTCATTATGGGAAACTTTCTACTGAAACATTAGACTTAAATCATGACAGAAATTGAGGAAAAAAGTTTCAAGGCACACTTTTGATCTTTTACTAAAGTATTATTAAGTAATCAAGATAAGGATTCCCTCTAATAAACAGATGTTAATACACCCATTTGCTATACTGCTTCATTCTGGTAGTGTCATGGGGAGGTCGGAGTGTATCTCAGCTGCCGTTAGATGACAGGCAGGGTACACACTAGACAGGTCAGCAGTCTGTCACGGAGCCAATGTTAAAAAAAATCAATGTAAGGTATGGGATATGTTTAACTTGAAACATCCTTTGTGGAATCATTTTCTCTCCCAGTTAAACAAAATGTGGCATTTCTAAAATGCTCTTAAACTGGTGAAACATCTTAGTGTCATCTTTAAACGATAATGTTTAATTGATAAATTGAAGAGAATCAAAATATATTATTTTTTATGTGTTATAATTCTTCAGTTATCACTTGCTGTACTTAAATTTGACCTTTAATGATGACATTTCATCCTACATGACTGTTGCCAGAAAAGTACAATGATGATTACAAGCAAATGATTTAAAAGATTAATAAAAACTTTTTTCTTGTTTAGTATTTGCTTTCAATTCTTTCTTTTATCATCTGATGATTATTAAGCAAGATTTCTCTGACAATCTAACTATAGAGAGTTTGAACAGCCAATCAGCCAAATGAATTCCTCATCAGCAACATAAGATTTGTGGGCAAAAAATAAACAAGAAAACAAACAAATAAATTAGGGTGCAGGGACTCAGTTCAGGAACATTAATCAACAGGCGAAGAGGGCAGCAGCTGACCCTTAACATAGCAGCAGGTGATTACAGCCTTCCCCTCTCAGCTCACTGATTAAGACATTGTTTGGCTCTCATTCTATGGAGCTCTGAAATAATGTGTAATAGATTGCAAGCTTCCATCCACCTGACCTCTGATGCAGTAAGAACAAAACCTCCAATTTGAATTTAGAAAAGTGAAACATGTTTTAAAAACTAATTGAAAACTAATAATTGCGTTCCTCAGCTGCTTCTCCATTTTGGTGCCATAATTGGTTCGGTTTTGATTTCTGTTCAGCATCCATGTACATAACTGATTTCTTGGAAGTGGAGCGGGGAGTTGTCCGGCTGGTATGCCTAAATGAGAGGCGTACAGTGCTGTAATTTCACAGTTGTAATGTGGCATCAAATTAGCCTTTCAGATCAACGCCTAATCTAACCTCAGCCCAGAAAAGATCTGAGCGATCCGGTTTCTGAAGAAGGCTGCCAAATCCCCCAGCATCCTCAGTGGTGGTGCCGTGACAACACTTTAATAAGCTGTAAGCTCCTCTTCTGATTTGAGACAACCTGAAATATAACACTAATTCCCCTGATGAAAGGAATGTTTTTTTTTATAATTGTGACACATGTAACACAAGCTGCTGGAAAGAAGAGCATGGCGCGGGGGATGATGATGAGGCTTTACTTTCTATCAAATGCACATATTTGCTGAGGTGGCGGCAGCCTGTGTGTTTTGAGAGCTGACCTCATCTCACACTTCAAAAATAAAAAAAATAAATGAAATAAACTTCAATTTGATATCTTTTCTCACTTTTTTTCCCAAGATGTTTGATCTTTGAGGTCTGAAGAAGGTATTAGACTTCACAAAGTCGAGCCGTTGATACCCCAGGGATCGATAGGCCCGGCCGGTCAATTCATTAGAGCTGTACAGTGATTAATTAAGTTGTCCTAACCATCGGAAGCTGGAAACGACAGAGGATGTTAAAAGGGGTCGAGGAGGGGGTGGAAAAAAGATGCCTTGTCTTGGCGCGGGTGGTGTGAGTTCTGAAATGTGAAGCTCGCCTCTGATGTGTGCTTTTGAGCTTTTCATCTGTCTTCAACCCTGTCTGCTCTGTCCTTGGAGTCGGGGCTGTTCATTAGAGGATGAGGAGGAAGCTGGATACCTTGGTGTGAAATAGAGAGAGATGCTAATCCTGACAGGTTAGTCATTAAGACGCCCTTAGAGAGGAGGATGAGACAGTTGGGGAGAGAGAGAGAGAGCAGCGAGAATGAGAGAACGCATGGCAGTGGTGTTATGCGGTCGGACACAAAGGGGAGGCAGATCAACCTGTGATCCTGAGACCTTGCTTTCTCACTTGTCACTCGTTTTCCTTTTTTTTTATCCACATTGTGCACATTTCAAAGATTCTGTATTGACAGAGACTTCAGTCAAAGACTTTCTAATGCCATCTTTGCCTTTAACACCCTGTAATTGACTCTATGGATACAAAGGCACAGAGGACTGAACAAAAGAGGCTGCCAATAATGCGGGTAATCATTTTTGCATGCGAGTATGGCTATAAACATGTGTGCTTTTGTGTCTTGGTGCATGTACAAATCACAATAATACATGTTATTTGAAGGCGCCTTTCTTGACACTTAAGTCAAATACAAAAATATACAAAGATATACACTGTACAAAGATATACAAAGATGCTTTAAAAGAGACAACAATAAAGATCCATAAAATCATAAAATAGACAGAGGCAATGGCAATATCAGTCGCCTTCATCTTCATCACCTTCATCTATCAGTCTAATTCTGGAGATTACATATAGAATTTCTGTATATTCTATATTCTATTATCTGTCCCTGGTTGAATATCAAAGTAAAAAATGTATGCCATTATAAAAAAACAGTTTCCATTGGCTTTTTTCACTCAGCTGGACTCTGACAGGCAGCAAACTGCTGTTATCTCTTCAACTCTAATAGCAGATGGTTCAAACTGTTTCAAAGACTTTCCCCTGATTTGCACTATTAATGGTTTAAATAGCATTGGTCACTTTCAGATGAATATTTGCAAAAGGTCCCCATTCAAACATATCAAGGCCTTGTATCCCATAGAATTTGATGGATAATAGCTTTCTTAAGGCAATAAGACAGGTATCTTCTCTTTACAACTATAAAATCAAAATGGGAAGCATTCGCTCCCTTTTTTGTACAACTGAATTCTTTTTTTGAAAGTTAGTGTGTGTAAAACATTTTTCTATTTTGCTCAAAAAAAGTATGTCTGGTTTTTAGGCGGTATGAAATGGGCTTGGGAATCGTAATATTCTGGATCAGAAATAAGACCAAACACCGCATATTTTTCTCTTTGATTTTTTTCCCCCTCTTTTCTCATTTCAGACCAAATGTACTTGTGGTTTCAGAACCACAAGTACAACACCAAACATTGCAGATGCTTAAACCGTGATTCAACATAGATGTCGTCTTAGCAAAATCCATGCTGCTCATCTTTAAGCACATTTGAGCAAAAAGGTGCGACTGTCAGTGCAATGACATCGCCATTATGCTGTACGGATTCAAATTATAGTCCCTTTGAAATCTTCCAACTTAAATTGAACAAAATTACTGCTGGCGCGGGTGGCTGTTGCAGAGGCCGACGACTAGATAATTACAGTGTGCAGTCCTGGATGGTGAGAAAAGAAAGCTGTGATGAATCTGTCTTGATTGCCAGTAGTTAGCACCATCGCACTGATTGCACATGTACAGAGCATGTGACAGTTCAGGTCTTCCTCTTACAGTGTACAACTTCCCCTTTTTGTCTGAGCCTTAACCTCAAATTCATCCCTTTTCCTTCAGAAGCCCCCTGTCTCTGTCAAAGTGTCTTGCTCTCCTGCTGTACTCCACTGGCAATGATGATGAAGCTGTTAGCTCCTGGGCTGATAAAAAAAAGAGGAAGCCAGGGAATTGCATTTCCATCAATACATGTTCAATTAGTCTGGCTTTCATGAGATTTGACTGTGCAACAAAAGGCCTGAGTGTCAATGACACATGAGATGATGGAACCAAACAATACCTGCAGGTAAGACAATACACTGAAATCCAAAATGCACAAACACACTCGTTGACACAAGTCCACCTACACACAGCTAATTACTTGTATTTGTTCTACCTGTGTTTTTTCTTCAGTTGTCAACCCAGCCCATTTCTTGAAGCAAAAAAGGGAGAAAAATATTCTACAGATGCATTGTTCTCTTACTAATTTCATCCTGGAAAACTTAGCCTAATGGCATGTCTTCAAGTAGACAAGTGATACATTATACTCTATAGACTATATATATATATAGACTGATAGCTACATTCCAAAGCTTATGAAGTGATATCAAGCAGTTAGGATAAAGCAAAAGGAAAAAAAAGCCATAATCCAACAGTAGGA
Organism: Menidia beryllina; assembly: GCA_013363375.1. Classification (NCBI taxonomy): domain Eukaryota; kingdom Metazoa; phylum Chordata; class Actinopteri; order Atheriniformes; family Atherinopsidae; genus Menidia; species Menidia beryllina. The sequence goes on along the minus strand of JABUIW010000011.1, from coordinate 8,843,112 downwards.
TACAGAATCCTGTAGAATTTGGTCTTCCCCTCCACCATGGCCTTGGGGCCCCATTGTAGATCATCAGAATTTACCAAATGGGAGTATTTTTTCCCTCTGTGGTAATAGCTTCTCAAATGATGACTCTACAATGAGACAGGATGGAGCTTTCTGTGCTGGCAGAATGCTTTAAATAATAAAAGCACATGGGGTTTCATGAATAGAGTATTATGAGGATGTGAATGAACGCCCCCCCAGCTTTTGCCTTTGCTACCCATGCTGATTCCCCAAAAAAAGGAAAAAAGTCAGAGAGAAAACACTCTCCCCACTGTCCAGCTTTCCCCTTCGGGAAATGCAAAAAGACAGATGGAGAAAGAGAGAGAGCGATAGGGCTAACACTACATAACCATATTAGAGCTCGTGTTCAGAAGTTAAGGGCCATTACATGACTTGTGAAATGAACAAGCTACTTATAGCTTTGAAGCCCAGTCTTTTTTCAAACTGTAAGTTTTAATAATTTATAAGACACAGCGCTTTTAGTGTTGCACAAGTACAAATATTAACGTGTCCTATCAGCAGCTCCTGCAGCAAAATATCAGAGGGATTTTCTAAACCAAGCATCTTGTATAAAAAGTATGTTTTAATCTTGTTTTTTCCAACTATAGATAGATATCCTGTCTCCATGGAGACACAGTACAAAGATAAAAAAAAAATGTATATATATTTATACATATATAGATATATATGGTCAGCTAACCATGTCTCTCAGTCTGTCCTTTGTAAACCAATTGTGTCTTATTAGTTGGTATGTGGCCTTCAATTAATTAATCATTTATTCATCTGATATCCTAAACGTTGCATTTTTAAAAAGTTGTGGATTCAAGTTACGTTGGCTGACAATTTTTTAACTTTAAGAATATGGAAAATGATCAAAATTCCTTGTATCAGTGCAAAAAGGAGATATATTTCAAGAGGTTGAGAGTTAACAATCCTGTTTTTTTTCAAAACAAAATGGTTGGTTTGAGATTCTCTTTGTAAGACTGTAATGTTACCTCATTCTGTTCTTGTTTTCCTACATGTTGCTGGACTGCACACTGACAGAACATACAGTTTTACAAAAGGTAAAGCAGCAGCTTTGACATGCTCATCATTTGTAATCTCTGATAAAGCTCAAAGAAGCAGGAGTAATACCAAATCAAAACAACTCTGTTTCTTCTCTAAAAAAAAACAACATGAAATTTCAGTAGACTTTAAAAAAAAATAAACCAACAAAAATGTAATAACTTAGTTTATCTTCTCTAGAGGAGACAAATCAAAGCTTTGTAATAGAAAGCTTTTAGAAAGTTTTGTCCTGGTACTTCCTCGAGCTTCATGGTTGAAGAAGCTTATTGGCCATAAGCCAGTTATGAAGTTAAACAAGTGGGCTATGAAAAATTTACATCTTCCAGACTGAAAAAGCTTTTTGAAGCAGGCAATGAGCATGTTTATAACTGCAGATTCACTCAATTCCCCAAAACAGCTGTGGAACTGGTGGTTTTGCTGTTTCCACAACAGCTTCCTGTTTTTCCACGCTGGAGTTTTCAGGTTGACTGCGAGCTAATGTGGCTCAATCTTTATATACACACATAAAAAAGTGTCCTCATCATAAACAAAGACAAAAACTTTACATTCCAACATTGAGAGGACAAAGAGACAAAAAGACAACAGCCTGGGTCATGTTGGGTGAGTGTTTCACTGAATGTTTAACCTTTTAGAGTTTGGTCATTAGTGAGATTTATACTGAATTTCACAGAACAGAGGGCAATAGTGTTATGGCCGAGTATCAGAGATGGACTTGGACAACCCTGACCAGACAGGTACACCTTTATCTCACAATATTAAGACACATTTGGTGTTGGCATGATGATTATCTTGTACTGCAGAATCCATTTTGGCAGGCAATTTCTGAGCAACTTGTAAGGGTCTTCTCATGCTAAGCATTCCGATTCTTTTTGGATATACTAAAAGTATGCTATCAAGCATATTTGTGTGTGAATGTGGCCACAGATTTGACAGGTGAACTTGTGTTTAAAGCTCGTCCCTTCCTCACCAGCCACTGGCTGCGGAGTGGACCACGTCACATCTCCTTTTCCCCAGTTCACGCATCACCACCTGGCGCTCTGACAGCGGCGGCTGCCCGTCGTGGCCCCCTTGTCAAATCCTGTTGCCAGCCTACCCCTCGATACCTTCCCCCCATATCTCCACTCAAAATGCCAAAAACCTCAGCGGGAGAATGTTTGATTTCTATTTATTCATGAGGCGTTACCGCTCCCCCACCCCCAGGCTCTTGAATACCTTTCAGAATATACAGTATATCCAAAGCACAGAGTTGGCTGCCTGTGTACGCAAGCTGTCAGGAGGCTGTCATGTTAGTCTGCTCTGCCTGGCATACACACTGTCTTATGAATTCATGAGCTTGAAGTAGAAAAAATCTCTGTAAAAGTGTGTGCGTGTAGCTGTCTGTGCGTGCATGTCTGGCTTTGATTATGCATTTCCCCGTAAGTGGAACAGCTTTCATGACATATTGCATGAATATAACAGCAAAAATAAAGGCAATGATGTTAAATGATTTAACAAGTTTGCATGATTCTTTGATAATAATAATGCACTCTGCTGGCAAAATTCAGCCATTGTTTAGAACAATAAAATTGTCTGATTTATATGTTAGACGAAACAGTCCTTAAATGTTTTTATTTTAAAGTTCTTGAGCAATCGCCCTTCAGTCCTGCCTGATTTGGAGCCTATATATCCCTGTCCTTAATCAAGCTCTCATCATGTTTCCTGCACTCCATGAATGATTCACTGTCAGAGGCGAGCACACGGACAGCCTCTTGAGGACTTGTTTTCTATCTAGAACTTCTGTAACTTCTTCAAGCATTCCAAAGATGAAAGAATATTTTTGTATGGAGATATTGTACTATTACCTAAAACATCTGTCTGATAAAACGTCAACACAATATCGCTACGCAGGTCAATGAAGATAAAATGTGTCTGGGCAGAGGTACTTCATTTCCTGCCTCTGAGTCAATCTTTAATCTAACTCATCGGGCCATTTGCAGCACAGCAAACACATGTGTGTGTCCACGTGAACAAGCCTCCAATCGACTCACAGTGGGCACTGCAATACAGTGTTAAATAATAATTGTCCATATTTTTGAGAGATTCTTTTCGGATCATGTTGGCTGTTCCTAACTTTGGCAAATATCTTGATATAGAACATATTGGTGACAATGTGGGGTTCAGTGTCCTGCCCAAAGATGCTGGGGTCCATTCTCCCTGCTGACATATTAACGCTGTTTGCTTTTGGATATTTCAGTCTGTTGGCCCAAATTAGCATGAGTCCACAAATGGAAAGCAAAGGAGAAAACCATTCAACAACAGATGAATGTAAGTATGTACATAAGTATGTGACATATTTATTTGCTTTCATACTGTATATAGATTGGGAACCACAAGATGTGAATACCAGTGTACTCCATTTACATCTCCTCCGACATTACTACTTTGTCCTTCATTTCACCTCCTTTCCTGACCCCCAGATCAACATTTGCTCAGCTAATAAGCCTCGTATTTCAGCTGAAACCATTTTTTCTCTTGATTTACTCTGCACCATGGCGGCTCTCCAAATTAGAATGTTTATTTATGGCCATCAATATTTAATTGAGTTTACTCTAATCTTGCATTAGCGGGTTCAGAAGTCTCTGCATAGCTGTTTAAATATTAAAATTAATTGGAGCGGAGATACTGTAAAGAGGCTTGACTTAATTGTTCTGGGAGAACAGGTAGTTTCTGAAGGCTTGGCAAGCAAACGGCACCACACACACTTATTCAAATACATACAAATATGTGTGTTGTCAGCAGGTGATTTCTTTTTGATTTCCTGTTGAATGCACAAGCAATATTCTTCGCTCACAGCTGGGTAAGTGTTTACCAAATTGGTTCATTCAGCTGTAGAGCCAGCTAAGAAGGTCAGCCATAATCAGAGCTGATGTTAAAGTTAAATCTCATTAAGGCGTCGGCTAATGGGGTGAAACACGGGGACATGGGTCATGCATGAAGGTCTTTAAAAAAGTAAATGCATTACTTTCATTGTTGGTCATTTGATGGAATAAATAGTAAGAAACATGTTATAACAATTTTGTGCATTCGGGGATATAACAAGAACAAAGTTTTAGGATTTCGTTTTTGTATTCTTTTTCCAGGTAGTTGGTTATCTTATTTTTCTTAATCATTTTAGAGTTAAAAGGATAATTAAATAATTTAGTTTTAGTTGACTGCAAGCCACATTGTCAGATGTAGATGGAAAGAGGGAATACATTCTTGAGCATGTTAAATTCACAAAAGATTTGTGATTAACTGTTGGATGAAATTAATGTCAGCTGTTGTCCATCAGTAGGACATAAATTAGGTGTGAACGTGCCTATTGTTTGATTTAAAAATCATGGCCAAGAGCGACTTTTACGTGTTCGGAGGTTTTTGTTGTGTTTCAAATATGGGCTTTGGGTTTATTTTAGGAAGAGTTTTGCAGTTAGTTCAATACAAGTTTCTCCTTTCACAACTGCACGACAAACAAAACAGCAAGAGGAGAATCAATCTGCTGAGTCTCAAAGGAATCCAGAGTAACTTTACTGAGAACTTCTCCAACAAGTCCTGCATAAGCTCTTAGACGTGGCTCAACATAAAGGGTTAACCACATAGTTTTGCTCTCTTCGTGGGAAGTTTTCAAGGACAACCAAGTAATACTTTTTAAGAAAGTCTGCAGACATTTAACAAAGAGCAGACAAACACCTAGAAGTTGCACAATGTGTGAATTGTCAAATGATCTTTGCTTCATGAATCCTCAGCTAATGCAAGAGTGGTGAACTTTAGATCCGTTTGAAATAAAAGCTAACTACTCAACTAAATTAATCTCAAATATCAAGTTAGAAAAAATTCAGAATTCCAAGAGTGATGAATAGTAATCTTGTCGTAGCAGCATGAATAAGTGGCAACAGCTTTGGACTGCACTCAACCATTTGGTGATTGGACATCTGCAAATATCTCAGTGGAAATCACTCTTTTGAATATCAAATAATAGGAAAACGGTTGCTGTCACACAGCCAGCAAAAAGAAAAAAGACATGATGTAAGTATCGTCTTTTCTGGTATCCAGGAATGTTTTCTCCAAAATACATTTTTTTAATTTCTTCTAAACTCCAACAAAACTCAGCCACTTTTTCATATTTAGTTTTTTTTTGTACTGGTTTTAGGTGAATTCTCCTTGATATGAATCAGTGTGCTCATTGGATTCCGAATAACTATGGTTTGTCACAGTATATAAGTTTGGACCAGTCTTTAACATGATTGAGCTTAGTTTTGCCTGGTATGAAAACACGTCTGAAGAGTGGCAGTGAGCCTGTTGGGCCTCAGGTTATGCTCTGGAGGTGATTTAAATAACACTGTCTGTCCCTCATTTCATTAATACACTTTCTCCCCCCTCTTTCTCACAGTGCCGCAGGGCACACAGCTTCAGCAGCCACTGAATGAAATTCTGTTTTTCAAAATGAGCTGCATGCTCAAAAGCGATGGTAATCTAAGATGTAGAAATTGGAAAAGTCAGCACAGCAAATGCGTCTGCAGTTTCCCCCCACACAAACATGCAATATTGATTCTCTTTCTGAACAGGTCATATTTTATTTATTTGTGTTAAAGAATTGGATATTGTGATGTGGAGCTTGTCAAGTCTCAGGTAAAGACTTTTGAATGAAATGAACATTAATGATGACTATCTGATGACTAAAGCAGATGCACCGTCACTCCCTCGTTACCTCAGAAACTCATTTAATAAATGATTAATACATGTTAATTAGATGGATTTGTGAGGACTAGCGACAGACACATCAACTCTCAGGCACAATGAAAGTGTTTATTTACCCTAAAGGGCGTTCAAAGAATGTCCATCTTTACCAGGACCATGGCTTTATCTGACAGTAAAAAAAAAAAAGATCCACCAGAGGATATTAAAGATTCTTCCTGTGGTTGCACTCTTATTCTCATTCAAAGATCGTGGAATTTGCCAAGAGAGTTTATGGAAACAGCAAAAAGCTAAAGGCATACAAACACTTTGTGTTCTGCTCTTGGGGAGAAATAATGGTTTGTTAAATAAATAACTAGCAAATGCAAATAGGAAAACTAAGGCACAAAACGAAAGTTAAGAGAAATTCTCCACTATAATTTCTGCTCTCACCATAAAGAAAAAATAAAGAAAAGGCCCAGTGGAGAGATGATCAACAATGAGAAGAGAGATACATTCCGAAAAATTGCCTTGGCTATCTAATAAACAGCGGCAGGAAATTAAGTGCAGCTTGAATACCAAAGAACTGTGAGGTGGTGGGTCATTACTCCTCTGAGGAGGATGACAAATGGAGGGATGGATGGATGGTCGGGCTACAGCCCCAGAAGCCTCGGACCTGCTCTGATCCTCCTTTATATCTCACATAAGCACTCTGCATTTCTCCATCCTCGTTTCGGCATCTAAATCACAAGACTTGAAAACATTTGCAGACTGTCAGACAGGCACCTCACCGAGTTAAGCCACACTGACATTCTTAATCTGCTCCATCTGAATGCATTGCATTCCCCCTGCAGGCTCTGCTTCTGGTAGGTTCGGCGTCAGAAAAATGGCAGAGTTCTGTTTTGCATGTGCTTTCGAAAAACAGTGACAGCTAACTTTAAAAAAAGGCCGGTTGCATGAAGCAGAATAATGACAAATTCAGCTCGAGTCGGATCCTCAAAGTAAAACAGCGTCTTTCACAAGCAGAATGTTCTCTCAAAATTTTCACTTGTTGAATATTTTTTAACGATGAGGCTCAGGTGCAAAAAGACGCGCTTCTTTTTTGGAAAAATTAACTGTTCATCTGAATTCAACACAGCTTAACTCAGCGCCTCAGTGAATAGAAACCAATAAGAACCCCCATCAGCTGCTGCTGAAATACGGTAATGATGTTTGAGACAAATATAAATCACGTTAGTCACATACTTTTCTTTTTATTGAAGCTTCTTCTCATTACCCAATATTCCCTGTGCACTGAACATGCACGTTTTACAATCAGACATGATTGTATTGTAGTGACAAAACCGAAAGCTTATAAAAAGCTTTAAGCAAAATTGAAAAGGTTGTGTTGGTTTTGAACTGGTTTTCAGGATAAAAAAACGGGGAAGTCGTAGTTTTATGGATGCAGGTGATTTTTTACGAAATTTGGAGTGATATATCTGCCCCTGACAGATATTCCAATGCAGGTGTTAGCAACAAATGATGAGGAGAAAAAGGGGGGTTATATTATCTGAGAAGGGCTACAAATGGAGTTGAGATTTAGGGAAAAAAGGGGAAAGTAATGAAGGGAGTGAGAGTGTTCAGGAGCCTGATGCCTTAAGTTAGATGGCACATTGCTAGAGCGACAGAAGAATATTATTAAGAGTCTTTATGTCTTCCACTGTAAGCCACCCTGATCAGAATAATCCCTATACAAACAATAGATAATGAATCTTCTTTTTTAGCAGTGGGAGAGACTTGGGAAAGCATAATGCTGGTAAAAGGAGGGAGAACTGCACAAATTATTGGATTTAGAACGGGAAAGGCCTATTTTAATGGGTTTGGAGTAATACTTTAGTGCTATTGAAAAGTTGCCCAAGGCCTGCACAACTAGGTGGGGATGGGTGTTTGTGACTTTTTTACGCCTTCTTTTTTTCAAATCACACAGTCTATAGTTTCCAGTTGCTGTTGTCATGGATTTTGGTCATGTCCATATGTTAGGGTTTCTACACGTTTTTCATGGGCTGCTCATGCTTGCGCTATATGGGTAGAATTAACACATGGTGTTTTTGGAGCTTGCTTATCTATGTATTTGTATTCCAATTAAAATCTACAGCCCGAGTTTGTTCAAAGACCCTTACAGCAGGGGTACAGAACAACACATTTAATTAAAATCTTTCATGTTTGCTGTTTATCTGCATTGGCAGGACTGCAGTACAGACAGCTTCCAATGACCTTGACAAAACTTTTGATCTTGTTGAGCACATTAAATGCAAATGTTCCTCCAAACTAGCCTTTGTGTATTGTTTTGGTACTTGCAGAGCCTGATGTTGGCTTTACATCTGCAAGTTTTTTATTTCTAATATTACAATATCAGATAAAGCTACTAAGGGAATTCATTTAAAATGCAACACATGTATTCATGCAAATGCAGGATAGAGGGGCCAACAACAAGCAAAACAGAAACACACCTTATTTGTCTTCTATAAGTTGTTTTTCCTCTATATCCAGTGGACTTCAAAAACAGGCATCACTAAAAACGAAAAGTCAACAACAGGCTGCAGAATCTTTACTACTACCCTGCTGGAAATGATTCTACAAAAATGTGAACCAGGCTGACTCATCCTGTCAGTTTCTCAAGCTTTCCTTGGTCTTTGTAACATTAAATCAGTCAACCTTGGTCCCTACAGGCCAGTTTACATCCACTCTTTGCCGGTTTATCAGCCTTGACATTAAAATGAAGAACCACAGACAATAAATACATATTTAAACAAGCTGTGTCATCCAGTCCTTTCTTCTTCCCATTGGACAAAATTATGTTGGAGAGCTTCTACAGCAATATTTGTGTAACTGCTCGAAATAACTGGATTGACAGATACAGTCAAAATGAGAGACAGATGAGGTACAGACTGTGATAAGAGCAGACATGAACAAGTGTGTAGCATCTACAGTGAACATAACCCTGACTTTCTATACCTGAGAAGAGCAGGCACAATGATCCTGCACTGCTCTACGGGTTTTTTTTGTGTGATTTTTTCTAAATAGATCCAGGTAAATGTAGAACCAACCTTTAGTTGTTTGATCGTAAGCAGTAATCACGATGTATTTCTTTCATCTATCAAAAGATAGTATTATAATTAACACTAAGATATTTCTTATTCAGTGTTAAAAAAAATCATATAGTGTAATAAGCAGTCACTCACTCTTCTTTTTTTTTTGGCTGCAAGAGACCAACTAACAAGAAAGACAAGTGAATGAAAACTAAAATCAAATTTTGATGGAAAAATACTCCAATAATAATCCAAAATTGATCCAAAAACCAAAAAATTGATCCAAAACTGCTGAAATCTGATTTTACATTAAGTATTGTATAATTGCCATGACTCAGTCAAAGCTTCCAACACTGGAGCAGAACATGATGTCCATGGCAACTCTACAACTGCTGCCAGCCTCCTACTGCAATGCAACACATTTTACTGATGCATGCATTTTCTTCAAAGCACTTCTCCTATTAGTGATGAAATAACTGTCAGAAACCTCCAGTTTATTGCTCTCTCTAAAGATCAAACTATTTCCTATTATACAGGAAGTGAAGCGGGTTAGATAATTGATTCACAGTGCTACACCAGCATGTTCAGGATGTGAGTGCTATGGACAGGCCTGAGCTGTGCCGTTTTTTTATAGAAACCTGCAAAATTGTATTTATTCACTGTTATGGAATTATAATTAAAAGTAAAACACCTACACATTTGTTACAAATAATTTGTACCCAGCAATGCTCTCCATGCTGCTAAGCTAACTTTTTGCAACATCTGATATGCATGAAATATTTTTATTTGTATTTTTTGACAAAAATCTTGAGATCTGCTAAATCAACCACCCAGCAGTTTCTTAAATATACACTTGTCCATCCCGACGCCCTCATCTCTTTCCACTCCTATCAAGTCGTCTCTCTTACTTATTTTTCCATTATGCCATATTTGTAATCAAAAACAAAAAATACTTAATGCCTGTTCCAATACCTTTACAGAAAGAGCTCCACCCCCCTAATTTAACACATTAACGAACAATTATTAGTCCCTCCTGTGCTAATTATGGCTGTATCCATTAGGACCCCAAATATAACCGAGTAATGTTACAAAGCTCCACAGGCTCAACTGTTTGGAGCTGCAGGTAACGTTGACAGTCTGGTGCTACACTGCCGCAAACTGTGAAGTTTACAAGGCTGTCGGCTTCAATTAAAGGCATGTTTCGGATTAAAGGTTTGTGGACAGCATGGGGAGGGAGACAAAAGTAGAAGGAGAGGTTGACAGGGAAGAAAAGTGGTGGCTGGGATGAAAGGTGGAGGTGGAAGGAGAGGCCACAGGGAGACAACCGGTGTGAAGAGGGAGAGAGGAGCTGTGGTGGGGAAAGCACCTGGAGGAACATAAAGTTTCATTCTAAGTTTGGCACAATAAGCTCGGCTTGTGGCAGTGCCAAGGTGAGGAGGGAGCTCTCATGACAAAACGCTTCCTAACTGGAGTCCCATTTATTAAATCCTGGGTTCTACTAACTCTTTCTACAAAGAGAGAGAGAGAGGAGCAAATTCAAGTAAGACAAATATTGATGGAAGAATATCTAAAGCAAGCCTGATGCACTCTGGTCAATTCTGTGGGCTGCTGAAATGAAAACAGAGCCATCTTCAAGGTGCACAATTTCATTGATGAGTGCTGTGCTGGATAGATCATGCTTTGAAACCGAGCTGCACCCAGAGACCGGCAAGTCATTTTGTTAGGAAGTGAAGACTGGGTAAAAATGACATTTCTGAGAGTAAACACCACATCATCTGAAAAAGGGAGTCTTGTTGTTTCCTGAACAGCAAAGTGATTGTTAATTCACCTAAAAATACACAATGAACTACTACAGAAAAAGGTTCAAGAAATGTTTACAATAAGAGACATTTATAAAAAGTGTGCACTGTAATTTAAAAAATGACAGTGTTTAAGAACACTTTGACTGAGGAGCACGTGTTAAGGTGGCAAAAATACTTTTTATTGTGCGTGCGCTGATAATGGACTTAAGGTTGTGAAAGCCAGCAAGGCCAGAGTGCTCAGATTTAGCGCTGATGTGGATCTGACAAGACAGATTAATACAAGACAGAAAGAAAAATAACATCCTTCTCAGTGTTTACATCCCCTGCGAGCCCATATTAATTACAGATACACACAGGAAGCACAAATCCAGGAACAATGCAGTCATTTGTCTTACTGAGCAGACACACTCACACATGCTGACATGCAAGAATGAAATAACACCATGTTAATATGACATCTCCTCATGAGTCAGGATGTGGACGTGTGGACTTATGCTCGCTTGTGTGTGTGCGTGTGTGGGGAGGTTTTACGGTTAGAAGTTTATCAGCGCTTTACTGTTCCATGTGAGGCTGCTCAGCACGGAGCATCTCGCCAGGACCTCCACTCAGCCTGAGGGGAAACACACCCAGTATGAAGGCAAATCTGTAACATTACACAAACATGAAATAATAATTTGCCCAACAAATAATCCCAGGAGACGTTTCACCCGCTGCTTCCTGTGTATTTCTGCATACATTAACACTCAGTGTGTCTCATTATGTTTTTTTTGCAGCAGCCTGCTAAACCTGTAGAGGCTGTTTGAAGACATGAAATCCTTATGCTCTTTTTAAAAAAACAAACAAATTATTGAGCTGGTAAATTTGATTGTGAAACAGGATACATACAACAACACTTGACAGATTCCAACTGCTGAAGAATGGCACAGTATTTTTTGTTTTTTAAATGCCCTGTGGTCTCAGATTGTAATGAACCATCGGCTAAAGTAAAAATAAAAAATATATATTTACTAAAATACACATGGAATAATGGAGCGTGTAAGCGTGTATATAGTGGATGCAAACACAAAAGACTATAAGTCTGTTCCTCCCCATATGGGAAGGTTATAAAAACCCAAAGAAAAACAAAACTGTCCATTCGCTGATAACAATCACACTTCCTCTCATCAACAATGGAGAGGATAGATGGATAAAACATTCTATAGCTCAGCCTAATAATGGCAGAGGTCACACTTATATACTGATTCAGGATTCAGGACAGCTGGAACATTTCCCGGTTGAAGCTGCCGCTTGTTTTCACCATGTTTTCTTTTCTTCTAGGTAGTGATAAAGTTCCGTTATGTTATGATTTATTTACATCCTACTATCTTTCTTTCACCCTCCTTATTTCTATCCGTCACTAAAGAGTTCATGGCTATTGTATGATTGGGTTTTACAATTAAAAATTCAAATTGGAAAAAAGAGAAAGTAACTCATAAACTGAAACACTCAGGCTGTATGTCACATGATGTAATTATATTACTTGGTAATGGTAAATTTCCCCTAAAATGATTTGCTAATTAGTCCTCGGAATATTTTCGGACGTGTGCAAACAAGTGGGCTAACAGCAGGAAACATTAGCCTGCTGTAATGTTTCCGACCACTTCAAGTCATTACGCTGAGCTAGCACGCCATGCTTTCCCGCTTCATTTCAACACTTGTGAATCATCAAATACATCAGATTGTAAACAAATATTTACTAGAGCCATATTTCCTTTATAATCCAAAACAGTCGGCCTGTTTTTTTTGTAGAAGTCACTAAAACACTTAATGAGTAAAAACACTTCGTTGTGTCCCAAAAATACTTTCGTTTTTTGGTTTTTTTTGCCCAAAAAATGCTCAAAGAATGCTTTAAAGCAGCTGTGTGAAATTTAATTTTGGGGAATTTAGAACAGAATTGGATTTGTTTCCGTAGAAGAGCCAAAAGTGCCAGGATAACGTGGTGTTAGAGGTCTGCACTGCACTGGCGTGAGGTGAGACGTGTGTGTGTCTGTGTGATTGAGTGTTGGGGCAGAGTGCAGCGAGACACAGGTGTATTAAATTGGGTCAGCGTTTTCATTTCCCAGGGTGAACACAGCCTGCGTACTAATAGTATTTTGTGTTTCAGAGTGAGCTCTCATGCAATCGCACCTGCACATGCGACACACATGCACTCAGAATGCATGCCTGTGCACACACATCAAATAACACACACTTCACAGATGAGTTGGATTACGGGGGTTATTTTTGTACACACAAAGATTCTCAGCCTGAATCAGACAGAGGAAGAGGAAGGGAGGTTGTTCTTTGGCACCATTTTGGGGTGTGTGTGTGTGTGTGTGTGTGAGAGAGTGTGGAGGTAATGTTTAGACGGCTGCTGTGTTCATAGATCAAACCACTGGCGAGCCGAGTTAGAGGAAGGTCAACTCCCATCAAAGAGGCTTGAGCTTCCGTCAAAGCAAGCAAAGTTTAAGCCGTGTGTGCTTATGAGTCGGTTTTTATGGTGACCGGCCTTCCTCTCGGTCACCTCTGGATGACTGAACGCCGTCATAAAAGCAGCTCTGTGACAGCAGTCACAACAACAGAGGACAGAACACTGAAAATTAACAAACAGCAAAAGGGAAAATAAGGATGCTTAAAGCCGGCCAGTTCTGGCTCGGATGCCCAGTTGTTCCCGACAAACCAACTATGCCAAATAGGTCTAGAATTTGATTGCAGACATAAAATGACGGCATTGGAGAGCCCTTAGAATGAGAGAAGAGGCACAGGAAATGTGAATTAGCATCGAAGACAATGGAATGCTGCAGCTGCTGACATGTGTACAATGCAGTTATAATTAGGCATTTGGAAACCAAAGTGTGGACTAATTAGCTTAATTTATAATCATAATCTCTACAGTTTTCCTCCACACAGTTTTGTGATAGATGGTGCCACAAGTATGATTTAGATTTATTCAAATTAAGCAGACAATATGCAAAAAAGGGATGGACAGATAGTGGGGGAAAATACTGCACTGCATAGAGCCTTAACTGTCAAAATGTCTAAAATGACTAATCTGATTCATTGCTGCCATCAGCCTGCATCCACACTAACACAGTTTGAAAACAAGGAGATTCCTCTCAGGATGAGAAACATCCAAAAGAACTCCTGACCTTAATCACTTAGCCGCAGTGTGCCAGGTGTTAACAAGAAGCAGAGGACTGGTTGCTAAGTTGCAGAAAATATGTTAAAAGAACAACCATGGTTTAAAGAAAGCCCAGGAGTGGGCATGTTCTGAAGTAAATCTAAGAAGGAAAAAAAAGAAGAAAAAAAAAACACCTGCACAGAATAGAGTGCATGAGAAGAAGATTTGAGACCATCTGTACTTTTATATGTTTGAGGTAGAATAGTGTTTGTGGTCTATTAAAGTCTCATCAAACAGCTTTAAAGTGGGAGTACCAAAGTGGAAATCCATCAGATTAAGGCTAAAGTAAACTATCTTTAATGTACAACCTGAGCATGTAAATGCCCACAGTGCTGAACTCATTGGTGTTTTATGCATCAGTTTTAAGGAACCAGATTTTTTCCATTTCCTTTTACATTCATACATTTCTTTTTTCTGACAAGACAACATCTGGGGGCTTTCTCGCACAAATAAAGTGGTGGCAGTTTGGCTTGAAGAAACAACAGGCAGTTTTATGAAGGAGCTGTTTACAACTTAATCTTCATCTTCATTGAAGTGTTACTTCAATGCTTGAATTTTATCTCCCGAACTGGCAGTTTGTTAGAGCTTCTATTCTCGTGCAAGCCACCACATTTGACACATAACACATGGGTTTGGTTTGTGTAGATTAGTGAAATGACTCTTTCTTTTCTTCAACCACAGGCCTCAAGTTTTATAGTCAAAAGTCCATTAAATGTACTTCCGACCAAAACTTTTATCCACAGTACGGTAGCGACATTTGACCTGACACAAATGCAGAATGCAGCCTGTCACAGTTTGTTTGTGGCGTGCGGCGGGACGCGCGGTCAGCGGGGACAGGGAGAGACAGATCTGGCACAGATCGCTCAGGCACAGGCACGCAAACACACCTGTTAGACACTCTCCGTCAGCAGTGGGTGACACAGCAGGCCTGCCGTGTTCACACCTGTCTGGATGGCTCAGCGCTGGAACAGAGCGGTGGCCGAACAGGAGCCCACAAGACGAGGATTCATCGTTTTGTCCGAGCGTGGACGGCGTGACAGACGGTTCTGCAATTTGATTTCTGCTCGTGACACTTGCGCGTCACCGTTTGTGAGAGTGACAAATGAAATGTCGACTGACCTGTCCACCCCCCCCCCCCCCACCCTTCTCTCTTTTGTTATGAAGACATCTGAGCCAGCAGATCTAGTGGTATTTCTGCCACCCTCCCAGGGTATTTTTAAAGAGCTTTTTCTTTGAAAGATATACTATACCATGTTGTCACCTGTGCTCTTTGGTTCCAAGTGATGGATTTTACAAACAGTCCAAAATGAAAAAAAATCTCTCCCTCTACACACAAAATAAAAAAAGATGCCTTTTCTCTGTTTTAGATCCAACGTGCAGAGTCCAGCCTCTCCACTCTCAAACAGCACAGGTGCCCCGAGAACAACAGAGTTTCATTTATCAATCTTAGCTTGCAACCTGCAACAACTGTGCTTGCTTAAACAACTCACTACACACACTCTCACACTGAAGCTCCCAGACAGAAACAGCTGCACTCTGATGAATGCCCTATATTCATTCCACAGGAAGCTGCTTCATCTGTTACTACTGATGCAAGCCTTCCAGTCTGCCCATTCACCGCACACCCAGCGCTCACACACCAGCCCCACTCCTCTGATTCTACTCCCAGCTGCTCCGTGCGACAAATGCTCCTTTGATGCATCTTCCCGGGGGCCAAAACCGCCATCACCGCCCTCCTCCTCCAGCCTTCCACTCCTCCATTCTCTCTAGCTGCCCTCTTCCTGCATGGCATTAAAGCCACTTCCAGCAGACCCCTCCCTCGTGAGCCGTTCCTCCCCACTGACCCATTCAGCCGCAGCTCTGTCCTGCAGCCGGAGGATAAAAGCAGGAAGAGACGGAGAGGAAGGCGTCCTGCCGTTTGGGGGTTTCCTGCGGGGTCGGCTGTTCATGCCGGAGTGAGCTGCCCACTTTAAAGCCCCCTTTTTGTTTTTGTGAATCCATCATCAAAGGGGAATCCAACACAGATGTGAAGTGGTGCATTCCTCCCACGGAGCGACGGGACCTGGCTGGTTGGAATTTGTTGTAAATGAGGACTTTGCCATCATTTCCTGTGCAGTTTTAACAGGATTACGGCTACATTTAGAGTAAGCACGATACATAAGGGATTGCAAACTCAGAGGGATGTGTGGCAGCCTACAGCAAACGTCGCACAGGTGCAATTAAAACAGACGGCCTCTTTATTTTCATTTTTAAAGTTTTATTTCCATACAAAGTTCACATCCTGTTTGTATAAGCACAAACAGAAAAACAGACCAGATGAGGTTGTGAGCGTACGTACCTGTTGTCATTCTGCTGATGGGATTATGCTCGTTTTCAGTCTTCAGGCGTTGCAGTGATGATATTCAGATGACAACCAGCATTAGCCGGGTTATTTTGGTTTTAACGACTGCTCGTACCTTTCCTAAATATTACAGGCTGTCATCTGCATTTGACAGGATTTCATTATATATAAACCATGAAGATTTGCTACAATTACGGAAGTCAAACCAGCGCTTTATTAAAACCTAAATTTCTTCATATCTCAGCAGGCACAGACTTTAGTCATGTTTATAAGGAGATGGTTATATCCATTTCAACCTTTTTCTTTTTTTTACTGAAGAGCTTTTCAAAATCCCTTTTCCAAAATTACAATTCTAGTCCTTCATGAAAGCAAGAAAAACAATCAGCACAAAATATTTTATTTCACAGAGGACATTTGCCATCAGTAATACACGTGAAATACCACCTATCCTCTCTTTGCCGAAGCGTTCCTTAAACCTGAATGCACCACAGGCCGCCCAGTGAATGAGGTTACACCCTGGAGCTTTAAGTGGCAAAACCTCATCCACAGACGGCAGAGAAATTCAAATTATATCAATGGAATTATTCTCAATAGGCATTTAAGGCTGTTGAGCGGGACACCATCTGGTATCTGCACATGTGTCTGAGATCAGTTCAAGGATGCTGCGAAAGCATGACACTCAATTTCCAGATACCGGTCTATGAAAATCTAAGCTGACACTCTTAATTTTTCCCTGATAAACGTCTGATTGAAGTAAGATGACACTCTTAATTTTTCCCTGATAATCGTCTGATTGAAGTATGTCCGGTGACACAGTACACGTACCAACAGCATGCGGCCCACCTCAGTGGGGAGGTGACTGTAAGGACAAGATGGTGCTTCACTGTGAAGCATCAAAGTTGATAAAAATAGATCCGGCTGAGCAGTATCAGTTCTCAGTTTACAAGGGTAGTGATAACTTCAAACCACGCTGCAAAGGCATTAATGCCAGAGGTGAATATCAATCAACTGGACGGGTTTGAAATGGCAAACCTACCTGGATAAAAAGAAAAAAGAAAAAAGAAAAAAAGAAACGACAACAACTTTCAAATCTGAAGAAATTACGTCAGCGATAAAGAAGCAAAGGACGAGTCCGTGTGGATCAGCCAGAGGGAAGCTTGTAAATAAGGTTCTTTATTGCACACTTGACATTTGCTCTCCTTTTATTTAAATTTTCCTTTTTTAATTTTTTTTTGGCGTGAGCAACAAAAACTGGCATTACATGTTCAAAATTCTAACCTCCCATTAAAAACAAAGAAACACAGAACATAGTAAATCCTTCACATAAAAACATACAACTCCACCAAAAAAAAAAACAGATATTAGTGCACCGCTATTTGAACAAGGAACTTAAAAGTTTGCAATCAAACGAATAGTTTTATGAAAACCCTTAACTGCATGTTTATCACAGTCAAAGAAGGGAGGAAAAAATATCCAGTGGGAGTCATAATCTTCTCCTTCTGTGTGTTGGCAGCTTTAACCATTAAACCAACTGTGTGCTACATCTCTGAGAAAAATACTGACTGGTTAACCCGCCGTTTAACTTATCAGAGGAATGTTTGTTAAAGAGAAGAAAAGTAGAGGACTGACAGGTGGAAAGGCAGTTAGTAAGTGAAGACACTGAATGCCCTGCAGAAGATTTTGGAAAGGCACTGAGAACTCTGCCAGAGATGGCAGCAGTATGCAAACAGCCATACACTGCATACTGTGGTCCAGTCAGAGAAGGAAAAAAACAAAAAAAATAGTTCTCAGTGGATCCAATGAAAAACAGGATCCATTAAGCCTGAGTCTAATGGGAGGGTTAAAAAATGGGACCAGTTTGCTTTTGGTAGAAAGCCCCCATTTTAAAAGGATATGTACATTGTGCTGAAACAGATAAATAAAAAAAGGCAGTGTTTAGTTTTTTATGCTCAACAGAAAGGTTTTGAAGGCCCTAATCTTGGCGGGGCCGAAAAAGGCACTTTAAGTTGCTGCGGCGATGTTTATTATGTATTGTGCTTCAGAAATTATCTCAGTGCCACTGATAAACCTCAACCTATACAGGACAAAAATAAGTATAAAAACATAAATGACCTGCTTCTGGACGGATCTGCGCTGTTTGTTGTTAGTCATGGGAGGGTATAAGGTAGCCAATCAGGAACATTAAAAGCTAATCCATGAGAAGAATGTCTGACAACGCAAAACACAAAAAATAAAAAAACTATTTTTGCTGCCTTTTAATCTAAATTGCTGCCTCTGCCTTCTGGTGCGAAAGCAGTGTGTGTCAGTTTGGTGTTAAAGTCTTTCACTCTTTGTTGTGTGCTTGCTGAAACAGGAGAACAAGTGCAACACTGAAGGCCAAGTGAGTGTAGTGACGATTGAGGAGAGATGGGAAAACATAGGAGGTGCCACTCATTGGGTTAAAGTAATAACTGGGATTAATAAAGTTAATCGTTTGTGTGTCAGTTTGGAAAAAAAACAACAAAAAACATAACCCCGCATTAGTGGAGGGAGAAGCATAGTTGAATGAACCCAGGCAGGAGTGTATTTTATTCAGCGTACAACATGTCCTGGCAAATGTCGACACAAAAGGATTCCCCCAAAACAGTAAGTAGCGACTCGCTGAGGCCGTATCAGCATTTCACACAGAGAAAAAAACAAAAAAAACAGTAACGTTTGTTTTGATCCCAAAGCACTTAATGTTGGCGTGGTGAACTGGTATGCCCAAGCATTATTAAGCTCCCGAATGGCCCAGTGTTAGCAATTACATCAGTAAGCCGAGAGGGGAGAAGTGTTCGCTGAACGAACAGCTGCAGATAACTGTAATGCCGCTTCCAGACGGAACAAGTCATGGACGCACAGAAAAAGGGGGCAGCTTTAGACTTTCACAACTGTCGTACATAATTTCGCTCCGAGTGTCATTTGTAAAAACTGCCCACATTTATAGTGCGTGATGAGATGTTCTGCTCTACATATTCACAGTAAAATTAATCCTTTCGAGATGACTAATGTGCAGTATTTTTGCACAGATTGTGATTAATGCTGCACTAACTAATGGTTAGAGAAAAGGCTGTTTGTCAGAAATGGAGTTTTATCGTCAGGGATTAGGGATTTTTTTGACTTTGCGACTTAACCCGTGTGGAGATAAATCTCCCCGTTAATCAGTGTGCTTTGTTGAGGATAATAATGCCGACCCAGGAGTTAACAGGGGACCTCAAGCAACGTGCAGCCGGTACACCCCCCACACCCTCTGCCGCTTCACGAGGGGGGGGGGTCGGTGACACGGGACGGGACAACTAACAGAGGAGTCGTCTTCAAGAGAGACGCCGAGACACGGCGGCAGCTCTGGAACGGAGGGGGGGGGGCGAGTACAGAGTGTCTGCAGAGGGTGCGAGAGTGGAGCGGGGGCCGCTTGTCAACTCGTGCAGTTTCCAGTTAGATTGTGTGTATGGTGGTGGTGTGTAGAGTGCATGTGCGCAGACGACTTGTGTGTGTGTGTGTGTGCGTGTTTATGTTTTGTGCTGGAAGTTGTGGCCAGACGCTGGTTTTAATCGTGTTAGTCCGTGAACCAGACCAAGGTAATACATTCATGAAACTGGTTAAAAACACAAGACAAAATATCAGCAAGTTAGTAAAATTCTTACTAAGAATGTTTTATTAAAATAAATGCCAAGAGGTTAATAAGAAAAATAACAGCATACACCATGAAAACTAAATGCAAGCATGTAAAAATACTTATGACAAGAAAACTAATAAAGTAGCTAATGAGTTAAACAAGCTGGGAACTGGCAAGAAAACAAAATATAACAGGGAAAAGGCAACACTCCCCACAAGAGACAGTTTGAGAAGTAGAAGAGGTGGGGGACAAGAGAGGGCCGTTTTAAGGGGGAGTTGCAGTGGGTTTCATTTCAAATAAAATGAAAGGAAAAAAGAAATAATAAAGCACTCAGAAACATGATTAATATACATATAAAATGAGATTAGAAAAATACATTATAAACCTGTAACAATGGCTGTTAATTACATTATCATACATGTAGTAGGCAGGCCAGAGAATACGGTAGGTATAGAGTCAACCTTTCACCTGATGGACTTATCCAGCCTTCTTTACAATGACACAGCAAGTTGTAACATTGCAGAGGGAATTTTCTTAATACTGTCAAATGCTGAATTGCCATCTCTTGCTCCACTTTAATATTGCATTTCAATTTAAAATAATAACACTGAAAAAGAAAATTCCATTGACCTTTCGGCGCAACAGCATGATGAAAGAGCTATGAATAGAAAAACAGACTGCCAAAGGTTATATTGGATCTAAGAATTCCACAATTTAATATCATTTTCACCTTCTAGCGATAAACTGTCAGTTGTTTCAATAACTGAAAACTATTTGGCTGTGAAACAGAGTTGCTTGTTTCATTATCCAGCGCTTCATTTGTCCATTATAAATCTCATTATTGTATTGATAGTTTGTGTTTGGATCGACGTGGATCGGATGCTTTTCAGTTTTCAGCTGTTGAAACAAAGCGGCTTAATGCCATCGGGGACAACGCCACTTACCTATCAATTCCCTTCAATGTTATGTATTTTTCTCAGCTCATGATCAAAACATGTTCTGGCAGACAACTGGGTCTCTATTGGCAGTTCAATTTGTTCTAGGAGGTTAATCACAGTCACCAAAAATCAAGACAATATTTCATATGATCATTAAAATCTAAATAAGAAAAGACAACAAAACCTGCTCACACAGCAGAGTAAAGGGCCATCAAGTAAAGGAAAAGAAAAAAAAAAATCATTTCAGGAAGACAAAACCATGGCACATATTTTAGCTGGTCAAAACGACTGCTATTCTTTTTGCATAGAATAACTTGGGTAACGCCACGCTGTGGTGGGCGCTGCCATGCTCGACTTTTCAGAGCGTGTAACACTAGCCATCCCCTCTGCGCCATCTTGGTGGGTGCTGGATATTATTGAACACAACTGGGAAACTAGAAAACAGAAACCACTGTTGATAAGGCACTTTGATTTGATCCTTTTAGGCATCTGTCTCACTCTGATCTCACCAGCTTCCCAAATGTTATGACTGATTTGGTCTTCATCTTCCTTTTCCAATCATTTTTAAGGTAACAGCATGTTTTTTCCCCCTCACTCACTCAGTCTTTCTGTTTTCTTCTATACCGTTTAACACTTTTTTTTTTCATTTGAATTTTTCTGATTTTATAACTGCAAGTAAAGTATCAAAAGCTAAAATTGCCAAAAATAGATTTTTCAATTTTTTCATCTCCAGCACCCTGTAAAATGATCTGTTTTTGTTCTCTTCTGTATTTGTATATGCAATGACAAATATCTACATTTTTAATATTCATATTTATATATATAGATAGATATAGATATATTTATATATAGATATATATACGTATATATATGTATATATACACATGTATATATCTATGCATATACATATATATATGTAGAAAAGACGTATGTATAAAGCAATTTGAACAGGCAGGCATGGCTTTCACATCCTATTTTTTTTTCTTGAGAGAGTAGAACAAATTACTATGGGCTCAAAACCTGGAGTATGATCAGAGGGAGGAGTGACACATTGTGGATGCACTTTTGTCATGTGTTTAACTGTTAAAACAGTTCAACAAAACAAATTTATTAAAAGGCAGGAAGGCTTAGATTATACCGACCTCATGCCCCAACTCATACAAAATGTTTGGAGTTGTAAATAAGAACAAATCAACACAAAAAAAAGACCAGACTTTGAGATGAAAAAAACAAAAAAACAACAAATAAATCAAAGAGATAATTGCTTACTTGTCAATGAAACAACTCAATATAGAATCCGGGTTTCTTAACAAAATCCTCTATGTACAGAACTTCAAAGTGTCTTTCCCCCTAGTAATGTAGCATGTTAATTTAGTGTTAATTGCCTGTGTTCACCCCCAGAGAGAAAAAAATTTTGAGTAGTTACGAGTAAAAAAAATCATCTGACTGGCTGTCTGCTCCCGCTGAAGGCAGGCACCAAAAGTTCACACCCCTCCAAACTCAAAAATCAAACAGAGAGCCCTCTGTGAGACCGATGCATTACTGCAGATATATATTTTCACTGGAAATCCCTTTGGCTAAATATGCACAACACTTTTTTTAATCTTTGTGATCACAGCTCAGCTAACTCATTGATATATTCTGCTGAATACATCAGGCACTGTATAGTGGATGTAGTGTGCAAAGGGATGTAGCAGTGGTCAGTAGCTTATAAGCACTGCCCCAAAGTCCCCAAAGCTCAGCACACCCTACTTTCATTGTAGTTTTAATTAAAACACACGCACACACAAACACGCACACACACACCCGTCCACCCAAGCATCGACCTTCCCACCTTGCCTTTTGTAACTTTTCTTAAGTTTCAGCAGCCTGCCACAACATAAGACCGTGTTCTGATTTCTGGTGATAAGCGTGTGCTTTGTTTTAGCTAGTCTACTTAAGCAAGGGTAATTAGTCAAATATGAACAGAAAAAACTAAATCAAGTGGAGAAAATTACTCAAAAGAAAAGCATTAAATCAAGACAGAAGAAAAAAAAAACATAAAATCATAAAAAAAGCTCCATCTGCAATCATTTCAGCCATGCTTTTAAAAACAACAGACAGAAAGCCGTTTAGAGGGGCACACCCAGAATGTGTCAGCTCATAATTACAAAGTAGAGCTCAACAACTAAAATACATGTGAAAAATGACAGAAATTAAAAAAGTTAATATGAGCGTATGTTCCCTCTCCTTCCATTTCTTTTTCTCTCATAGTAGGTGGGTGTTTGATCAGGGCGTGAGCCATTAGGCTCCCTCAGAAATATGCTTTGAGCAGGGAGGGTGTTTTGGAGGGTGATGTTATTACTCTGAAACCAAGTGGTTTGCGTCACAAGCTGTAGATGTTGAACTTTGACTAATAACAAAGTGAGGTCACCAAATCAGAGCAATACAGAGACTTGGGGGGGGGGGGGGGGGGGGGCTTTATTGCTATATAATTCAGTGCAGATTTATGAGAAAAACCACAAACACATCCACCCAGTCCATGATTGATGAAGAAAAAGAAAAAGAAAGAATGGGAACTAAACTCAATGAACAGAGGGAGAAAATGAATAATACACAACTTTGTTGGGTTTTTGTTGTGTGTTTCAGTGAAGACTCTGCGTTGGTTTCTACTTTTTTTTTTTTACGTGTTAGGGTAACTGTACGGGCAGGCGCCTCTCTCTCTCTCTCTCGCTCTCACTTGCGTCCGAGAGGCTAGCAAAAGGCAATTACCAGTTAACTGATCAGCAGGCAGGCTTGGGGCGGCTCGTCATTGGGTGAAGAGTTCAGAGGTCAGAAGGTCATGTGTTAGTTGCCGGTGGCGGCTAGGTGGTTAGAAACAAAAACAAAACAAACAGAAAAAAAAGATAGAAAGGATATTAGTGTCAGCAAGAAGAGACTGGAATGACATCATTTTAACAATAAAATGAATGCAATCTCTCCCTGCTCCTAATCCCCCTACCGCTACCAGATGAACCCGGCTAATCTCATTAGAATCATGACGTTGTCATGTCATGATCCCAGCTGCTCAGCCCCACCCTGAATCAGCTAGCATGGTGGTTTCATTTTAAGCAGCACATCGCCCCGAAAAACCAAAACACAGAAGCAAAGAGAGGTTGAACAAAAAAGAAAGAAAAAAAGAAAGAAAAAACTGAACAAAACTCTAGTGTTTTAGTGTCCTTGAAGTTGGAGTGCAAGTTACGGTGTGATTAGTGGTAACTAAAGTTATATGAAGGATAACTGTGACTAGTGTTAAATGTGCAATGAATAGATGAATCAATACTTTCTGATTCTTTCTCTTTATTTAGCAGTATATTTTTTATATAATATAAATATACACAAAACCATAAATACATTTGATATAAAATGCTCAAATATAAAATGACAGTACCTCATGTACAACTGAAATATTAAAAAAAAAAGTATTTAGCTTAATGTTCAATATATCTACCATACACTGGAGAGAATGCAAGCTACCTCAGCTAATGTCTGTGCGTGTCTATCTTCCATAGAAAAATAAAAATCCCAAATAAAGGTGAAATGGTAACTGGAAGCAGCATGGCTGCTCGTTTTCTGCCTGCCATGTCTCACATACAGTATAGAAATATTTCTTCTTTGTCTTTGTTCCTTTTGAGCCCAGGACTTAAATCATTTATGGGAACAAGGCTGCCCCATTTTAGGCTCTAATCTCACATCAGAGGAATGTCATTATATACCTCAAACACTGCCTGCAAATTATTTACCTTCCCTGGCTTCACAGCTGCATGAACTGAAACCTCTTAAGATCATTTTTGCCTGAGCTTTGACATATTACAGTCTACACGAACTGTATATGATAAGTACTAAATGTAAACAAAATGTGCATACCACAGTCAACCATTTAGCTGGTATGTGGGTGTATTGGGTAGGAAAGGTGGTAGAGGGAAAGGAAAAGAAAAAATACAATACAGACAATATACATTTCCCAACTAAGGCATTGAGGCATAATTGGCATAATAATCATTGAAATGCATCAGTCAATAGCAAAATGTAGCTAAGAGACTAAACTAACCTCTGTCAGCGGTCACAATCCTTTGGTAAGGATGGACCCGCGTGTCATGCCGTCTCACTTTAGTAGCCATTGCACCTAGATTGTAACAGGTCCACAAGGTTAGAAACCATTCACTTTGAGGAAAGGAGAAACAGTCATCTTTTACAGTAATAACATTCACATTTTAACCATTATAATTTCTAATGCTTGGATTATACAATGCACAAAACATAATACAGATTATAATACATATACACACCACAAGACTTTTTTTCTTTCTTACATGTAGAAAAAGCAGTAGAAAAAAATAATACATTTTTGGAGATTTGCTTGGTATTCAAAAATGCATAACTTAAGTACTAAAATTCCACAGTGCTCAGTTATATGGGGACTCTATGAAAAGGGGGCAGGTAAAGGGAATGGGGCTTCTGGGCTGTCTAGAAAAATAATGTGATTCTTCCTGTGGGATCCACAGGGGAACTGAGAGAAATTTGTCTCTTTATTTTGAAAGGTGGGGAAATCCAATACAGCTCTGATGGTAATTGAATAGTGCCAGACACCACCTGCCTCTCCCTCTTTCCTTCATTTTCTCTTTCCCGCTTTCACCATTTCTCTCCAGGTCAATCTACTCACTGACGGCAGAGGCTGTCATTTCCCCCCTAAATTTGTCACAACTGATTTCTTCCTACGGACTGGAAGACACGGCGTCATATATGTGACAAAAACAAACAAAGTTTGTTTGCCGCACTATCTTCAAGTCTTATGAAAATGTGATGGAAATGTGTTGGAATGAAGAAAAACACATTCCCGGACGAGATGAGCTCTCCTGGCACTAATAGGAGCGGGGGTTTTGTCTGATGAGTGTGCAACTACCTAAACTATTGTGAAGCAGCAGATGGCCCACCATTATCTAACACTGAGAGAAGCCGACGGTGCCTTGATACAGTAGCGCGTGCAGCCGAGCCAAGTTCACAAAAGTGTGCGAGCATGAGTGTGTTCCACGGGGCCCTGTGCTGCTGAAGGCACCAATCGATAGTGTGAGTAAATAAAATGCACTAAGCTAGTGTAACCCTGCAAGTTAAAGAGAGAAAAGCCAGTCGGCTGCCCCCATCTGTTCTACACATGCCTCCCAGAGGCACCTCTGATACACAGGTCAGCTAAAAATCACACTTGTGTCTGTTGTTGCCACATGATGCCATGGATAACATTATAGAGTACAGTGTCAGACATTAAACTGGACACAGACTGGAAGTCTATTCTGCCGCAGCACGGAAAAAAGCAACACTTGTAACTACAACATGTGGTGCACACACTAGCCACTGTTTCCCCCCCCCAGATATTTACAGACACGCAGTTGTCTCTTTGGTAGCAGATGTGTTGAGCTTTAAACACCATTGAGGGTGAGCATAATGTTTGGGCCTTTAGTGAAGGTAAAACAATGGTGAGTAGGAAAGAAGAACAATGGGAAGACTGGGGGAGTTTAATGAACATCCCCAGCGGGAGTGAGAGAAGGACTATCTGGAGGCATCAAGGCCTGCCTGCAGAGAGGGGCACAGAGAAATGATTTCAAAAGCTGCAGAAATCCAAGGGGATCTGCCGCCAGACCAAATATGCCTCGGGCCAGTGCATGAAAGGGTTAGAGTGCAGGCTGTGTGTTTGAGAGCGTTTCTGTCAGCCTGTCTCAGTTTGCATTGAGGCAAGTCCTCCTACAACCATTACAGAAAAGAGGCGATGTAAACCTGAGAGCGCATTCATTTTGTGAGAGTGTAACTGAAACAGTGAAATAACCTCAGTCAGGAGAACAAAGAGACTTTTAACAGCCTAGCCCTCACAAGTTAAATTTGCCCCCTTTTGCCTTTCAGTATAAACTGTGGTGTCCATATTAGCTACATTGCTGGTCATCCCATCACCAAGAGTATCACCAGCACATCCACCCTGTGAGTTTTTCTGATTTGATCCTCAGGTGGACACGACATATTTACCTTTCAACAAGTCCTGACTGTGGCTCATGGAAGCCGCGTCGAGCACCCCAACTCCGGGGTAAAAAAAGCTGCCATCATGTCCAGGCTGGCTAAAGCTGGCCGCTGAACCTGCTGCACCCATGCATCCCCAGGCTCTCTTACCTAGAACCCCACTGTGCTCGATGGGGTACTCCAGCAGGGAGGTGGGTGCCAAGGTGTAAGGGTACTCGTAAGGGGTGGTGTAGATTAGCCCAGCATCCGGTGTGGGAGGCACCAGGGTGGGGGTGCCATTGGGCAACATGGCAGCCATCTGAGTAGGCCGGATGAGGTTCATGATTGGGCCCCCACCTTGTGTTGGGGGTCGGAGTGCCGGAGGAGGCAACACCTGACCACCAGGGCCCGCTATGAGGCGGGGACCCTGAGCGGCTGCTGCCGCTGCTGCAAGAGAGAACGCAAGGGTGGCTGCCATAAGCAAGAGAGCAAAGGACAGGCAGAGAAAGAAAGAGAAAGGACAAGAAACAAAGCGTAGTGTGGTTGATCATTTTTCACAGATGAACAGTGAAGGTGGAAAATACAAAGGAGGAAAAAGAAAGGTGGGGGGGAGAGGAGAGGAGAGGGAGAGGAGCAAAAGGAAAACAATTAGTCCATGCAATGATCATGGTGGGGAACCACAAAAGCAGCAATCTGTTGCAAAAAAAAAAAAATCAATATGGCAGAAATTTTTTTTAAAACCCTCATACCAAAAAACAAAAAGCACAAAATACAGCTGTCACCCCAATGCGACTGAAGCGGACAGATCACCACAGCAACTATACATTCATCTACTGGAAACAGCCTCGGTGAGGTCAATGACACATGCCAACATTAACAGAGCTATTGACTGCATATCGGGGGAGGTAGTTTTTACAGCTGAATTTTAAATGTATGATTTGAAGGTTAGTGTGGTAGAATATCAAACTTTAGGTTGTTAATGATTCACAGAAATATTGATCTTCAACGCAGTCAGAGGTCAATTTCAGTTGGAGGTGAAAAAACAAATATTTGTACAGGACGTTGTACAGTGCTGAGAGCTGTGTTAGAGGGTGGCCTAAATCATTCTGACAACCACTTCAACAGATTTCTAATGGGAAAAAAATTCAACACCCTAATGGATTACGTTAATTTTCCCTTTATAGAGCTGAGCCCAAATGCACGGAATAATCAATTTTGTGGATCGAGTTTAAGATTACGTTTTGGGTGATAAGGCCTCAATAAAAACCAGAGAGAGTTCTGGACCCAATAAAGCCCAACTCACACATGAGATATTGGACATTAATGGCTTCATTTATCTGTTTATATGATTTCTTTACTTTTCCATTGAATTTCCTCACAGCTTTATTCAGGAATGCCTGTAAAAGTGATGCAAAAAGTCATTGTGTACAAAATTTGTGAGTGGCATGAGACTGGGCTGTGTGACATTATATAATGGCCCTTATGGAGTTATCTGTCAAATTAATCCATTACTGCTCTACAGGCCCGGCTGTTGAGGTGGCATTTGTGCCACGTTGCACATATGTGTTACTATTTCTGACCTAGTAAGGTTTCTGTCTCAAAATGTTACAGAAAAGCACCAGGAGGTAATTCACACATGACACCGATGTGTTAAGTTGTCACCAGATTAATGGAAAACAGAGCATGTCTGAAAGGGGATTTTTATGTGTGATCTAGTGACTGGCATGCAGAACTGAGCAGGTGAAATACAGCAATGTGCTGGAAGTTTTGAGCAAGTAATAAACAGCAGAGGCATTTGGGCTGCACGGAGGAGGATGGATGGAAGGATATTCAGAAGAAGGAAATATGGAGAATGGAACTGAAGCAGTTGTTCTAATGGTTGGAAGACAACCTTAATTGTTCAGAGGTCGAAAGAGGTATGCTCATGGTCACAGATAACAAAATGGAATGGTGGTAACATGATGGAAAGCAAGATCTGGTTGCACACAAACAACATCTAACGAAGGTAAACAGTTTAATGAAATATATTATTAGATTAGTTTTTCAGTACAACTCAATTCTTCATATGAAGTAAAGGTACAAAGCACGTTACAAAAAATTAAGATGCAAAATCATGGATGTGTTTCTGTAGACCTGTTTACTTACGTGTTTTGACATTGTTGTCTCTATATGTCCCATTTAGTATAGCGAGCTCCATCAGCTGCATCTTCTTCAAATTGTCCTCTCCCTCCGCCTGAGAAGGACAGACAGTTGAGATTCAGAAAAACATTACAGGGCAACTGAAACAGCA
This sequence comes from Menidia beryllina, assembly GCA_013363375.1. Classification (NCBI taxonomy): domain Eukaryota; kingdom Metazoa; phylum Chordata; class Actinopteri; order Atheriniformes; family Atherinopsidae; genus Menidia; species Menidia beryllina. Next base: position 8,814,050 of record JABUIW010000011.1, on the reverse strand, counting down.
CAACAGTTAATCTAACAACACACCTGGGTGCGCAATTCCAAGCTGAAGCATTTTATTCACTTAAAAACGCTGTCATCTCCACGTGCACAGGTTGGATTGAGTTTAGGGACACAAAGATGGGGATGAGCTAAAGTACTGTTGTCATGGCAGAGTGCCTTGTCGTTACTAAACTGCTGACTGAGACATTAAGAGTGAGAATGCATATTCATAATCCATATCAGAATGATAATTACTGTAATTTTCTTTGCTCCCTTGTGCACAATCAAATGTGCAATAACCGCCCTGGCTAATGTCAGTCCTGTCAATTAATGTTTGGATAAATAAATACATAAGCAGCAGCCACTGTCATTATCACCAAATTAGGGGACTGAAATTATTCACGGAAAGCAATTAAGATAGCACCCCTCCTCCCATTCACACCCATCCATCCCCCCCCTTTCCTTTCTCCTTTCCCTCTTCACCACAAAACTCCATTTCCCCTGGAGCAAGCAAACATTCAATAACCATGACAACAAAAAGGCCCCAGTGATTTTCCAGGTAGTATATCATAATTTCACTTGGGCTTTTTGTAAATTATTTTCCAACGTGAGCGGTGCAAAGATGAGCATGTGGAGTGCTCAGGTCAACTCTAAGTGAACTACTGATTTCAGGGCTTTTTCAGCTATATGTTAAAGTCGCGATATTCTTTTGTTCAGTTATACAGCTTACAAGAACAAAGGATTAAATAGAAATCACACTGAATAGAAACTCCATATAAAGAGGCCCACAAAATAAGACATGCCAGCTTGATAGCTGCATAAGCCAAAAGCCAGGAAAAACAGGAAGATACACTGAACTTCCAGCATTTTTCTGTTCTATTCTATATGCAGGCTCTGTTTCGTGGACTAAGTCATAGTTCAATAACCATCTGTAGCTCCATTCAGAGGATGAGAAGAAGAAGAGGAAGGGAAGAGAGAAAGAAAGGAAAAAAAGAACAAGGGCTCAAAGTTAAGCCCTCCCTCGAGACGCCTCTTCAACAAAGCCACAGAGAAGGAGAGAGAGCGAGGTTAAGCAAGAGAAAAAGTGACAGAGGCTGGTCTCCCCTGACTAAATATAAGGCAGTGTCTTCGGAGCAGTCACTTTATTCAGCTGCGTGTGTGTGTGTGCGTGCGTGGACACTGTTAAGAGCATCGCGGAGCTCCCAATTAACGAGCAAGGAAATTCCCTTTCCTTTGCTTTGTCAACTGTGCATTGTTTCTTCTTTAGATGGGAATCACACATCTTAAATGACTAAAATGTGTTCCACGCCACAACAACATGCAGTTAAAGAGCTCAAGAGCCAGTAATAAAACACTCCCGACCCAACAGACATGATTTAAGAGAATAGAAGATTGCATCACAGAGCTGAAAGTCAAAGGGTACTCAGAGTGCAGCCCCTACTTTCCATTTTAAACAGCTCTGAATTCATGGGCTTTACATTACATTAAATAAATACATGATAAAAATCTGACTCTAAAATAAATACATCGTGATTATCACGTTAAGTGGCTGAATTATTATAACTAATCATTCAAAAATAGACTAGACAAGCATGAATAAACATGAATGTACTTAAAGAGCAGTCAAGGACTATTTTGTTCCTTTACCGTCAGAACATGAAGTGGAAAAGCACCACTTGACATGCTTGAGAAAACACTGACTGAGCACTGCCCAGGTCAATGGCAGCACACAGGACACTACACCCTCTTCAACAGAGAGCTAAAAGCATACCAATTAAATGTTCTAATCTTTGTACAAACATCAGTGTGCACAAATGAACATTGTCACTGCAATCACACCAAAAAGTCACACTGTGGAGGCTGTGCTGTGTTTTTGGTCAACATAATGATCACATACTGATCAAATATAGACAACAACATTCATTGTGAAGTCAGTGTGTGGGGTAACTTGCAATATCAAACCTGCATTAACAGACGCCATACTGTGTAAAACACCTGAAAACACAAGCCTGCTGCCTCTCAACAATTACACAAAACTATTAACAGCAGGTTTCCTCTGGGAGCACAATGAATCCCCAAAATTAAAAAGGAAAAAGAACGTAAATAAATAGTGGCAGTTGTAGGTTGGATGAATGTTAGATTCTTGTGTGTGTTGTGTTATGATAGATCTACTGGGCCATAGGGGTTAAACAGGCGCAGGGGAAGAAGGTGCCACCATCCATCCAACTCTGCAAAGGTGGCACACGCTGCCTGTTTAGTGGAGAGACACAAAATAGAGGGCAACAAGAGGGGAGGAGCACAGATGCTTCTGAAAAGATGCAGCTAGAACGAGGTTGTGCTGCATGCGAAATGTGTGTATCCTCAGTGGAGGGCTGTTGAAATAGCTCCATCTTCTCACAAACACAGTTTATTAGCTGACACCCACAAACCCTGACAGATTATTTCAGCTTCACATTGGAAACTAGCTCATTTTCCTGCGTCAAAATGTAAAATCCCTCCTACTACATTTAGCTTTTTTTCCCCCTTCTCTGTAGTCTTGTTGAGGCTATTTGGGAGGGGATGGCAATATCAGCACCGTGGACTGAGCTGCACGATGACGACGGCACAAAAATGACTACAGACAGGAGCCTGAAGATCAGAAGAAACCAAAAACATGTGGCTGCTGACAAGTGCTGTGGAACAGTTGGATAAGCTTTAATCGTGTGGCCCCAGGTATGCTGGGCATACTTCCTACCAAAGAAGTCCATCCTAAATGAATGATGAAGAGTTCCTATGAGAGCAGGAAAGCTTTTAATGTTGCCTTGCTCAAAGTGTCGTGACAATTAACATACTCCTAAATCAGTACGCACAGGCCATGATAAAGCATTCACTCAGAGGAAGCCATCACTAAGAGTGTGTGTGAGCATTCGCACTGCGTGTCAATGATGTGGCTGCTGGAATACCCCAGAGAGAAAGAGCTGCTGGATTAGGGAACATCAGAAATGAGGGAAGGAAGTTTTCTCTTCTACCTAACATTCACACATGCATGTGTGTAACAAACATACACTGCCTCCATGTTGCTGTCCATCAGTGAAAAAGCCACTCAATAAAGCTGCTCTATCCAAAAGAATCAGATTCAATCAATGAGACCTATTTGTGAAATCAGCAGAGCGGTAAAAGCTATCAGGGACAAGCAAGACAGAGGGATGAGGGAAATGGGGAAGAGGAGGGGAGAAGAGAAGGGAGATGGGAGTGCGATGAGCTAAAGTATGTGAGCCGTGTCCCACTGCCAAACTGACAACCCTGTGATGAGGTCACTTGATGCATGTGAGATCCCTGTCATGCTTCACTCTTTGGTGCCTCTTCTGATCCAAGCTTGTGTCAATATGTTAGATGAATACAAACTGTAGCTAATACCAATTATTACACATGACAGAGTTTGTATTCAACAGTTCATATACTGCATCTGTCTGAATGACAATAAGCACCAGTTAAATAAGGACATGCCTGTGCCCTGAATCTCCTTCTCGACAATCCAACCCCAGACCCTTCCCTAACTCATCCCCACCCAGATAAACACAGCTGGTGCCTGTGATGGGCTGGAGGAATTTGCTCACGCCTATGGCGGCAACTGAAGGGGAGTTTTCACTTATGTTACTGTCAATGCAGCACAGCTAACGGCTCAGAGATGAGATGATGAGCAAAGGGAGATACTTTAAAAAAAAAAAAAGTGAAACATGTATCCAGGGTCTAAAAAAGCATTACAGAGTAGGTGCAAGAGAATGTATGAAAGATTGTCGGTGGAGGAAGGATAGACATGGAGGAAGAATAAAGCTGGGGAATATGAGAAGAAAAGGGAAAAAAAAAACAGACAGCATTGTGAAAGCCAATTTGTCAGCTCCCTAGTGGGCTGACACTGGCTGAGGCCCGCTTTCCTTCCCTGGCCTCACTGCCAGTCATCACAAACAGGCGTATGTACACGTGTGAAGATACCCACACAGCCGCGCACACACATCGCGGGCCTTAGTAGGGCCAGGGTCAGACTCTCCAAACTACTCCAATTACCTCAGCAGTAAACACAGCCTGCCCCAGCAGTCTCCTGGGACACACAGAGGCTGTGTGTGTAGAACTGAGATTGAGCTGGGAAAGGGGGGGGGGGGGGGATCAACAGAATGGGGTGGAAGAGGTGATATTGGGAGACGTGAAGAGGGAGGAGTAGATGACTTCATGTACAGGGGTGGAACTGGTAGTGGCGGCAGCTGTTTTTTTTTCCCCTTCTCCCTCTTCACTCCCTTCTGGTTCCTTCCCAAACTAACATCTGGAGGGAAATGATTACTCCTGCCAAGCTGCCAAGATGACTTATCAACAATTCCACACTCTCCAGAAGTGGAGGGTTGGAAAAGAAGAAGGAGTGCTTGTAGCAAGCTTCAAAACATCTCCACAACAAATAAATAACTTACAAGGAGTTTAATCAGTTCACGTCAGCTAACACAAACTTGGAATCTGGATAGCAGAAAGAAATAAAAACACATGTGCAACAAATTTTGAGGGTTTTATGGACAAGACCATAAATCAGACTGCACAAGCAAACAATAAAAACATTAAATCAGTACATGAAGCAAAGCACACATTTTCGGCAGTATCCCGAGGGAGTCAAACAAACTACAACCTTTCCACTTTTTACCGACATGTGTCTTGTATCAATCTATTACATAAGAAGACACCTAAAATGTTTAGGATCATGTTTTAGTCGTTAATCGATGAAGGTGTGCGATGATGCATGTCCGTGCTGAAAATTGCTGTCACGCTGTGAAAGGTTTTCCTTCTCCTGCCCTGCTCCTCGGTTTTCCTGAACACGTCTGCCACACTAATAGAGCTTCGTGTGTGTTTTACTTTTCCCAAAAGACAAACAACAATCTCTTCCAACTCTCCTCGCTCCCTGCAGCATACCTTCACAAGATTCCTGTAAAGCCTTTGAGTTTGTTTCCTTCCTTATTCCAGGAAAGCTCTCGTTGCAGTATGTGTCATTAGTCATGCTAAACCACCAACACACCCGCTCATTAGCATAGAAGCGAACCTGACTCAACTCAGATTATTACAAAATGTATTATGACTACTCCACCCCATTACTGTCAATCACACAGCTTACTGAGGTATACTCGAAAGTGTCAAGATAACAAAGTGTGGAACTAACTCCTCTGTTAATACCTCTACTTGTGCATCATAATACACCTCAGCCTCTCCTCCGTCAGCCACAGCAGTAGAAGGTGCTCTGTATGTAAAGCAATATGTTTGCAGAGAAGTCTTTGTTTAATTGGTAGATCACGGTTCATTCCCACAGCTTCACTTAGGTTATTAAAAATGGGCACTGATTAGGTGGCAGACAGTCTGAACCCTGGACTTATATCAGCCTTTATTGTGCTAAAGATGAGTGAAGTGGGCAGTCCTGGTACTCTGCACAGGCTCCATCAATACCAGTGCTTATAAAAAAAAAAGTTTTTCTACCCATTAAATACACTCTGATTAAGTCCATCAAAGCCCATCAAAAGCTTTCCATTAGTAAAAGAGAACTGTAGAAAGTCTGATGGATCTTTTTTTTTATCTTAGATACTGGGAAAGTATTTAGGGAAAGATAACATGATGTAGAGCAGAATGAAGTTAGTAAACAATGTAGAAAATGCATACAGATTTTACAACCAAATATTGAAACATTAATAAAGCACCCTGCTTAGCACCAGCTAAATTGCAAGGGGCTCTTGCAATCCCACCATGTTGTACTGCCCAACAGACACCTGGGTTTACTCTTTTCCCCACTTTCATCATCATCATCTGTTTTCTGTCTTATTCTCCACTTCTCACATATGCCCACACTGAGCTCACAAGCTCCTCCACGTCAGGTCTCTTTTATTCCATTTCTCCTTCTACTTTCCCCTCTCTCACCAACCCCTTTCTTTATTCCTCATTCCGCCACACTGCCAGACGGTGTATTGTTCTGTCGCTACAATCCTTTAATGCCATCCAATCGAGCAGGGAATATCTTGAAGGGATTTGGCCAGGGATGATTTGGGAGGTTTAAATACTGCTAGGGGATTTGCATGAGATTCAGAGATCCTGACTCAGAGCTGATCACTGGAGCCTTCTCTTAAAACCGATCTGAGTATCACCTACGAGATGTAGATGTAAACCTTTTGAAGCTACATCTTTTACATTTGTGCTGGACCGGAACTCTTTTTTAGAGGGCATTTTGAGTGAATTTAGCTCATGTTACAACCTGTTAAAAGTAAAACTTCCTTTATTAAGTGTGCTTAAATCATTTCAATTCAAACTATTCTATACTGCAATGGGATGTTGTAGCACAAAAATCCTAACATCCGTTAATTGTCTGCTCTTTTTTGCATGCAGATGTGTTGCAGATACTCTGAAATGGACCGACTTTGCCTAAACAAAATCACTGGGAATTGACGCATTCCTTTTCCACAGCTGACAACGAGCTAGCAAAAGATACCAACGACCACTACTGACAACAAAAGCAGTGTAAAAGACAACAAAGAGACAATGGTTGAACAATAATGAACCTGAGTGGGGGGGTGGGGGGGAAACGAGAGTAAGCTGCTGTACTTCAGACACCAGAGAGAAGGCAAAGAAAACCTTGGGTCCAGGGCTGGCTAACGGGACAGAGAATGAAGTTCGAAACGACTTGAGCAATGTTTGGCAGAGAGAGGCACCATAGACTGTAGCAGTTGAATTTGATGGGCAGCCTTTGGGCTCTCTAAACGCTGAGCTCTACACAATCCTATTTTCCTTCCTAAACACTGGGAGACACTGTCGCTGGAGAGGCAGAGATGAAAGCTTGAAAGAGTGTGAGTGTTTGTGTGTGTGTTCTCGCTACGCAGATGTTATAGCATGGCCACAGCACGGACCCTCTGGACGTTGAGAAAAAAACAGCATGTGTGTCTTTGTGGTGTGGGGGGGGGGGGGGGGGGG
>JABUIW010000011.1:8752242-8807009 GCA_013363375.1 Menidia beryllina | reverse complement strand
GGGGGGGGGCAAAGAGACAACAAACCCAGCATTCAACGGCACTGAAGCCTCAGAGACCGACGGTCCAAGCTGTGGCTCTCACAACCATACCAGGAGAATGCCCACTTCTGCATTTCCTTGCCTCTCTGTAAAGGGATTAAAAGGGACCTTCAAAGAGAGGCAGAGATTGGCGAGGGCCCTGCAGGGTCCCTCTCCTTGCTGTTGAAGGAGCAGGGCAGATTAAAACTGCCTGGGCCTCTCTGCCTGAGTCGTTACCAGTCCTATTTTTTCTGTGTAGTGTATTAGGATAGGAGCCCAGCACAACCAGGAGGATTAAGAAGGTTATTTTACAATAATGTCAGGGACCTGGCCTTTTAGAGTCTGAGGTGCCTATGTATCTGTGTAAACTGAAATTAAAAGCCCAGCACAAATGGCAAGGCAACTTTGTAAGATGTAGATGGCTATTGTGGCTGGCAAATGGACAAGACTGATGTGCCCACTTCTCTTAAAGGAAATGTATACAATAAGTAACCACAGGATTAATGTAAGGGGGATGTCATACAGTTAGTAAAGATGCTGCATTCTGGAGTGTGAAAAGCCCCTGTTGAAGGCCATTCATTTGTGTAACGCACAGGCCCTTGTGACATACAACCTTTTTAAGGTCAATCTGCTGCTAATAAGCCAATGAACTGGCAAGAGGGGCAGTAACAGAGGTAAAATAACCCCAGCCTTTGTGTGCTAACACATCAAGCAGGCCAAGCAGAAGTTAAGATATCAACCTCTGTCTTGCAAGCAATTTAATTTTGAAACCTCTTGTTCGAAGGTATATATGCAAACTACTGCGCTTTTTAAGAAATGATTCCTAAATTGTGAATTGGTGAAGGACAAAGGCAAAAGTTAAATAGGTTGGGAAGGAGATCAAACACACTGGTCATGCCACATTTTATCGGTACTTGGATTTCCACAATTCCTATTGGATGTTTTTTAGCATGGATGCATGATTTTACGATTTAGTTCAGAGCCTCTTAATAATGTATTTATGAACTGATTCCGACATGGACTGAGCCTTCCTTCCAATATGAAGCTCAGTAGCGTTATGCAACCATTGATCTGTGCAAGGCTCGTGTTTTGAAGGGAATACATGCCTGTTATTACACCTTTGAAGTAAGACAACACAATAAATCCTACTAAATGAGTGTGTTAACTTTAGGTCTCCAAGTCATGTTACAATTATCTCTACTGTGAATCCCAATTCAGACTTCATATAAAACCTGACCCTCGGCTATCATGTAGTTATTTAGTAGTGATGTTTTTCCCCTTTGTTCCGGATCAATGGACCACAAAGCAAGTGTATTTAATTGAGGCCAAGGTTTTAAAAAGGCCCAACAATTAACTTTTTTCCTGTTTAAAATGAAAAAATAAATAGGCTTTACTCAAATGCCCGACAGCTTTTCTGATAAAATCTGTGGTAAATTACCTTTCCTTTTTCCCCATTCTCCATATACAGGCAGAGTGGTTGTGTATCTCCAGAAGAAGGACTGGCTGAAGAAGTCTGCCACTTTTCAGGCTGGCAAATTAAAAATGTAGAGGACAGGACCACAGAGGGTGGCCAGGATTAGACAGGTTGTTCCCTGCTGGATTGCTTTTTCTTTAGGGTCAGAACCATCTTTCTGCCCCACAGGAGAGCCACAGAGTGGAAGATGAGAAGGGATGGCCAGATGGAGATCTGGAGGGGAGGGATGACGGGGGAGGAGCCCTTTGGGGCAAGAGCAGTTCAGGTCCCTCACAACACAGAACAGAAGCTCACTGGTAATTGCATGTATTAAAGAATAAATCTTCCACGAAGAAGAGAACTAGAGCAAAAGACTTGAGGTATCTGTCCTCCATGTCAGTCACACAGAGCGAGGGTAGAGAGTGAAGCGCATGCTGAGGAATAAAAGAAGCATAACACTGAAAGAAAAGAAAATATTATAAGTAAGTAAATTCTATTTGACTTTAAATAACCATAAGGGAGCAATGAAAAATATATAACAAATACAGCATTCATGTTTTTGTCATGTTGTCATAGAGGCTGGTGCTGCCACAATGATCGATGCAAACTGAAAATGAGTTTGTGATTACAATTATTCCATGAGCACATAAAAAAGGCTAAACAAACCAACTGCTAAGCAGGGAGGGCAGCATCATGGTTTCTCTTTCAGCTTAATTCTGAAAGAATAAATCCAAGTGTATTCTGTCTTTATCTTCTACTTCCTTCCAATCAATTTACACTTATGAGGGCAAAGGAAAAAATGTATTAGCATAAATTTAAGGTCACACACTTGAGTAAAACTTTTTTACACCTGACAAGGCTGTTGATGTTTACTCCTTTGCACAGAGCAGAGGTCACAATCACTAAAGGTTCAGAGAAGAAAACATCCATTTCTGTAGATAAAAATAAAAAATGGTGTGTGGTCAGTTCCAATTATCACATCCCTTTAAACACAGCTTGATTATGGTTCAAAATTTTTCTTTTTACGACTCTCCTGGCAAAAAGGTCTCAATACCATTCTGTGGAGTAATTGCCTCTCATATTATATGACAGAGGAGTAAGACATATAATGAATAAAGAGATTGAATGCCGAGTATGTATGATAATGAAAGTAGAAGGAAGAAGCTAGATGTCAAAGGTCTGACTGCCTCCGGGCCATATCTTGTACTGTGAGAGGAAACTGCAGTTTTGAAATTACACGTTGAGGAAAAGCTAAGAAAATAGCATAACGCAATACAGGAGGAGCCAGTGATGCAGTCCTGCCGTATCAAGTAGAGGTCAACAAGTCAAGGAAGCCAATTAAAACGTTGATTAACATTCATGTGGGAGATGTGGTGTCTACATACAGGTGGGATGGGCTCACCATTCCATCGCACACACACCCGTATAATGCGAGCAGTGAACGGTGGAGTCCAGCCTGTTGTAACCATGGCGTCCTGGGAGGTGGAGATCAGGAGGTTAATATGATCCAATCTACCTCCTTCATTAGCCTGATGAAGGTAATAACAGTCTATGGGGGAAAAGGCTGCCAGGTTGACTTAAACCCAAATACCTACAACTTGCCTGGAGGGTCTACAAGCTTTTGCTAGCCACTTAATAGACTCAAAATAGCTTCTGTTGTAATGCATTACGTTTACATGCAAAAAAAAACTCTGCATGGGACAAAAACGAATGTGTCAACATTGTGAGGAGTGTGTGAATCCTTTTACACTACAATTGTACAGCAAGCTTTTCAGGCACATTAAAGGAGATAGACAAAATGAAGGGGAGTAACTTAAGATGGACATACTGGCTTTACTGCACCGTTTTTCACTTCGGTGAGAAACGAAGCAGTCACAGTGTGAGAGTAAGGTTCTGAATTTAATGTTGATCTATGACCGCTTGAACTCATTTATGCACTTCCCAAACCAGTGAAGCTTAATGGGAAATGTTTGCGTGTGATTGTAGATGTAGCTGGATAACATGCACGACTGAGATCGCAGGGAGGGGAAGTAGATTAAGAGTAAATAAGATGAGAATAGTAGTAATAGGTAGGCCTAACAGACAATAAACATCATTAATTGGAGAGGCACACATGGATGGGTGCAGACAGATGGTGTTTTGTACTCATTTGTCATACACTGCTGACAGAAAGCGCATGAGAGGGAAGGAGTGGGATCTAGAAGGAGAAGAACCACAAAAAAAGGTGTCAGTACACTGCAGCTTAGAAAAAACCTTCCACTGTTTAAATCTAGCTCTGCTTATTCTGCAGCATCGTTTCTCTCTGCCTGCCTAGTCTGAGTGGTTCTGATGGCACTGCCATACTGCACACTAGTGCGTACAGACAACACCCTACAGATAGCCAAGCTTGGCAGCCATTAAGGTCCATCTGTCTGGCTTTGACTAAAGCACTAGCTACTCTTTTTTTTCCTCCAAGGTGGTCCATAGCAGGGAGGGGGAAAAAACAGAAAGAGAGGAGGGCAGGAGACAGGAAGCAGAACAGAAAAAGAGACATCTGATGGAGGGTTCTACATTTGCTCCTGCAATGTCGAGGTATGTGTAAAAATTGAAAGAAAAGAGAATGAAGAAATCCCCCTCTTAATTTCCATAATGCCTATCGGTAGAACAAAAGAGAAAGCTTAAAATAGAACTTCAGAAAAAGGACGGTAGAAGGATGGAGGGGAATGTGTGGGGGGTGGAAAACACAAGAGAGAACAGCATGCTAAAGTCAGGAGGCAAGACTGGGTTTCCACAATCCTACAAATGGAGATTAGTGCTCGAGGCCACTGTCTGCCTGGGCAGCTACTATGCTCACTTTGTTCTCGGCAATGACAGTTTCATTCAGAGAGACGTACACCCGCCTCTTCAGGCCCAAAGTGCCCCGTTCAGTGCTGTGTTCTGTTAAACCTTTGCTGGTATTGGATGCTCTGCTTGAGTCTGTGTATAGGCATTAAAAGTTAGGTTTTAATGCAAGAAAGGATCCATGTTCTCTGCGTTAAAGTATGTGTTGAAAAAAAACAAAAAACAAACTAGCCTTCGGTTTGGTGGAAAACACAACATATACTTTAGTGAGTCCAGATTAGCATTAGCATTATAATTTGTAATGTAAACTTTAGCAAGAAATCAGATATGCCTATTTGGAAAAGACTACATTTATTTACGAACTACATCCCTTCCTCCATCACACACACACACTACTCTTAAATGCATGAAAGACTTGTTGAGAAAAAAAAGTACTTACATTGCTTTGTAAAACCTATACAAAGGTCAGGAGCTGAAAAGGCAAATGCTAGCTTAAAACATCATAAGTCACATGGATTTATGGCACATCTTACTGTTGACAGGTAATTATCCATCATACAGCTGAAACCCCTCTCTGTTAGTAGGCTTTCCAGGACACAGCTGAGCAGAAGGGAATTGATATCATATGCAGGTGGATCATAGTTGGACTTAAGCCGGTGTATGTTCACATGGGTCTGCTGGCACCTGATTCTTATTTTGGAAATGGTTCACAGGGAAGGTCTTATGTCAATCAAAAAACTATGCCCATCAACAGCCCAATTATCGTTTTGCTCTCCGGTCCTTCAAAATAGGAGGTGAAACTGGAACGGCCCATGCAGGATTTATGCATACACCGCTGCTCGCTGAGTGGAGGTTACCTAAAGTGCACCGAGGCTCTGCTGCCGGCTCAGTTTGAGGGCCTTAATGAAGGACTCAAGGGATGGGCTGAGTCTCTTAGTGAGTGTGAATGTGCATGCACATGGAAGCATTTTGCAGAATGCGTATCTGTATGCGTATATGTGCTTGTGTGTCTGTACTAGCTCAGGATCAGTAGAATAAATCCACACTTGAAAGAGTAGCTCAATCAAGCTCTCCCACCCATATCTCTCCGTCTCTGGCTCTCCTACATCTCCAGTATTTCACAACTTCCAGTTCACACAAAGTTGAAGAGTTCACAGGACCAGGGAGCAAAGGAGCAATGCTCAGAGCAAATAGGAACAAGAGGGCACACCGAAAACCTTCGGTGTTGTTTTCAGACCTCCATCATGATGGCTGTAAAGCGCAGCCAATGGCAGGAGCAGTGCAGTAATCAGTGTTTGCATAGTTGAGACAAATTAGATGTAACCAAAAGAGAAAAAAAATCATCTTAAAAGGAAACTCACTATCTGTTCTCTTTGTTTCACTCGTGTAGATGGGCCCGCCACAATGACAAAGTAAAACCTCTTCTCTGGAGGGGAATAACAGGCATCACCTCATTTGTTTCCTGTGTAGTTTAATGAAGGTAATTTCATGCTGTCAAACATAAAGAAGACTGTCTTCATTAGGACAGCTTTTATTAAGGAAGTCCATACTTCAATCTGGTCTGATTTAACATCATAAAGGGCTAAAAGCCAATCCAACTGCCACTTCTAATGTTCATGTATGCAGATGCACAGAATTTAAGCTAGTTTTCATTCAGATACTTATAAAAAAAATGGAAAATTACCTCTCAGAGCACAGGAGCTGCTGCGTTAAAAAAAAAAGTTTTAAATACGATAAAATGATAAAAACACCAAATTACTACTATAACAATCTCACTGATATCACACAAAAAACTCAAGTTGAATGTGAAAAGGACTGATTTTATCAAAGCACCTGACTGCTCTGAAGTATCAGAGTTTAATTTCCATGGAGATGGCTGTCTGATTTTGTCTGCTGAAAGCATCTGTGCTGTATTTCTGTCAAACTGGACGCACGTCACCAGCAATCTAGCCTCAGTAATACACCGATAAGTACTTTCACACTTAAGAGAAAAAAGGTATGCTTTTAAAGGTAAAGTAAAACATAAGAATTTCATTGTTGTTTTTCTCAAAAGAACTAAAAGCTGCTTTCTGTTTGAGAAATAAAAAAGCATCTATTTAACCCACCCAGTGATTCAGGAAATGAATCATCAAACCACCTTTGATGTACTTGTCGAGACAAAAAAATAGACTTGTAGAAAAGTGTGGGTGCTATTTTTGTGGCAATCTTTTCAGATAAGCAGAGAGCTGTCAATGACTTAAAGGGAATTTTTGTTCTGTGCCTGCGAGCACATTTGGTTGTCGGAAGTTACTATCAGCTTGAAATTCTTTCCTTTTGGGTAAGGGAATCTATAGGGTTTTGTTTAGGGGCTCATAAAATGAGGAAAAGGTGTTTTCATATCCCCTTTAGCCTTTCATTGTAAACACATAACTAAACTTGATTATTGACATTATTTTCTGCTTCGTGTAAACATAATGCTGCATAGCAAGACAAAACCTACCATTAGACAATGAATAAACATATGTTAACAATGCTGTACTAGTACATTCTTTGAAGAATTCTTACCATCTCCGGCATTTAAAATTTTTTTTATCCATCCAAACTTTCTGATTTGACATGTGTCCCTGAATGCACCAAAACATTTAGGGCCTGTGCCCCTTAATTCAAAAGGCACATATCTGTATAATGTTGACCATTAGCAGCTAAAGTTTGACAGTCGATCTGTGACAAATAATTTTCGACACACTTGTGATTTAAAAACCTGGATCATTTGAGTGAACTTGCAACTGCTCTGTGTTTAAAAGAGGGTGATGAAGCCGAAGAGCTCTCCCTGTTTCAACTGAAAAAGTGAAAGTGTGTCAGCTTATGGAAAAGAGGTACAACTAGTCTAATTCAAAGGATTTTGTTGTTTGTGTTGACACTCACTTCAAGACATGGTTTCATCCCCAAGTCATTGTGCAAGTGTGTGCAACATTTGGCCCTGTGGGGCATGTGAAACGCGGCTGTTACAGCGCTGCTTAAAGAAAAGACAGGCCTGCTGCATAAACAAAAGCAATCTCAGAAGAAGGGTACACACTGGAATTGCCTTTTAGGAAATCTACAAAAGGATTTTGAAATATGCACCAGATTTATTCTCCTCGCAATGAGTCAAAATCTGATTATCTGAGCAATAATTAATCGATGTAGTTGCACGTCTTTGCTTTCACATTCTTAATCTTGAAAACTGGTAGCTATAGAAGATACAGTTCCACAACTTCATTATTTAGTCTTCTTTCCACCCTCTACTTTTTCTGACTATTGAAAGAGAACAGTGTTACTTGGAGCAAACATAATACTTATGAAATATTACAAGGGCACTGAATTGGACTGCATCTGTTAAAAAGCTTGTTGCAATGAGACTTCTCAGAGTGAATGTGTAACAGTAACAGTACATTAACAAGATGAAAACATGAGGGACTGAAGTTTCAGCCTCCAGTTCAACAAATCCTGTGTGCTTTTCGTAGACTTGCATTAGTGTCTGTGGACCATAAAGCCACGTGTAACACCACCTGGTGGCAAACTTGAGCCTTTTAGCTGCTCGACCAGCTGGTCATCTCAGTTAAACGAAAAACACAAACGGTATGCCAACGTAGCGACCGGGAGCGAACACCAGTGGCACAGCGTATGAGGAAGTCTGCCGATGGGATGCGGAGATGAAATGTGGCAGTCACAGGAGGTGTGTGCAGCTAGCAATGTTTTTCCACTCAACTGGAGGTACAGTCAACCTGTTCCCCTACTCTATATATGGGAGTAAACAGGATGTTAACAGCAGGGTAGAGGTGGTGTGCCATTACCCTGTTGCCAGCTTTGCATGGAAAAGCTTCTCTTAGCGCCATTAAATCAGCACTACAACTCGTCCTTCAAATTCCCGGGTCCCGTTTAAGATGGAACACGTTAAGCCAAAAGCTGCAACCACTGCAGACATTATGGATGTAACGGTATGTGTATAACATGTACTCACAGCAGGTACGAGGAGCTTCTTGACCTCCTCCACTGCTCTCTTCATCTTGATCTCAGCTCTGGCCTGCGTGTCTTCCACTGTGATTAGGACATGAAGGTCCTCATTTAGGTGTTCCCAGTTTGGCTTCCCCCTGTTCTGCTCCTCCTGGACAGAAAAACAGAAGGAGGGAGAAAGACGGTGAGTAAATGTGACTGTGTGGGTGTGTTCGAGCACCAGTGCACTAACACTGCATATCAGAGAGCCGAGGCAAGAGGCAGGGATACACAGAGAACGCTGGTGCCCTGTGAAGAGAGGCAGGATGACAGGAGCGGCCCTTTAGTCAGCTATTTAGCTTTAACTTTGAAAGGACACCCTTCTCTAATAGATCCCTCGGTTCACAAAGACAAAGATGAAAGCAAAGCCTGCAGCAATTAATATCAGTGAAAGATGGATGGATGCAGGGATCAGAGGGAGATAGATCTGGATTTTTAACCGCATTTATGTAACTGGTAAGATTAGAATGAAGACACAGAGTTCAAAGAGGTGTAAAAGTGGGCTGAAGGAAAATAAACATCTGACGTCACTGTGGACAATTCTGGCTGCCTCCCCTTTGACAAAAGGAAAGAGCCTAAAGCACTAAATAGAGAGGCGTTTAAATATTTAAATTGGACAAAGAGAAATTTGGAAAATGACACACACTTTTAGCTGCCCTGAAAAAAGGACCAGGCTTACCTGCATCTTTTATGAAGAGCTACGGCTGTACACGAGGAGACGAGTGTTTAGTTTTTCATAACATGTTGCTTCCTAATGTAGCATAATTACTTTCCCCCTTCTTGTAGCAGCAAATGCAGCGAGCGCAGAGCGAGTGCTCTAAATAGCGTCGTCTGTTGTGGAGCATGTCACTGTATGACCAGCAGACTCGGCGGTTTGAAAGCCCACTACTTCCCTTGAGGTGAGGAGCTGAGGTTTAGATGTCACAAAAACACGTCCTCAGATACTGTGGTTTGACACCACATTAAAGACAACAAAACACATGTTCAAAGTTCCAAAGCAAGAAGGGGAAAAGTAATTTGGCTGGAAAAAAAACTTTTGAAAGAAGTAAAATTTCCTTTACTAAAGGAGTTCAGAGGCTCACGCTGAGAAGTGCATATCGTCTTCCTGGTCCAGAGTGTGTGCAGACTGTTGATGAAAAAGGGCTGTTTGGCCCTGCACATGCAGACCACCACAACTTCAGATCAGTGTTTATCTGAGAGTAGTGGGCAGTTGTGAGCGAGTCTTACTGCCAACAATATCTTGTGGTTCTCTACAGGGGTCCCCCCCCCCTCTGTCCTTATTTCAACACAGACCACAAAGTGGAGGGGAGAATGCACGCTCATAGCTTAGAATTTGAGCCGAGTGCCACCCACATGCTTTCTGGTCCACAGAGAGCCGTTGCCATGGCACTGCTCTTTACAACACACAGACACACACAGAACTAAGTTCAATATTCCACTCTCGTTTTCCCCTTTTCTACATGTGGGTGGGGTAATGGTGGGTGGTGGCGGGGGCCAGTGAGGCCATTATTTCAACATGGCTGTTTGCTTATGGCCTATTAGGGGGCAGAGGAACCAGAAGGTGACTCAGCATTTTCGGGAAGGGACAAGAAGGACAGAGTCGTTGGGCTGTGAAAACCAAGGGATGTTACACGCAGATTTACACACTGCTGCTTGATTTCAATCCAAGAGGATCACTCAGTAGTGTGAGGCGGTACGTGTGTGTGTGTTCAGTGTTTGTCAAGTTTGTACACCGAGGCCCAGACAGACTTTAATTTTGTAAGAACCGTGGACAAATAAATCTGTGAACAGTGCACAGATATTCAAACACATGCATCCACACAACTCTGACCAGCATGGCTGCCTGTGAACAAGGTCAGTGTGTGCCCTCCGAAAGAAAGTGACAGCGTGGCAAACAGAATGAAGGCCGGAGGGGGAGCCAGGGTGGTGGGGTGAGAAAGGGGAAGAGAATTAAGGTGGGAGGGAACCAAAGTACCGGAGAGGCCTTTGACAAAAATGTTCCCTCACTAGCCAACATCAAACGCCTGGACTATCACGGAGGGGAGCCATGGAGTTTGTTGAAATAAACGCAACATTAAATAAACAGAAGACTCTAAGGACCACGTCTCAGCACAGGTTTAGAGTGAAGACCAGTAAACATTTCTGTTGCACAGTTCTCTTCCTCTGTGCTGCACCTGTTTCCTGGAGCTCACACCCCTCATATAGAACTCAAAATACATTTGACGCCTCACTTCTAACTATATGGCCATCCCCATATGAAACGATTACCAATTATAGCACTGTTGCCACACACTCTGCACTTTAGAAACTGGGGGGAAAGGGGTTCACCGTGTTGCTTAAATGTTCCTCTTTTATCTAATACTATAGGTTACAGAACACCCCTGAGGCTAAATGGATCTGGTCCATTGCTCAAGGACGCACAACGTGAGGGCTAATTTCACACTCAAAGCGTTCAGCCCTTGGCACATGGCCTCAGTGAGATTTTGGACTTTGTGGTGCCACAGTGTTGTTATGTTGAACTTTAACAGTCATAAATGAAACCATCAATTCAACTCCATCTATCCCACTCAGCACCGTCTTGTTTGCCTTTGAGGTTTAAGGGGCTGCCTAACTAAGGTCAAGGCTGTTGAGGCTCAATGCCAGCAGACCAAACAGGTGCAACCGAGCTGCAGAGACATGGAGGGACAGGAAAGGACACAGAGGAGGCAGCAGTTTTTATCTGAAACAAAACGCATAGTTAATTTGTCTTTAAGACAGAGAAACCTAAGCAGTACTTTAACTAAAGACATGGATACAAATGGAAATAAACCCTTGTTAATGCTCGATGGTTTTGCACAGCTCTGATGGTATTTAAAAAAAAAAAGGAACACAATCTAAGAATAAACAATGCAATCTCTAAAACCTGAAAGACTAAAAAGGCCAGAAGGCAGTGCTGAGCAGTCTCCTTAAATGTCACGACTTTCTGATGTGTCTGGAGAGATGATACTGCAGTCCGTCTTACCACAGATTAGTGTATAAATACCTTCAATAGGGAATACTGCAATACTGGCTACACCTTCTGTAAAATGTTATCTATGAAGTCTAAATCACAACATTTGCATTTTTTTTAAAGTCATCTCCAGACTGTAACTTTGACTGCGCCAAAAGTAATACCTGGACTCAAAGTTTTCAGGCGGCACAGAGTCAAGAGATAAAAAATGAAAAATGTCAGAGCAAAGCTTTGAACAAATTGACTTGCTGCAGTGCCAAGAGGCTAATAAAATGCAGCACATTGACTGCAAATGCCGCATATTAGCTCTTAGGCGATGGAATGTGGGAGCTGTGCTGCGACAACATCTAGTGTTGATTCCTTTCTGTCAGTGACTGTGCTGATACAACAGTTTCAGCTATTATGTGTTGGAGCAATCAGCACGAGAAAATGAAAAATAAATAAATAATACATTTCAAACTGCAGCCCTGTTGTGCTTTCACTTATGGTAGCTTGATGGGGAATATACCGTCAAACAGACACGTGTTAGAACAAAAAAGAAAAAAATGGAAACTCAGAAGATTCCAAACATAGAGGCCGTCACTTAGATGCACAGCTGATTTTTAATCTTGTTCAATTTCAGTGCAGTAAATACCTGCACTTAAAATTTTTTAAAACTACAATTCATAAGAGAAGTGTAACAGATAACGTATAGTTTTTCAAAATTTTTACACTTATTATATGCTGTTTATTATGTATATTTTATTTGGTTGTACAATATTTTCTGGTGGACATCTTCTTCTTTCCCCTTTGTTTTTTTCCACGTATACGGTATATATATATGTAAATATGAAATTCTGCTTTCCCTTTGTGTATCTGCCCGACTCCCTCCCTTTGCGTGGTTCCAGTGAGCTGGCTCCCTGTCAGGCAGTGCGGCCCAAGGGGGAGTAACCAGCTGAATTATTGAGAGCATAAAAATGCTGCCGTTAATGGATCCTGAATAAACACACTGGCTTTGCAGCTGATGGCATCTTCTGCTGCCACAGGGTATCAAAATGAAAACACTGAGGTTGAGGATGCAGTGACTTGGGGGTAATTTTGAAGCTTTGTTTGTGACCGACAACAGCCATGGCATTCACAATCTATCTAAAAGCTTTTGGGGTATGTTTTATACAATTAATGACAAAGCATATGTGAGCAGGAAAAAAGAAAGGTTCTACTTTTATACAAACCAATGGAAACGCAGCAACCCAGACCACTTAAACACGTTTCACTCCTGGTCAGTTTTATTCTATTACAAAACAGCAAGTGGAGAAATGATTGTTCTTGTCTGTATTCTTGTGTAAATGTTTCAGTGTATTGTGCCTTTGTTAGCTGAGTAATTGTGCAGGGCCTTTGGTGGATCCCGCTGCAGCACCACGTGGAAAAATAAAGTAGCACACACCATTAAGTTTCAAGATAGTGAGAGATTATGAAGGCAACCGTAGATTTATGTAATGAGCTACGACTAAAGTCTTAAGTAAGTGTGTGTGGGTTTGTACATGGCTGAATGTCTTCACTCCCATTTAACTACTTCTGGATCAAATTCCAAAGAGGGATCCTAGCAGGGTGTCATCATCTTGGTTCTGCAATACTGAACACACTTCGAGGAAAATGTGAGGAGATGCAAATTAAAACACAAACGGATAGGAGCACAAAAAAGGACTGAAAACATAGTCCCTGCAGCACACTGGCATTTTTTAAATTATGACTCAACAGAAAATCTGTGTTGTCGTCTTTTTCCCGATGCATCGTGTACTTGCTAAAGAGCGCGAGCAGAAAAGGTGATTGTTATTCCAAGAGGAATAGAAGACGACGTCTTATGTAAAAGCCATTATGGTGACACCCATAGGCAAAACACTTGCAAATGCTTGAATAACAGAATTTATTCAACTGTCAATTTGTTCTTATTGTAACTTCAATGTACATTATTAAATGTGATCTGACAACTCAAACTCTCCTGGGAATGCATGTAGGTATCCAGGGTTTTTTCCCCTTTGTGTAAGCATCTATTTTGATGGGACTGTATTGTAAATTAAATGTTAAATGTGCTATGATTATTGACTTGACAGCAGAATATTACAAAGCTACCAAAACAGGGTCTGATTTCAGCTTTAATTTGCCACAGTGAGCTTGGTTTTTCTGGATGCGTTCGGCTGAGGTGAGGCAGAATTCTGTTGGTTAAATTTGAGTTGAAAAAGCAAATCCTTCAGGAAAATGATCAGTGAATGAAAGCTTTCCCAAATTCCGTGCATCAGTTTGCGTGTACCCAAAATCAGTCTCAAATCTCAGGTCAGAAGCTCCAAAAATAGAGGCTCCTGCTGGCCTTGGGCTTTACTACCATCTTCTGCTCTTTCCACAGCACAGCGTTTTGCAAACAGCCCTATCAGATGTCAGAATGCACCCACCAGGCATCTTCTCAGCGTGTGTCTGCCTCATGTTTCTTGGAGCCCAAAGGCAAGATTTTATGTGACCACTATCCCAGTAGATTTCAGAGCACTGTGTGGCATTTCCAGACGGATACATCATTTAAACATGTGTGAACATAAGCTACTGAGGAATATTCCAATCAACATTTTGTTTAAAAACACCAGGCTTATAGCCAAGCTCCGGAGCCTACCTTCTTCTTGTCTCTCATGGAGCTCTTTCCTCGCACCATGATTTTGCATCCTGTTTCTGCTTCCAACTGTTTGGCAGTGAGTCCCCGGGGACCAAGGATTCTCCCCACAAAGTTGTACTGCAGACAGAGAAAAAATAAAGTAGTGAATACAAAGCACTCACATTTAATTTACATCAGGATTGTAGACATTCAAAGTGTGTACAGATTCCACTTATCAGCTGCGGCGGCTTTAACGTAAACCTAATCTTTACATGATGCTTTTCGAAGGTAAAGAAAAGTTGGTGACTATTAGCCATGATCATTTCTTTTTTCAAACACTCGACCTGCATTACCTTATCAGTTCTAAGAGATGTCAAAACCCTCTCCAGCTTGAAATAAAATATTAAGTACGGCGAACCCGTCTGGGGTGGGAAATAAAGGAAGAGAGGAGGAAAAATTGGGATTGAGAGGCGGTTAATGGAAATGATAAAAGGGGGATTTGTGAGGTGACGGACTATGATTGAAACAAGTTTCTTATCAAGGCTGTCTTTCCCTGGCACGTGGCTGCAGAGCTTTATGCCATAAGGGAACATATTTACAGAGTAATCCCCTTCACATGAAGCAGGTTTCCAATGAGGGAAAAGTGTGTTAAAATAATCCACCGTAATTTTCAGCCAAAATGACAACAGAAGGAAGACAGGAGCAACGTGATGCACAAAGAGGTAAACAAACCGTCTGCACACCAACACTGCAAGTATAGGCTGGTTGAGACCAGGGCAGGTGAGATTAAAACTAAAATATCACTTTACTGAAAAAAGAATCCTGAATTTTACAAACACGCTCAGTAAAACACTCCATCATCAGAAGAACAAGCGTTATGTGCCGGGGCATTAACAGCACTGCATTAGATTCTTGAATAGTCACATCCACTTTCACACTCGACTGCCCCACTGCCCTGTAAAATTCAAAAGGCCATCAAAGAAGTCTCATTTAATTACATAGGAATTACAAACTTAACACAATGTTGCCATCTCTCCACTGGAAGATATAAAAAATAAATAAATAAACACACAAACACCATCATAAACTGCAGGCTGTTGTTTTTCTTGTCGCCGTCGGTGAGCTTTCCCGCATCCCGAGTGCGTCCCTAAAGGAAAAGATGAACCCTTTTCGCTGGAAACACGCTGGCATCCCTGTGGATAATGGAAGCAAGCAGCGACACGGGCTTTGGGCGTGCTTCTCTGTCACAAGGCAACTGTCGGTTTGATTAACCAATGGGGGAAACTGCTGCGAGGCTACATTTTACAGTGCGTATACCAACAGAGGGATGTAAGGACACCTGTCCTCAGAGGTCAGCCACCAAAGAACTACACGAGCCTGCTTCTGACTCAAAGGTAAACACAGGCACAGCCTTGAGCTGAAGAGAAGGGAGAGCTGTCCGGCTGCATCATAGTGCCAAGCAAACACGGGCGAGCCCCTTGCTCTGGGGTTTACAGTGGTCCTCCCACACAACCCACACATGCACGCACACAGCCTCTAACCCGACAAACTGCTGCGGCAGTGACAATGCAATGCTTTGGGTCGTATAATTCAGCCCCGTTTGCCACCACACTATTATACCTGAGAAATGCTTAAAATGATCAGGTACTCAAAGGGTGGAAAAATCTACATTTAAATGTATGTTTCTGTGCAGATATGACATCGACAGATCCCATGAGCCTTATAGGATACAAAATCTTCCATTAGCCCAAATCCCAATGGATCTACACATCATGAATAAATTAAAAAGATACAGAAGATAAATTACACATCCGGCTCGACACATCAAACGTGGTGGAGAAGAGGAAAATTTATATCTGATTTAAACTGAGGAAGGAGCTGAGTGGAAAATCCTAAAATACAGAGAGCATCCAGCGACTTGTTCTCTGTTCCTCTCACTGCTACTAATAACACATCAGAGCTGAGCCAGAGAGTATTCACTGCAGACTGAAGTGCTGGCAAAACTGCCCTCGATATACAATCGAGGCCTTATTGAGAAAAGTAGACAAAGATAGAAAAGGTCCTGAGAGTCTTCAAAGGTCTAAGGTTTGTAGAGTCCGGTTCCATTTTGTAGTGATTCAGGGATGTGGGGAGTGTACACACACACACACACACACACACACACACAAGGAAACACACTCACACTCACTAACCCTAACCCTAACCCATACACTTAGCAAGACTGCTTCAAATATTTCACCACCGAGAAGAGGTTTTTCAACCAATAACTGACACTAATTGATTAAAGTTGGACAATTAAATTGACAATAATTCTTGCTATGATCCCTCATTTTCTGCTCAGGGTTTTATATGCATTTCACGCCTGCTGTAATGCTGTTAGACGATGTGAGCATTATTTCAGGTCACTGGGATGTGGAGACGATGAACATCCAAGACAGGGGGAAGCAACCTCTTTCTTTAAGGTTTCAAGTCCCTGGAATCTATGGTAGGCAAACTTTGTTCCTCCTGTCTCTGTTTCAGTTCCATTCTATCAGTTTTCTCAAAGTTTCCTTCGCAAACACACACCCCTATACTGAAACACAATTAACGTGCTAAAGCAAAAATAGACAAGACACAAACTTACTTCCACACAAAGTGCCCTTTAGGACAAGGGTTTACACTGACATTAAAGGGCCTTTGTTTAGACACAGTTATCGCTACTCCACAGACGGGTTATGTTGTGAGCATACACTCTCTGCCCCTTTGCATGAGAGTGTGTGCGAAACATAAAGCATGGAGTGAGCCGATACAGACGCACTCGGCTCCCAAAGCTGATTGTTGTACGAGTTTGTGTGTGAGGCACTCTGGTTTGTTTTCTTATGTGTGAACAACTGAGAAACAACAACAGTACTCCCAACAATGCTCCCAGAAGAACAATCGGGTCTTTGACTGCATCTGTTTGTGGTGGAGAGACAGGAAATGAGATCATGCTAAGGGCCCTGGATGTGTGAGCTGAAGGCTTATCGAAGAGCGAGGCCAAGCCAGGGGGAGAATACCAATCATGTATTAGCCAGTCAGACTTACAGAAATAAGAAATGGTTCATTCAGTGCAATGCATCAAAGCCAGTCAGAATCTGGTTACACAAGCCCCATCATCTCCCTCCTGCTCTCAATCTCCCTCCATATTTCCACTTGTATTATGAGATAATGAAACTTTTTATTACTGCCAAACTTATTCTCCTCATTTCTTTGATGGAGTCTGTCTCTGATATTAGTTTAGGGTGTTTTATACTGAAGAGTGAGTTGAACAACACTCGGGTTGACGAAACCCAAAATATCCTCTGACCCTTTAGAAATATAGACCTTTCTCTACATTAATCTGGAAACTGAGCTGGTTTCCTGTTCCTCTGGCTTGGTTCTATTGCAAGATCTTGCCTTTCCTCCTATGCTTATCTGTTATCCCCCCCATCGCGTAATAGTCTCTCAGAGCACAGATCAATCTTTCTCTTTGAATACACACAACCTCTTCGGCAAACAGCTGGCTGCCTCCCTTTAATCACTCGCTCACCCTCAGGTTGAGATGTCATTCAATTAGTATCGTTCAATTAGTCAATCGCTCTCACCGCTGGTTTAGCCCCCACTGCTTAAAACAAACAGAACCATTTCAACCAAGTAAAAAGAATGGATGCAAGGGATATGGGATCAGTTCCATTTTTATCAATGATGTGGTGCTGCTGCAATGAGCGAGTGGAAATTAACACCAAGACTCCCATCGTGACATTTTTCACCTTAAAGCCGGTAGACTTCAAAGCTCCCTTCTCAGCATAGCCAGCATTTAACATCTAATCCATAGCTACATTTTTTAATGCCGTTTCAGTTTATTTTTGGGGTTGTAGGCAGGGTGGAAGTGCAGAGAAGAGATGCTGGGGAGACAGACTGTGTAAAGATGGATGTTGTCAGTAAGTCTTGAAGAAAGAAACTCTAGCACAGAAAAAATAAGCAGATCACCCAGAAGAGAAGAAAACACTCAGGAACACGCCAAATGTGATCTAACCTCTCCTTTTCATTTTAATGATAATTCATCTTAAAAGCGGGAACACTGCCCTCTGACATATCTGAGAAATGTTTGGTAAATGCTGCAGATGGTAAAGGAAATAAAAAAGCTTCAAGCTTGTCACACACCATTTTTGGGCTGGTTTTAATTCAGGTGAAATGGCAAGGTTGCACTAGTTTCAGCTCATTAACACTTGGCTCGTTCATTCCTGCTTGTCGTTTGTAGCCCATTCATCATCTCAAAGCGAGCAAGGTGTCCGGTAAAAAGCCAATCATAATAACACGTTTACACAACGCAGCCTGTGTAGCCTGACTGTTACCTGGCCAATATATCAAGATTTCTTATGAATAGTTTGTTTGAGACAAGGCCAGATGCTGACATAGATCGCAGACCGGTTCTGGAAAAGCTTTACCTCTGAGGTAATAAAATACCTCATCTTATATCCATCTCGCATATTTTCAACGTCAAAAAAGGACAGATCCTTTTTTCAATCAAACCAATCAATGTTGTACTGACCTCAGACATCCTCTAGCTGAGGGATCTAGTATGTGCATGCTTTATCTGATGCTTCAGATAAAAGCTGACACTGTGTCCCCTGAGCTGCCTTTAATCCAAATGTGGTAAACCCGTTTCCTTTGTCCTTCATTCTCATTTTTCACATCTATGCTTCTCAGCTTAACAATGCCCAGATGGACAGGACAAACAATCACAGGCCGCCATACACTACATGTACACAAGCACAAGCCGGTGACATGCAAACTGTGGTTAGATGTGTATCTAGAAGTGCATGGAGATGTTTTATTGTTACTGTGTGTCAAGTTAACGGACCAAAGCAAAACATCTTAAAAATCAACACCTTATCTAACTACTAGCTCATCCCTTCATCTTATTATTGTCTTCATGTATGAGTGCAGATATGAAAATGGTCTAGTCTGCTACTCTCCGAGGTGAGGTGAGTGGCAGAACATTGCAAGTATTGGTAATGACTTAAGGGGGTCAGAAGGATATCAGGAGCTGGCATGATAAGTGATGACACCCTCATGGGAACACGTTTAATGACTTTGCCTGTGCACAGAATGGGCTGGTTCGGCTGGACGATTTTTCTGCAGTGGATAAGAGCCACAGACCCCTTTTTTTTCTTATAAGAGAAAAGAAATCCATCTTAACTTATTCTTAAGATGTAAATTAAATACAAATATGCATGCATGATAATCAAATATGACCACTTTGTTGCATCTGGTTATTAAATAGGTTTTAAAGAAAATATCTTTACTCATAGATTTAGAAGTTGTGATAATGCCTATCTACAACAGTTAAAATGGATGAGAATATCTAATGATGGTTTGATGATGTAATAAGAAAGCACAGTGCTGACTTCCCACTTCTTTCTTTTTTACTATACTGATAAACTATCATTACTATTGCCATTATCATTAAATAATGTACAACATGCTTATTTCAAATTCGTCAGAGCTGCTGTAGCTCAGACAGTTCTATTTACCAGTTGCTCAACAGCTTACGTCTAACAGAGGGTCTTCTTTCACAGAGTCAGCGAAGCAAAGGGAGTTTCTATGTACGCATGTTTTCAGTTCTCAGTAGTCCTAAACAGTCACCGAGTGACCCACATAAAACCCAAGTGGCCATTCAAACTGTTAGCAAATACAAATACGCTGGGGATAAAGCAGAAACAGAGATGCATTTGAAAGACATGTCACAATCCTCACAGATTCCTGAAGGTCAACGGAAGTGACATGCTGAGCTGTCAGTCAGCTGCCTATCAATGCACGCACACCCTCACACCCGTGTGTGTGTGTGTGTGTGTGTGTGTGTGTGTATGCTCAGAGAAGCAAAGCTACAGATAGCATTTAATTGAAGGTTGAAGTTATCAGATAGCCTGCGACTGAGCTGTCAGTCAGGATGCAGTCACCACGGTGACGCTTTGCAGTGTTCTGCACCACAGACGACATCAAGAAATGGATGACTTTTAAGAATGGGGAGGGGGTGGGTAGACAGACTGAAAGATAGAGACGCAGTCGTACTCACAAACACATTTGCAGACTGATTTGAGGCCAGAGGAGGGACACACTTAAGGGAACTTGGGTTGGGGTGTGCTGGCGAGGCAAGTTATTTTGGTAGAATCAACATACTGCTCTGCATCCAGACACCAGGGCAATCTAATTATCTGCTGGTGAAACCTGAACAGGGCACATAAAGTCATTCTGACAGAGAAAGCCCCATGGTGAGCGTGACCTAAGCTTAAGGATGTGGCAAGTAAGAGTCCAAGTCATGTTTTTAAATCAAAGTTTAAATTGAGAGGGAGGAAATGAGATTTCAAATGTTTAAAATGATGAGGAGATAGGAGGCATGCAGCCAAAGCTCCTATTGAAGGTGAGGTCATGCTGAAAATACAATCTGAGAAGTCTTAAGAGAACGCACTCCAAGACGGCCCCCGAGATAAAATCAGAAATGTTGATTCTTCATGGAATGCATTAGTCTTTGCTACAGTTTCTTCTCTTTAAGGATACACATGGGAAGTGACATTTTCGTCCACCACACCTTTGTTATTTCTTCCTTATTCCTCCCTTCTCTCACTGATGTTATGTCATTCCCTCCATTTCACACCTCATCTTCCCTGAAAACAAACTGGATATAGATACTGTGCCCCACCCTGCTCACTCTAAATTACTCTAAACCAAAAAAACAAACATAGAAACTCTGTAAATGAGTAAGTTGGCTGTACACCATCCTTTCACTCTGTATTTGTCTACTGCTTAAATAATTAAAGCCCTAAATCTAATTCCTTTTCTGCCAACCCCACGAGCGGAACATTTCAAAGGGCTGCGAGAACAAAAGATTATCTGCCTCTGTAAAACTGGTTGCATTCAACAATTCTCAAAGACAGATGTTGGCATCTCCACAAAAGTGTTTCATTACAGCAAATTTTGCACATGAACCCAATTTTACAAGAGATAAGACTTTTTGTACTACTGCTGATTTCTCCTGGTACCCTCTGTCTGGCACTTACCACTTTCCCCGGTGACTTAACACATATTCAGTTTGTAAAATAAGAATGAGAAAGGTTCATTTGTAATTTGTGTCTTCTTTGCACTATTTGGATGTCTACATTACTGTGTGTTTCACTGCTAAGGTCATCCAAAAGTCATCTTGTCCACCAGAGGAAAGCCAAATTAATGTAGCAGCTTTCTCAACCGTTTCAACACAATATGAAGTTATAGCCCTGTTGTGCACAGAGCAGCGCAGCGAGCAAAGGGTTGTTTGCCACGCTTCCCAATATGTGTGTGTAATTCTATTAATGCCGCACATTTGGGAGGAGTGTGCACTGTTCCAACACGTTTACACAAACCTGTCTCGTTTTTCTGAGATGCTTGTTGTTGGTTGACAGAGATTCAATAAAACCCACTCACAGACCGACAGTTCCACACAAACCGTAGTGATGTCAGCTGTAATGAATTACATGTTTCTATGAAAAATGACATCAGTGGGGCAGTCCCAGCTTCAGATATGCCCTTTAAGATAACTAGACATCTTGTAAAAGAACATCTGGTGTCAGTGGCACCACACTTACTCATTCCTGTGCAAATTTTGTGGCGCGACGTATGGAAAGTGTTTATTTATCAATCCAAAAAGGTGTAGACCCACTGGTTAAACTAAATGCAAACTATAGTGCCAAAGCTATCATGGAGATTCTTAACATTTTTGCCAATAACACAAGAAAGAAACTCTAAGGTCAGATACAAGTGAAAATACATGATTCGGAAAGCTAAGTCACTAAGGATGAAGAGTGAAAGACAGACCAAAAGCAGCTGATGGATTAAGCCTTTGCTGATCTGAGGGTCAGCTGAGCTAAGCTTTCTGCCACTTTCTGCTGTCTTTTATCATTTCTGTTTATGCAATCCATACCTGGCTGGGCCTGCTCTACAGTGCCTCTTATCCTTTGCCACCTCCCTCCATTCACTTCCTCACTGCAAACTGCTGAGATTATGAAATGCAACGTTGCTTCACAAGATGTGACACAATAGTTGTGCGTGTCACAGATGAGGCCTAGAGTGTGGTTGGCTGACTGGTTAAAGCCTTGCACATTACAAGATTTTACACAAAGACACATGCACACTTGTAGTTGTGCAGACAAGGTCTGTGTGGACTCCTTTTTCTCTGTATTAAAGTCATCCCCTTTCATCCCTGTGGCTATCATCATATGTCCACCACATTGCCTTCTGTCACAGCAGAGCACATTTCTGTCACAGAAAACCAATCTAAACCTCTTTTCCAACTAAACAAAAGACTAAAAGACCTCAACAGTTTTATAGGTAAACTGCCCATAAACCAAACAGATTAAGTATATCAATGCGATACAGTTTTTAAAGTGGAATATCAATGTACTTGGCACACATGCCATGAGTCAAACAGCAAGTGCACAAAGTGTAGAGCCGTGTTTATCAACCATCCGTGGATAAATGTATGTGTGTACTTACATCTGGGTACTCTTTGACAGGCACAAACAGTTTTTCCTGCTGGTGAATTATGGGTCCGATAGCTTCAGGCAGCTCCAGCGGGTGTTTGTCCACAAGACCATTCACTGTGTCGCTGTACATGTCTTTTCGCACTCGGTTGATCTCTGAAACACAAAAAAGTAATATGTGTATTTAACAGGGGAATAATGGCAGGATAGGGATACTTCCGCTTTTGCAAATGCATACTGACCCTCCCCCCCAAAAAAGAGAAGAAAAGACTAAACCTTGGTGAATGCATAACATTTTCCTTGGGTTATTAACACAAGTACAATATTATTAAAAGGGGGCATAAAATGCTGAACTATGGCCTTCTAATGATTCAGTGAATCTGTGTTTTTCTTACATTTTAAGTGCTTTGAGTGAAAGCTACAAAGGATTGGTTATTTTCCTTTCCTCAGTCAGTCTTCCATGTCAGCTGCTGAGAATATGATCAGCTACACCAGCGGGGAAAAAGAGAAATTCGTCTAGGCATAGGTATAAGCTGTCCTTAGATCTGATCCCTCTGTCAGATAAAACTAATGGACCTTTCGCACTCACATGCCACTGCCAACAGAGACCACCGTTTCTTTCACACACGCTCACCTCCAGTTCACGCATGCCCCATTTTTACCGCCACTGAAGCCCTTATAAACTCAGACACCAGAGGAATGGGAGGGCGAGGGAAAAGCCATAGTTCTGCCCACGGGCCTGTGTGTCAATACGTGTGAGCATGTCACAGTAGGATGAAGATCAGCGGCTGCAGTTGTAACAGATATTACAAGATGACACACTAAGGTTGCACTGTTAAATCTTAGGATCACTGAACCAAAAGGGGTCAGGAAAATATCAAAAAGAGGACTCTACAGAGACGGTTTACAAAACGACTGAGACTCGTACGAGGCGTGGCTGGAGAGGCCTAGAGGAAGGATGTGAGCCTGTGTAGGGTGGAGTGGAGCAGGCATTAGGCCGTATTTCCAAAGACGCTTTTCCCCTGTAGGAAGTGCTAAATTAAACAGTGGCTAACTATAGATGTCCTCAGCTAAAGCTTTCCTGACCTCTAAAACACTGGGGGGAGTTGTTGCATGACGTGGTGGCAGTGTAGTTTAGTAAAGTATTTCCTTGTTTTTTGGGCTGCAATCTTACCACAGATCAGCAGACTCTGAATACACAACTCTGAAACCGGTTCGCTGGGGCCCTAACGAACTGAACAAGGGTTATCTTGGAGCGCTCCAAGTGGCAGACCAACACATTTTTTCCTGATGTGGTCACTGTGCAACAGCTGTGTGAACACATGCTGAAGATATTGAACAGTCTTCTGACTTGTTTGTTCAGGTCCAGAGCAACTCCTTCTCAGGCCACAGGACCTCAGCTCTCTTGGGTCAGGACATACTCCCAGTTCCTCCCAAAAAATTATATCATCTTCCTGGTATCTAACCCTGACAACGCATTACATCAGTCTTAACTCATACAGCAGTTAGGCCACATGTTGGGGCTTAGCATTGACATATATTTCAGAGGAGATCAGAAGAAGTAAAAAACAGACAAGTTTAAACAAAATCAGGAAAAAACAAGTGTTTAAACCTTGAACATATTAGTCTACCCTTCGAAAACATATCTGTAATCACTTTAAGGTCTAATAAACAACAAGCATCCCTTAATTCAGTGCATGTACATTTTATGAGCATATAGTACATTGATTGCCTCTTAAACAAAATATAGTTGAGGGGGGGGGGGCACATCCATGAGTCCAAATATCAGAGAGTCAATTGCACAATTTGCCTTGTAAGATAGGAACAATGTATGCAAGACAACTTTTTTTCTTTTAATTAAGGCAAAAACAAAGAGTTATTCACTTGGAAATGCAACCCAACGAACACCAGCATCCCTCTAATTTATATTTCCTCTTGCTGAAATGTCACATTAACATAAAGGGGGCTGAGCCGGGTCTATCAATGGAGACGTGCGGCATTTGACAACCTCTAATTTTAGTGCGGCAACTCTGTTCTGAAGTGTTGTGTTCACTTAAAAATTACCCCCTTGCCTCACACAGCCGAAAATCATTTATCTATCTGTCCACCCCGAAAGGCCGACGAGGGTGCGCATGAGTAGGGGTGGGAGGGTGTCACTATGGAGAGAAGGACACGTGAGGAAAAAGGAGAAGGGGAAAAAAACAGGAGTGAGACAGGGCCTTCAAATAGGAACTTTAATCTAACTGCAGCATTACATGACTGAAAGCAGCTCAATGTGCCACTAACCACCTGACTCAGCATATCCTGTAGCCCCCTGTCAGAACTCAGTTCACCTGTGGAGAAAAAAACTAATACTTTGGACATTTTTCAGAACAAAACAAGAGAGTGAAAGAAAAAATAACCGCAAGCATGGTTAGAGGACATGGAGTGTGTTTGGTTTGATGAGACAACGACAGAGGAGAGATGGAGAATTGTAACCCCGGTGCTGAGCAAGCAGGGGGGAGATGTATTCCTCTTTAATGGTAATGGTCTTTTTTTGTCTTGGTCTGAGGTAGCATATGTCTCATTTCTCATTTCTGATTTCTTGTCAAATCCTCAGTGAAAAAGAAAATGGTACAAGGCCTGCAGACCTATCTGCGCTTTGTCAAATAAACAAATTATTTCTCCTCATGGTCTCTGTGATGAAAGTACCCAAAGGGAAGGATGTAGCAGAGGAGAGTGTTAGGCAAAGAGGTTTGAGGTCTGATGGATTAAAATCTCAGTCTTGACCCTTGTGTTTGGAAACACAATGTTAAGCTAAATGCTGCTCATTTATTTTGATCAGATCTTTAAAAAAATAAATAAAAAATCACTTTTCACAATCAATGAAAAACACTTCAGTAGATGTTCAGCTCAGTTAACACAGTACAGCTCATTTTATTTTGACATATACTGATGTAAAGAAACAGCTACAGTGGTCAAGAAATTTGTATTCTTGACCATCCAATGTGAAATCAACCGCTGTATAATCATTTCCCACTGGGATTATAAGAGTATTTCTGATTCTGATTCTGTAATGGCTGACAAGCGGTGCATCAGCCCCTAAACCCCCGGATCAAGACCGAGTCACAGTGGGAAGTCTTGCGAAGTAGATTTGGCAACTTTTGGACCTCTTTTAAGAACATGTCGGCACCGTTAATATCAAGCGATTTGGAAACCTTTTGATCAAAACCTCATATACTTTCTGTGGAATACTGTGTCCCGCGCACTGCCCCTCTGCTTCAAGCAGAGAGAAGGAAAGCTGTAATACCGTAGAAAGCAGAATGGCCATGCACGGAACGAGGCTGGCACCCATTGTGTGGCAACAATGAATGAATGAAAAAAAAAATGAAAAAAACAATGAATGAGGATATCAATAAGTGACAAGTATGTTGCAAAGTATTGGCCTTTAAACCCCCACAGGAACACGTATAATATCATTCTGGAGGAAACACTGATATGCATATTCTGAGACTAAGGCCAAGAGTTTCTAATGTTGCATCGACACTAGATCCTATTCGTGTAAACACAGCGTGAACCGAGAGACCAAAGTGCAGAGAGAGAAAAAACGGAGAGCAGAGCTGAATTAAAAACAATGAACAGGCCCACAAAGAGATGCTGCAATCAGGTTAAAGACAGGTGAACATCATTCAAAGGGACCTGCTCCATAAGAGAATGAGAGCAAGTCTATTAAGAGGCCAAAAATAGACATGCTCGACAACTGCTTTGTCCTCACAGCAAAATGTCCTCTGACCATGCAGACAGACGCAGCCCGAGTGTGTGAGAGGGAGAGCACCGGAGTAAAAAAAGGCTGACAGGACAGGACTTTGCACATCTTTGCAAAAGATTTGCAAAGACACAAATGAGTGATCAGCTTTGCCTGCGAAAAGCTACTTCAGATGGCATGTGATGCCCCGAATGAGGCTGATGATATCTGGCACCTGACAGATTAATCTTAAGGCTAAAATGACAAATGACGGTAAACTCTGCTGTCTGAAGGAGTCTTTTTAGTTTAGAGTGACCGGAGATACAAGCGAGCAAAGTTTTTAAATGTTTTTCTGCTTCTGTGTGTTATGTTTGCTCACTTTATGTCCCCAGCAGCTGTAAAGAATGTGGACCAAGATGAGGTCAACTAAGAAATAATGCAGCACGACTGAAAAAAAAAAAAAAACTACAGCAATCATTGATGCACCTAAATGTGGCAGAGAGGGAAAAACAGGCTCAGGCGAGGAACAAGCTTTTTCACTTTACCACTCTACCAATCGCAAGGCGCCACTGCCCATAGCAATAGAATAGATTTAAGAGTTTAATGCATTCCTGCTCTTTTTTCAGGGCACCGACGACTTCATCCAAGATGACACCCCACCTTTAACATTTTAGGGGCAAAGAATGAGAAAGATGGGGCGTTTTTTAAAAGCAGAGTGCTGATGTGTAATGCTCGTTGGGGTGGGAGGGGGGGCTGAGCCACAAATAGTTAGCATTTCAGGGTCTTATCAACTCACAGCTTGTTTCTCTGCCATCCGCAACCTCCCTTACTAGTCAGAGAAAAAAAAGTTCTCATGGTTTAGTCTTACTCTTGCTTCCAAATTTCTGATTTAAAAGTTGGCTTCATCTGCACAATTGTTTGAAGCTCAAACATAAAAGTATTCCTGCGCTCTTAACGACTCGGCTGCGTTATCAAAATGGTCGAAAACAGCTTGTCTTTAACTTGCACGACATAAATTTAAGTGTATGCCAAAATACTGACTGACTGAATACATGGCAATGTAAAAACAGTAAATCACTGTTCAACGTCAGTAAAACTGCAAAAAGGGGACATTTTTAATGTATTTGTATGTATAACAAGTTAGTCATTGAATAAATATACAACTTAAATATTGTAAGAAGGTCTTATAATGTAGGAGAGCAGTACCAATGAGGTCCTTATTTTATTTATTTCAATTTAAAGATGCTAGAGTTAATTTATAAGGATGCTGTTAATTTTCAAACAAGCAAAACAAGTAAGCCGTTTTCATATCAAGGCCTTCTGCTCAACATAAGTAGCAGTTTAGTATTCCTGAAGACTGAGCAGTGTTCATTAGCAAAGCACTGATCAGTAATGCAGATGGACTAAATATTTATATGTGAAGTTGCATGTCGAGAAAATTGGTTGACGGCGTCACTTCAAACGAGCAGCACACACCCACACACACACACCTGTCGATGCAGAGGTACCATTCACTACAACAGCGATTTTTAAATTAAATATGGCCAGTGAACATGAGTGTGGCGGGATGTGCAGAAGCTCTCCGTCTGCAGCTGACGCGGATTCCTCTCTTTAAAATGCAGCTGACACACTCGCTCCAGGTCATCAGTACGTTTGTTCCTGCATAGTTTATGCGCCACGCTGTCATTGTGCTTTAAAAGTGTTCTCAAATTTAAAGTTTGTGGTTGAGTCAGCAAACTGGTTTTGACTGCAAAACAGTGTGTTGGCCAACACAAAGGACAGGAGAGTCATGGATTTTTTTTGTTCTTTTTTTACTTTGAGGCATACTTCCAAGTGGTATGGGTGCACCTAATTTAATTCTTTTAAATAATGTCAAAATACCCCTTGAAGATTGTTGCAGAACACAGGGTACAGTTGAGTACCGGGGGAGGCATTAGAAATTATTTCCCTGCGTTCGCTTTTTGTGAATGTTTTTCAGCCGTTTAATTTAATAGTAGTGACTTTCTTACTTTACAGAGACTCATTTACATTTCTGCTTGTCACTAACATGATGTGGATATGAGCGCAGACCCCCACAGGCCGAGGAGCGTGAATGACTCCACAAAGAAATGATGGGACTGTTTGCATCCAGAGGGAGAGATTTATGTTGTGTGTCAGGGATTTTCCTCAGGCAGGCTGAGTAGAAAGCCCCAGCGTCAGGTCTTTAAGTAGATAGGCCACTAAATAAAGGACGGGCGTAACAAGGTTTCTGGATTCTCTTCTGCCAGAGCCAGGGGACAAAAAATAAATAATACATGCACATACACACACATACACCTACCAACACATGGGCAAACAGCAAGCCGAGACACGGGGGAGCTACTTTTCATCCAAATAGAGACGGGCTATGCTTTCTACAGTGGAAAAATGCTTACACATACCAACAGAAACACAATCCGTATGAAGCATACACGGGGATTGTGTGAACATTTAGAAATTCCGGGTTTCGGTTTACATGTGCATGTTTATATCCAAGAGGACAATCTTCTGGAAAGCAGCGCGTTTTGAGCTCTGATCATCAATAATGAGCTGCAGCAGTGTGAAAACACACACGCAGGTAACAACTCAAACAAATATTCAAGCTGCAGCCCAGCCCTGCACAAGACAGCGAGTGCCCTGACACAAACTTTAGCATATACGATACATATAAAAACAAACATCCAAACATTAAAAAACACCCACACACAAGCTAATGAGCCTGTGTTTGGAGGCAAGCATCCCCTGAGAGAGTGAACCCACAGAAATAACACCCCACACGGAAGGAGGAGGAAAAGTGCCTCAGAGAAAACTCTGCTAAACAAATACAGTATGGAACAAGAAGGAAATGGAGCTGCATCCTTGCAGCTTGCCTTACTAGCCAATGGTTCACATTTTGTCTTCTGACAAAGAGCTTAAAAACATGATGGAAACATCCTACTGCTGGGCTTTACACGTTCCAGTTTACCTTTTTCATGACCACGAGGTAAAGCATTAACACAGTTAAAGTTGTTCTGCGTTCGTATCTTCTATGGTGAGGTGATATTAAATTGTAGAATCATATATACCATCATTTTATCAGGAATTTGTATGCAAACCACCAGATCAGGTTGGGTTTTTTTAATTCTCTGCTTTCAAACTCAAACACACTGAGTTGGTTAGTCTTTTTCTTTTTAAATCACTCACTAACTTCAACACATCCTGTCTGTTCTAACATCAGGAACACTGAGTAAATGGAGTTTAGCGCCTCCTCTATTTTAGCTGAAGCCCTGAGAATATCCATGCTAAAATGGGAACATGTAGGTGTGGTGATGGCCAGGAACAGCAATCAGCAACGCCATTTATCATAATCGGTGGCAAGTGCAATGTTTTCTGGGGCTGTCAGTGTCACTGCATACAGCGGGAGGAAAAAGTGCCAGGCTGAATGTGTCTCTCTGTGCCTGCTGGCAGTAATGGGGACAGAGTGCTATAGAAATGTGTCATAGCATGTTAGTTTGGTGATTAAACAAAGCAACTGCATGAGTTAGACAAGAAGAGAAGGACCAAAGTAGAAGAGTGCAGAGATACAGTAAGGGAGGTTTACATTTCCATGTACTACGGCTGTTGGACTAGACCTAAATTCATCTGCATTATGACCACAACCTAAAAAAGTTAATTGAAACATTCACTTTGATTTGCATGCTTTTTTTGGCTGGGTAACTGGTTTGATTATTAAAAAGATACGTCCAAGTTGCCTGAGGGGTGATAACAGCATTAGGCACTGCATTCAAAATGTTATTCAAATACCTACATTAGAATGTATTATACTATTTTCACTAAATGTTGAGGCCAAATACTTTCCCACTGTTTTCACTATTCTAGACAAATAAAAAATATCAATAAAATTAATCCTAAATACAGTTTTCTTCTTTATTTTTCAATAGTTTTCAATATCTGGGCTGTCATAGATTTTACAAGATTCTTTGAGCATCACACAATAGTAAGTGCTTTTCAAACACATGTTTATTGTCTGGTCGTGGCAGCACTAGGACACAGAAGACCCAGATCAACCGATACAGTGACTCCCATCCAAAATGCCCTGTAAGTTAACAGAGACACAGAAGTTTTTCAAAAATACAATGATGCCAAGTCATCAAACAGGTAACAAGTGTTTTTGGAGTGATCACACTAACAGTCTAACAACTAAGGATATCAGTGAAACTAATAAGGGATCAGTACAATCATTTTCCATTTAGAACAGGATACTTTGATGCCCAGTTCATCACATTCAGAGTGCATGATTGTCAAAAAATCTGCCCCCCTCAATTTAAAAGCAAAGTGAGTGCTTTAGACGATTTCAGCAGAGCTATTAGGACATCAGTCTAAAATTAGAAAAGGGGATCATCTCATTTGATGATGTGGAACTGCTTTATGGGGATGTCAGTTGGGGGGGGGGGCAAGCTGGCAGCTCAATGAGCCATAGAAGTGCCAGTTTTGTGCACTCAGTGGGGTCTGCCAGAGAGTGCGGTAAAACTGCCAGGGAAGGCTGGCTCAGTACAGGTTACCCTTAATGGCTACCGCAAGGGACCAAAGTTTATTACTCTCTGCGGGGGGGGCTTTTGATAGGGGTGAATCTTGTGCATGCACATTCATGCCTTTAAACTTGAGGGACCCATCCCAAGGTGAATGTGCAAGATGGATGACAATTTCCTAATAAAACACTGACGCGAGTTTCTCTCTAAGTGAGCACAAAAGAGGCTTCTAATTGCCAGAAAGCTTCAAGAGAGAAACATTCCTAATAATTAAGCAACTGCGGGAAAATAATCATGTTAAATGGTACTACTTCCTTTCTTTTTGGTCACTTTGTAAAAGTAGGCCAATACGCCAGCTCAGCTGGAACTGCCAACCTAATGCACACAGATGCAGACTCAGGAGCCTTAAATACAAGCAACGGCCGGTTTCACTGCTGGTTTTACCATCCAGGGAGAACCACGTGGAACATTAGATTGAAAGCCAAAGCAATAGTCATTTTACAGCCTGGCATTAAGAGAAAAGCCTCGTGAGCTGAAAATGGTTTCACAAATTTGAGGGGATACAACATTTTTTTTTTTTTAAACGACAGGCAACCAAATAGCCTGCCTCGTTTACGCGTTTGTGAAAACAGAACATCTGCTACGATAGAAAAATATTTTAAAAGCAGTGAAATCAAGCAAATAACCACTTCAGTGTTTTTTGTCAGTACACATGCACTACACATGCAAAGCCAAACATTTTGTCCACTGAGGTAGTCATAAACGCTTTACACAGGCAGGCCCAGTCACATACACAACCCCCAACAAAGCAGCGGGTACGAAGCAAAATGAAGTACAGGATGCACGCTTTGAGCTTAACAAGATGTGAGAGTATAAGATAAGGAATGTTAAGAATAACAGGATGCTAAGCCAGGAAGCGTGCCCATGGGGTGTTGTGTCTGAGCACGAGTTGTGGAATGGAACAGTCCTTAGCCCTATTTTCATGCTAAAGTTACACCACAATTTGGGAGAAAAAAATTAATGACTTTTCATTTGCCTGCTATCTTAAGAGGCAGATGATTTGTCCCATATCTTGTCACGGGCCCTCCAAGAGGTAACGTAACCAGATGTTCTGGTAGAATAACCATGAGCTTAAATATATAGACCACCATTACGGATTTGAAAATGCTAACCACCGTTTAAATACTAAATCTAAATACTGTACTCTGCAAGTGTACGCACAGCTGTCCCAGCGGTCACATAACAATGGCAGGAAAGGTCCAGCTGTTAGAAGAGGAAACAACAGAGGAAGAGGATGGAAAGACAGGCTCACACTGTCAATGTGAGTGGAGAAGATAACATGCACTGGGCTTCCTGTCCCCACCTCTGTCAATAAGGAGAGCACAGAGAAGGCAACCACTGGCAAGAATAGGCGAATCATTTTTCATATTCTTGAAACCGAATAACACAAAACACAAAAGCGATGTGGTTTTATATTTCCATTTGATCTACCCTTTAAAATGATACACTTTCGATGTTCTGCTTTTTGTCCCTAAATGGATCATTTCCCTGTGCAACCAAAAGTAATCTTAATCCAGCAGAGAGCTCAACAAAAATCAACTGATTTACATGAGGGGTGAGCAGTGGAAGACGCTTACATTCAGGTAATTATTTCCACCACAGTTAAACCCCATGAAATTGCAAAACAGACAGAATAAAATAGGACATAATGGCAAATGTTTGGCAAATACTTTCATCAAATGGGACTACTGACTACTAGTAAGGAACAGATGGAAGCAGCAGAAGCCTGCCTCAAGTGCTGCAATGAGAATGTCAAACAGATAGAAGACAAGGTATTAAGAAAATACAAAGTCCCTCTGCGTTTGTTCAGTGGGTGCAAAAGAGACAGAATCTGTCATTAGAATACAAGAAGAGAGCATTACGACATTAGATTAATCTACATTACAGTTTTCTTACGTCAGCTCACTTGGTCTGTCTCTGGAGCCAAATGATAGCTCATAACATCACACTGAAAGAAGTGAGGTAACACGAAGGAATCAATAGCACCCACAGAAAAATTCTATTATAGTTCAACACCATTAAATCTAAATTCTATTTAAATCCTTTTGTATAATAAACATTTAGAAGATACCTCAATGTATAATATAATTTTGCACTGATACCTCTACTTTTAACAAACATTTAATGATATGTAGATTCAGAGGCCATCTGTGGATTCTGCATTTCTTTAACAGATATAAGGGATCCTGGTCACAATTTAGGTAATCACATTGGCTGTGTTAACCTTGGATAGTTAGATCTGGCGCTGTGTGCCTCAGAGAAGAAAAGGAGTCAAGATGACTAACTGAGGACACTGACCAGATTTTTCCATCGACATGTTTTTCTTCCCGGATGACACAGGCGTATTCCAGCATAACAAAGCAGGATTCACCGGGCTTAAGTCCTGAAAGGAGGCATTTTCTTTTTCACACGAGACGACCACACCATGAAGTGTAGACCTGAACCTGTTCAGACTCACAGGGACTTCATACTTTATCAGTGTGAGATCCAAGTTTACAAAAACAGATGCAGCACTAGACCAAAATCATTGGCATGAATACTAAGACATTTGAGGATGGTTCAACATGTCAGGGTATGTGACCGTTTTTCTCCCCATATGTATCCACATCGTGGTTGTCTTAAGTCGGCCACAGCAGGCCGCCAGTGACGCTCATTCATTTAATATTTGCTCCTTAACTCTGGCATTTTTACTTTCATGTTCCTCAAAGTTTAGCTTTAGGTTCTCACACTTTCAGCCAGCAAGAACGTTGTTTTTTGTCATTTCTTCTGTGCTTTCCCCCAAAGCGATTCTGCTACTGTATTAGAGTGGTGGTGGTGATGCATTTATGCAATCCCCAATTATAGCAAGACGTGCATTTCTATTCTCTGCTTTGAAAACTTCAGAAAGAACCTTGCATTACAAATGCAGGAGACAAATGGGTTACATCACAAAATGTGTCCATGTGCCTGTCTGGGTATATCAGCTTGTTTCATCCCCAGGCACGGGGCCTGCTGGGGCTTGTAGCTACCTTCTTAAGTTCCAGTCTAACAGCTAGTCGCACTCCCTGGGTGTGACAACACACAGACTCACATCACAGCTGTTGTTATGTCTTTCTGCCAGTTCTTCATGGTCTTCACAGCCTGACAGGCTATTTTCCAGGAATCTGAATCTTATCACTTGAAACGCCCACTCTTTTGCTATTCAAACTGGGAATAATTGCAGGGTGGTAAATATTGGGGAAGATATACATGTTCCCATGTCTGAGCTACCATCATTTTGGAGCAGGCTTAACAAATAAGCATAAAGCTTACACATTTGGTTTGGTGGTCTTCTGTAGAACAAGCCTTTTTTTTCAAAAAGCCAAACAAAAAGGGTACTAGCTTAGAGTTGCTGATAAACTCCAGGTGTCGGATGCACTTCCTGATTTGAAGTTTGCTTTTTCTTGAAGGAAACAATGAATAAAAGCAGGAAAGGGCTCCAATGGCCTGCTTCCTCTGTCTGCAGACCATAAGAAGACAAAATGTTAGAAAGAGAGAAGGAGTAATGCAAGCATCCTTCACACTGACACATTAACCAAGCTTCCTCGATGTTAATCTTGTAAAACATTGATCGGTCTCAAAGTGCTTGAGTGTGAGGGCTTAACAAATCTGCAAGGGCATATGCACAGCTAAAGCCAACAGGTGCGGTCATGTTGTCTCCACCAACTGATGTCTGCATCGGCCAATGAGCGAGTGAAGAACTGCGCATGGACAGTGAGCACTGGGTTGATGCAAACTGACAGCCTATGTTGCAGGCCTTTAATGTCACCACTGGTCCTCTCATGAAAGAGCCAATGTAGCCCCAAGGCTGGATTTTTGCCACACATTCTCACAAACAAGTACAGGGGGAAGCTACAAAAGAGAAAACAAATGACAGAGGAGAGTTTGGTGAGAATAAATAGACTCTAAGGAAACAGAAGATGGAAGTAGAGATGGCAAGAAATATCAGTCAAAAGAGCGATGGTAACTCGGCTAAAATAAATAGGTGAAGAAAAAAAAACAAGGAAAATGAGTCATTCCATGGGAGAATTTATTCTATGTGCTGAAAAAAATACTATGACAAACCAGTCTTCACATCAAGACTGCATTAGCCAAATGGAAGACAGAATGCAGGGGTAAATGGTAAAAACAGAGAGGGAAAACATAAAAGGAAAAGAAGAAAGCAAATAAAACTGTAATGCCTGTCTGACTGCAGACACAGCAGGATGCAACATGGAATAGAGCCGAACAACAAGACCCCAGTTCATCTGAAGTGTCAGACGCTCAATAAATATAAACTTGAGGGGAAGGACTCCCAATCACAACAGACACACTTGCGTCAGACAACCGCACTCTTAGAAAGCAGAGCTGAGGAGAAGGGGGGAAAGCAAGAACAGGGACTGAAGAGGAAAATTAAAGGGGACAAGTCCATCTTCTTGCAGACTGTTCTTCACCTTAAGGTGTCAACAGCAGCTGGCACCTTGCCCGTGCCCACACCTGTCCACACCTGCCCCCCAACCCCCACAAACATAATCCAAACTCAACTGCAATTAATCATTCCTGCCCTTAGGGGGTCACTCGTTTAATCTACCAATAAAAGGGAGGTAACTGAGAAAGAAAAAAAAAACACTGAAAAGTTGTACACATGTACAGCTACTACAGGGTTTCTTTTGTAGCAATGGTTAGCATCAGAACTTTATTAGTGTGTCTGTCTGGAAAGAGTTCAAGCTGACATTCTTACTGGGCTGCTTTTCACTACATGGCTGAGCAGCTTCAAACAACATTGAAGGTTTAACCCTGTAAACAGCCAAACAAACTAACCAAGTAATAAATGTAACTATGGAACAAATGACCTCCAGTGTTGTAGGCTTGTATGACAGGCACCCTTGTGTGCATATTTCTATCTGAACTTGAGAGAATGACACAGTGTTTGGCCCATTAAGGTACAAAAATCCATTGTGAACCATTTGCTGCGGGGACATGGGGGGGAGGCATGCAGAGATGAGGAGGGGTCAGTGGCCTCGCTCAGAACCAACCAAATGACCTCATTCACAGCACATAGGAATCCTCTGTGTCCCCCCACTGTTCTTTATCACACGGACCATCCTCCCCTTGCTCTCAGCAGCCTTGGTTGCCTTTTTAGCTCAAAGCGAACACAATCGATCAATAGAGCAGGGGAGAGGGCAACCCTCACTAACCTTTTAATAGTCAACACATTCTTTCCTGCTAGTTATCTGTGGATTTTGATGTCCGACTTTCCTGTTACACAATGCTACAAAGGCTCTTTGTCTCACCCATTAAAGCCTAATCACACAAACCGACCATTGTCTTAGCTCTGTTATCTGCTCCTAACCGCTGAACTGATGAAGACACACAGACTTGAGCCTAAACACAAACAGACAACTAGCACCAACAACACGAAACTGGTTTACTTTCAGCTGCAGAACTCACTCACATGCTGCTGTCTAATGCAATGCACATGGGCATAAATTATGCTAAGCAAACCATGTTTTACATTACAGCACAAGACTGTGGGGCAGACATCCACTGTAAAACATGACTGTGCAGCACATGTAATTGGAGCCGGGTTAGACAGACACTAAAGTGTGACTGTGTCACTGAGGCCGAGGATGGCTCGCTCAAAATCACTGCTGGAAGGTGGTTTTCAAAAAGTCGCTTTTTCTGAAAGACAGAATCACACTTTCAGGGTTGAGACTGGGCAAAAAGGTAGTTAACACACTCCTTTAAATCTTTTTATCACTGCTGCCAGCTCTCTTCTCTGTACAAAGAAGGCATGCCTATGACTTATTTTTTTGTTGATGCCAGTAAAGATTGAATCACATACCAGGTGTCCAAAAAGGGCAAAAACAAACTAAGAGCAGCAACCGAGTAAACCAGGAATAATTTTTTAAAAGACCCTTATCAAAAATGGCCACAGCTCATTTGTAGAAGTATAAAAGACAACATCATCAAAGTATGAGCTGGTTTTAGTGGACAGATGCATAATCTTAATATAACAAAGAATAAAAAAACCCACGTCTTGACGTGCAGAAACTATGCTGAAATGTGTTGAAGCAACCAAGACTGCACAAAGTTATTATCACTTCCACTGAACAGTGCTGCTGTTACAAGGTGACCAGAATAACAACTGCAGACTTCCAAACACAACTTGCAGAGACGCATGGAGACGGTGGAGGAAGAACAAAAAAGACTCAGGGACACAAAAAGACGCGTCGTTGAACAAAAGTCATAAAGGCACAGCTCTTTTCGAGCTGCTGAATTTTTAGTAAGTGAAATGTATCAGATTGTACAGGATTCCCCTCTATCCTATTGTTCACCATAAGGCTTTCAGAGACTGTTCAGCAAATAGGAATAAGGCCGACAGTATTAGGCTGAGACGTGACGGCAATGACATGAAAAAAGGGTTCGATTGAAAAGCTGCTCTGTTTATCGTTTAGCATTGCGGAAGGCGACCAAAGAACCGTGTCTGCAGTCATTCATGCGGTTATTGCAAGAAACCAGATGCTGCCTTTTTGTACTTTATTGCAATATCCTATCATTCTTGCAAATTCTCACATATTTTACGATGATTCATGGTCTTAAATATAGTCTCTCCTGATTTCTGATACATATTTGATGGCAGTGCGCGATAGAGCAGTTTTATTACCCACTGGCATCACATGATTTTTTTTTCTTGGGCCCTCGGGGGAGATCATGACAGCTCTGCCTGCTCTTGAAAAACCACAA
The DNA here is from genome assembly GCA_013363375.1 of Menidia beryllina. NCBI lineage: Eukaryota > Metazoa > Chordata > Actinopteri > Atheriniformes > Atherinopsidae > Menidia > Menidia beryllina. The sequence goes on along the minus strand of JABUIW010000011.1, from coordinate 8,769,534 downwards.
AGAAACAACACGGGTCTCTGAAAGACGCTTAAATTATTAATACTTGATTTATCAGCCAACCTATGACTGGTGAGAAATACAAGACAAATCCCGACAAACAGGCAGATCTTGTGGGTTATTTTTCTTAAGGAGGATGCGATTAACAAATCTTCCTGGAAATATGGGTTGCAACAGTTAACAGAGAATGTGGTGCTGTGTGTGACAAAACTGTGAGGATCAGAGGCAAAGGGAATGGACTTTGATATTTACATACAAGTGCCCTCTTGACAGCCGTGAACCAAAAAGGCTTTCAACATTTCAAAGTGGAAACCCTTCTTGCACCATTTCTGGATATGCATGGTGAAGCAAATGTTGAAACGTGTTAATATGGGACTTGTGTTAAGCTGCACAAAAACACACCAACGGAGTGTATGTGGGGAAAATAAACATCAGGCTGGAGGTTAAGTGCTCTGACTGTGCTCCCGGTGAAATTCCTGAGCTGGCTGCCAACGCTCGCTAACGCTCGCTTGCCATTCCTCCTCTGAAAGGAGGAAGAAAATAAATGCAGACGGGTTGGTGAGCAGCAGAGGAAAAGAGTGCATTCAACCTTCTTTTTTTCTTTTTCTTTTTTTTTTAGTTCTCCGATAGAGATTGGGGAAAAATGATGATTATATGATTCCTTCGAAACTGCTGTCAGCAAGTATATTTGTCCTGACAGTTTAGAGAACTGAAAAGTGAGACAGAAAAAACAGGATTTAGGGGATTTCTATGCGCAAAACAAGTGGGAGAGCTATTTGAAACAGTCATGGAATGCAAAAGGGTGGTGGCACTTCCAACTGAGAAATGTTGTGTGCTGCTCATAGAAGTGTGGGATGAAAGTATGCGAGAGGCGATTCACAAAGTAATCTCAATAAAACAAAGAAATCAGGATCAGAAAGACAGACCCCTCTCTGTTGTAAAGGGCATAAAAGAAAACAAAGCAGGTTTTTCTTGTCACCACAGTAAGAAAACAGCGCCCCCCACCCCCTCCATGTCTGTCAGACGGAAAAACAAACCACTGACTTGCTTTCTCCATGGTGCTTTCCTGTCTGACACAGGCAAAACTTCCCAAAGAGGTTTTTTTGTCAGACAAAAACAAAGTTAAAAAAAGCAGAAGCAGAAAACACACTGCACATGTGACAGAATTTGAGCAATAGGAGGAGCACCAAGTTCAGGAAAGGGAATTAACCACCAAATTTAAAGAACAACTCTGAGTCAACGATTACAACATCTCCCCTCTATCATCCACTTAAACCCTTTTTCTTCATCTTGTAAACATGTGCAGGAAACATGACTCTTTCTGTGGGGAAAAAAAAAAAACGAAATAAATTCAAGAATGTTCCCGATGCTGCTGGGTACCTTTTCCATCCTGACACGACCGCTCTGCCTTTAAATGCCTGAGGGGGGACAAAAGGAGGAATAATGGCCTCCAGCAACGTGTTGTCTAACAGGCAGTAGTATATAAGGGACGACACTTGGTCTCTCTGCGACAGTCTGTTAGATAGTCAGCCAGGCAGTTGGGGCAGGGCAGAAGACCGGAGACCAGGCACGGGCGGCAGCGATAAGGAGGCCCCAGCACTCACAGGATTGAGCCCTAAGATAAGAGCATGGAGCTGTCGTTGGATGACTTTATCATACAGCATCCGCTGGGGAACCGGCACGGCTGGGGTTAGAGAGGTGGATGAGGGGGGGCAAGACAGGCAGCAGAGACCTAAGCTCACACATACGCTGTGGTGGGGCTCCGGGATGAAAATAAATAACCACTGGCAAGACAGACAGGGTAGGCAGCACCGGGTCCTGCTACGAACTTCCCAGCTCGCCCTGTCAGACTAATGTCACCACCTAATTCATTACTGGGGACCAGAGATTGTGAGAGGGACCACATAAGGCTCAGGTAGTAGCAGACAAAGAAAGAGCACAAAGCATTCAATTTTGCTTTCTCGCTGGTGGCTGCAGCTCGGTAAACCAGCTCACAGAATGGCCCTTGTTTAATTAAATTCCAGCTTATAAGTGGTGCTTTGGGAGAGTGTGAGGAGGAGAGGTATAACAGATTTCTGCTTGCAACAACGGCCTTGGCCTAACACCCCCAGTTCTCCCTTTCTGTCAGTCTCTATCTGTGTTCTCTCAAAGACGTAAGCAGTATATCACTTTGTGAGTGGCCCTAATCTTGTTAGCTGCTAAATTGATTGAATGTCAGGGGTTACTACAGGACTCGACCTGAGATGCGAGGGGTCAGGCTAGAGAAGGAAAGTACAGTAGGGCATCGGCATACAGACATTTGAACAGCAAAGAAAAGGCAGAATAATCTACAAAAAGAGAAAAAAGGAAAATTTCGTAGAATGCAGGCTCCTAGCATTCATCACAATCTGTTCTGTAAACAGCTGCTGCCAAGGGACCGATTCCTACAAAGACACCACAGTGGACAGCAGACAGTTTGTTCTCCAAACACAGACGGCTCTCTCAGGATTGTCCCATTAAATTATAACACACAGGCAGATTCAAAACTGTATGATGATGTAGCCAGGAACAAATGGCACATTTACCGCAGTCCACATTGTGTGCCATGAAGCTGCCCGCACAATACGTGGAAGAACAATGGACCATTTGATCTGTGCTCAAATGTATGATCGTGTGCACGGCTGGGCGATGCGGGCAAACATTAATTGCATCTTTTCAGTCACATGGAAACAATGTCCCAATTTCAGTTTGTTTTTTCTCAGTGAAACTCAAGCTGAAATATTTAAAAAAAACATTTTTTTACAGGCCCCCCCTAAAAAAAATAACATGCACTACTGCCATTTAATAGTGGTAATGTGTTGTAAATACTTAAAAAAAAACATACACATTTGTGCAATAGTTACAAAACATTTGTAAGAGTGGGTGCATCGCAAGAGTGTTTTCCTTTCACTACGGTGCAGTCTTGTGGATAAAAAGGAGCCAACAATTTTTTGTTTTCGCTCTGGATTTAATTTGGAAGCGCCTGTCTGAGGGTAGGTGCTCTCACTCCACTACTTACTTTTTATTTCAGGTGCTAAACAGATGTGTCTGGCTGCCACTTCGATGTGGAAAAGACCATCTTAAAATTTCCCACAGCTTGGTGGTTTGCTCTGGGTCAGATTAAGCGAAATTAAAGCTACTGAGGATCCCTGAAGTAAGATGACAGCCTCCGCCAAGGTTTCAGTTGGTTTAAAGGTGACAGCTTGGATATTGGACATCTAAATTTTTCCCGAAAATAAGAACAGATATCAGCTAATATCTTCTGCTGTTTTAATTGTAAGAGCTGGTAGGGAGAGCTTGAATATGGCTATTATGTTTAGCACAAAAATCCCTTACTACATTTTATTCTCGAAAAAGACAAAAAAAAAACTTTTTTTTTTTTTTAAAGTCTTCCCAGATTCTTGTACTATAACACTGCCATGCTGCATCTCTCTATGTTATACGGCCTGTCTCCATCTGCCAAGAGAAAATATAGCAATTTGAAGCAGCTTGTTGGCAGGCAGATCGTAAAGAGGAAATAAAAAAAAAAAAGAAATCTCCACAGCAGGTGTCACCTCAGGGAGATGAACAACTGCAGCGCAAGGGGATTTCAAAAGAGGCCTGTCAATCGGCCCGGATGACCTTGAGGGACGGCGTGCATGTCGGGAAAGTACTGTGGGCGTCCACGCACACATGCTCCGGGAGCAGCCATCGCACACAAGGGTGGTGTTGGCTTTCCACTGCTATGGCAGCAGCTGTGTAGACATGCAAAAACTATGTGCGGCTCGGGGAGCTTTGCAGCTGTTTGTGGAGATGGACAAAGTGGGGGAAAAGTTAGAGGTGATCGAATGCAAGTTGGTTGCGTTTCAGCTCACACTGGGTGCGCTGAAGTCTGGCGGAGCGGGTGTTTAAGCCTCTCGGTCACATTCAAGTCTACAAACAGCGCATCAGCCGAGCTCTGCTGCCCTGGTAATTTAACGGACAATGCACCAAAAGCCTTTAGCATCAAGGGAGAAAAATTATTCACTTTTGTTCACAGATAAGGAGCATATCTGAACAGTCCTCGTCTTTTACTTTGTTTTTATTTAAAGCAGAATTCCATGTGGATCGGCTGTTTCAACCTTGAAACACATGCAACTTTGGTTAACATCAGCTTTCCTTGCTGACTTGATAAGGACGCCGCTTTCCTTCTGATTCTGAAGTAAGCTACAAATGACAATACACAGAGTAAAACAATTCAGTGGATCAAACAATAATTCACTTGTAATTTCGCAAGTCAGAGACTTGCTAAACTGGATCTTGCGACAGCCACTAAATGCAATAAATTAAACATAATTTGCATTCAGGGTATTTAGTCGCAGCAAGAGAATTTTTTAACATCAGTTATTTTTTTCTGCCTTCCTCAATATAAGTTAAAAAAAAAGGTCTCAGAAAGGATTGTACTGGACACAGTGAGGTCTGTTGACTGCAAAAGTGGAGGGGGGAGTGAAGAGAAAGGGCCCAAATATCACATCTGAGCTGCAACTCCATCCATAACCTGAACAACAAACCAGCTTCTTACTAAAGGCTTTCCCTGCCCTGACATGGCTGCCATCTCACACACAAACACCACTTTTGACAGCGGGGTAAAGTTTGGACTGGTGCGGTGGAAACCCAGGTAAACCTACGATGTGCAATGCAGAGCCATGGGACCGCCCTGACCAGTTCTTCTTAACACCAGACGGGCCGCGACAATCTGCCGTAATTCTGAATCCTGACCAAAAATCATTTTTGCACACATCGGTTTGACTCGTTTAACCTCACTTTTGACTCTGAGGAATCTAAGGAAAACCTTCTGCCAGCTGCAACACGGCTGCTCAGCTCAGGAACAAAATATACAACCAAAAATATATTTTAAAATATGTTTTACACTAAGATATTAGTTACGTTCAGTAAAACACACTTCTATTAATATTGTACAGGGTGAAAAGGGTATGAGGATCAGATAACACTGATTTAAAACTTCTGGGAGTCTAATTTCTGAGTAAATACAGACACTTAAGCAAAACAGGCAGAACTTAATGAGCTTCTGTTTGAACTACTACTATCAACAAATAATGATTGTGATTTCCTATGGGTATCGGAACGAAACCTCTATATTTGTGCCTTCAGTGTCTTATTCAACAGCTCCACGGACAAGACAGAATCTCTTCAGACCGGTTAGGCAAGTTCATACCACAGAGCCTGCTTATCCGGACAAGTATGCGCTCCTCTCTCAGCCCCTGTTGCCTGCAGGAGCCACGGGTTTACGGGTTTAAAAACTCAAAGAAATAAAGCCGACACATGAGTGCTATTCCCCGACATGTCCGACTCTTCGCTCCAACACGGGGACAGTGTGTCGGGGGGGCTGTGGCGCTCTCTAGTGTCCCCAGCTCACGTACATGAAAAACACAGGCTCAACCCTCCGCTGAGACCAGTTCACAGTATCGATACGACCCAGCCCGGAGCCAACGCAGCCCGGTTTCTCTGGGCTTCTGGGGGCTGGAAATCAGTGGCGAGGTAAAAAACAAAACAAGAATCGGGCTGGTGAATTTGGGTCTGGACGGGGGAGAGGGCGACGCTCGAGTTGGTCGGAGGAAACGAAAAGAGGAAAGAAAAAAAGAAAAAACACGTCTGCGCTAAAAGAGGAAGGAAACGCGTTTTAACTAAGCCGATCCTCACTTGGAGACGATTGTTTCAGTAGCTGACGGGTGGGAGATCTAAATGACACGACGCCACGTTTGATGGAAAAGTTGGCCGGGTTAAATCCTCTCTGTGAACCCCCCCCCCACCACCCCCACCCTCCGACCCCCCCTCCCAGCGGCAGCAACTCACTGGCCATTGTTTGGGCAACAAGCACACACATTCCACCGTGGTGTTACACTCGGCCGCTGGGTAACAGCTAACACGACCCTCGACACGCAAAAGCAGCGGAAAGTGAGGGCCAAACAATAAAGCGGGGTTCTCGACTCAAACAAACGGGATTCAAAGCGCCGGCCGTCTTCTTTTTTTTTGGTGACATACGTGGTGAAGTTAACGCCACCCGTTTGAAGAGTTCTACGGAATGCAGACACCCAAGCAGGCTAGCTAAAAATGTGGCTAACCCGAGCTAAACTGCTGTGGAACATGTGGACTCAGGCCCTTTCCAAATAAACAGAGACGTGTGCGACCCTAAAGTGGTATTCAAAGCTTTTTTTAAAAAATGTCCAGATTGTATGACCCAGTTTAGTTCTTTCTTCGGGACTTCGACAAAGTTTTGACCTCGTCAAACTCCGCCGACTTTAAACCGTAACTCTTACACTCCCACGTCTCGGCTGAACCAGATTTCTTAAAACTGGATGCGAGGTACAACTCGTTAGAAGTTCTGGGTTTTACTGTGTTTGCCTCGGACAGCAGACAGAGTAGGATGCCGCTTTTGGGGGGCGCCTGGCTGGCGTTCCGCAGCAGGGAAACCCCGAAAAGCTGTACCGACATCGGACTGCGCCGCGGCCACGCTCCCCCTCCCCCGGGTGTACCCCGTCTCCCCAAAATGCAACTTACCCTCGTCTAGAAGCCTCTCTAAGTGTGTGAAGATGCCACAGAGATTTGGTAAGCTGGTCATGAGCTTCTTCTCGTTTAATAATTGCATTAAATAGTCGGGACTCGGCCTCGGTCGCTCCTTCACTTCGACCTCTCCGACCATCATCTTTGCGGCGAGAGCGGAGAATAAACCACCGCGAAACGCAGAATCCTCCTTTAAGAAAAAGAGAAAAAAAACGAAAAAGAAAAAAAAAACTTGCTGCTCCAATCCCTCGTTTCCCTCCTCCTAGACAGCAGAAGACTCTGTCGGCCCCTCTGAAAATCAGGTTTTTGGGTTCTTGTTGTTTAAGTGGAGAGGGGGCAAAAAGGAAACCGTTATCTCCCTTCCACAGACTCGTGTGCCGTACTCTCCTCTACGCCGTGTGCGCTCAGGGACGTTCGATTCCACCACTGTAGGCGCGAGAGAGCGTTCCACCGGAAAGGGTCCGTCCTCCTCAACGCTCATTGGCCGGTTGAAAGTTTATAGGCCTAATAGCAGAACCAATGAGCACGCATATTTTAGCCGGGAGGGCGGGAAGGTGTGGTTACTAGAATGATGGTCAGGAATATAGACCAATAGCATACAAGACGAAGGAATGCACAAATGCCCCAGAAGTGTTGTCAACAAAAAAAAGGGAGCACAAAATCATTCCTTTCTCCCTTCGCTTTTTTACGGCCCCAGACAGATGTTTGAATGTGCCTGTTTTGCATAGGTTCAAGAGCACGAGGAGTCTTAAGGAAGCCAGTCCGAACTTTCGAGAATCACAAAAACACAGAAACAGAAAACAACTCAAACATGTGTACAAGTGAAAAGGTCTAAAAAGAGACCATCAATTTTGAGATAGACACAAAAGAACAACAGTGGGTTGTGCAGGAAATGAAATGCCGAAACAGCCATCAACTGATAAAAAATGTCTACAGAAGGCTGACACTATGGCCATGAAAAGATGGTTGACGTTAACAACAAAATAAAATGTGACATGATACAAAATAGAACTAAGAAAAAGATCAATTTAGAGTGGATCAAAACAATAAGAAATGCAAAATGCTTCAACGTGTGACATGAAATGATCAACTTTAAAAGCAAAAGTGGACAACATTGGTAGACTAAAAAATAAAAAAGAAATAGATCTTGATTAAGAGACACTGCACAGTAAATGAATAAATGAAAAATGTTGCAAATGAAATTAGGTAATCAAAGCGATCTGTTTAAATCCCATAACATGCTTTAAAATATTGTTTGATCATAGCAGAACACTTTTAGAAGTTTGTTGAAATTCTAAGCACATCGGTTCACTGATGGTGGGAACTCAGCCTCTTCAAGGACTGCCACAATCAGATATCCAAATTCAATTCTGATTTTCACTTGCGCGGTTATAACATGTGTCTCCATGTTAAATCTAAATGTCGTGCTCTGAATTTAAGGGAGAGCTTCACAAGACTCAAAAACATCTCACCCATGCACAAGTCATTATCATGTGAATTCAAGTATAATATGACCAAAATCATAACACTCTTCGACTTTTTCTTCTGTCTCTAACTTCATTTTAGCTGCCTTTTTCCCCATCTTGGGTCATTTATCAAAAGAGGGGTCAGCAGCACTATAGAGAGATTATTCAATTGTTTGGTACATTTGTATCATGAAAAGCCTCTTTCCCAGGTCATCAACACGACTGAATTAACTTGTTTAAAATGAATGAAAATAGAGTTTGGTTGTTTTTTTTGGTTTCCTTGTTTTTTTGTTTTCATTGTACAAGGATATTAATGTATCCTTTTTGTGTCATGTCATTGACAAACAGCATTCAATTGAATTCATGAAAACAGAGAGGCTCCATTTGTTTCTTCATTTTCACAAGGTCTGGTGGAATTTCATGTTTTAGAAATGACTAGCACGGGTTTCCTAATCTGGTGTGGACTAGCGAGCCGCTGTGAATAGTCATACGTGGGCTGAATGTGTGTTCAGTCTTCCGCTTCATACACAGGGTTTGTGTGTGACAGACGTCGCTCTCCATTTGCCAAGACCAGCCCACAAATCAGGCTGATTGTGGATTTCGTGTGGGGGTTCACATTTTTACTGAAATATGAAAAAAAAGAAAATGAAAAAGACGAGAAAAAATAGATCAACCAGTTCTGTTATTTCCGAACAAGATGCCTAGTGTTAACTAAGAATTGTATGCTTTGTTATCTGTCTTGGGACCAATTGATCAATCTTCCAGTAATCAATGAAGCCTTTTCATCGCCCTGTCCTTGATAGGACCTTTCCACTTCCCTCTAAAGATTATCATGTTTTATCAATGCAACGCACACAACCAGCTAGCTTCAGTTATTTACAGCTTACCCAGATAAAACACAAGTGGTTCAGCCTGATTTCAACAGCTGTTGGTTGAGAGGCACCAAGTTAAATCTCAGCCATGACCTTGGCCACCATTCAATTTGTCCGCTTATTGCTAAAGTCTTTGTAACAGTAGTCCCCACTCGGGTGTTTGAAAGCTTAAACTGCTGTACTAAAAACTCCTGGCCTTTAGCTCAGTTTAGTCTCCTCTGTGTCGCAAAGAAGAGAGTCAGCTAAAGGTGAAACCAGTCGTTCTAACACATCCATCCATCCATCCATTATCAATGCCGCTTATTCCCTGTTGGGGTCGCGGGGGGAACTGGAGCCTATCCCAGTGGTCAACGGGCGAGAGGCAGGGTACACCCTGGACAGTCCGCCAGTCCATCGCAGGGCCACACACAGGACATACAAGGACAAACAACCACTCACACTCACATTCACTCCTAAGGGCAATTTCCCCAATCTCCAATCAGCCTAACATGCAGGTTTTTGGACTGTGGGAGGAAGCCGGAGAACCCGGAGAGAACCCACGCAGACACAGGGAGAACATGCAAACTCCACCCAGAAGGGTCCTGGTTCCCCCGGGATTCGAACCCAGAACCCTCTTGCTGGGAGGCGACAGTGCTAACCACCACACCAATGTGCCGCCGTTCTAACACACTTTGTGTCATATTCAGCAGATATCTCCTCACGGTCGGCGAGCTGTCTGCTCTGAGCGTAGGTTGATAAAAATGCTTGTGTGAGTGGACAGCCTTGGTTCAGTTCATAGGAAACTAAATGGCTCGGTCCGGTGCTGTTTGTGCTCATGCTGTTTGCTCTTCTTGGAGCGAAGACTATGATGGGTTTTAAATTAGACACATCAGCCTACCCTGGCTCCATTAGCGTAGCCTTAACATATGTAAATGTCAAATATCTCATATCACCACATCAAAAACTCATTTGTACACCAAAAGGAAAATATCCCAAATTTACTTCAATAATAAAACTTGGAGCCTTGAATTATTCCACAGCCCTATGACATAACCTGCCTTAAATGTTGATGCAGAGGCAAAAGGAAAGATTGGTGGGATCCTGACGGGACCACGGGGAAACAGACCAGGTCTCAGTATCATCCTTGTCACCATCGTGCACTTCACAGACAGCCGAACGCAGCACATGCATCTTCTGGGGCCTACACACTGTGACAAAAGGGAATGCTGTGCTTTCAACTTTACAGAAACATAGTTCACTGGTGGTGTTTTTGATCATCAAGCGTCGGCAGTTTATATCTGCCTCGGGAATTTACAGCCAATCCGTTGGTGGCTTTAAGCATTCCTTCTTGCCGCAGTAACGTGACAGAAAGCCAAGGCCTGAGAAAGGCTGCATTATGATGCACCGGGAGTCTCTGTGTGTCGCATATATACAGCAGAGGTGACTGTAAAGTTGACTCTGACAGGCTGTTGTTGTAATGTTGTGTTAGGATCACCAGTTTTGCTGACGCTGAAAATCCATCTGATCCCCTCTATCTCTTGCTAACTGAACTAACTCTATCTGGATGACATAAAGCTGCTTGTTTTTGTACGTACACATTGATCATTTGATGCCATGTTGTATATTGCAATTTTTTTTCTACTACACACGGTGCCATCACCTTGGTAGTGATCGTCCATTAATTTAGTGGGACACAGCTGAAGGAGCACTGAAGGGTCCTCTTTAGATTAAGCTGGTCAAGGCCTCGGGCGGCATGTTCAGTGACTTGATCAAATAAAATTAACCTCTGTGGTGAGAGGTTTGGATGAGTTTAATTAAAACTGACATTTCAAAACAGTACCCCCCAAGACATGCAACACACCTGAAACATTTACCCTCCCAAAAAATCCATCTGAATGTGTAATCAGCACTTTGGCCCTTGACAAATGCTTTCAGGAGTGCAGCAGGTATCACCACATCAAAGCCTTTAGGATGCCGCCTCTCTGCCCCTCAGCTAGTGTTGACATGTAGCTGCTGTATTTTGAACACATCAGAGGCACAGTGCTTAAAAGATTGAAGATTTTCATCTTTAAAAACCACGTGACCAGGCCTGATAATGCTGGTGAAAAATGAGTGCAACTTGCTCAGTGGGCAGGAGTTTGGTAAACACTGACGCCGAGGCAAAAGTACAGTTTGTTCCTTATTGTTTGGTCATTTGAGAAGTCGTTTGATCCTTTTAAATTCAGGTCAGTCCACAGTAAGCATCCACAGAAATAGTTTAACTGATTATACTTGAATTGTCTGGCCTTTATTGTTTTATTTTAGCTCGCAGTGTCAATAGCACAACACGGATAGGAAGATTTTTGCTTGATGGCGTGTCATTTATACTGCTACCAATTACACAGGACACGTAATATCAGCCCTGTCGTCCAGACGCTCGGCGGTATCAGCCTGCTATCTTAAAGCTGGGATGATTTAACATCCCTTGAAGTCAAACACTGATAAGTGATTTTGGTGGATAAGACTTAGAAGATATGAAATGAGAAACCCAATTTTACATGCAACTTGGTGATAGCTAAAATTGTTCATGATGTTGACTCTATGTTGTTCTCTTTTTCCCCTCCTTCCCTCTTTGACTGTGAGCGATGGGAGAGTCACAGTCCTCCTGCATCAAAAAGAATCTGGCATTTATTTTGAGCTTTGAAAGGGGGTTTAGTTCTTATCACTAGTGCTGTTCATGGTAATTTGCACCTTCCTTGTGCCCATTCTTATGAGATGGGTCACGTACAGCTTCTGCGTGCTTGTGCTCAGATGTGTGTGAAATAGCCCCAAATCAGAGGAAGACAGGCATGCCAATAGACAGGCAGAGTTTACATGAATGTGTGTGTGTGTGTCTCGTGACGGCCTGAGAGTAAACAGAAACTATATTAATCCCCTCTTTTATTTCCCCTGCCCTTGTGTTTTTGTCATTTTTAATAACATGGTTTCTATTCAACAATTAATCCAATTAACAAGGATCCAGATAATTAATGAACATTCTTTGAGCCCCTTTTGAAGAGAGGCTGCTCGCAAAGTTACAATGAGCTCGCAGAGCGCCCTGGGTTTTCAACTCAAAGTCTGCTGATAGGGACAATGGTGCCCTGCAGCACGGGCCCTGCAGCTTGTCGCAGCTTGCCCCGAGGGCCAGAGACACAGCAAGCGAGCGGAAGCTGGTGACTCTGTTGAGCCTAGGCTGTCTGAGATAAAGCGTGTGGCTCTGGAGAGGGCAAACTGAGACTCGCAGGCTCTGATAACGCATACAAACAACAGCAACATTCCCCATTTTGTCTGATTTGCTCATTGTGGGACTTTGGAGGGAGAAGTGCAGAATCTGGGCCATTTGAATTTTCAGGACGACATGCAGAGCAATCCAAACAAATGCTCCTCTTGCAGCTTAAGCAGAAACAATGCATACAAGCTACTGGGGAAAACATAATGTAGCAACCATTAATCTTGACCTGTATCATAAGTGTGGCATGACAAATGCTCTATTGCTGCTTGTGCTCGCGTGTTCACGCACTGTTGCACTCAAACTGGATTTTGCTCTCCGTGCTTGTTTTTAACAGTCATTATTTTTTATTTTCGGAGACTGAGCATTATTTGTCTTTAGATCCCCTGCTGGAAAAATGTAGATGCTGAGGATAAAGAGGGAACGCAGAGTAATTAGTGAATGCAGTGGTGGCACATGCTGTGAGGAAGTATAACTCCACTGGGTTCAATTTGTATGTCTGAAAATATTGATTAATTTAGGACCTCAAAAATCCTTTGTGGGAACTTGTTTTAAATTAAACAATGAAAGTTTTGCCATGCGAGTCATCATGACCTTATCAAACATATGTTCAAGCCTCTATCTATACTTAGAATGTGCACCAGGTGTTTATTTAGGATGAATAAGGACTCCAGTGTTCTACACTATTACTATTAGTGTAGTAGTTTTTCTTTAAAGTGAACAGCTAAATTATACAGGTTTTCGAAAATCAACCAGTGTCAGCATATATGATGCTTAGCACAACTCTGCACAGCTGGAATCTGTTTGCAGTGCTGATAAACATATCAGCCATCTGTCAGAGGTATTAATCAACTCTCTGTTCAGAATAATATTTACCTGTCACTAAATTAAATGTTTTGCCAACCAAATCTCTTCCAGAGTAATTGAGTAAATGTCCTCAATTATACATTTCTAAATTTAAATTGTTCTCAGCAGCTTTGTGAATAAATCTGACGAAGAAATTTCAAACAAATTGTGGTGTATTTAAGAGAACTCGCACAAAAATGTGATCCACAGTGTGTTGAAAATATTTTTTGGCTCAGTTGGAGTATACTCTGTCATAATTGTGGGAATAATTGGCTTTTAAGAATCAAAAGCATTTGTTGTCCCCAGTTCCATCAGTTTTTAGTGGGGACCATATTTTGACACCTCCTGCTCCCGATATTACAGTTAAAAATAACAACAACAACAAAAAGATTCATGGACATGTGTTTGCAATTGTGGCTTGCTAAGTCTGGATCAATATCAGCACATGCCAGTTTTTCTGCACAAGTCTTCATCCTCTTAGTGGTTGCAAAATTAAAAACAAAGAGGCTGGCGCACAATGTAAGGAAGAGGGTGACTGACTTCACAAGGGCAAACCTTCAAGGCAAGTGTGAATGTTAATGTTAAAACAGAGACAAAACATCACTAACTGGCTTTCAATGCCAAAGACAGAACGATCATGTAGCAGGTGGTTAAAATAGTCCAGAATATCATCAGTACTCATCCACAGAAAAACCTACAAAGCACCACTTTGCAGCAACCAAAAGATACTGAAGAGGCAGACCCATCCAGGCAGCAGCCTCTTGAAGCATCTCCTCTCAACCAGCAAACAAAGAACCTGCTGCTGTCTCATCAGACATAAGGGCAGTCCTTTCTCTTTATACACAAAAGGGAAAAAAGATAGCAGCGGTCTTTTTTTTTTTCAAACCTGATAGTTAAGGTCTAACTCTAACTCCACCCCTCGCCCTAAAACAGCTGGGATAGGCCCCACCTCTACTGAATCTAAACTGGAAACCTGACCACTGTGCCTATTCACTCATAGCATGAAATGAATTCCATCTTGAATGGACTTAATGGATACTAAACAATAAAACCTGTAAATATTTATGCTGATGGGTATTATTGTTATCAAGGTAAGATAAAATATTAATGAGATTGGTGAGCAATTAAAACAGTGTATTTGGATTTTCCTGTTTGTCTCATCATCAAAAACTTAACAAATTGTCAGGGGCATTGTTTTAGTTGGACAGAATGCTTTTTTACAACTCGATAACGCTTTTCACCCGAGGTGCAACAAAATGGAGATTTTTATCTTCCAGTCATGTCAGAGTTTTAGTTTTAGTTAAGTTATCACCTCCAACACAATAACTTTTTATGTTTAAATCCAAAGATGTGGTTTGGATGCCTCACCCTAATTAAGCTGAAAGCAGAAAACAAAATGAGTTCAAACATACATTTAGCTGATTTGACAAAGGAAGGACTCTACTTTTCTCCACAGCCTCCAGTGTCCAAATGAAGACTTTTCTCTCAGTGGCAAAAATGGTAAACACTTGAAGGCGCCGTCACAAAATGCTATAAAACTGTACTCCAATTTGCCATTATTTTCGGTTCAGTGTACACACACAAAGCAGGAAATTGCATCCCAGAACAAAAATTAATAGAGCCAATTTCGAGACAGGCCCCGAAAATGTTGTGAGACCCATATGGTTGGTAAGTTTCACAAAAAAAGAGCAACAGCTAGTAGTTTAGTTCATTTTGTCCTTTACAAACACTTGAGAAAGAATGCCTTTTTGTTCACACACCACAGGGTACACTAGCTGTTGGACTCTTACCGAACAATGTGAGGTGGCATGAGGAAAGAATCTTTCACAATTCAATCTGACGGTGCAACATTCCAGCTCCTCTGTGTTTCCAATAACTGTCTCTCCTCTCTCCATCACTGCTACACACCATTTTCTATTTTGTTAAAGGTCACCTTGGGTGTTGTAGACTCGATGGTCCAGTGGTTTGGCAATCTGGTGATGGAAATGCCTGTTGGCCCGTCTGTCGTCACCCAGAAAGGGGATAGAAGGATGGTGGGGAGGACAGCTGGAGCCCCTTGTGATGGAAGGCTGTTATGGGAAAAGATCACCTCTAAATTCTGACCGTGTAGTGTCGTAATCATCAAACCAGTGGGAGAAAAAGAAACGCAAAAAACACACCATACTTCTTGACTACAACAACAAAAAAAAACCCCCACTTAAACAGGATAAACAAGACTAAACAGGTTCCACAGGTCCCCCCCCCCCCCCTCCCTCCTCATTCTACTGCTCGTGGAGTGCACACTGGTGTCAATACAGCTTAAAGAAGTCCAGCCAACGCCACATCTGTCCCCACCGATTGTTAACAGTGCGGATCCATTCCCGCTCCAACCCAAGATGCCTGCATTTGTTTACTCGCTCGCCTGTTTGTGAGCGCCTGGAAACCCGTAGCGGGGAAAGAAGTGAATGTTTGTGAGTGATAAGACCCGAAGGAGAGGAAGAGGAGAATGATGAACAGAGAAGGTGGTAGAAGGAAGAGTGGCAAAGAAAGAGACAGAGAATTTTCATTGATCTCGTCTCCTCGGAGAGGGATTGATCCTGTGGAAAGGTCTAAGATCTGCAGATACACACACACATAGAATCCCACCAACAGTCATGAGATTTACCAACAGACCTTAACAATAAATTAATTGGGGTATGTTTTTTGTTGTTTTATTGATATTCGAGGTCAGTTTAGTAAAAAAAGAGACTTCTCTTTAAGTGTTCTTTACTGCTCCTACGGTTTTTGGATGAAGCTTGTAAGTACCTTGGCACATGCAGAAGAGGATAGAGGTAAATCTTCATTGTGCTGTCGTGTCTCGCACATGCTCAGTTTCTCCCCAGATGAGCGTGGAGTCAAACGTGAAGACGACAGATCATTCCCTGGGGGGCATTTATTTCTGCCGCACAGCACAATCCCCTCATTGCTGGTTCTAACAATCTGCCTTTTGAGATCTCAACATTGCAATGAGAGAGGGAAAAAGAAGAAGAAGGGACAAGATGAAAAGAATGAGTGAGTGATAAATAGGAAGACAGATAGAGACTTCCTGAATGCCCAATAAAACCTTCACTGCATTCTAGTTTGCGTTCGAACATGCAACACACAGCCCAGCTTTGATCATATTAAGTGTGACCCACATGGATGAATTACTCGATTTTCAACACGGGAAGACATTGCACACAAAGTAGGGCGTTCAGATTAAACATGTCTGTACAGATAAGGGAGCATGGTAATGTCGTTAAGTGTCAGTGGTCGGCTCAATTCTCTTGTTTTTCACATGTGCGGAAGAAAACAAACAAGTGGTTTCTCCTATTGGTGTCTCCTTCAGCATTCTCTCTTTGTTGAACACACACACCAAAAAACCTTTGTCACGTCGCCTTTCTTTTTTCTTAATTGTGTTCTCATTCCGTCTTCAGTAATGACCTTTTCCCAGTTTACGACAGTTTTTTTCTCGCCACTGCCAACAGAAAGCTCTCTGCATGTCAGAGTGGCTTTTGTTGCTCAGCTCGGTGCGGTATAAAAGCCTTTGTTGGCCTGCCACCGCTTTGATGTGATCAGATGGAGATGCATAAGGACAAACTTCAGTTCTGTGGAGCCATCTTTTAGAAAGTCACCGCATATTCCAACATAACTTCTCAACCTAAAGGCCGGGGAGGCGCTAGACACGTGTGGCCCTGTGAATTCTGTGCATCGATGCAGTGCTTATAGTGTTTTCCCTCAGTGAAATGGCTTGAATTTGTTCTTCAGTGGAAGTTATTGCTGGCTGCAGGGCAGTGGCAGCTGTTGTGAGAGGCTGAGCTAGCTTGGCTAATAATAACCCTGGAGCTGAGTGAGTGCCTGTGGGCCCCACATCGTCTAGGGCTAGAGTCCTAGAGTCCGATTGCAAAGGAGAGTGACAATCAGTCCAGGTCCAGGGCCTATGAGGAGAACCCTATTACACCTTTGTGAGGATGAAAAACGGAATACGAGAATGTCTCATCCAGGTTAATATTGGAGTTGTAACACACAGAAAACAACACAGTGGGGGACTGGAAAAATATGCTTCCTTTGTTCTTTTTTTTGTGGTAAACAACTTTCCTAATCTCTTCAGTTCTTGTTAACAAAAGCCTGTCTCCCACAAAGATAAGCTAGGGTGTTTAGTTATGTGGGAGATTAATACAGTACCATGGACTCCACATGTTATCAGGCATGACTTTTTAAAAAAGGGAAAGAAGAACAAAACAAAAGGGGGAAAAAGTGGCTTTATCTGTCATGGATAATATCTGCGTCTCAGATGTAGAGTAGGATGCCATACCCCGTGCTCTATAAC
>JABUIW010000011.1:8695009-8751842 GCA_013363375.1 Menidia beryllina | reverse complement strand
GAAACTACTGAGCAATAAGGACTTTTGAGGGGATAAAATGACATTTTATCCCGATCTGAACACTGCTCTTCTTTTCTTTTATTTGAATAACCAAAACCCCCATCACTCAAACAGCATTAAGAACTTCACATAACATCTCTGCACTGGTGAAATAATAGCTTTTTAGAAGTTTACTGTTTCAGTGAAGGAAATTTTAATTATTCAAATAAAAGAAAAGAAGAGCAGTGTTCAGATCACCTGAAAATGTCATTTTATCCCCTCAAAAGTCCTTATTGCTCAGTAGTTTCATGTTCTGCAGACCAAGTCTGAGCTTGCATCACTTCTCAGTGAAGGAATGAGGGACAAATCATTTTGTCAACAATCAAGAAAAATGTGAGGTGAGTGTTGGACAGTCAAAGGATCAGGTTCAGATTAAGTTTTACCTGAAATCATAAGAATCTTTAATGTTTTTACACATTTTGAAATGACTTTCAGACCCTATACATCAAGCAATCCTCTTTTGCAGTAAACAACCAAAAAGAAAAATAAGAAATACATCAGAACACAGCCGTGCGGCATGGAGACTAATTCAGAGGTACAAGATGAAAGTTTGAGTTCTGAGCAGATAAAAGCAAATGTTCTGAGCAACGCTGGCCGGCAGCCCCCCTCATATCTTCATGCAGGACTCATAGGTGGGTACCATATATTTGATGTTTATAAAGGCGTCCTGCCCTCCGTAGCGCTCAAACATCTGTAGAGTCTCTTCGATCAGGTCACCGATGTTTTGTCTTTTCCGCTGGCTGTAGTCAATACCATCTCCTAGATTTTCTGGGCACAAAGAAAGAAATAGAGACAGACAGAATGAGAAAAACCAAAATGATTGGGCACAGTCGGGGTCATCACAGTTTGTGA
The DNA here is from genome assembly GCA_013363375.1 of Menidia beryllina. NCBI lineage: Eukaryota > Metazoa > Chordata > Actinopteri > Atheriniformes > Atherinopsidae > Menidia > Menidia beryllina. Next base: position 8,750,951 of record JABUIW010000011.1, on the reverse strand, counting down.
GGTTGTTGTCAGGGCTCACAAAGCACCACCTGCGGCCACGCCACGCTGCCTTGCTGCAGACTGAGTCGGCAAATGCCATCTTTCCGTCTGACTTCAAACCCAGTGGACGGACTGAATCTAATTTACTCCTCTGCTGTGGACGGCCGGGACTGAACGGCAGAAGAGTTTTTAACTGTTCAGCTGAAAGTTTAATGAGGCAGCCCACAGAGAGGGATTCGGTGTAGAGGACATGTGAGCTAGTGACGGCTCTGCTGCTGCACTACGCTGCGCTGATGCACACTAGGCATGAGCAGTGACCTGGAGTCAGGCTCCACAGGTAGGAATGCACGCTTATCTGAGTTTTTTCTGCCATTTTTTACAAATGTGTTTTTCTGTAAGTTTGTGTCTAATGCAGAAGAAATGCAGTAAGAGACTCAGTCAGCTGTGTCCCCATCTATCTGTCCGTGTGTGAATGTGATCAATGTGACAATTTGATTCAGAAAAACAAAACAAAACATTACATCCATAGCCAACTGCAACATAAAATGCAGTTAAGAAAAACAATGTTGTACAACTAAAGTCTGGTACGCTGTTATCAAAGAGACATTCCTGAGGTGTAGCCACCCTCTACTCCCTCCTTTTTTCATCTTAATCAGCACACACTTATCAGCACACAGCTAACTGGACTCAAGCTCTGTTTTTTTTGTAGAGAAACTAGGCACAATTGAACTTAGATACACAAATAAGTAAACATTTGTTACAAAACATTCAAATACAACAATAAAAAGAAAAATATGACAAAATAATCCCAAGGACAAAGAGCTGACTTTATTTCTGATGGCTTAATGCCAAACAAACCAGAATTTGAGCCAAAACAAATCTGGATCCAAAAGAGAAGCGTGTAGGCATATTCAAGAGTGCATTAGATAAGATGTGACATACTAACAACAGTATGGCCATTCAAACTGCCATCTCCTCTAACCAATGATTAGATCTGAAGACTGAAGTTGGAATTAAATATAGTGACCATTTCTTGAAAAACATCCCATCCTTTATTATTTCACAATCTTCTCTAATCTCTCAACTTCCCTGATAAACTCTCCCCTGTCTTTCTCCTCATCTTGCCACCCATCCATGGCCTTCTCATTAAAACACAAAGAGAGCCGGTCTCATAAATTGGGCTATTAAGCAGTAACACATCTATGATCTCAGTCTGCTGCATTTGCGTTCTGTTCAGGACTCATTTCACATGAGAGCAACGGGGGGCATGCTTTGACTGCGGGTTGGCCCCATATGCATTGCAACTTTTACAGCTATGGCTTTATTTAGCTCCTATTTACAGTTTTCCTTTCAGGGACACAATATAAACCAAGGAATGCAGCCTTTTAAAAAACGCTCCTCTACACTCAAGCATTTGCACTCTACTAGTTAGCAAAAGCCTAAATAACATCTAAACTGCAACCATCTGAGCAATAAAAGATAAAAAAAAGACAACAGCAAGGACCGACATCCAGAATGTTATGTGTTGAAGCTGGGAGTGTTGAAAAGTGAGAAATAGTTTCAGAAGCGCGGTGTCATGTTTTCCTGATTGTACATGCTTGTTCTTGTAGGTGAAAAAGCTGTGGCCATGGGGAGTCATCCGCTGTTTGTGGAAATGAGCATTTAAAGCCAACCCAGAGGCCTTTAGACAGAAAATACAGAGAGTCAGGCAGAGAGGTGCGGCTTAGGAAACAACAAAGCTCAGACCAGTTTACAGAGGCCTGGACGGGGATAGCACAGGGGTCCTGCAAGGGCTAAAATGCTGGTGTTGCCGAATATTGAGCCTTTCAGCTCATTCAAGTGCATTTCTTCAGCTGAGCTGTTGGGAGGCCAGCAGCTTCAAAGGGAAGAGGGCAAAGGATTTGCAATGATTCTCAATATTTAAACAGCAGAAAAAGGAGAAGTGTGTTTAAAAAGAGATGGAGGGAAAAGAAGCAGGGGAGGGGCTGAGGGTGTTAAAAGCTGCCTCTGCAAATGTCCTTCAGCAAAATAACCTCTCTTTCTAGCTCTTTTTCGCCATCTCTTCCCATCCTGTCGTTTTTTTTATTTGCTCTTACTATGTGTGCTTGGCAAGACAGAAATAGAGAAAAACAATCTTTCAAAAACAATTGCAATAAAAACTCACTGCAGGAGTTGTTGTTTTTTGGTCAACAGAGACAAAAAAAGGTTGATTCTGAGGACAATTCTCAGCGGACCAAAGTTTGGCACAAAAACTGCAAAAAATAAAAAAGGTGGCATATTTATTTATTTATCTATCTATCTATCCTTTCATTAAGCCAACAGGGACTGTGCCTCACTCTGCTGTGATTTCTGCCAAACCCCAGAAGACAACACTAACTACACATAACAACAGCTGCAGCCTCCCTCCTAGCCCCCCTTCTCCTCCACCCCTGCTCTTTCTCCATCCCTTATTTCCCATGGTCCTAAACAACCTGTCTTTCCACATCAAGTCGCAGACAAGCAGTCACAGATGGCAGTAGCTCTCTGGGTTTCTCCTAACCATCTCTAAATGTATGGACGTTAGTGGCACTGTGTTGGCAGCCTAGGTCTTATTGGTCATTTGCAGGTTATCTCATTGCTTCCTTTTCACAAGCTCGTCTAAAGCAGTTAACCAGCTGAACAGTCACTCCATCCTAACATTTCCCGGAGTTTTTGTGCCTTATATTTACGCTCGGTGCGGTTATAATCCCTCCTTCGCTCCAAAGACTTGGGGACACACACCGCATCGGATTTGGAAAATTTAACTCCAAATACCAGAGCTGACGCAATGTAACATCAACCCACCTGCTTTTGTTTCTAATCATCTTAACCCTGATTGTGGAAGTTCCTTATGAAAGCAGCTTAGGGAGGAGGCCACACAATACAATAGCTCCTTGATCATGGGAGTGAAATGCAGAGGAGAGTCGATGAAAGAGAGGGTTTTTCTCTCTCTGTTTTTCCCCAGAGTGGTTTGTCCTTTCTGGAAAAGGGAAGTGGAGGAATTCAGGTTATGAGTAAGCTGGAACAGCTAGAGTTCCATGAATACTTTCACAATGGCTGTACAGCTGAGGGCATTTAGGAGTCTGTGTGCTTTCATTCTTTTTTATCACCAGCCTGATAACATTCCAGCTCCATTTTTTCAGGGCATTAACATCAAGCATATTTTGCATGAAAATACTATTTATCCAAATTTATGTTAAAACAAGATTTGCCCCCTCAAGAAATATTCTAAAATTAATTTGAAAATTTTCTCACATTGGAAAAAAGTTAATTCAGTATTATTAAATATCTTATTAAAACATTTTGTTAAAAAGCCACCAAGGGTTATGTTTACAATCTTTCTTCTTCCTTTAGACATTTTTCGTAAGTCAGATCAGGCCACAATAAAATAGAGAGGCAGGAGCATGGTGTCGGAGCATGTGTGACAGAAGGTGTGTAGGTTTGAGGAAGGAGGAGATGAGGAGTGGATGGGACCACTGGAGGAGGTCTGCGCTTAACAGCAGGGCTCTAATTAAAAGGACCTCACAGTTGGGCAACAGGCAAGCTTCACATGAAGAGACTAACACTCTAGCAGAAAGGTGGGAGAGACCAGGTGTGAGTGTGAGGGAAGAGTGTGTCGTTCTCGTGTGTGTGCATAACCATTGGTTTCTAAGAGGGGGAGGCACGAAAAACCTTTGTGCAAAAGAAAAAAAAAATGGATGTGCTCTGTGTGTGAAAAAAAAACGAGCATAGGAAAATGAAAGCAAGGATTACATAACAGCCATAATATAAGTGAGAATTACAGGATGACTAACGGGAATGATTTGCAAAAAATAAATACATAAAGAAACAAACACAGGATAAAATAGTAATAAAAATGATAAGGGATAAAACAATTAGAATTTAAGTCAAAAGTCTTAAGCCTTAAGTGAAAGCATATTTTAGATGAGATTTTAAAAAGTACAACAAAAAAGGGATGAGGCCATCAAAATACCTTTAAAATCTATTTGAAATCAATTTGGAAGCTAGTACTAAAATGTTATGGATGTTATATTAAACACAGCAAAACAATACAGATTATTCTGGCAATCATGAGATGTAATTGTGCCTCTCACTGAGGGTGCTGCAGAGACAAATACCATATACTGAAAGAGATTTTTGTCTTTCTTATGAATCTCGATCTTGTTGATAAAACAAACAATAGATTTTCAAAATGAAAACGTGCATGGAGAGGAATGTTGACAGAGCAGATGGATGAGCCTCCAGCTTTATCTATTGTGGACACATTTAGGCAGACAGCAGCTAGGTTAAAGAGCAGCATCAGTATGGGCTGCTCTTACTGAGCATGAGCTATTGTTGTTAGACTTTTTCAAGTTGGAAATGGACTGAAAATGAATTTCTATACCTGTTGGCAACATTTATAACGCACATCCTTTAAACAGTGGTACAGTAAGCCTCATCTTTATATGGGACAATGCAATGCCCCATCTATTTTGGCACTGTAGTGTTTGGTGAGTCCACATGAGAACTTTTCAACACTTCTAAACTGGGAAACTTACAATGAGCCAACACAACAGGTCACTTTGAAAACAGATACACTCACTAGTGCTGGTTGCTTGTTCACAGGATATCTTTTCAAAAGCCAGAAATGCTTTTCAGTATTAAGTTTATGATGCTTATTTGTTAAAATTACAAAGTTTGATTAGGGAAAATAATGTGAAAGCTATGAACACATCACTTTCATTGTGAAATATAAAATACCCTTCAAAATTATGTTTTGTGTCCCTATACTAAGGAGAACACTATCTTTAAATGGGCACTCTGACAGTTCCAAAATGAAAATCTCTGAGCTATTTAAATTTTTTTTGGGAGAGTGCTCTGATCCGGTGACTACTGCTCCTTTTACTTAATGATCAGATACAGAAGAAGTAGGACGAGATCCCTCTGACACAGAAAGTTGCTGGTGAGTCACCACACTAGCTCTAAGCTTGCTGAGAGCTGCAGTCATGAGTGAGCACTTTGTTTTGATGAGATGGTGGGATACAGGGCTCCCCAGTGCTATGTGGGCACACACCCTGAAATGCTCAGGTTTGACATTCTGTAACATTTTGGACTAAATTAGGAGCAGAGCTACTGACTCACAAGAAATGAACACTGAAGTACAACACTTGTACTGTAGCTCTGCAAAAATAGTGCAGTCATTCGCCACGCAGCTCGGCCTAAAACACTCCTCTTCTGATGTCGTTGGTTCTTTTCTTCATCCAGGGTATCCAATCTAACGTTCCCCTAATGGATTAACAAGAAGCTGACGAACAGCACAGCTGTGGCTCACGTGTGCTCTCATGGGCGCACACACACACACACACACACACACACACAAACACACACACACACACACCTGGAGCTTGGCCCATTCCCATTTTGTTGCTTTTCCATCACAACCTTTGTGTGTAATCAATAACAACATTTCAGCTTAGCACCGCTAGCCCAAACAAGGGCTACAGCCACAGTCACATAAAAGACACACACACACACACGCAAACACACACACATGCACAGGTATCCACATAAAATTGCAAAGGTAGAAGTAAAACAATTGGCTTACGGCTAGCAGTGGTTTATTAAACCCCCAACCCCTACACCAGCCATCATCTAACTGCTCATGCTTACTGAAGTCTAACCTTTGCTGTAGGTCAGAGATCTCATTTTCCATGTGTTCTTCCAGCCCAGCAGAGCTCAGTCTATAGGCAACTGCAGCACACACCCATTTCAAACTAGTAAAAGTTGGACATCAGCAAAGCAGTGTGCCTGGTGCCCGAAAAACGTCAAGGTCAGATCCAACAGCAGAAAGTGAAGAATTGGAGACACGGCTGAGATAAAGACCTGCTGAGAATGCTTCTGAGAAGCACAGGAGTTAAAGTTGTTAGATTCCCATCGATCAGGGTCCCCCTGGCTTACTAGTCTACATCTGTTTGCAGGTGTACCGGAATTGAATTCCAATTCCACACTTCCGCCAAAAATCATGCCGTGTCTTTGGCTAATCCTTCTTTAGAGAGAATCCCAGGCTGTTGGAGGGATTCAAAGCCCCGCTGGGGTAAGGTGAGAAAATCACTCCTCCACACACCAAAAGACCCCTATTTTTGTCATTTATTTTTCAATTAGCCCACTTGAGTCAGTCATGACCAAGAGCAACACCTGTTTGTGCCATTTAGTTATGCCTTTGAGACAAAAAGCGAGTCCACCTTATAGGATGTATCAATGCCATTTTCCAAGCTGTTACCGTGTCCATTATTGTTTCAATTACAACTCACATTATGGCTTATACAAGTTGTATCCATCCTATTTTGGCATAATGCATGGAACTGTGAATCAACCGTGATAGTTGTCATAGATCAAAATAATAAACTCATCCTTCAGACTTATCTTATAGGTACATCACATTGCTGATTCAGCTGTTAATTTGAATAGTTTTCAAGAGATTCCAGCAGTTAGTTTAATCTACACTGACTCCTTCAACCTCCTGAAAAATCTCACTCTGCATTAGAATGCAGACTGGATACGGTTTGTAGCTGCCTTGGACAGAGACCCTAATATGCTCATTGTATTCAACTGTGCAGCCACCTCTTGCTTCAGGAAAGAAGCATGCCCAACACAGCATTTCCCGCTCATTTTCTTAAAAGAGGTTTTTCTTGTTATGGTTGACAATAGACAACTGCTACACAGCGATACATATTGGTTAAGATTTGGAAAAAAAGAATACTGTCATTATAATCGTCTGTAAGTGTTTTTACATAAGACTGCAACATGCATCACCAGTGAAAAATGAAAACAACTCGCTGTTTGTACCACCCAGGATCTACCCTTTCCCTCGCTGCCCGTCTGTGTCACTCCCTGGCCGGGAGCAGAGTGTCAGTGCTGTCAGGTGTGAGTCAATGCCGTCAGATGCGATCTCATTACGCCAGCTTACCTCAAGGTTAGCAGCGGGCTGCTGGCTAGGCACAAAATCGATCTGCACCAGGGACAGGCGTTAAAGGCCACCGCAGTGAGGCGATGCGCATAAACCAGGCAAGCAACATGCTCCCAAATGCAAAGGCCCACTTAACAAGGCTTAGGAATGTAATAGGTATGTAACGACACAAGGAAGGAAAAAGGTTCACTTTAGCTTGTTGATACGTGGAACCTAAAACCACACATACCACATTCCTCTTTTGCCACCTTTGGCTCTGGGGGTTACATCAGTCACTAACATTCCTGACAACAGAGCCCTCGAATGACACTGTCTCTTGTTGTATATACAAAAATGGCAAAGACGTGCAACATCTTTGCCCACTGGCATTTGCCAGATTGGCAATCTTTTCATCTTCCAATCTATCGGATAATTTTGTCACAGCTCAAACGAAATGGCCAGTGCTACAAGACTCCTCACATAAGTCCTCTCATCTGAGCATAAAGAGACAACAAATTAGCGGCTGCTGCAAATACGAAAATAAAAAATCTTTTGATATCCATTCAGGGTGGTTTGCTACTTTCTGTGACAGCCTATTGTTGGAGAAAAATTGGGTTAAAAGGAAATTGATTGGCTGATGTACATCTGTTCTGCATAAGACTGTCCACAAAAGCTGTTAGATAAACATACCACACAATTCACATCTTCTAGCAACTGTTCCAAGCATCTCTACAGTGCACAAAATAATATATTTATCCCATTGTTGTAGTCTAAAAACTGTGAATAAACAAATGAATGCAGAACAACAAAATATGGTGCTCTTCTTTATGTGCCAAAAAATACAAATGAGGGAAAATGGAGAAACATACGGAGGACTTTTCACAAATTTAATTTGAATGGACTCACTGTCAGAATCGAAAAAGAGAAAAAGTGATCAACAAAGCTATTTCTTTTCTCTGGACTAAATAAGCAAGTTGTGGGTAGAGATCAACACCATTAAACGATCAATCAATTTTCCTCAAAAAAGTATGACCGTTCTAAATATAGCTTGTTCTAAACCAGAACGTAACTGCAGCAATTCAGGTTTTACCTAAAGTAATATCAGATATGTCAGCAAAATCATGAAGTAATTAAATTATTATCATGTTTGAATAGTTTCAGTCTGTCTTAGAAACAACAGAGCTGAAAACATATTGAATACTAAAAGGAGGTGCAATTTATTTGTTTATTCAAATACACAACTGTAATTTTAGTCATTATCGTACTTCAATTATGGGCCTAAGATACCGATAGGTCTCTTGAAGGAAATGATCATGCTTTTCCAACCCCATTTTCCTTTGTATCTCAGTATCCTATTTGGATAAAAACAAAAACTTAACAATCAAACTTTATACTGAGCAAAAAAGCTAAGATCAGCAACCACCAAACAACTGCAATCTGATATGATGCACCAAACTCCTGTAGCAAAAAAATAATAGATTTTTCTGCTGACAGGAAGCATAGAGGCCCATTTTACACCTAAACAAATGAAAAAAATAGAACCCGAGTCTTGCATTTTCAAAAAAAAAAAAAAACATTCACACGCTGGACAATTTCTCTTTGGCAAAAGTTTTCCTTTTTGGCTTTGACAACAAAGGCAGGTAAGGCTATACATTAAAAGTGTGATGTGATTTGTCTGCTTAGGGCTGAAAATCCTGTCGTTTCACTCCACATATCCATATGCAACCATCAGCGATCTCAGCATTACCTGCTCACATAACTGGCTGTGCAGCATGCTTGTTAAGGGAGCATTCCACGAGGGGGCAAACCTGATCACTCAGGCTGTTCTTTCTTGCCAAAATTACAGGATATAGGCAGAAGCTCTTGGCTAAATGATAAAAATGGGCTGAGGAGAAGAAGTTGGTAATTACTTTATTGTAACTGTAATTTGTTTATCACAACAGAAAAAGCAACAGTAGTGATATCGTAGATGGTGGGTGAAGCAGCTACACTAACAAGGTGTGATAAATATGCAATACAAATCCTCAAGACATCAAAAGCTTATACACCCCATATCTGCTCACTTACCCATGCAGCTTACATGGTCCTAACATTCATTTCTGGGGACACACAGAAGTGACACACTAAACCAACGTAAGACACATGACGCCGCCATTGTATGTGTACAACTGCCTTTTGCGAGCCCGGTCATCAAAAGAAATGCATTTGGAAGGATGTTATTTTAAGTCCGTGATGAATCAAAGTCACAGGCTGATATTATGTTAAGTGCTAAAGTTTTCAGTCTGCACGTCACTTCTTTGTGAGTAACTGCAGGAGCTTAATCATCAAAAGAATAAGGTGTGCTGTAGCTGCGCTCACCTGTAACAGGGTCATTACTGCATTATGGGAAAACAACGGGACATGCACACAAACCTGGCAACACACTTAGATGGCAACACACTTGCGCACACATTTAAGTCAATACTAAGTGATGGGCTATGTGCCTAGCTAATAAAATCACTTTAGTCTTCATAACCACTTTAGCCTTGGAAGCTGCCATCAGTGAAAGGACAAACACACGCACACACCAGCACACATTCAGGTACAGGAACGAGCAGTGAGCAGTCCAACCCTTCCATTAGCCTAATGAAGTGGCTCCCTAAGATGGATGACATGGCGTCACCTCCACCACCAATCACAATATCACCCCTAAAAAACCTTCTACTAAAAGCCCCAACCCTCCAACGTTTGAACCCCCCCGTTTGCGTACTGCACCAAATGGACGATGAGCATCCCAGAGCCCATTCGACCCGCACACAGCACTTTTATTGGTCTGGTTATTTATCTCTTTAATGCAATTGGCTGGACTGGATGCCTATGGATGTGGAGGGCTAGTAAATCACACTGAGTTAGGGCGGCAGTTTGATTAAAAGAACTTTGCCTCCGCAATGACAATGGCGCAGAGTGGATGCTGTGATGTCCGTCTGGATTCTGGAGTAGGGAGACGTGGGGTGGGGTTACAGGAAGTTCCTGCTAGGAAAGGACATGAGTGCATCCACTGTCAAGTTTTCGTTTTAAGATATGTAACTACTAAAGGCAATTTATTACTGCCATAATTAATAGCAATATGTCCAAAGGTGTAATCAGAAAAAAGTCATATTAAAAGTGTGTGTGCAGGCTCACAGTTTAAAATAATAATTATGAAATCATTTAGGCAGCACTTATATACAGGGACTTCCGAAAACCCCAGCGCTTTGAAGAGCATTGCAGGTAGATGTAGGTGTGAAATTTTGATAAATGCTTTGTATTATCAGTCATTTGACATGTCCTGTGTTAAACATTTAGGAACCTTGACCTGCTGTAACTGTCAGGCGTTTACTCTGTGTATGGTGACAAAGAACACTCTGACAACGGCCCATATGCTGGCATGCACAACACAGTTCTTTACACTTCAGGATTTTTTTTACTATCAAAAAATCTGTTATTCATTTGTTTTTTTTACAGTAGTAGAATACTGAAAACAAATAATAAAAAACTATTTCTCACAGGGCCAAATAATTTTCGTGTTTGAAGCAACACAATCAAGTCCAAATTCTCTCTTTCGTGGTCAGTCTCAAAAGGACAAAGGAAAGTGTTTATGGGTTGAGATGCTGGCCGAGACGTCCATAAAACAGTCAGTGTTTTATAGGCAGCGGCAGGACCCAGAGGTCTGTCAAGGTTTATGAGTACCGAGGCCCTTTAAAGAAGGAGTGTTTAAGTGTGGTATTAACATGAAACGAGCCAAGGTGTCCGTCTTCACCCAAATACAGAAATGTAAAATCGGAGAATGTCTTTCTCTGTATGTGAATGTAAATCACGAAAACATCTGATTATGACAAACAATGTATGTGGTGAATTTCTCTCTTCCAATTTAACACAGATCTAAAAACCCTAAATCCGAATCTAAAGGTTAAACTGTGTTAGTGTAAGATTCAAGTGAAAGCACAAGCAATTAAACCCACACAGTCTCAATTCTAATTTCAGTTTGGTTTCTATCATTAGGCCATATCATTAGGCTTTTCAGTGAACAACAATATGTGCCTCGTGCCAGTTTCTCCGTTTTTTCCCGCCAGCTGTTTTTTTGTGGCTTGCCTCACGCTGCAGGATGAAAACAATAAATTCAAACAGCAGCTGTGACAGTCGATTCCCAAAAAGACGATTCAAGTTCAGTGTTGATGTTGGGTGGGTGTAATTGTATCTGTATCACGTACACAATATATTTATCCATAACATGCTTATGGTGTGACTCCCAGTTCACAATGACGGAATGTGAGAGTGGAGAAGGGATGGAAGGGTACAGAGATGGTGATGGGATGGGGAGCATTGAGATGTGCTGGGACAGCACTGCCACTCTGATGTGAGTCATAGGACACACTGTCAGCACCCATCCAGCATCACACACTGACTCATTATGCTGGGAGAGAGAAGAGGACAAGAGTACCCATGATCAAGGAGAACAGAAGAGACACATCAGTGACTGACACGAAGAGAGCATGAAGCTAGTAGTTGGCACGTCTCAGTCCTACAGACATGATGCTATAGCAATAGCTACGACAGACTTTTGTAGTTTGAACAGATCAGGAATAAAAATCAGTTTTACACATAAGCATAGTAACTCTTTTTCTCTGACTCTTTTTTCCTCACCCAAAGTAAAAATCACACAGACGTCTTCTACCTGTGCTTGTGCATTGTCCAACTGGTCCTTATTCTGAGTTTCTGCCTCAATTGTCATATGTGTTTTATTCACAGTTAATGCTGACTTAATGCTGACATGTTGAAAAAAATTACTTGAACATTACATTTAATTCTAGTCTAGATTCAGCCTGTTTTTCTCTGCATGTACACAGACCAACTCACTTTTTTAATGAAGCTTTTTGTCCTGACTAATCACAGTGAGACTGAACAATTAATGGAATATTTCTCTATGACTGTTTAGACTTTTTTCTGATATAATTTTATTTACAGCACTTCACAACACAGAAACTGAGATTAAATTAATTTATAAAATGTGTCTACTAGCAAATGCACCAAATTTAAAGAATTGATGCAGCATAATTTTTCTCCACTGCTACGTGCTAATAGAAGAGAATACAGTGACAAGAAATTAGGTTATGTTCTTGTTGACAGCACTGCAGTTTATGTGCATACAATATTGAACAATTTAGCTTCCCTGAAAACAAGTTAATTGGTGAAAAGAGGCTGGTTATTCTATATATTTCACAGATGCATGGTTTAAAACAAACAGCAACAAGGTTGGGAGGAAAATAACATTCCACTGACTTAGATGAAATTAAATTAGTCTGGAAAGACATTTTAATAACGAAACACCCCGCACAAAGCAGGACCTGCAGCCATGTCGAATCCTTCCCACTATTATCACTGATGTACTATCGAGTGCAGCAGCTTTAGAAACATCTTTAGAACCTGATTTGTCCTTCAACTGTTTTGAACTGTTTCAACTTTTCCCAGCTGAACACTCCAAGTATCAACAACCATTTTTCACAGGTGTTTCACAGGAAGCTGTAATTAAACCTTTACCTAAACATCTTCTTTTGGTCCAGGACTGTTAGCTAATTATCTAACCTACATTTCAAGCAAAGTTCTGGAAACAATTGACTGCTTACTGTTGTGATCCTTTACATGGAAATAATCTTTTTGAAAGATCCCAATCTCCTTGTAGCTTTTGTATTGCGTCATGTTTATGCTGTCGGATCTCAGTGCTGCATCTTATACGATCAATCACTAGATTCAATTACAGAAACTTAATGTTATTAGGAACAAACATGCAGTAATAACCTTATTTAAGTCATGTTTATCTGATGGATTCCAGTTTATTCATATGAATTAAGAATTTTCCTTATAGCCCAGAGTAATTTGTGGTCTTCTTCAGGCTTTTGTGCCGTGACAAATTCTTTTCACTTTATGCATGCTGTCATTAGGCAACACGCATAGATAGCATGCCATACATTTTCATTGTTAAACTCAAGATATTTGAATAAAGCTTTATATTTAAAAGCACTAGAAATTATTTAAATAAAACTGCGATGAATTTAACTAAACTGAACATAAAGCTTCATAATTTTATTTCTTACAAGACTGTGCTTCGTGTACATTCCGACCAATTACTACTAACATCAAAAATTAAAAGCGCATCAGATGATTGCAGTATTTTTATTTTTCGTTGGAAATTAAATGCACCATAGAAATGTACCAGTAATAAAACCAGAGGAATTAACAAGGACACCAAATATAGGCTCATCATCCTCATTTAACAATGTATAGCACACACAAACAAAAAGCACCTTGTTGATGTTTTTACATTTACCTAATGTATAGTCAAACCAATCACCCTGTTTTCTACAGGTATTGCAAAAAGCTTGCTTTGGGTTTGGTCCTAAAAAAATTCTGCCAGGCAGACTGAATACAGTATGCCTGATTACATGTGATGTCCTCAATGACAGAAAAATTAATCACAATCCCAATGACATGGGAATGCTAGACTCTAACTGCCATGAAAATGAATTATAAATGTATTTGGCCAAAATATACAGGCCCTAATCAAAACGTATCTAAAATAACACCATATGTTGATTCAACTCTGACTTTCTTGAAAATTATTTCAGAACAACACAGATTTTACCTGGACATTTGTTGGCTGTTGAAAGGCTTGATTGAGAAGGTGAGCATATTTGTGTCGCATGTATGCCCTTACTAATTCATGCTCACACATTTTTCTCAGTGGATATTGATGCTAGTGTCCACGTAGCACCAGGGACGAATGTAAAAGAGAACCATTAGGTCGGCAGAACAGGAACCATTTTTTTCGCCGTGATGCTATTTGTCTGAGACCAGCCGAGCCGCCAGTGTGACAGTAAGGGGGGGAGATGAATGATGGGACCCGAGACATAGCCAGTTTTGCTTCACTGACAAACTGGGGCAAGAGCTAGAGGGATGTGTCGAGGAGGAGGAAAAGAACACCGATGGAGACAGTGCAGGGAATAAACGCACGCGAGCCACACTGCGGTAGCCCCTACGCCAGAAGACACAATTTACTGCACCTGTTGGCTGTGACTGATCAAAGGAAGAGGAGAGAGGTTAATGGTGTGTGGCACCGGTGTGACTCAGGATGAAGTGATGGGATAGAGGAGAGGGTTAAAACCAGACATAAAGAGAAGAAGTGAATGTATGACCCAATGAGAGGTATTGGTGCAGAAGGATAATAAAGACAGAGTGAGGAGAAGACTGGGAAAAGAAACAAGAGTGAAAGACCGGAATAAAGATAGTAAGAGAGATAGAGCCGAATAGGAAGAAAAGGTCGCTGGTGCAGAAATATGTGAGAAAAAGAGACAGAGGGAATATATATTTGTCCCCTGATGGGACTGTGTTAGGAGTCCATCTGAAGAGAAATGAGATCAGTAGCTGACTTAGTGGTAGAGGAAGACTTTGCTGCCCTGCAGCTCACAGACAGACTGTGAGCTTCACAGCCCCCCACCCCCCTCTATCCCTCTCCTGTGCTCTCTGGTCTCACACAACCTGCAGCGCAGTTTTTCTACAGGACGATCCCGTGTGTTTGTGTACGTGTGTGTGTGCGCGCGTGCACACAGGCGCCTTCTCAGTCTTATTACTCTTCCCACTCCACCTCTCCATCAAATGACCAGGCAGTCTCCCAAACTCACCTCCACTCACTATCTCTTTCACTCCTCCCCACAGAGGAATCTCCTCATAGAATCACCCACTAAATCATCTTATTTACCAAACAGACACTTTGGCAAACACTCCTACAGAGAGCTTTCATTTCTAATCTAAAAACACATAGAAAATGTGTGCACATATGTGTCCGAGGCAAGGGGGAGGAAGCCCAAAAGCAAAACAGGATAACTATACGATGTTTCATATTAACACACAGCCAGGACCTTTTTGCACGCGTGAGATGCAGATACATCTGCAAACTTGGACAGTGTTACACTTGCTATTGGTTTTTTCAAGTCTTTTCATTTTACACCCTTATAATTGGGAACACTCTAAAGGCCAAAGGAAAGGAGTGTAAACTGATAGTGATGTTTATCAAATAATAAGGATTCAAACACAAAGTTGAGGTAGTATCACAAGCTGCAACCTGGAAAAACATTTTGTGAAACCATAAGATAGCATACATACATACATTTTTCTTTACATCTGCATGGATACCTATATTGGTTGATAATAAGAAATTAAGAAAAGTTTTAAAAAAAACTATATATGAAACAGTTACTGGGTATGCAAGCTTCTTTTTAAATTGCAAGCTTTACATTTGCCCAGTGAGGTTGGTCTTGTCTGATGCAACTCACTGATACATCTATGCGAGTCCCCCCTCCATAAAACTGCATTGTAAGCAAATATTGCACCAAAATCTAGTAAAAATATTACTCCACTTGACAGTTACTTATATTACAGCGTTCACACAACAATGCTCTTCTTTTCCCAAGGAACCAGTGGAAGACAGAAACAGGTCTATGCCTGGTGATGCTGTGAAGGAGTGTGCAAGAGACAAAAGAGGAAAAGAAGATGAGCCATAGTGGGGGCAGATTAGAGTGCCTAAAGGCCCATGAGGAGGAGAAAAAGGAAGAAAAAGAGAAGAGATGAAATAAGGAAGGATGGCTGTCGAGGAGATAACAAGTGATTAAGTGTATTTGACTGAGATTTCATTGCCACTAGGCTTACCTGATAACAGCTCAGTGCTGGAGGACCTGAAAAAATGAAGAAATAAAAAATTCCCCACACGTGGATTATTGCAAAAAATACACATAGACAAATGAACACACTCACAGCCATAAGGTCAATGAATAACAACTATGTCCTGCATAAAAATTATGATAAAAAAACATTTCAGAGTGGAGTGTTTATAAATAAGTAATAAAATAATTTCTGGATTACGAAAAATGCGTGTGTGCACATCATGTCTGATGTGTAGAAATACATCAGATATATCAGTGACTCCACCAAAGCTGTTCCTCCCCTTCACTCTTCTCCGATTCTAGAGCAATCAACCATAGACTCATATAATATACACTCTCTCATTGCTCAAACTTTCCTCTTGATCAATGTTTCATGTCTTGACTGGATCGCATGAGACCAAACCAGCGCATGCAGCACTGTAGCACTCACAAAAAGGATCCTGGCCTTACAGGACAAGCAGGGAAGAAGAGTTAATTACTCGCCAGAATCTCATTTTCTCTTTTTAACATTCTCATTTACTTTGTGGCTTATTTTGCCATCACCATCCTCTTTATGTGGACTTGCTAATGAGGAGTTTAACGACAGGGTCAATCATTTTTTAAAAGAAGGATCTGGTGGCTTTTTTTTTTTTAAAAAAAAAGCAAAACATTACATACAGACAGTGGAATTATTCTTTTGTTATGTGAGGTAAGGGTCATTATAGACAAAACTCGAAGGTTAAACCAGGACTTAGATAATAACTGAATAGTTGGGTTTTCAACTTTTGTTGTTACTTTATGGCTTTGCAAGCTATTTGAGGAAATTGTTTGGGAAAGGTTGATAAATATTTGTCAGGATTTTCTCATATCTCATTCCTAAGTAGCTGATGTACTTGAAGCTCCAGTTCCTCTAAAACTCTTTGCTTTGAAATAATGAACAAAAATGCATCATGAAACTTTGTAAATCAATCCTTATGTTTGTAATGATCTTGGGACTTGGCACTTTATTAATATTATCACGTTTTCTTTAAAGCATAATTTCAAGAGAAAAAAATCGGACTCCATTGCCCAAGAGAGAGGGACAGTAGAGTCGATTAGTCATTTTTGGTGAAGATAATTTATATTAATAACAAGTGGGACTGTGCCTGCAGCTGTGCCTTAGCTCATGCCCCTGTGATGAATGCTTTATTGGTTGGTGTCCAATCTTTCTTGAATATTCATTATTAGTATACACTCCGAATATTGATTTTATGCAGTCATGGGTTTCATTCCTTATGGCAGTTACTTTTAATCTATACAGAGCGTCACAGAAATAATTCAGCGCTAAGAGAAATCAACATAGTCATGTACACATGAGCATAATATGCTGCTGTAAGGCTTTTTTTGCAGTAACATGCTGTGGTGAGAAACAGCAGCTGTCAAAACATCAATATACAAACTTGTTTCAATCCACATCCACTTCAATCTGTGAAATTACTACACGGCCCACGGGCCTCCTCAACGGTATCCTGCAGTGCCGCAGCTGGGTATGGGTGTGAGTTTGAAGGAGGCAGATGCAAAGTAGGAGTAGGTGGTGGAGAGAAGCCAGTCAAAAGTTCTGAAATGTGCCCCCTGAATAATCGACGCCCAAATCAATTTGTTCAACGTCCAAAAGAAGCGGGTGGACTACAGAGGAATGTGTTGAGTGGGCGGTCGCTCAACGCATCCAAGTCCATATCTCAGACAAACACAAAACAGCCAGAAACACAACTTGAGAGCAGAAAAACAGTTGGCCAGGAGGGATGGGACTGCGGAGTGGAACACACTCACAAGCATACACTGTTTTGTGGAACTCTTGTTTGTTTTTCCATTTTACTTATATTTCACTAGATTCCACAATGCACACACATTTCCATATTACTTCAATCAAAAACTGCATCCAACTTCATTCAGACCTCATGCATTTTTAACAACAAGCACTTTGACTGTGCAACATGTTGCTGAAAATGTATGACAGTCTGGCTCTGTCTATCAATAAGATACGACACATACTCAAACACTATATTTAGCTTCTTAAATTCACGCAAAAATATAATGCAAGCAAACTACAATTCATCATAATTTTCCATTTTTGCATAATAGAAACAAAAGGGAAATACAGTGTGTCACAAGTGTTCATAACTCTCCTGAAATTCAATAAGGAAAAAATGTACATGCACTTCTTTAAAGAAAAATGTAATGTCTTTAAGTTCCTGTTTGCCTTATCCTGTCTTTGTGCGTGTTTTTATTTTCTCCTACCCATTAGGATTGTAAAGCTTTACTGCACTCAACAGAAGGGAGACTTAGAGAGATCCAGCAGAGTGCAAGAGTAGAAAAGGCCTGCAGGCAGCAGCTGGCCCACTGCGCCCTGCTCAATAAAGGCAGTCATTTTATGACCCCGCCTCCTGGCGTTTTGATTTTAATACTCTTCCTTTTTCCACCTTCGCTTTGGTGGAATGAGTCTTTCATCACAAAAAGATTTTCCTTCACTTGAATTTGAGTCCTTATTCCATTTTGTCTGCCTAGAACACTGTCTGACGACTGTCTCTGTCCCCACTGTTTTTTCCTGGCACGCTGCAGCTGAGAGGACAGATGCAAAACCTCTCTGAGTATCCCATTTCTTACACTGACAAATTCATTTCCGTGTAAATTAAATGAAGGAAGCTCCCTCTGATAACTCTCGAGGAAATTGAGAATAGATAGAAAGGATAGAATAAAACAACAACCCTCTTTACGACATAAAACAAATCTAATTGCCAGGGAGGCCTCAAAGATATAAAGTGGAGCAGCCATAACAGTAGAATGACCTGATGTGAAAATTGAGCCTGCTGTTGGGTGGTTTTGGGTCCAGCAAAGAGTCAGAGAAATTTAGAAAAAAAGAGAAAAACTAAACCAGATTAGTCTTTTACAGGATGTGCTATGTTCTTGCAAGCATTGGCATGGCAAAGGTAAAAGGGAATAATAAAAGAATGGGAGAAAGAAAGTAAAAAAAAAACGTGGAAGGAGAGGAGAATATAAACAGGGAAAACAGGAGCACAGAGAAGAGAAAAGTGTGAGTGGCAGACGCCGGCACACGGCTGTTTTGGCTCAGACTGTTCAGATCCACTGACATTTACAGAGTGGCCAATCGCTCTTTGCCATCCTCCCCTTGAAAAGTTCAAACGCACAAAGATCCACAGAGGAAATGCTGCGCCATGTGGATTAACAAACGTTCTCACATCTCTCTTCAGGCCTGCCCT
Source organism: Menidia beryllina (assembly GCA_013363375.1). Lineage (NCBI taxonomy): Eukaryota > Metazoa > Chordata > Actinopteri > Atheriniformes > Atherinopsidae > Menidia > Menidia beryllina. Next base: position 8,732,061 of record JABUIW010000011.1, on the reverse strand, counting down.
CCATCTATGTGTGCCGCAGCTGTCGCTCTTTGGGTTTGTGTGTGTGGATTCATGTCTGCCTCATACCTGTGTCTGAATTTTCAACAAGGACCAACTGCCAGCGTGGTTTAGAAACATGGCAAAACGTTCCCTGAGTGTGTCTGTTGTGATCTGCAGAAGCTTGGGTAGGTGGACAGAAATGAGGATGGGGAGGTGCGAAAAACCAGAAGCCAATGTCTATGTTTTTACTCCTTTACAGTGATCAAATAAATCAGTTCAAACTATTTCCATTGTTAAATAACTTTTAGCTGGTGTATATAAAACATCTAAAATAAGAAAGATATGGTATACAAAGAAATGGTCTGCTCCTATGGAGACAGATACAGCTTTTTCAACAGCTTTAAACACGTAACCACTCAGTTATGATTCTTGTTATTCTGACTGTTTTAAACGTAACATGATAGATTAATAAAGTATTATATTTGCAGTATGGCAAACCTCTTATATGTTTCTATAGTTTAGCTGTTATTACACCATTTGAAGTCACTCACCCTGTTCGGAAATTAAATTAAGTTGATGAAAAAATAAAGAATAATCTTTATTTATCATCATAATCTTTATTTATCATCATATAAATAATTATGTAAAAATTTACACTGATAAAATACTGCTTTTTTTTCTAATCTTGAACTTTAGTAAAGAAATAAGATATATATTGCACATTCAGACGGACAAAATGAAAGCAGGATATATCGACACCGGGGTAATTTTAAGGCATTACAAATTATCTCTGAGGTTTTTTTCATCCCTCATCTTTCCCACCCCACATGCTCACCAGAGCAAATCAGCCGAAAAAATGGTGGTCGGCCTGCCCTCTTCCTTACCCCTTAATCAGACTGTTGGCACTGACTGGCCTGAATTGGATCAACCTTTGTGACCCTTGCTGCTACTGCTTTGCATCCGAGGTCAGCCTCAAACTGCTGCACCATCTCTGAGGCAGACGCTCTCTTAAAGGGAATCTTATTTCTCTCTGCCTGCCTCTTTTATTTTATCTCTTGCTGGCTTGGTGTATTAACCCCAGCATGATCTTTAATGGCTTAAATCACTGAGAATGTTCTTTCAAACTTCAGTGCCTTAGGTTAGTATAATAGCATATTTGAGTCTAGACCAAATGTTTTTGCATGCTTGTCGATGAGTAATATTTATGACATACGATTAACAAATCTTATGGTCCTGCTCCTTTGCTCCTTTGATCAAAGGTATCGTAGCCATACAGGCATTTCTCCATTGATTGGATTGGATTGCAGGACAGCTGTAGTGTAAACAACCCTGATGGCACATTGTCTTGAGAAACTGCTACTTAATATCCAAGATTAGAGTTCATGTCTCTGTCCAAGAGCTGTCAAGCAATAAAAATCAAACACTCAAATGAATAAACCCGACAACTACCGAAATGTACCAAAATGATATTGGATTTTCATATAAAACCCAACAATATTTTCCAAGTTTTTGTGAATTTCTGTCCATAAAAAGCTAGAGTGTTACATCATTCAACCATAAACTGCATACATTCACAGTTTTTTTTCTCTTCCGCACCACATAACACATAAAGAAAAGGCACTTTTCTACAGTTTCTGAGCCTAGACACATTAGACTGGGAATATACCTGCTGTTAAATCTCATGTTCACATAAGCAACCATCTCCAATGTCAACTGACGGGGAGAACAAACAAACTTTAATGTATTTGAGGCACAAATTGTCCTACTGTAAGGTGATCGTGCTAACCACCACACCACGTTAGCCCACAAAATACTTAAGCATTCCAACAAAATGTCTCATCCTAACCATGACCTTTAACCTAACAACACTTGGCCCTCTAAAAAGATTAATTCCTCCGGTTCATGGCATTAAACAACAGTTGGAAACAACATCTGGGATTAAAACAAGAATTGTGAGAGACAAGCAATTAACTTTTTAGTGCTGTGTTTCCAGTGTCATAAACCTTAGAGAGAGTCATTTCAAATCACAATTGCTTACTAATGTCAGAAATTGTGAAACTTTTCTGCTGAATAGACAAAGTAACTCTTTGATCTCTGCTCAGCTCCTGGATCCCTGGAAAAACAGGTATCCTGGTTTTAAAATTGACTGAGTGACTAAAAACACTGGTCTACAGAGATAGGCTGGAAAAATCAAATCCTCATCCAGACAGATATCAATAAGAGTGGATGCAATGTTAGGCAGATGAGGCTGATGTTTATGGACTTCACCTATTTCTATCTGACTGCTAATGTGATACAAAGTCACAGTTGTCCTTTCAGAAACATGTGTCAAATTCCCAACAACATACTCGTATTAAGAACTGAAATATGTCTGTCTGATGCAATCTATGGCCAAAGTCAGCATTACACAGATGGACACACAAACTATTAATTGACCTGAAGCCATCAACAATATGTTTTCCTAACACACACTTACAGAGACATGACATACAGGACTGCCCTCCTGACTTCCATTTTAGGGCCACATCCAATATGTTGCATGATGCTTTGCTCCTGAATCATCCGCCTCAGGTATGTAATCTCTTTATTAAAACTGTGGCAATCAGAGGGGGGGAAAGCACGGCTCCTCGTAAAGAGAATAGATTACTTCCCCGTCTTTCTCAGAAAGCTGTTTGCAAGAGTAGACACTCTCCTCCATTTTCATTAGCAGCCTGACTACTATATATTCTCTATATAATTGAGGTTGAAACCTTCTGCACTGTAATGGGTCTTTCCACAGCAGTCTTTTAAAAGTGAAAGCCTGCCATCCCTGGGTACTGTGGGATATGGATGCAAGTTGGGTGCAGTGTGTGTGTGTTGTTATGAGAGAATCACTACTTTCTCTTTTTTTTAAGGATACACAAAATCTCGTCCATGAGTTTTGCAAAGCTAAATCTGATAAATTGATTCTGATAATGTAGTCTGATGAAAAATCACATCTCTGTACCTCTAATAACCAAAGAAGACCCGGCTGAAAGGGAAAAAATCTAAGTATCTCAGCTGCACTTTTTTAATGGAGAAAATCTTCCCAAATCTGTTTTCATATGCACATTCATGAATTTGAGTTTAAAAATATCACAATCACTGTTTTATTGACTGCTTTTATATTCCTTTTATGTTCCATCCTTTCGTGATATTTCATATTTGCTGCTGTTTTATGATAAGGTGTTTGTGCAAGAAGGAGACTATAATGTTTACGGTTGTTTTATGAACTACAAACTGCTGCATACGGGAATGAATAGAGGCTTTCAAATAAGAAAAAAACGTTGATAAATTAATTTACTGTTATAAGCTTGTCTCTCTCCTCTTTTGGTAAAACATTATGCTTTAACACACAAGGCCAGTTTTCATTAAAACATTCTCTTTGGTACTGTGCCGTGGAAAAAACGGCTTAAAAAGCCCAAACCACTCATCACATTTGGTTTCCCTGAATTCCACAATCAGATTGGACATCTGAGAAAGCTGCATCTGAAGGAGATGTTACCTCATAAAAGGCAGCGATCAGAATCCACACTAAAAGAGAAGTCAAGATGGTCAATGTTAAGTTCAAAACAGCTAATGAAATGAAAATTTTCAACGCTATCAAAAAGCAGCGATTTGAGATTAGACGATATTCTGGGCCATGAACCCAATATTATGATTTGAATTAACTTTCCTCTGCAGATGAACACACATACAGGGCAGCCATTGATATAGAGAATGATCTGTTCTTCCCGTCCATCAAAAAGATGAAAGCCCTATAACTCCCTCATCACACCAATCTTTCTTAGCTTGCAGCATCATTATCCAAACCTTTGAATACAAGTCCCTGTCTCAAAAGAACTCACCTGCATCTTTAACTTCCTGCCTATTAGCCCAGCTTGCACTATCAAACCCACCTACAGCATAGACATCACTAGCTCTCCAAAGTTAGCTTGGGTGATTTGTGGCCATGTGTAAATTGGAAGTTGCCGTGTGAGTCAAAGCAGAGTCATAAATAGGAGAGGAGAGGGCGACAGCAGCCTGCCAGATTCCAGGGGCATTGATGGAGCCCAACAGCCTCACGTAGATGAGCAACGCATTCTTAATAACCGTCTTGTCAAAACACATCACTCTGCTCCCTCCCCAAGCCAAAGTGTAAAATAGCAAAGCAAAGAGTGTACAGGGAGGACTAAGTTACAGGCAGATGACAGACAGGTTTTTGTGAAGTTTTGATATTTTATGTTTTGCAGACAGATCAGCCTTTTGGCAGAATGCAGCTTGTGAGTGGAATCATCTGTGGACTGGATCCAAAATAATTTCTGCTGATGTAACACCTCTTTACTTATTATAAATATGTGTATTTGTTTCCATTAGAATATTAGCAAGCTGGAACATTAATTCCAATTTCATTGTCAACTATGAGACAAAAAAAAAAAATCAAGTCAAATGATTAGAAAAAAATGGACACAGAGGTTAGCTTTGCGATCACTTCTGACTCTGGCTTTGCATCTGCTCTCATCTGCCATCTCTGCCAGAGCATTGCTAGCTCAGGCAGTTTCTCCTCAAACACACGCACACACACATATGCAAACAGTAAGCGTGTGTAAGTGTGTAAAACTATTTTTGTTTGATTTATTTCATCACATTTCAATTTGATTGTGACAGTTTAACAGTTTATTGCAAGACTATCTCAAGTTAATTTAGTTTTAACCTTAAAATAAATGGAGTCTAAAAGTGTTTTTCTTCTTGGAAATTAAACAAATCACCTCAAGACTTACTAAATCTTCAGGTTGGAATCAGTGAGACATTTTTGGTTCAGGCCAGATCTCAGAAGATGTAACCCTGATGCATCAGAAAGTTTTCTGTTTCTTTGTGTAATCATGTTTAAATTCAATTATTTGAACAACCATAATGAAGAATATTTTGGAAGCTGGTTCATTTCTAGATCAATAACAATTCCCTCTAAACTGAAGTATGCATCTCTCGCTGTGGTCACTGTCTGACCTTCAATTTCTCCACATGGATGCTAAAAGGAAACAATCACAGTTGCCCACGATAAGCTGAACTGTTTTGTGTGAAATGCTGACTCAGACCAGGTTCCCCGGGTCATTCTCATTCCTGTGACAGATAGTGTCTGTGTTTGCTTAAATTAATGTGCATGTGTGAATACATCTTGCTCCAGTCTGTGCATCTATAATGTATGAGTTGAGAGTGTTCGTAATATTGTGTGTATGTGGTCCCTAGTTTGAATGTTCTTGCTCTGTGATGTGATAATGTATCAACATCTGACATCTGTGTCGAATGTGTGTGCATGCGTGGGTGTGGGGGTGTGAGTGCAAAAGTGTTTGTGGGTTGGGAGCTGCACAGCCAGCCCTCCAGGGGACCATAAGTGTGTGAGTGTTTGAGGGAATAATAAATTTGAGAGGGGCACAAAGAAGAGAGGCTGCAACCACTAATCAATCCCTCTGCTGTTTCTTAAGTTAAGAGAGGGGGATGAGTATGTGTGACAAACAGGAGGAAAGACAGAGAAAGATAGAGACTGAAAGGCAGAGGGTGTGGAAGTGGGTTGTGGCAGATGTCGGTTTGGAAGGGGGTAAAACCTTTGCATGACTACAGGATGAGCCAAAGACTGAGACTGGAAGAAATGGGGAAATGAGCATACAGTAGCAGAGAAGGAGTAAAGTGAGCCGAGTGAAATACAGCCAAACGCTCAGTCCAATTAAGTGCCATCCCGGTGGAGGCAAGTGTTTGGATCCTTTTCTGCCAGGACTGCACAGCCTTAGCTTCCAAGGACATACTTCTTGACATGTGGCTCAAAACACATGAATCTGCCTGCATATTCATAATAATTTTCTTTCTTGTACATGGCTGCACAAATTCACCAGAGCTTAAAAAACATACAGGTAACACCTTTAGAGTTTTGCTGCAATCACAGACACAGACACAGACGCAGACACACACGCACAGATAATTGCATACATCTCCTGAGGTAGTCAGCCTTTGGAGAGCCTGGGGACAAAGCGGTGCCAGAGATGGCTGGCGCCAGCAGCTACCGGTCCCAAGGTGCAGATGTGTGCCAGAGGCTAATCCAGTCATCTCTGCTCTGCCCACCCACCAGCTGCTGCTGAGGGGAGGCATACACAGTGGATTGCAGTACAGATATACACACTCACTTTATATCTTAATGCAAAAAAAAAAAACACCAAAGTATTTTACCCAGGAGACAGAAATGGAACTTTTCGGTCCTGACTGACAACTGACCTATGGGTATTTGGATGAATAAATTCTTCCCATCTGAAAGCTCAGCGCAACTGTATTTCTTCGCAAATGAGAAGGGAATTTTAGAAAAATATCTTATGAAATGTTTTGTAATATAAAGGAAAATGATTTGGCACCTTTCGGCACTTGAGAGAAAACCAAGGTAGTGTCATCAGAGGATCCAGCTTAAGGGTATGCCACAGCTGCGGTAAACAGAGGAATGGGGCAGAAGATGTAGTTTGAAACAAATACAAATAATATATAAGATTGAAACAGACATTGTAAACTTTGCCATATTTACAAGGATAGAGGTGTGCTGGAGATCATTTATTTAACTTTTATTTCAGTGAATAATAAATAAGCCTGTATTGTGGGAGTTGGGCCCAAAACTTTAAAGGTGAAAAATTTACTCTCAGAACTCATGTGTGTGTGTGTAATTTGATCTTTCACTCAACAGAGATAAATACAATTCAAAGCCAAATTCACACTGCAAATCCTGGATTATTGCATCGTTCACACAGTTCCGCATACTTCACCTGCGATTGGGAGGTCTTAAATTATGGTTGGTTCTCACAGTTTAGCCTCAGGTGTGTTCACTGATGAGTCTTGAGTGTTCTCATTGACCAAAGCTCCTCCCTCACCAACAACTCCCTCACTGACTCCTTCAGAATATCAGGCATGCATGATATCTTTCAGGGACTGGGCTGTGCCTGCACATCTCAGCTCTTTCAAGACCTCAAGCAGTGACCACGATCAAACCACCGATCAGTCTTGGATTTGAATAATTTGTCTGTGACCTGAAACTTTGAGGTCAAAATCATGTGAAAAAATGTGAAAACTTTTTTTTTTTTTCAAATGTTGCCATTTCTGCAACTTATATCAAACGCAACACATGTGAAGCATAAAAAAAAAAGGACAGAAACCCCAATGTTGAGATTATGGCTAATTGATATATCACCACATTTAGTGCTTCTAAAATCCTCAGTCAGTGGTTATCACTTTATTTAAGAAAGGATACTCCTAATAAAAAAATGTTAAAAAGATAATTTATCAAATTCTTGATGAAGCAGTTTATATCCTCACAGTTCTTCTTTTTTTGTCAAGCAGATAACAACAGAAATATTGACAATAAATTGCTCAATAAGACCACACAGCATCTTTCAGTCCCTTGAAGCTCTTCCAGAGTGGATCTAAAATAACTAACTTGTTATCTACCATTAAAATTTAAGCCCCAAATGAAAAAGAAGGATATTTTAAACTCAAAAGTAAACATTTCATTGCTGCAGCATACAGCAATGGAAATCAGTCACTTGTCGTGGCACTTATTTCTGGTGGCTTTGGACTACAGGAGACTGAGTCATTGAATGGCTGCCTATGGTACTACAGTGGGATTAGTGGGTTTGACACGGAGAACAAATTGACATGCTTTAATAATTCCTTTTCACATTCTCCAGCAGAGTGAGAGGAGAGAGCAAATGGATAGGAATAATAGAGGGGGATGTAGAAGGCCCCTGGTTAGTTTTTACCCCCCAAGACAGTACATTCCATGCTCAAATAACACACATTTGTAAACATGCAAGTGTGCACATACACTCAAATAGACCCAGTAAAAAGTGATCTTTCTAACTAGGGGCAATGCCGCCTGAGTTACAAGATAAAAACATTGTGAGAAATGAGATGGACTCTTATCAAAGGCTGATGGGGATTTAGACTAAAGGACATGAAGGGGATGGAAGGAAACGGAGACCGTGGAAGACTTAGAGAGTGAGAGTGTGAAAAGAATGCCAGCTGGGTTTTCAGCTTGTGATAAAGGCACAGGGACCCTGTTATAAATTTTCTGGGCTTCTTTAGATTTAATCTGGGCCTGGATGCAAACAACACACCACCTCAGCCTAAACAGGGTGCTGTGTGTTAAAGTGAGAGTGTCTGTGCCTGTGTGGGGGCGGCTGAAGGATTGGTTGCCAGGGAGATTCTGACATATCGGGCCCCACTCCCTGCTGCCCTCAGTTTAGCCTCGACAAGTGAGAGAAAACGCTCAGCAGCGGCCCGGCTAATTTACAATCTTTCATTTTTGTTCTCTCCCACCTGCCTCTTCCTCCTCTAGTCGCTGTCTTCCTTTGTTTGCATCAAAGTTATATGATTGACTTTGATTTCTAGTGCTCATTGTACAAGTCATAGTAATTTTCTAAATCAGCTTTCTCGCTCCTCGTGGACAACTGAACAATTCCTGTCACACCCACGTCTTTTCCATTTTCCCCAGTCTTATTTATTCATCTTCACATTTACTTCTATAAATCTTTTTATTTCCCCTTCCTCTTCCTCATGAGTGCTTACATAGTTGCCAAAATCTCTTTATTTTACACTCCCGCTTAGGTAGGTTGATATGGTTGGGACCTGTTGTTCTCATCTGGTGACAGCCTAACAGGGCCTGTTGTAATTAGTGTGGAATTTTAATGAGCTTATCAGGTCAAAAGCAGCTTAGTCCTCCAGGACCCTAGCAGGGTGGAAATTAGCCCTGCTCCCTCCCAGACAAAATACACACAACATCATGCACGTTACACAATAGCATATTGTGCATACCGATGATACAAGCTGGATTCATTAACAAACTCTCACTGACAAATTCAGCCTCACCCTCTCCTCTCATAAAAGGATTAGCCCACTCTACATCAGTCAGCTAACAAAAAAGCAAATTATTAATGTGAGAGGCAACAACAATCATAAAAAAGGCAACAGCAGTGATATGTAAGGCTGTCATTCTGCTCTGTGAACAAGTAGCTGGAGGGGTAAGTAAGTCATGAGGAGAGGAGAGTTGACAGAATTAAACAGCCATGGCACAAAAACACATATGCACACAGTTATGTATATAGAGAAAAATGTGTTTTTCTTTTCTCTGTAAGGGTATGAAAAAGAAGTGGCTGGTTTGCAGAAATAACCCCTTCTCCTATTACCCCCTCCTGCTCTCATCTTGACCGATTGTTTTACAGTGGATGGGAAGAAGCAGCACCAACTAATATCTTTATTAAATATCTCTAATATCTAAAATTTTGGGAAATTTGCATTTATATATAGAAAATAGAAAAGGGTAAGGTAAGACACATTGATTACATTCCAACTGGATTACACTCTAAGATTTTAACTATACTTGTCAGCTAATCGAAAATCTAAGAAAAACTGCTTTAAAATGAATGTGACTGATAGTGGACTGAAATTAAATGATTAAGAGTGCATGCAAAGTATATCATTGTATGTCAGTGTGTAATGGTGGGAGAACTGAAGACAGAGAGGATTATGGGAAACAGGAGGGGGGTTGGGGGTGGCATAAATCCATTTCCTGTGTTTGGTGCTCTATTACAGCCTTCCATCTGTTTTATTCCAGACTGGTTAACATCCAATCACATACTGTGATTCGTCTGTGTGTGTGTATGAGTGTGTGTTTTTCCCCACCAGGAGAAATATGGAATGCAGAAACTCCTACATTCAAAATGCTAAGATCTTGAAAGCAGAACTGTGAAGCAATGTGTTTCAGGCAGCAACTAACACTACATTCCTCCCTTTGTTCCAACTGAAATGTAGCGCAACCTACTGAAGCGAGAAACGCGTGCCACCAGGCACACAACCCAGGAAACGATCAAAACTGATATCACAGGAAATATGAAAATCTATAAGGGGAAATCATTAACCTACCTCTGTTAGAATTATATTAAAACAAAGGATTTTTTTCTTGGAGAAAATTGGTTAGAATATTCTTGATTTTAAGTGTTTAGAATCAACATGGTTTTCAACACAAAGGTTTATGGAACAAGATTCTTTTCCCCCTGCTATACAAATACAAATTGTAAGGTTTATCTCATGTTTTTTCAAACCACACCGTCTTATGAATTATAAGCATATCTCCCACTAACTTTAATAAAAAATCATGGTATTGAGGAGTGAACCACAGGGCAAAGGACCAGACTAAACGGAGAGCAAGAAAAAGAGTGCGAGCAGCAGCCTTCAAAGGTGAGCGACACAGACACCCACAGGCAGACCCCAGTCGTGGGCCCTGAGAGTTAATGAAGCAGCCTTTCCATATTATCTCTTTATGCATCCACTACAGCACACAAGACAAGCAGATAACGCTCTTCACTCTCCTCTCTCCTCTCCCCTAAAACTAATCCTGCACACAACTCATCCTTTACAGCACAGTCTGTAAAGCACATGTGCCTCTGTCCCAGACAAAGGCATAAATCTGCTCTTGTTTCCAGGTAATAAAGAACTTCTCATATAAGAAGAGAGAGGCAGAAAGAGAAAGAATGAGAGTGAGTGAAAGGAGGGGAGAAGGGGAGGCATTGGATGAACTGCTGTGGCGAAAAAACAGATTTTTGAAGAGAGTAATTGCACATCTTGACAACTAATGTGAACACAAGATTCATGGAGCAGTTGCCGAATGAAATAGAGAACATGATGAGTGAATAACAAACAGAAAATGTTATGTATTAACAAGAGAACACAAGACATTTTACAAGGCAACTAAGATTTAAAGACTTGAATTTTGCTGCTTAAAGTGATCATTATCTCCGATGTGAAATATTCAAGGGAAGAGTTGAATTCCTCTTTCATAGTTCAGTCTCAAGGCCTTCAATCTGAGAAGAGAAATGTCAGTCAACTCTTATTTTCCAAGCTTCCCTGATCCACTGCATTGGTATGTGTGGGCTAGAACCCACCTTGGATATAACAGGGTAAGAGGTAAGGTATACTGTGAACAGCTTGTATGACACAAGAAATAAACTAATAAAAGTCTGACATGTCAGTGTTCACACAGAAAATGCTGTTTCTCTCTCAATAACATCTGTGGATTGATTTGAGCTCATGCCAAAGGTGTCATGGTGTGCACTGTAGAGATGGTGGTAAACAGTCATCAGTGAATCAGGACAATTCTTTAACCTCCACCTCTTAAATCTGTTCAGATGTCTAGGGCTAGCAACCTCATAGAAGCTAGAAGCTCATATTACTCCTATTGTGCAAGGTACACCTGACAGAATGATAGAGCAGAATAGAAAGGAATGAATACATGGAGTAGTGCTGTTTGGGCATGAATGGGTGGATAAAATGCTGTAAAAACACTTAAACCCATCCAAGGTTAAAGTACAAAAGCATCAAATGAGACTGCAATATTTCAAATGTCTCTTCCAGACGAGCATGTGTCAACCAAGAACAGAAATGTTTCTTCAATTGCATTATCAAAGCAGTAAGAGCTTCGGTTTCAAGATCTGTATGACCATCATGTGTCAAATGGCCCATCACATACTAAGTTGGTAAACTACTGGGAATTTGGGATGCACTATGGAACGTTAGAGTGGCTTTATAGAGCCTAGGGATGTTGTTTTAGTATTGTGTCTTGCATAAGACATCAGGGTTTACAGAGAGATTTAACTTTGGCTCTAATAACCCATAATATCAAATAACTCCAATGCTTATTCTTTCTCTTTTCCTTGTAGCATACAGAAGCCCTGGCTGAGCACAGTGACAGCACTGTTCTCTTTACATGCTGTTCTGTTTGTTTGTTTTTTCCTTCTGTGATGTAGTGCAACAAGAGGGTGACTTTGTTTGGTAGTGTTTGATTTATGTTTGCACAGCTCAGTCATATGTCCACTTGGTTCCATGATGATTTCTTAATGAATAGCTTTGATTTCCTCTCTGGTAACTCAAACCCGTCTTGGCACCCTTTTCAATGTGAGCGTTGTGCAATATTTTAAAATTCTGTCTTGATCAAAGGCAAACTAGCATGAAGCAGCTGTCAATTGCAAGAGTCCTGGTGTGATACAATAAAACCGAAAAGGTTGAATCTGTCTGTCCTCTCACAAACTCAACTTTAAAATCTTCTAAGAAATTTGTAGTTCTAAAACCTGCCGTTAATAAATGTCACTTTTTCATTCTGATGGGTTACCGAGGGGGGTAGATTTTCTCTGCGGCAATAAAAAGTTTAACTTGGTGCAAATGATGAAGCAGTTTTTGTTTTTTCTGATTAGATCGTCAAAACCTTCCTGATGGTCACTTTGCATGCAACAGATTTGAATACTTAGAAAACAGCATTTTCATTCCACCCGAGCAGAATCCCATCTAAAGGCTTGACGGCCGGCTGTCATTTCCCAGCCATGCATGAAAAACACCAATGATCTCAGTCTTTAATGCTGCTAATGTCAGAAAGAGAGAAACAGAAAGAGAGACAGAGAGAGATGACAGCAGAAGAGAGACAAAGGCGAGAGAAATCGACAGTGATATTCTTGGACTGGATGTGAGGCGGTAAGTATGAGTGGCTAGGGGGAGGAGGGAAATGTCACGGCCAATCTCTAATGAAGGGCCTTCCGGGAACTATAGTTAGATAAATTATTTAAAGGCTTTCATTTAAAAATGTCCAAAAAACTGTGCTGCGATGATTTGCGCAGGGGCTGGGGAAAGGTCAGCTGTGTGTTGGGAGTGCTTCATTAACCTCCCACCACCTCCCTACCTCAATTATTTCTGTCAAAGAGCACCTGGAGGGGAGGAGGGAGAGATAGGGAGGGGATGCCGCTGTCGTGCTGATACCACACTGCTGCTTGTGTGGCTGCCGATCAGGAGTTGAGAGCTGTGGGGCTTCAACCATGTACAGCTTATCTCAGAAGCTGGTGGCAGTCCATTCCGGGTAGAATGTTTGGGTGTCTAACCCCTGGAGATGTGCAAGGTAAAGGCTGGATGAATGAGTGTGTACATTCGGATGGCTGCATGTGTGTGTGGGGAAGAAAAAAAAACTTTGGAAGACTGGTGCCCAGGCCTCTGGAGTGTTAAATTCTTTGATCGTATAAGATGCTTTCAACAACCACAGGCCTATCCGAGCTGCAAGGAAGTTTGATCATGTGCCTAAACACGTGCACATACTCAAAGTTACTTATTTTCCCAGGTGCAGCAGTAATCTGAAAGTTTTTGCTCCATTTCACTCCATCACATACCTCTCCCTTTGCTCTGTTAACATTCTAGATGTGAAAATAGCTTATCTCAAGAGTGATGTGTATTAGTGTGTGAGTAAGGGCAGTGGACAAAAAGTTTTTCCTGACGATGGTGTAAGATAAAATGGGTCAAAAATTCAATAAAACCAATGGATTCCCAGACTTAAAGTTCGACTTACTTGGTGGTTGATGTGGTTAAAATTTCTAAGAACTAAATATTTCCCTAATGATTGTATCAGTTCAGATAAGTAGTTGCTAAAAATAGAATAGAATTTCATCCAGGAAATCTCTGCAAGAGTGTAGATTAGAGCTGAGGATCAGGGGCAGTTAGTTGTCACCATCAGTCTGAATATGACAGTGTTATGTGTCACATCAGGTTCATGTTGGGTCAACTCTAAGCACTTACCAGAGGGAAAAAAAACTGAGAAATTTTGGAGTGTGAGTGTAGAGCCAAACAAAAATCACTATATGTATGTCACGATGTTTCTAACCTGAAACTGTCCAATATCAGCAAAAGATCATTAAATCACACATCATGTCAGATTTTCCTATGGAGTTCAATGAACAATCAGAGCTTTTCCTCTGAAGTCAACTTGTATTAGAAGTGTAAATCTAGATCATGGCCCCAAACTATCGTTACAGTGTAAACTGTGTAAAAGAGGGAGAGCCAACAGGCAACCAGTCAACAACCATGTTTAATGAGGTTCAAATAACCACTTAATTTTGGTAACTTATTTTATACAGCTGTCTCCCCCATCCCTGTCAACAACTTGTTTAGACTGTTCTTCTCCCAGAAAAGACCCTACAGGTCAGTCTTTCACACAGGGAATAACAAAGCTCAGTTGTGTTTGAATAATCTGCAGTCTTTAAAGTCCATGAGAAAGACACATGAAAAGTGTCTGAGTCACATGAACAGAATTGAACAAAGAGTGTATTCTTGAGCTAAAACCATGATCTCCTCATAACCATAAGGCAACAGTTATGTTGCCTATGCAACACCTTTTGTTGAATCAATATTGTTAATTTACCTTCCAACTCTGCATTTAGCAAGAAAATGAAAATGAATCTAATTAGGCTACCCTCAGCTGATGTGACTAAATTATCATAACTTGACAATGAGTCACTTCTTTGTTTTAAAAAAATTGTACAATGTCATTGTTCCTAGTGAAAAGACAATAACTGTTTTTTTTTCTCTTTAGTTTAAACCCAACCAAGTGTGGTATCAACAAACTCATTTTCAGGCTATTCCTCTAGTGAGTTGAAGGAGGGACTCATGCTAGCTTGTCAATAGGGAGTAGCACAGGAGAAATACATTAAATAAAGAATAAAACATAAAATATTTGCAATGATCCCTAAAAGTGCCCAGCAAGCAAAATTTCCAAAACACTGAAAATACTTGAGTCTCAACTTATAAATGCTGTCAAGTGCTTACACACAGTAAAACACATCTGCAATACATGCAAAAAAGCAGCGGGAAAATAAATGTTTGGAACGTAACGTTAGAAGGCACTTTTTTTCAGCATTGTGCTAATGTTCATATAACTGAAGATTTTACATTTGTCCCAAACAGCCCTGAATAGCTGACAAGTGTCAGACTGCCTTTCTTTTTATAGTCTTAATATAGGCTGGCACATCAAAGAGTTGACTAATCAGGCTGGTAGAGAGGTGTCACAGAGTGTCAATCCTTCAGGGTCACTGCTTGTCTCTGAGGGAGACCACTCCATCAGCTCTGACCTCAAGTAACCCAAAGTGTACGCAGAGCACATTCGGAAGTGCTGCAACTCAAGGTACAGACATGTAGGCAAAGGCAATCCAAGTCTATGGTTACATTTAGATATGAATAAGATACTACTTGGAAAACTTACTGCTCAAATAAAACAGATAAACATCTCACGAGGAATCAATATAAAGGATGGCTTGGTTTAATGATAGGCCTCCGTTGATGAGAGCTTATTAAAGAGGTAAAAAATGGAAACTCATCTTGATGTATTTGGGTCAGTTTCTAACCACGGCCGTTGCTTGGTCAGGCCTATTTCCAGCAGAACTGGTGGCGGTAATTAATGGGTGATAACGGACAGATTTAATTGGCTGTAATCTATCCGATGAAGTGAGGAGTCTCCATTCTTTTGAGGACAAAGGCCCGCTGGGAGAGCAGAAGAATCGGCCTTCATCTTTAAAGCTGAAGGCATAATGTGAAGAGTGGACCACGTATTGGCATAAGAATGCGACCAAGTTTTAATGCTTAACATTGAAACTACACTTCAGTTTTAGGACCCTGTAATCCTTTACGGGGAACATACTTGCAACTTCTTCTACAAACAAAATGCAAATGCCGCAGGGGTAAAAAGAGGTGCCTGCTACTCAACATAGACACATAAATCAGTTTAAATGATGCCCTGTGTGCACTCTTGGTTTCCAGGTTCTGCTTCACTGTTCAATTTAGATCTTGCATATGATAGAGAAGAGAAAATGCAGCCAGCCAAGAACCCCTCCTATTGAACAAGTAAACACTTATTTGCATTGAAATGAACTCTCTGAAGCATATGTGTATGTGTGCACATGCATGCGAGTTCAATGCTACTTTTACTGCATGTTTTGTAAAGTAGGACCAGCCTATGTGGCGACTTGCATGGATCACCAAAGATGGGGTGACTCCCTGCTCTCACTATCCTTCATCGAGCCTCATGGGGATCTGTGAATCCAGCTGTACTTACACACAGCTTTCACTCTTTTTCAGGGTAGCTGCTGCAGCATTTTCCCTCCCTTACATCCATCTACAGTACAGACATGCATGGTCGATTTAGCACCATTGTACATCAAAATGAAAACAGGAAATCTGTTTCAGAAATTGTTACACAATTCCCCTTTGTAGGAAATCATGCAGTCTACACTAATATCCATTACAGCACATATTTCACCACCATCCGTTTCTTAGACCATTAGCTTTAAACTTGCTAGAGGGGGTTTTCATAGACAAAACCCTTGTGAGGTCCAGCCAGGCAAGGTTTGAAGCTTCCATGTAGTTTTATGAAAGCCAGCCTAAATATTTTAAGCCCTGGGTTTGCTACAACATTACTTTAGAGAACATCAAACAATAGTTAATTGAGTCTGGCAGCCAAAGTGCTGTTGGGGGTGGTTTTAGTTAATACCAACAGCAACAAAGGTTCAGTTATGATTTTAACTGACAGTGCCCTCACGCTAAGAAATATTCTGTCAAATCTTGGCAATCACCCTGTTCTTTAGTCTTTGCCTGCCCTTTACAGGAGGAATTGTGTTTTTTCTCTTAAGAGAGTCAGTTGGTATTTTTATATTACCAAGACTCTTCACAGGTGAAACATGACATTATTGCGCTCTCTACAACTATCAAATATGAAAACTTGAATCTGAATATTTCAGTTTAGAGGCAGCTGACAGTCTGATGAGGCTGTCATGGAAAAGTTCTAAAGCCATAGTCCATGGCTTGTGGCTGCTTATGTTTGGGCACTTTAGTTGCTTATTTTATCTAACTGAGGTAGAAAAGTTGTCAGACGTTTTTGTTACATCTGTATATGTTATATAAGGCTTAGATGATTATGATGTATGATTTTCGTTACTGATTAATGTTCTTTTTAATACTCCTTTATAGAAAGCATCTTTGTTGGTGTGTTTTAGTTGTAAACATTCATGTAAACAATTTTTTAACTACAGGCACTAAATAATTTTAGGAAGAATAAATAATCCAATATTTACCTCCAGAAATGGTATTCAATGTTAAAAACTGATTCTGGACTTGGTTACAATTCACCATTGAGTCTGACTGAAGAAATGTAAACACAGTGAACATACTGTAAACATTATCAATATAGATGTTTTAGTACTAAATATATACATAATAATTAAGTGTTCAGAAGATATCAGAAAAACAATTATTACAGATATTAGATATCAAATAGTATAATAAGCCTAAGAAAAACAGACTCAGTACATCAAACAATGTTTTCTACATGGATATAATTGTAGACAGAAACTTCAGAGATCCATTAATGAAAGAGCATTTTACCTCAATATAGAAAATCTTCTGAGGTAATGTAAGAATTCAGCACAGAAATTGCCTCTCTATTCAGTATTGTATGGACTGCATAATATCTATTGTCTAAAATGCTTTGAACTTCTGCAACTATTCTTGGATAAATTAGAGAGGGTGGCCTTCTTTGTAGTCATCCCTAGACTCATCTTCTTTGCTTTGTTACAATTAATCTAAATGCATCTAGTTCAGTATCAAAAAGAGTCAAGCCACACAGCAGGTGTTAGAGCGAGGTCTCACAATACATTAGAGGAGCAGCATTCAAACATGACTCTATGACATGAGAATAGCTATATTTATTTTGGGTGTTAGTTCTTGGAGCTGTGTGTACGTGGATGTCCACAAACCCCTGGGGATCACACTGTTACGTCCAAAGCTGGAGTCTCGCTGGTGGGCTAGCTGAGCCCAGTCTGACATACAGATTGAAAGCTCATTTAATTGCCACTCCATTATTCTGTTTGATTGCCTTCTTATTAGCTGCTTTCTGTGGGAGGATTTGATTTTGCCCTGAACAGACTTTCGCAAATAATTGTGTGTGACTGTTTTGACATGATTCTCAACACTGAAAAGTTTGGTGAGCAAATTTCAATGCAAATTACATTCTTTATTATGAGTATGAGAAGCAATGTTCAGCATATGTATGAATTATTTTGGATGAATATGTTGTGTTAAATTAAATGTTTCTTTATGAACCATTTCATTTAACAACAAAAGATGTTTCCTGCCCACAGCTGTCACAATCTATAATAACTCCTTAGCTATATGAGTTACATTTAATTTCCCTCTGGGATAATTAAAGTATTTTGGTTTTGAATTGAATGTAATTGTTTTTCAAATCTAAAATGTGAGTTGAAAATTCTTCATCTACATGGGTAAAGTGTATTCCTGGCTGTAAGGTCTCATTTTCCAAGCTGTAGGTGATCTGCTCAACAGAATTTGAGAGGTAATTCAGAGGTTTAGAACCAGGGTAAATTGAGCCTCCCTGTGCAAAGTATTATCTATGGATCACAGCACGTGTGCAGTGAGTGCTCTTTATAGGTAATCAATAGGAAAGCTGGCTTATGATGGCTCTCACTCATTACAACTCTTTAATAAAAGCCCACCCTGCAGTGATTGCTGCTTTGAATGGTATAAACACATAAAGCCATATGGGAAACCAAATGCCTGTTTACACACAGAAGAAAAAACACAAACTCAGATCACAGACAGGCACACCATCATTTTATCCCAGGAAGCTCAGTCTGAAATATCTAGCTGCTGCCTTTTTCATACATATCTTCAAACCATCTGGATGCGTCCTGTTGCTAAGTACTTTTGAAGGGTCTCTAACTCAATCCACATTAACATCAGCTATTTAAAAATATCCAGGAGACTCTCAGAAAAAAGAAGACACACCCACTTAAATACCCTAATCAATGAGCTGCAGCTGGCTGCCCTCAGCAGTACAGCCACCCTATCATTGAAACGTCTTGCAGAGAGTAAAGATAGCCAAACTCCAAATTGCAGAGTCTCACATAACCTTCAGCGACATATGGTTTCCTCTTTTATTCACTCCTTAAGCTGAAGGTGTGTATCCTTGTAGCTGTTTCCACAGTCCCTCCAAAGCAGCTGTTCTGTCTCTCACACATATGGAGTCAGGTGACAAAAGCCTTTTTCTCTGTATTTTCCACTAGGGGGGGAGGCCTCACGCAGAAAAAGGGGGTCACTTAGGGATATATGCAAGGTGTGAGGCAGGCATGTTATGCAGCACGGGTCAGTTTTCCACGAACCACCCACAAGCATGGCTTCATACGTCAAGGGAGCACAAGAAGACATAAATAGCGAGGGGGGCAAGTGACACTCCTTCAACTGCCACATACTTGAGTACTCAACAGGCACAGATGCTTTCCGTTCACCTTAAATTACACCACAGCATCTGTTTCAGTCCAGTCTGGACACTAGCGCACACATCCGTATGTTCTCACATTGTCAGGGGGCAAAGTTTTAAAACAAGATTGAAAAAAGACAAAAAAGATTCACAGATCATATGATGATTTTGTTAGCCAAATAGAAACAGCACAAGTCTAGATATGCTATTTTTAGACCCACCAGATAAGGTCTATTACTGAAAAGCACCATAGATGGACTTAAAAGTAAATTAACACCTCAGTACATCTAGTTTAGAAACAAAGACACATGACAAAATCTTCATCAGAAAGACAGAGAAAGTGTGTTGTCGTGACGTAAACATCCTTAAGGTACCATCATCTGAGGAGAAGATGACCTTTCTCTGCCCAGAATAGCAGGGCTGTGGGGAACAATAGCTGTGATGAGAAACACATGGGAGACACTGTGACCTGCAGGGGCCAACACCAGAGTTATGAGCACGAGCACCTGCCGCACCAAAACCAATAAGGAGATGTGTCACAGCTCCAAATGCTTTTCCAAAAAGCATTTGGAACTGTGCTCAAGTCAAACACTAAGAGAAGAACTAATGTTGATGATTTGAGAATGATCCATACACCTAATAGTAACATGTCACTGAATGCAGTTTTTTGCTTTTTCTTTGGGGGATAAAACCGAGAGACATCAAATTAGATGTGTGCTGGCAGTCGATCTTCTTTTGTCTCCAGAGAATCCATATATCCAGGCTTCAAGTAAAGGCTTCGTGGAAGAGTTAAAACTGCTTTCCATTTGTTTCTGAACGCAGAAGAATCTTTAATATCAGTTGCTAAATAAATTTGAACAATGAAATGTAAGCAAGGAAAGTTAAGAGGTGCGTACAGATCTCAACAGAGAAAACTGTTGCCATTCCAAAAAAAGAAAGGCATCCACTCTTACCTCTTGAACATTTAACACATCACACACATTTACACAGAAATGAGATACATGCATATACCTACCAGGTAGGTAGGAGTGTCCAAATTATACTGATAAAAATGTTTAAGTGCATGACTTAATTTATTTGATCAAGTTTCACAGACTGCATTTTGATATTTGCAGAAATAACATTTCTGTTGTTATTATTAATCCGTTAATTAGTTACATGTATGGGATCTGTCAAACAAAAATTATAGGAACAAGCACAGAAAAGCCCATTTGTTTGAGCAGTGGATCACCAACACACAAGTATTTCTGATGAATTTGGTGCTTTCATCAGAGTACGAGTCTAAAGCCTTTTGTGTTTGGTAGCAAACTGCTGAGGTTTTTTCTCCCCCCCCAAAAAGAGACACTTGATACTACCACATGCACCACTTAACTTTATGCTCTATGTTGCTATAAAAAACTTTTTCAAAAAGAAAAATTTGACTAAAGAAGTAAAGAGACAGCGGAAGTGTTTCAAGGGGTAAGACAGTTCTAGAAATGACTGTAAATATCGGGGTTGATAAGTCAGGTACACAGCAGAATGCAAAGCAAAGTCAAATCAAACACAGAATTTCTTTCTAATGTTTTTTGACAAGGAAAGACAAAGAGAGATATCTTGAAACAGTTAAAACTTGACCTACATTAACAAGAAAACACACCTTCTTCAAACTTGTAGGTAACCTGCTTTAATCAGTTGAATATGGTGTAATTCATCTGACTATACCAAACATCAATCAGACTTTGGCAGGCTCTTTTGATAGATTTTTCCAATCAGCATTTATGATAACAACTACAACCAGGTGTCAGGTGTCCAACTCCTGGAGAGGGTTCACAGTGGTTTCTACAGGAGACATTTCCCTATTGGGAAATTCATCCTGTTTTGTGATGCATAATTCAATATTTCCCAAAAATATGTAGCCTACTCTTAATCTTGCTGGTTTCTAAATAAGGTTTCTAAACAGATTTTCTTTCTATTTTTTCTTGGCGTTCTAAAACTATTTTAATTACGACTATCATTTCAGATCACTTGTAACAAAAAAGATAGCTGTACACGCGCTTAGGAGCCCAATCTCTTGTAAAGGAAGTGAAGAGAGTTGTAGTTTTATCCTCTTACACATCCTCTCACAATATCTCCAAGTGACAAATAGGTTGAGTGTCAATACCATTGTTACCATAAAACACTCCTCACGAGCACTTCTATTTCAATTTCAGTCTTTTTTTGTAAATTTTTCTATCAGGATCATCCACACCGTAGCCATCAAGCAAACATTTTATTAGACAGTAGCAAGCCCTCATTGCTGCCGCTTCCCAGCATGAAGCTGAGATTTTGGAGTGCTTGACAAGACCACTCACCAGGAGCAGAGAGCTAAATGTTTCAGGCACTCATTCCCTCGCATCTCCCTGTTCCCTCTTTGTGTAAGAAAAAGTGGAGAAGAACAGTGGCACATGTAATGTGTGAGGGAAAAAGATGAGTTGAGACAGAGAGCAGAAGCCACAGGGGTGGCAGGGATCCACCTCTCCATCCTCACTGACTAAATATTTGATAGGAGAAGATGGTGGAAAAAGAGAAGCCAAGGTGAGAGAGGGAGAACAGTGGGTGCATCTCCTTTGGGAAAATGCAAAGCGTTCCAAGCATGCAGGGGGTTGAGGGGGTCATGGTGTTACAAGAGTTGCTCTCGTCCTCAAGGTGAATTATTCATCTAGCTGAGGTCAACACCAGAGCAGCATTATTGGCTTCAAACAGTGGATAACAAAGGGGCCAGGGCTTTTAGCACATAGGCAGCACAGAAAAAACTGAAATCTATACATGGCCAGTTTGGGGGGGGGCTTGTAAAAAGAGCTAGGAGAAAAACGGACATATTATTGTAGAAAGAATGTACATGAGAAAAGAAGGAGGGGGATACAGACACAGAGGGTATAACTTAAAATATTAGTGGGCAATGAAACCAAGAAAAAATCCTTCAACCGGGGAATTAATTTTTACGTTGCTATAAAAAAAACAAAAAAAACAACATCAACATCAAACTGAAAAAAAGCCCTGTTAACTTCATTTCTATTGACAGAGCACAAAACGGACCTGTATCTTAATTTTCACACTGTGTATTCTCTTTATGGACAAACATAAGATTAAGTTTGATCCTTCTTGCATTTTAATTATTTTTTCAAAGCTCTGGTTTAGTTGTTCAGTTTGACACAAATTTTGAAAATACCTTTTCACGTAAACTTTTGAGGTTATCAGTAACACTAGAGCCATAGAGAAACACTAAGCAACAGACTGTAAAATATGATCTCAAGCAGATCATAGCAGGCATACTCTACATTCCACACAGTGGTCTGAAGCGAACACTGACGTTTAAATCCCCTCTGTTGACTCTGAAGGACATGGACGGTGTGTGTGCTTGTGTGCGTACCTCTGAATGCATGCCTGTGTGACAGAGCAGATCCAGAAAGTAAATAAGGCTGTACTGTGGGAATCTTCAGTGTTTGTGCAGCGGTGACTGCGTGCACCGCTACCCACACACACATACACGCACATGGAGGTCCTGATAATGGTCCTCTGTGTCTGCACATCTGTTGTGGTAACAATACTATTTACAGATGAAGCTGCTATGAATTAATTATGCCAACAATGTCCAATGTGCATTCAACACCATAATACTCTTATATTCTTTGCTGGGAGTCTGCTCAAATATTAATGCTTTTTCTTTTAGTGAAATTCAACCATTAGCAATGTGCAGTGTTGAAAAGACAAAACACTTTAAGGCAGAGTTTTTGCAAATCAAAGTTGACATCTGGTTGATGTCAGTGTAGGCTGGGTTGTAGTTTTTTCTGAGGGAGTATTGTACAATAGGAAACTTGAATAAGGTTCAATTACATCCATTAGAGATGGTGAAGATTCTGAATGGTGCATGCTGATGTGCTTGTGAGAAAAGAGAGGATAAGGTTACCTCTGCCAGAGAAACACGCTGAAAAGGGGCAGCAATAGGATGTGGGTATCTAACGACAGAGACAGACCAGACAGACAGGAGACAGACTACAAAAGTGACAGGCGTAGAGACGCTATGATGGCCAAACGGTGGACTCTTGACAATTTTAAGTAATCTTCCAGAAAAAAACTCGAAATGTATACATTTCCTGACACCAGTAATGAAAGTGTATTTCATTTATATTGTTTATCCTTTTTGTCCTTGCCTGCGAAAACAAGTATAGGTGATTGTAGAAATGTCATCTGTAATTTATTTTGGGAAATCATGGCCTTGTTTTTTTCTCCCACGTTGTAGCAGTGGACCTGTTTGTGAAGGTGCGACTGCTTATGAAACCTGACAGGCAACCTGGAACAGGGTACAAATGCTGATCTAAAGCGGGCTGGACAAATGTCTGCACACGTACCAGCATTCCGTCGCTGGCTGCCTGCGGAGATGTCAAACACAATGATGTGGTAAAAGGCTGCAAGAGAGCTCTCAGCTGGCTGGGAGCTCATAACATACAGTAAAGCACATGCAAGGGCACAGACTCATATTCACAAATACACATATTTACCAGTATGACCCACACATGCACACACTCTGAGGGGAATAACAATAAAGTTGACATAATCCAAGCTCTGATGGGAACAATCACCTGTCTATTACAAACACAGCTATTGTTAGCACAATTCATCTCACTCCATTGTCTAATTTCGACAACTTGATAATTGTGTTACACATGTCAGGCCTCTGGAGCCAGGACAATCCTGCAAATCATTTTGAAGTGCCCCAAATTCATTAATTACAGTGTGTTAATCTCATTGAGATGGGTGGAAGTGAAGAGAGGAAAAGACCCTCATAACTCATCCAATTAGGTAATTGAGTGCTTCTTGGATTAGAGGGGGGAAGCAAGAAGGAGATGTTCTGGGATTTAAGACTTTTGGTTCCATAGTAAGAAAAACTTCTATCATCATCTACAGGGTCAAACCTGATCACGTCTGTGCTTAGCGTTCACTTATCAGCTTCCACTAACTCCAGTCCACCAATGGATTTTTTTGGTTTAATCCTCAGAATTTATTGAACCACAAAGATTAGTGCTTAGTTTATGCTTACATGCTTAAGGAACCTATAAATATTTTTTGGGAAACTTCAACAATAATTACACACACATAAGACATTCTTTATGTCTTTTTACATTTTACATAACAAAAATAAGAAAAGTGAAAAATACATATAATGAAAATGCAGCATATCCACACAACACTACTGACCAGTCCTAATGATATAGTGAGGGAGCAATGCTATGCAAGTTCTGCAGACCGGCCTCAGCACACCGCAGTAATCGAAGTTGTTAAAATGGTAAAACGCTTCGGCAAGGACGCCAACTTCATTTTAAGCATACTGCCAGCCTCAGGGCTTTGTGCCACTTAAAGGAGTGGATCACATAATTCCCCTAAGTGCTTCCCATTGCAAAAGGCACTATGTACAAATTAATGAACAAATCAACAAACACAAAGCCAAGTTCTTATTGAAGCACTTCTTTCTAGCAATTAGTGAAAGTACATTATCTGACCTGATGGAACAATAAAGGCAAAAAATACTTAATCTTGAAGCTGGAAAAGAACACATCAAAATGGCAAAGTAAAGCCTGCAAAGTAAAGAGTTTGAGAGGGTCAATCATGGACCAGGAGTATGAGGTGAGTATCTCACAAGTAAGTGTGTGTTTTCACTGAGCCGCCTGCCTGTCTGACTGCAGAACAGCCCAGATTATGCATGAATCTGGCCGCTTATCAGCTGACCTTTAAATTGAAGCTGCAGAGTGACTGCATGCCCAAGGGCTGACGCTTACACCTGATTGGTTGTTTCGCCCCAGACCTGCTGACAATAGAAATTAACACAGCCAGGTGGGCATATCCGCAGGCGGAAGGAGTAAAGAGTAGAGTGAGATAGGTAGAGGTGGAGGGAGGGAAGGGGGCTGTTTTAATATAACAATATATTTTCACTATTTTCCTCAACCTCCTGTCTTTTCTTAGGCTTCAGGAGAGAAGGAAAAAGTCATTATGTGCTGTGAAGCATGCTAACGTTGGAGCAGGTAAGAACAGAGGGTATTGGTATTACCTGGATCTCATCTCTTGCTCAGTCATATCTCCCCTTCCATGTAGCTTTTGTCTTACTTCCCCCCTTTCTTTTTGTATTTCAGAAGAGGAGGGGTCTTGGCAAGCTGTGATTGTTTGATAGATAGATACCTCCTATTGAGGAGAAAGGTTTGGAGGAGGAGTTGGGAGCTGAGGATGAGGTGTGTGTTCTGCTGTCTGGTGGGGATAGGAGCCATGTGTGTCTGTGAGGAATGATGGATTACATGGGGGGCATGGGTTTATGTGTGTATGTGTTTATATGTGTTTGTGTGTATCCCCTCAATGTACCCCTCAAATATACACAGCAAAAGCATGGCAAGGAAACGACTTTTCACAACGGCAGCTGGAAAAGGTAATTACATAAAGCAAATGTTAGTAAATGGGAATCTCCAGGAATTAAATTTGACACCATATATGCAATAGTGCAGTGTTTTGGCAGTAAATGGGCAAATTATTTAGTACTTTGGACAGGGGCACAGGTGGTTGAGTATGCAGACATACGCTTGGCCTTCTGTCAGATTAAAATGAGTTGAAGAAAAAAAAAGACGTGTGAATTGATTTGTTGAGACATTACGAGATCATCACCTCCATCCACAGTGGATTGTGTGTCCTTGCCTCCTTCCTGTCCAACTGTGAGGGCACAGCGTCGGGTGGGATTGGTTAACAGTGGTGAGGTCAGCCAAATCTCCTAGCTTATTTCCATTACAGCCGTCAGCAAGAGCTGTAATTAATCTGCCATTTTCTACAGACTTTCAACATGAGCTGATGAAAGTATATCATGAGACATGTGGATAAACCAGATAGAGGGTGGCATGGTCAGCCATTGCACTGCATCAGTCAGCAACACAAAAACATCAGCAGTCGCCCCAGCACACAAATGCTATTACAACCGTAAAGTGTGTGTGCAGGTGCTGAAGTGTGTAGACCTTATCATTGCTGGCCGCATTCCTTTCAGGAAGATTAATGAGGCCAAATGAACCCAATTGCAGCCGTGTGAGAGCAATACATGGTACCGTATATACAAATACAAGTGTGAAAGATAGGGTGTTTGTCCATGATGAATAGATTTTAAGTACCTACATCTTACAGATAAGCTGAGAGAATTAGCATGGGAAACAGCAACAATGCTACAGTGTAGGTTCACATAAATGCCAGTAGAGCAGCCCAGACAAACAGCAACAGACACAACATTCAGCCACCCAGAGGCTTAAGATGTCATTATAAACTTAATTTTATGCAGCCCTTGGCCATCTGTGCTTTGCTTACACGGTGACATATTGAAGCTGACTGTAGCGAAGAATGTGGAAATAAGTCCTTATATGAATGAGCACTTTAAAGTTGCTGTCAGGGTGCCCTTCTTAAAGATATGGATGCGCTTGTAGTAAAGCTGTTTTCAAATAATGTGGTATGCACTGAGCTCGTCACGCAAAAAAGTCACCAAGCAACAGAGAATAGTGCACATTTGGAAATCACATCCAATAACATGTCAACTTCAGGACAAAAAAAGGGAAGAAATGAAGGAAGTAGCTTGTTTTTCCAGGCATGTCACAAATGTGAATACTTGGTGTACCTCCCGAGCTTACAGATAAAGGCTCAGTGCTAGAAAATGGCTTTACTAATACTTAGGAAGATGAGAAGAATAGCAGCTGCTGAATTGTGTGGGTTCATACTGTCATTGTAAGACAGTTTGGACAGTGTGGCAAACCAGTAGCTGCAGCTGTACAATGGCTTTTCCCATGTGAAGTTGAGGCTGAGTATGGAGCAATTTAACACCCTGTTGGAAAGAGTGGTGATGACAAAACTCAGAAGCAACGTCAGGCAACACATGACTTCATGGAATGTCTGGTACTTTGACTGGGGTGGGTGATTTGTTGAGATGTGTTAGATTAACTCTGGATCCATGGGCTCGTCACAGCACATTGTGCCCAAGTGGAACAGAGGCACTGGGGGGGGGGGGGGCACTGAGCTAAGCTTGTTTTTGTGTGGACACTTAAACATGAATAAGCCAGCATGGCTCTCATGTAATCAATTTAAAAGAGTGTACCTCATTTCAGCTGACTAAAACAACTCTGTGTGAGTTTGCAATTTAATAGGAAAACAGTACAAATACAGAATTGTATGAAAATGAAAACAAATCGCATTCCAGTTTTGCTAGTGCTGTGAGTTAATCACAGCGGGCCTGTGATCTTCTAAACAAATGAGGAAACTATCTGGTTTCTGGTTCCCGTTCACAACTATGTGAATTTTCTCCATATAGGTTTAATTCTGCTGTCTTCTATGAGTTTCTTTCTGATATGACACACAGATGATTTTCCTCCTCTGGGCTCAGATGAGGAATTTGCTGGATGACGGAGCACATTTCTCTATCTTAAGGAGCAATGTTGCATTTCATTAGGGATAAAATTCATCACTGCAAGGTAGCAAGAGAGCTCTGCAAATCATACTGGAAAAATACCTACATAGTTTTTAGCGTTCTCTCTTCCACACATAAAAATACACACAAAAACTACAAAGAACTGTTGATACACAAAAGGCATAAAGCAAACAAAAGCTGAGAGAGCTGATTTAGGAGATAAAGGAGAACATCAAGGACGTTGATGCTATGTGATCGCTCATTACTGTGCACTTCAAAATGATGCATTACTGGTAGGCTAAGAGTGGCGACAAGGTGTTAAACTGGCATCGTTTTTTTTTTTTTAAACAATGGAAAGTGTCCTGTAGAGGCCTGGATACCAACAAGGCCGAACATGGGGGTCGGGACTTTGCTCTTCTGAAAAGCACAACAGAGCATCTGAGTGAAAGGACACCTGGGGGTCCATTCTGGATAAGTTCCAGACCTGACCTTGGAAAAATGGCTCTGATAAGGCCTGTATAAAGACCAATTTAACAGGTCACAACCCTGTCTTAGAGTGGGAGCAACACAGTGGAAGCGTGTGAACACTGCCAGAGGGATCTGTCCTATGATGAGATGTTGGCGATATCCAACTGTAGCCCTGACCCTCCAGCAGAGACTGTCAGACTATTGATTCATCTCACGAACAGCTGGGAGACAGGGACAGAGTCAGGTTGTGTGTTCTGGAACATGGTGTGGTAAAAGTGTGTATATGTGAGCGGGTAGTTGACGTCTTGTATAAAATCATGTGCGGACCCAAAACAACAACAAGAAAGAAAGGATGAGGACAGAGGCTGGGGCCTTCCTATATATGCTGAAAGCCAACAGCTGCACATAGGACACAACAGATCTATTCATACCAGACACGCACAAATGTAGACTTGCACACACACTTGGCACATAGTGGACAGTGGCCCCGTTGTGGCTGAGACGATAAGAGGGATGCCATGCAAGCTCTGTGAGTTACAGCGTGGGAGATGTTACCACATGCTACTAGACAGTCCTCTATGTCTTCTGCTGTATCAAACACAAAGACTGAGCCTGTCTGCTGCAGGCCTCATGCTGGCTTGGCTTGAGACAGCCGGCTGAGCGTAGGATGGACCTGGATTTGGATGGAAGAAATAATAGATGATACATGGACTTTAATGAAAGCTTTGACGTTGATATGAATGAAACATATAAACAGAGGAGAACATAGCACAAAGAGATGGACAGAAAAGGTGGAGGACATTAGTAAAGGGGGAACACAGAGCCCTGCATTTGAACATTTTCCAATCTCTGCATTTGAAGTCCTATCTTGAACTGTTAGCAGGGACACGTGCATTAAACTATATCCGTGACCATGCACCTCATTTACTTGGCTCCTTAACTTTGGTCATAACTTCACTCAGACACAGCTCCAGTCAAAATGTACAGACTTGATTCTCCTGGACGGCCATAAACTGCTGAGCAGGAAGTACTGTCTTTGTTTAGCAGATCTGCTTTTGTGCTTTGGCAGCTGTTTGAACCTCTCTCTGGCCCAGGCTGGTCTCTCTGGGAGAGGTCAATGGTGAGGATGTCTGCCAGGTGAGAGGTTGGCTCAGGTTTAATCAATGCCTGCCAGAGGAAGACACACAAGCTTGCAGGCAGGTAGACAGGTCGGCACTGTAACCACCAGGTAGAGATAAAACTATTCCTGGTGGGGTTCACTGGCCAAATTAAAGCTTCTACTGTGGAAAAACTCACGCTTCAAGTCGGTTTAGGGGATTGATTTGACAGCTAATTTACAGAGGAGATTTGCATAAGGCCATGCGTTAATGAAGGGGGATTTTCTTTTCCTTCTTTTGTCTTTCTGTACGATCTCTTCTGCTCTATCCTTCCTTTTTTTTTTTAGAACCCAGCTAATAGGAACAGATAATGTAAGCGAATTAAAGAGACAAGAGATTCAAATTGGATATTGATTAAGAGACTAAAGCCTTGTGTTTTTTCCTGTTAAAGCTTGTGTTCAAATGATTGATTCACAATGTCAAGTTCTACATCCTACTGTGGGATACTTGGGAACAGTTGTGCCTCTATGTCTTGAATGGGCCCACATCATGTCACACCATGATAAGTACTTCGACAAAGCCACACAAAGAGCCCTGCCTATCTTCTGCCAATCTCCCCAGATCCTGGTGTCACCCAGGTGGAGCCTTTTAGAGAGAGCAAGGACAAAGTCTCCTTCTCAACAGCACCACACAAAGCAGCCTGACTGGCAACAGAGAAGACAAAATTAAGTTTCTCTGTCACTTGGATGCTCTGGAAGAGTAAAGGTAAAAAGCGGCATCTACTGAATGCAAAGAACCGGTGTGGAAATGATCTTCCTGAACTCTTATTACAAAGACCTATCTAAAATGCACATTTTTTCCAGGATTATGAAATAACCTCATCTGAATAGAACATGAACACTACATATGAATACCCATCACTTCTGTTCTAGCACATTCTAGCATAAAAGACAAACTTAAGTTTACACAATAATAAAACAGAAGTCCACATCACACATGTTCACAAAGTAACACTCGCCAACTTAAACAACTAGAACTTACTGTTCTTGTTCTTGAAGAGGTTAAAAATAGGGAGGATCTGCCTGAAGTATGGGACCAGGGCCTCCCCCACCTTGTCTGCAGACAGCACCAGATGCTGGAGGACTTTCAGGGTTGTGCACATCACCTGATGGTTTCTTGTGTTCAGTGCATCTGCAAGGCAAGATAAACAGCAAAGTTCACAAATCTGGACTCTGGCAAGAGATTATCAATTAAAGAGGTTTTGTGGACAAATGGCCGAAGTAACCCAAAAAGACGGCAGGTTGTTTGATTTGGAAGGTGGAGGTTGAATAAATGGAGAGTGGTTTCGACATCTGCAATTAGGTGGTAGATAAGAATGCCCTCAGCAGACACAGATAAAATATACTTAAACCTTAACCCCCTTGCATGTTTTTTTTCCTTAAAAGCATTTCCTATACAGCTAGGCTTTGATTTAGACTAGCTTGTCTGCAATCAGTGATTTCAAATGCACTAGGGAGGCAGGAGTAAGTGAGAGCCAATCAGTGGGCTATTTGGCCTACAGGCTGCACTTAACTTCATCTCCAACTGATAGAGAGAACAAAAGAGAATAATGGTGGGGGAAATGGAGGGCTAGAGAAATCGAGAGACCAATATAATGGGAGCGAGTATGATAGAGGAGTACAAAAAATGACAAGGGACAAAATGTCAGAAACAGAGGTGAAGAGATACGACAGTCAGTGAACAAAGGCTTTCAGAACAAACCTATTAACCAGCAATCAAGGGAGACCTTTTAATATTTATTTGCTTAATTTGTTTGTTTTATATTTTGTTAGTTTTTTTTGCATTCTAGGAGCTTTCACCATGTATATCTTGCACAGTATCTCAATAAAAATTTCAACTCTAATTAGATTTTTCTATTTTAAAACAAGGACAGTAATGAGATAATACTCTTTTGCCAGTAAGCATTTAAAAATTGTTTTATATATATATATATGTATATGTGTGATCTTGCCAGTCACCCATTCCGGATGATTGGCTTTGGGTGACAGTGCATATATCACAGTTTTCAGTTGAGACGGCTGCAAAAAAGCAATAAAATATTTTCTCAATGTGCTATTGCAAGAAAATAAAAGCTACAAGAGATTATTTATCTCTCTACAGGTATAACCATGACGCTGCGCTGCAACAGTAAAACAATGGAGAATTATTTTTTAGGGGGGAATGTGCCACATCGATGGCTTAAAGAGCTACTTTAAATGAAATCATAAAAATGTTGAGTCTTTAGGCACCATATTTACACTGGCCACAGATTAACTGAGAAAAAGGAAATTTATTATGTGTAGCAATTAAAGAACCAAGATAACAACATGGATTTTTATTCCTAGCACTGTTTATGCTTCTGAGATCCTTGAGCTTTATTCAGGTACTGGAGTCTATCCTTGCTGACACTATGTGTTGACCGGCAACCTGGACCTCCCACCAGTCAATCAGAGGGCTATCACATCCAAAGATCAGCAGCCTTTACAAAATGACCACTTACAGTATCCCAAAACTGTTTATTATCCCTGCTAAGAGAGGGATAGTTTCATTTAGCAATTTTGTGCAACCTTGTTTTCTAGCTCTTCTATCCTACAGTCTGTGACCCAAAAAACTGATCTCAGCGTGGCATCTAGGAGGATGTCTTTATTCCTAAAATGTATTTAGAGGTAAACTTGCAGAGGAAACCTGCGTGGAAGTATTTTTGGAATCCATGAAGGTAAATATAGTCATAAAGGCATGTTACAGAAAGTTATGACAAAACTACAGACTTGTAACTTTAAACTATAGAGGAGAAGGTGTCTATATTCTGTTATGTGTTATAGCTTCTGTTCTCCCTTACCTACTTTGCTCACATATTAGGTACAAGTAAAGGCAAGAAAAGAACTCATTGAAGCATGTATCAAAAAAGGGAGGAGGTGTCAGTATTTGGCATGTGGGAGAAATGAAGTACCATGAAAACACTGGCACTATTTCGATATGCAAGCTCCAAACTGGATAGGAGGGTAAAATAGAAAATAATGTTGCTGTAGGCCACCCTGTGTTAAAAAAAAGCTCATCTGTTAATACAAAATAGTTACAAATATGCACACATACAATAAAATGTCCCGCGACCCCATCAGGGAATAAGCGGTATTGATAATGGATGGATGGATGGATGGATGGACAATAAAATGTATAAATTACACACACACACACACCTAATTTTATGGCTATTTACTATACAAGCACATTCTGCAGCAGAGGACCAAAAAAGGGAGAAGAGGTTGTAATAAGAGGTTGTAAGGTTCAAGAAATACTTGAGTGTCTATCTAATTGAATGACTAATTGATCTAGGACCACAGACGAGAACAAGCACGTGAAGGCATGGCTATCTGTCAGTGACATGCTTTGTGAATGCGGGTGTATGAGAGAGTCTGTAAAGCAGAGGAGATGATGCTGAATGAGCAAATGCATTGTGCTTGATGACAGCTCTCCATCTCTGCCTCAGTGTGTCCCCAGATAGACAAGCGCTGAAATATTTGCCATCCCCAAGATAAGGTGAAGCGTGGAATGACAGGAATTTCAAACCTACATAACAAACAATGAAATTCTAATTACCAGCCAGCACAAACAATTTTCCCTGCTGTGACATTTGGACTGCGGGACTGTTCAACTATTCATTGGCACTCTCGCCTTGCTAGAAAAAAAAGGGAAGAAAAAATTAAAAGAGTGAAGGAGAAGGCCGACAAAGGCCTGATATATTAATGCTTGTTTAAAAGCCGTGTTGGAACAAATCTGAATAAAGTAATCATCTCTTCATGCAAGGACCTGTTTCATATTCAGCAAGAAAATAAAACAACAATGACCTTGTATTTAGTTTCCTCTGAAATGTCAGAGGCAGGGTGACAGAGTTTAGCAACAAATTGTTCTCATGAGGTATATAAATACACTTTTTAGATCAGAAGAAGATGTTCCCTGGCATAGGCGTAACTGTGGATCTCCTTGTAATGAAAATCTCATTTTAGTTCAAAGCTGAGCAAATGTTATACCAATCAACTGAGGCTCAGTGTGGGCATGACTTTGAATCTTCCTCCCCATTTAAGGGTGACAGAGAGACCCAAATAACACAAATTCAGTAACATGTCCCTAACAATGACAGAATAAAAAGAACAAAATTGAAAAAATATATAAAAAAACGTATTGAATCTTATAAACATGTTGCTGAACTTTGATTCTGTTACCTTATTTTCAGCTTTAAGGACACTCTCTAAAGCAGCTCAAACGAAACATGTATTGAAAAGAAGAGCTCAGTTGCGAGATATAGGGGAAAGAATCTTGGAGTATAAGAGCAGACTGAGTACTCCTCATTGTGTATTCTCATTGGGTGACCTGCAGTCATCATCAAAATTCACCAGGGCCTAACGTGGTTCAGTCACTCTGCAGATAAGAGCCTGCCAGCCAAACTGAAGATGTATTAACGTCAGAGGAGAGAGGTATATATCTAGCCATTTTTAAACTCTGGACGACATTTTGCTTTCTCCCTCTTTCCACTATCCCTTCTTCTCTTTTTTAACATAGAAAAGTAATTAATCTACAACGGGCACATGGGCTTGCGGCTTCGCCTTGTGGAAGGCGAAACAGGCCTGATTTTTAATAAACTAAAAAGTTAATAAGGAGCAGGCCATTTAAAATTCCATTATCAGGGCGAAGTGTGTGTGTTTTCACATAAGCATCACCTTTTGCCTGACCTCCCCAAGTGTAAATCACTAAAAGGGGTTAAGGATTTCAAATAAAATACTGTTTAGGATCGAGTGGCTAAGTCACCATGTGGTGGAAAGTTAACTTTTCTTGTTGTGACATAGAACAAAAAAGATTTAGTGGTCCAAATACTTGTGGAAAAATGTAAAAAAAGATGGCCTTAATACTGTGCATTGCACCATAGCATGATCTTTTCTTTAGAAATCAAGGCTGACACATTCAGGAAAAGCATTAAAACTGCTTATTGTTGTGCATACAGTAGAATTAGAATATGTTACACTGACATAGGATGGTTAGGAACTAACAGTGTGTGCTCAGTGTAGTTCTGTGCCAGGGTCGGTCTGTCATCGTGTCTCCATGTCTCCCAAGGACCTGCCTAGTGTTGGCCATCATGCCCCTCTGCCTCCGCAGACATCCAACACCCACCCACACAAAGAAGGAGCACACTTACTTCAAACACAAGTACACACCAGCAGCCAACTGCCCATGACATAAACACTACCGCAGGCTCGCTGGGCGCCACTTAAAGGCCCCCACTTTGAAACTGACACTGCACTTGGCAGTGGCGCCAAACAAAAGCCAGCTCATGTGTGCAAGTGTGAGTGTGTGGAATTGTGTGTTGGTGCGTGTGCCAAAATATTCCGAACAAAAACGACGCTTTGAAATCCTGCAACTTCTCTGTGCCTTGATCATCCTTGTTTTCTGCCCACACCAAACCTTTCCTATCCACTTTGCCATGAATCCTGATGTCTATTGAAGTCGGTCCACTTCACCCGAAGAAATGACCTATCCCCCCACCTCTATCTGCCAATTTGTGTGTGTCTGTGTGTGTTTGTGTGTGTGTGCATGTGCACAAATGTGTCAGAGTGGAAAGGTAAGGTGACACAGCCCAATGACAGTTAAATGTAGCATGTCACCACATTCATGGCAGATTACCAGGAATACTTTCAGAGTCAACTTCTTCCAGCCAATGCAAGAACAAGGACGCTCCGCCCGAGGGTTAATGTAATAATAGGAACAGTATGGTTGTGAGACAAAATTAGGATGTCAAATCAGGAATGGCTGAATGTTGTTGGTAGGTGAGACTTTTTCTGTTGGCATTTGTACTCCACAGTTAACAAACTCATCTGAAAAGGCTTTAAGAAAGACATCAAGTAGATCTTTCTTAACCATTAAAAAATAAGTGATTATGCAGTCAATTCAATGTTGATAACATTATTCTAGGCATGAAGTCATCTTCTTCATCAGGATAACTACAGACTATACTGATTTTGTCATCCAACTTGTGCTTACAAATGTTTGTGCATTGTGTGTTCCTTTCATTTATTTAAGTCAGCAGATGTTGTAGATGTACCATCAGCACCTGGGAAAACTGAGACAGACAATAATATAGACAATAATATAATATAAGTCATTCAAACAATAATTAAAAGCTTGTCAATCACTTTTAAAATCATGCAAATACATTCTATAAGCAAGTTTGCCAAAATGAAGCACGTGACTAATTAGTGGCTTGGTGGACGTGTGAGTTCGACAAACTGCAGCTTCAGAAAGCACATCTGAATAAATTTTGGGGCTGCAGTTTCTGAGTTCATATTCACCAACCTGGCAGCATGTGTATTAGCTCTACCCAGCACAGACAGCTGAAATGTTTCTACCTTCTTTGCAGCACATGTGGTCTAATTGATGATGCTGTTTTCTCAGTTCACGGCACAGCTCAGCAGGTGTTTTCATAAGCTGCAGTGCATTGAGCACTCTCAGCCCCACAGAGCAGGGCCCCTTCAAAGCAAATTGAATGGTTGCCATATTCTAATCACCAAAGACTGCTTTGAAAATTGTCCTGTGTATTTGCACATTGAGTCTTAGCTATGAAAAAATTTGGATAAAAAAGTACACATATGATTTTGACAAAGCTCACATGGTTTCTATTCTGATTTTGACTATCAGGTAAGCTTACAGCATATGTACAGCACTATAATTATAATATATTTGATAAAAAAATACCTGACATTTCAGTAAAAAAAACAACAGGGAACATATTCAATCGGAATTTGGGATTTTTTTTGTTTGGTTGTTCAACCATTTGTGCCACTCTGACTTACTCTTGATGGGGATGATGAGCTGAGGAATGACAGGAAGGATCTTTGGACCTCCACGGTCCAACATATCATGAATTCCCTGGCGGGCGAAGAACTCATAGGGATGAGTAGTCTCACACAAGCCATCAAAAAACAGTGGCAGGTAGTGATGGTAATCCAGTTTTTCGATATCCACCTGAGGAGAGGAATGCACATGTACATTTACTAGTATTACTAATTACATATATCATCTACATGGTATCAAAAAGAGAAAAGAGGCAGTATGTCTGTTCAAGAATTCATTTCTTTATTGAGGAAATTAAATCTTTTTCTCTTGGTTGTTACTATGTTGTCTAAAGCTCAGTTCATTCTTGGCTCTTTGTCTCCGTTTGCCCTTGGCTTTGAACAAAATCTAGGGGGTAATGCTCATCTTGCAGCCATTTATAACCCTTACAATAAACACCCACACACACCAGCACACAACGGTACGGGACAGCTGTTGGGGAGATCATGACACAGCGGCATGTGGCATCTTGTGGGCTGACACGTTAACACCTGTTTACACCATTTACAGAACAGAAAGAAACGTACACAAAGCACAATTGGGCAGTCGA
This sequence comes from Menidia beryllina, assembly GCA_013363375.1. NCBI lineage: Eukaryota > Metazoa > Chordata > Actinopteri > Atheriniformes > Atherinopsidae > Menidia > Menidia beryllina. The sequence continues at coordinate 8,695,465 of JABUIW010000011.1, read as the reverse complement.
TGAAGACATTTGTCTTTCTTCAGGCAAAGGGCACACTTTGATGTTGTTCACTTGAGGGTGACATGTGTCACATATTATAGAGAAGCCTTTCATGTGTAAGAAACCATCAGAGGAAAGCCGTGAAGGCAAACCTGGAAGCCTGTCCTTGAGCCACGCAGAGTCTGCATGTGTGTGCCCTGGAAATAATAGGAAATTTGACATGGCTCATGTAGTATTTGTTTACAAGATCCAGTTACTGTGTATTTATATCAGGCGTCAGCTGTTGCAATTAATCCAAATGGTGCTTTTGTTGATTTGAGGTTAAAGGTCGAAGAGGCCGTTCTGTTTCTCTAAGTAATGAAATGAAGCCACCTTCAGGACCATTGCATGGCTTGAAGCCATAAAGAAAGACACCTAAGAGTCAAAAAATCACACACACACACACACACACACACACACACACACACACACACACAC